>JAXLNS010000035.1:1200000-2400000 GCA_037215915.1 Pantherophis vulpinus
ACAATTTTTTATTTTGACACCTTCTGCGTGTTCAGTCATTTTTTGTACTACAGGAAAACTTGCATGTCCTAACTTCCTATGTAAGATGTGAGCACACTCATCATGAATTGGTTTACCTATTTTTGGTTTCTTTTCAATATGTGTATCTGTGTGATCATGAGATATTTTACATTCATCATTGTCACTGTTACTAACATTTTCATCATCTGCCTCAATACAATCTTCCATATTTGAATCAATGTTATGTAACCATCTTTCTTTTGTTATCAGATAGGGTAGACCTCCTTTAATCATCACAGTGCCTACATTGGTTTTGTTTTTCTCTAAAGTGGCTTTTCCTTTTGAGAAAACTATATTGATGTCAGAATCTCTGCTTAGTTTTATGGCACTTAGTATGTTATGAGGTATTTCTGGTATTAACAATACCCCCTCTATTTTTCCTAGACCAGGCAAGGTCACATTCCCTTTGCCTAATACTTGAACCTTTTCTTGATTAGCTACTTTTATTACAAACTTGTCTTCAGTAAATGAAGACAATATATTTTTGTTGTTAGTGGTGTGATTAGTTGCCCCAGAATCAATAAGCCAATTATTGTTCTCATCTTGTTGCGCTTTTATGTTGTTTTGTTTATTTAGTCCATTCAGTGAACCAGATTTTCTCTCTTTTGAATTTTCTCTGCCCCCTCTACTTTCTCTGTAATTTGGTGGGCTTCTATATTTATGCCTATCTGTGGAAGATTGTCTATAATTGTATTTATTTCTATATTCTGACCTATGTCTTTCCTTTGAAATTTTGGGACAATCTCTTCTATTGTGTTCCCTGGACCCACAATTGTGGCATTTAAAAGTTTCATTGTATTTCTCTTGGAAAGCTACCTTCCTAAAAGATTTGTGTTCTGTGTGATTGCTAGAACGATTTTTTCTTGAATTGTCTTCTGCTATTAATTTGTTAGATAGGCTTTCTATGGATAAATATCCTAGATTGATGGTGTCTAAGTGTGACATAAAACTATCCCATGATGAATCAAGTGAGTTGATAATAACACTTTTCATTGTTTGATCTGAAATCACTTCCCCCCTCAAATGCAGCTCAGCTCTTATTTTGTTTAAAGATATTAAATGCTCACTTATGGAAACCCCTGGTTTTACTCTGGAAGAAAAGAAGTCCTTAGATATTCTTGTGGTGGTAGCTACACTATCACTGTGAAATAAACTAAACATGCATTGAATTATTTCTGAAACAGTTAGATTTGGTTTGATGCTATGGTACATTGCAGGAGATACGCTAGATATTATTAAGAAGAATGCTTTATGGTGTAAACAATCTATTTTTAAAGTCCAAGGTCTTCTTGGGGGACTAGTGATAAAAAATAGTAAATTTTCTTTCATAAAGACAACCTGGAGCTGTTGGTACCATTCTTGCAAATTAATGCCATCAACCCTAAGTTTTGGGAAGTCACTGGGTAAGTTTCCTACATTATTCTGTCCATTACTTACAACCTGAGGTATTCCGTGGTCTCGCAAGTGTAGGAAATTGCAAAACGGCATGGGGATGCTCGCAATGAGTCTGCGCGGTTCTCTGGCCAGTTCAAGTCTTTCCGGACTGTCTACGTAGTTTCGCACATGCGCGTCGCTCACTTCTTCTCTGGCGTCGTCGTGGAAGGTTCTCTTCATTGTAGCTCGCTCGCTCCGCTCCTCTTCAGACGAGTCGGTCTCTGGCTCAATCTTAGGAGTTCTGATGGCGGCGGCTGCTCTTCTCTTTCTTTTGGGTGCGTTGGCACTTGCTTCGGTCTGCGGTGTAGGGCGGAATCGGCATGGCTCTCTGGGCTCGGGCGTCGTCGCCTTCGAAGTCAGAATGGGAGCGTGCAGGTCTTGAATTATCGGCTTGTTCATTTGCTTTTTAGTTGATGCTTTGGAAATTTTTAATTTTGGCCCAAAAGCAGCAAAAAGCGTCTTCATTGCTGACTTTACTTGGGATTTCGTTAAGTCTTCGTCACTTTCTGATTCTGGCTCTTCTGAAGAGTTTGAATCCTCCTTTTCACTTTCGTTGTCTGACAATGTTTTTCGCGCCAGAAATTTTGAACTGAGCATTTTGATTGGTTCTGCTTCGCTCATTTCGGAGGCTTGTTGAAACCAAGATGGCTGCCATTCAAAATTTCGCGCGGGATCACCTTTTTTCTTTTTCATAACGACTTTCTCTGTAGTCATATCACTCACGGTTTTTTGGTCTTTGGGTTTCTCTTTAGCGATGTTTTTCTCTCTCGCTGCTCCGCTGTTCTTTAGCATTTCTTGGAGGTTCGCGATGAGTCTTTCATCACTCTTCTGGCTTTTTAATAGCTTCAATATCTCTGACCTGAGTTCGTTATTTTCTATTTCAATTTCCTCCTGGTCATCATTTTCGTTTATTAATTCTTCTTCTTCAGTGGTGTATTCTTCGGATTCTCTCGAAATCGCGTTTGTGGATTCGTTGATTATTTCTTGTTCAGTTTCTATTTCTTTGCTGTAGGCCCTGGTGTTGGGCCTATCTTTCTTAGACATTTTTATTTATTTATTGAGTCAATTAACCATCCTCTGCTACCAGCTTGTTGCAATATTTTCAGGATCAGACTCAATAAGAATGATAAGAGTTAGAGATTTAAATATATTTCTCTTTAATTATAATAGGCATTCTATATTCACTGAATATTCACAGATAGAAGCAACGAAAATGGTGAAGGTGGCTCCTTATATATACAAAGGGTGGAGCCAGAAGTGGGAGTGGTGAATTATGAATACATTAAGAGTCAAAGAATAAGTTAACCCCTGATAACCCATATATACATTATTTACACATTAGGGAATAAGGCATTTACATCTGACAATATGGACCATGTATCTTGAGAGCATCTTACCTTGCAAAAGCTCTTTCAGTCAGAAGCAGCAGGTGAAAAGGAAACAAAAAGGAGTTAATGTTAAAGAGAATTCCTCATCAATGCAGAGGAACTGATTTAAAAAAAAAATTAGCACTTGCCTGTACAATCAGGATCACCTTCACTCTTTACTTTCCCCTGCCCACCTCTTCCCGCTCTCTCTCCAGTGCCCAGGCACTCCTGGACTTACAACCATTTGTTTAGCAACCAAAGTTAAAGCAACACTAAAATAGTGACTTATGACCGATTTTCACACCGACCATTGCAGCATTTCCATAATCACGTGACCAAAATTCCAGCACTTGACAACTGGCATATATTTATGACAGTTGCACTGTCCCAGGGTCATGTGATCACTTTGTGACAAGCAAAATCAATGGGGAAGCCAGATTCGCTTAACAACTGTGGCAAAAAGGTTGTAAAATGGGGTGCAACTGACTTAACTGTCTTGCTTAGCAATGGAAACATGCTCAATTGTAGTCATAGGTCGAGGACTATGGAAGGGCTGCACCTCTTGGCACATTTGGAGAAAGGCATATATGTACCATCTTTCTAGGAGAAAACTCTATTCAAGACATTTCGCAATATGTCAGTCACTCAGGCACTCGTCACTTCCCGCCTGGACTACTGCAATGCTCTCTACATGGGGCTCCCCTTGAGGAGTACCTGGAGGCTCCAACTGGTGCAGAATGCGGCCGCGCGGGGGATTATGGGAGCGAGGGGTCGCTCCCATGTGACACCTCTCCTGCGTGAGCTGCATTGGCTTCCAGTGGTCTTCTGGGTGCGCTTCAAGGTGTTGGTTACCACCTTTAAAGCGCTCCATGGCATAGGACCTGGGTATTTGCGGGACCGCCTTCTGCCGCCGATAGCCTCCCACCGACCAGTACGCTCCCACAGAGAGGGACTCCTCAGGGTGCCATCGGCCAGGCAATGTTGGCTGGCGACCCCCAGGGGGAGGGCCTTCTCTGTGGCAGCTCCTGCCCTCTGGAACGATTTGCCCCCAGAGATAAGAAGGATATCGGATCTCCAGGTCTTTCGCCGTGCCCTGAAAACTCTTCTTTTCCAGCAAGCAGGGCTGGCGTGAACCCCGCCCCCTTTTTTAGTTTTTAATTGTTTTTAATTGTTTAGTTTTAATCTGTTAATGGGTTTTAATTCGCATTGTTTTAATTCGGGCCAAAGTATATAATTCTTTTAATTAATTTTAAATTTTGTATTGTTATGTATTTTAGTTCTGGCTGGCTGAGTCCACTAGGAGAAGGGCGGTATATAAATTGAATAAATAATAATAATAATAATAATAATAATAATAATAATAATAATAATAATAATAATAATAATAATAATAATAATATGTAAGATACACAAACTCCTCATCCCTAGTAGGAAAACACTGCATGTCCTGGCAACAACTTGTACTTGCAACTCTGAAAATTCAGAAGTGCCACATACAGGTTTTCTTCTATTCTCAAGTCCCCATTGATATATTGTACAGTTGCATCTGGACAAGAGTACTCTACTGGGACTCTACTTATCACAGATAGGCAATTCATTTCCTACCTTATTTTCTCAGCCTCTACTGCAGAAGGCCAGATAGCAGTTAAATTAACAAGTCTATAGCCTTGGAACTCCTTCTACCTAAAGTCTGAGTTTGAAAGATCCCAAATTGAATACATCATAGCAGGATCATTTTTCCCAAGCGTCTCTTCTGATTCTTCTGCTATCCTTTGCTTCACTCCCAGCACCATCACCCATCTACCATACTCACCATCTGCTCTTGAGTCTGTCACTGGGTTTCATGCCCGGTGGCTTGGAGGCTTTGGAGAAGGTTCTCTGATGTCTTGATCTGAGTCAAAAGAACCTGAACCTACTCAGAAAAAATGAGAAAAGGAGAAAATGTAGTTTGTGGAAACCTGAAGTTTGTATTTTGTGCATGAGCTAACAATGCACATTGGTTAAGATATTGCTCTACGTGTGAAATATGTCAGGTTAAAAACACCAAACTGCCTATGGTTTTCAGGTTATCTTTAGCAAGTCTGTGACTAATTCTGCAGAATGCTATATGCTGTAATGTGGCCGGCTTGATTTTGGCTTAATATCTGGTGTAAACTCAGCCTTGCAGGCTGTAATTTATGGTTTAGGGCAGAGTTCCCCAACATTTCCAGCTTTGGGGACCAGCGGGGGGAGGGGATGGTTTGCGCAAGTGGCCGGCACAGCTCCATTTACATGACCGACGACACAAATGGAGTGCATGTGCTCGCTTGCTGCTCATGCACGGCCCAGTTGCAAACCCCTCACGGCCCACTAGTGGGCAGCAGCCCACAGGTTGGGGAGCCCTGGCTTAGGGGCTATGCTCGCCCAATACCTTATCTCTTAGCTCAGGGCTGTCAAACTCGCGGCCATGTGCTGGCCACGCCCACGTCTGGTTTAGTGAAGGGGAAAAAAGTCCTGATATGTCACAAGATGATGCCGTGACGACGCAAGTTTGACACCCCTGCCTTAGCTTAATGTTTCAATCTGTTTCTGCATTGAGTTCAACCAGCTGGTTTTGATATTTAAAGATCTATATAGGCTGGTGCTTATAGTATCTCAAGGAATACTTCCTCCTACAGTATATGCATCTACCTAGAAATCTACATCATCCTTGAGAGATTTTTACCCACAAACCTCAGATGAATGAAGTCTTCTCAGTTGTGAGACATCAGCCTACCACCCACAATTATTTTTCAAATACCAGGCAGACCCTTCTGTCTTCTCATAAATAGACTCTGAATATTTATTTGTAACTACGCTATTGATAGAGTTCCAGAAAGTGAAAACATCTGAAAGAACTCGTCCTGGTCTGGATACTGGCCAGGTCTGGTTAGTACTTGGAGACCTCCAGAAAATTTGAGGAATGATAGGCCAAACTAGGAAATAAAACATTCCAGCAGAAAGCAATAGCAAACTATTTCTACATGGATGTTTCTATGAAGTTACTAGTGTTTGTTAATATATTTAAAATTTAATAGCTGGAGCAGTGAAGAGGTGGACAATGAGTAAGAACACAGTTATAGCTAATTGGTTAAAGAGAGCTGGCCACATGAGGGAATCTGAGTTGTGATTGGTTGTTGTTGTTGTTATTGTTGCGAAGTCCTGTCCGACCCATCACGACCCCATGGACAACGTTCCTCCAGGCCTTCCTGTCCTCTACCATCTTCTGGAGTCCATTTAAGCTCACGCCTACTGCTTCAGTGACTCCATCCAGCCACCTCATTCTCTGACGTCCCATTCTTCTTTTGCCCTCAATCTTTCCCAGCATTAGGCTCTTCTCCAGTGAGTCCTTCCTTCTCATTAGGTGGCCAAAGTATTTGAGTTTCATCTTCAGGATCTGGCCTTCTAAAGAGCAGTCAGGGTTGATCTTCTCTAGGACTGACCGGTTTGATCACCTTGCAGTCCAAGGGACTCGCAGGAGTCTTCTCCAGCACCGTAGTTCAAAGGCCTCAATTCTTTGGCGCTCAGCTTTTCTTATGGTCCAACTTTCACAGCCATACATTGCAACTGGGAAAACCATAGCCTTGACTATGCGCACTTTTGTTGGCAGGTCTCTGCTTTTTAGTATGCTGTCTAGATTTGCCATAGCTTTCCACCCCAGGAGCAAGTGTCTTTTAATTTCTTGGCTGCAGTCCCCATCTGCAGTGATCTTGGAGCCCAGGAAAATAAAATCTGTCACTACCTCCATTTCTTCCCCATCTGTTTGCCAGGAATTGAGAGGGCCAGATGCCATGATCTTAGTTTTCTTAATGTTGAGTTTTAAGCCAACTTTTGCACTCTCCTTCACCTGCATCAAGAGGCTCTTTAGTTCCTCTTCACTTTCTGCCATTAGAGTGGTAGCATCTGCATATCTGAGGTTGTTGATATTTTTCCCGGCAATCTTAATTCCAACTTTTGATTCATCTAGCCCCGCCTTTCTCATGATGTGCTCTGCATATAAATTAAATAGGCAGTGTTAAGTTGGGTGAATGAGGACGCAGCAAGCCAGAGTAGTTCGTGACAACAGCTCTTTATTGTATGGTGAGACTCCAGCAACTAACCCTGGGAGCCAGCTCCCTTTATATACCTTACAACAGTAGTGGTCAGCCAATCAGCTGAGGGTCAGTTATTTTGAACTTCCCGCCAAACAAACCTATTTACATAACACTCCTCCCCTCCCAGAAGTCACTTGGGGTGTTATTTACATACAAAGTCTCTCAGGTGACTAGGGCGTGTACGAGTCCTAGTTGACCTGCGCAGTTCAGTCGGCGGGGCGGCGTCGAGCAGGTCGGAGGGACTTTCTGTTTCTCCCTGCTCCGCCAATGAGGCCTCCGGGACCTCCTCGTGGGCGGCGACTTCTCCGGCTGTTTGGATTACCTTGATGGGGCGGCGCTGGATACCAGAATCCTCAGCTAAGTCCTCCGCTCTACTCGGGCTTGTGTTTTGTGTTTTTGGTTGGAAGTCATGGTCAGAGATGGGGTCGTCTAATTTGTCGTCGGTGTCTGCGGTTACCCGTTTTCTTAGTTGGTCAATGTGTCTGCGCCAAACTCTCCCGTCCCCCATATCTACCCTGTATGATTTGGGCCCCGTGATTTCTGTGATTGTCCCGGCCTCCCAGAGTGGGCCCTGCCCATAGTTTCTAGCGTGTACCGGTGTTCCTATGGTGAACTCTCTAAGCTTCCTCTCCCCCCCCCTTTGAAAACCTCTGGAGAGTAATTGGGGTTGAGCCTATCTAGTATTCCTCGGAGTTTCCGTCCCATTAATAATTCTTCTGGGCTTCGGCCAGTGGCTGTACAGGGTGTGGAGTGCTGCGCTATTAGGAACTTGTCTATCCTTTCCTGCCAGTCTCCGGGGCTTAAACGTGAAAGGGCCTCCTTTGCTGACCTCACAAATCTCTCAGCCTGTCCGTTACTAGCCGGATGAAACGGGGCCGAAAGGACATTATTATTATTATTATTATTATTATTTATTAGATTTCTATACCGCCCTACTCCCGAAGGACTCAGGGCGGTGCACAGCCAAACAATAAAAACACATACAATACAAAATTTAAAAAATAGAATAAAATCAAATTAAATAATTTTGGCCCCGACAAATTTAAAACCCCAAACTTTTAAAACCAATTTAAAATTGAATATATAAATACTAAAAAATATTTAAAATTTTAAAAATCTTTTATAAAAGAGGGGGAAAATTAGGCCAGGCCGGCCTGGTGAAATAGTAAGGTCTTTAAGGCGGAAGGTGCGCAGATCCGGGATCCTCCGTATCTCTGGGGGGAGCTCGTTCCAGATAGTAGGTGCCCCCACAGAGAAGGCTCTCCCCCTGGGGGCCGCCAGTCGGCATTGTTTGGCTGACGGCACCCGGAGGAGCCCCTCTCTATGGGAGCGTACCGGCCGGTGGGAGGCTATTGGTGGTAGTAGGCGGTCCCGCAAGTACCCAGGTCCTAAGCCATGGAGCGCTTTAAAGGTGGTAACCAAAACCTTGAAGCGCACCCGGAAGACCACCGGGAGCCAGTGCAGCTCGCGCAGGAGAGGTGTTACATGGGAACGCCATGTCGCTCCCATTACCACCCGCGCGGCCGCACTCTGCGCCAGTTGGAGCCTCCGGGTGCTCCTCAAGGGGAGCCCCATGTAGAGAGCGTTGCAATAGTCCAGGCGGGAGGTGACAAGGGCATGAGTGACCGTGCGTAAAGAGTCCCGATCCAGAAAGGGACGCAACTGGCGAATCAGGCGAACCTGATGAAAAATCCTCCCGGTCACGGCCGTCAAGTGCTCTTCTAAAGACAGCCGTGAGTCCAGGAGGACGCCCAAGTTGCGAGCCCTCTCCGTGGGGGCCAATGATTCGCCCCCAATAGTCAGTGATGGTGTCAACTGACTATATCGGGACGTCGGAAACCACAGCCACTCAGTCTTGGATGGGTTGAGCCTGAGCCTGTTCCTCCCCATCCAGATCCGTACGGCCTCCAGGCACCGGGACATCACTTCAAGGGCATCGTTGGGGTGATCCGGGGTGGAGATGTACAGCTGGGTGTCGTCAGCGTACTGATGGTACTCCACCCCGAAACCACGGATGATCTCGCCCAGCGGCTTCACATAAATGTTGAACAGGAGAGGCGAGAGGACCGACCCTTGCGGCACCCCACATATGAGGGGCCTCGGGGTCGACCTCTGTCCCCCTGTCAACACAGACTGCGACCGGTCAGAGAGAAAGGAGGAGAACCACCGCAACACAGTGCCTCCCACCCCCAACTCTTCCAACCGGTGCAGCATGATACCATGGTCGATGGTATCAAAAGCCGCTGAGAGATCTAACAGGACCAGGACAGAGGAGCACCCCCTGTCCCGAGCCCTCCAGAGATCATCAACCAACGCGACCAATGCCGTTTCCGTGCTGTACCCGGGCCTGAAGCCCGACTGGAACGGATCCAGATACGTCGTTTCATCCAGGTGCTGGGGGAGCTGTTGCGCGACCACACTCTCAACAACCTTCGCAACAAAGCGAAGATTGGAGACCGGACGATAATTTACCAACATTGCCGGGTCCAGGGAAGGCTTCTTGAGGAGAGGCCTCACCACCGCCTCTTTCAAGGCGGCGGGAAAGTCACCCTCACTCAGCGAAGCGTTTATAATCCCCTGGAGCCAGCCTCGTGTCACTTCCCGGGAAGCCAGTACTAACCAGGAAGGACACGGGTCCAATAAACAAGTGGTCGCGTTCAGTCTACCCAGAATCCTGTCCACGTCCTCAGGGGTCACAGGATCAAACTCATCCCAGATAACATTCTCAAGACCTGCCCCTGTCTCTCCCCCTGAGACTACCCAGTCGGAGTCCAAATCTTCCCGAATCTGAGTGATTTTGTCATACAGATACTGAACAAAATCCTCGGCTCTACCCTCCAAGGGGTCCTCCCGCGCTTCCTGGTGGAGCAGGGAGCGGGTCACCCTAAAGAGGGCGGCCGGGCGATTATCTGATGACGCAATAAGAGCAGCAAAATAACTACATTTCGCTGCTTTTATCGCCACTAAGTAATTCCTAATGTGGGATCTTACTAGTGTCCGGTCAGATTCAAGAAGACTGGCCCTCCAACTACACTCTAGGCGTCTTTTCCGGCGCTTCAACTCCCTCAGCTCCTCGGTAAACCAAGGAGCCAATTGAGATCGGCGCCGGGTCAGAGGCCGCAAAGGCACGACCCGATCCAGAGCACCAGCAGCCGCCCTATCCCAGGCGGCCACCAGGTCTCCAGTCGAGGCGTGTGCCAGAACCTCAGGAAATGGCCCAAGCTCCGTCTGGAATCTGTCAGGTTCCATCAGGCGCCTGGGGCGGAACCATCTGACCGGCTCCGCCTCCCTGCAGCGGGGTGCAGCGGTTTGAAAGTCGAGACGAAGGAGAGAGTGATCTGACCATGACAAGGGTTCAGTAACTATATCCCCTATATCAAGATCCCTCAACCACTGTCCAGAGACAAAAACCAGATCCAGCGTGTTTCCCCCATGTCTGATTCCTAGTCCCGCTAAATAGCCCTCGAATTGTGTCGCGGTGAATTGTGGCCCGTTATCTGACACCAGGATGTCCGGTAACCCATGGGTAGCGAATAACTGTCTTAGCTCCCTGATGGTTGCGTCAGTGGTAGTGGCCTTCATTAGCTTGATCTCCAACCATTTGGAGAATGCGTCTACGATGACCATGAAGGTCTGTCCATGAAATGGGCCTGCAAAGTCAATGTGTATCCTGGACCAGGGTCCCTGGGGCCTTTCCCACTCCCTCACGGGTGCCGTTGGTGGATCTGATCTGGACTCTTGGCAGGGCTGGCATCTCCCCACCCACTCGGTAATGTCTGTATCCATGCTGGGCCACCAGACGTAGCTCCTGGCTAGCCCCTTCATTCTTACAATCCCCGGGTGCCCCTCATGCAACAATGTTAAAACTTTTTCCCGTAAACGTAAAGGAATAACAATCCGATCGCCCCATAGCAAGCAACCCCCTTGCATTGTCAGTTCGTCCCGTTTTCCCGCGAACAGTTTAAATTCCCCGCTCCCAATCTTTTCCGGCCACCCCCTCATGACCCAACTTGCGGCTGTCCGGATCACGTGGTCTTTGGTTGAGGCTCTCGCAACCTCGGCTGATGTTATGGGCCCAGAGTCCAAAACGTCTATCAGCAGGATGGGGATGCCGGGTGTGGGGTCTTCTAGGCCGTCGGGTAGTGGGCATCGGCTGAGTGCGTCCGCGTTGCCCATGTCTGCCCCTGGTCGATGTACCAGGCGATAGGAGTATGCTGCGAGGAAGATGGCCCAGCGTGTCATCCTGGGTGATAGTGCTGCCGGGGTTGGTCGATCTCCCGCAAGGAGACCCAGGAGCGGTCGGTGGTCGGTGATTAGCTCAAAATCCCTCCCGAACAAGTACTCATGGAATTTCTTTACTCCCGAAACGGCGGCGAGGGCCTCCTTGTCGAGCTGGCTATAATTTCGCTCGGCGCTTGATAGAGTTCGGGAGTAGTATGCGATGGGTGCTTCTAGGCCATTCAGGAGTCTATGGCTCAGGATGGCTCCCACCCCGAACGGGGACGCGTCACATGCTAAAACAAGGGGAAGCGTCGCATTGTACTGTATTAGAAAGCTTTCAGCTGACAACAGTCTTTTAACGCCGGCGAACGCCCTGTCTTCAGCCTTCCCCCATTTCCAACTGGCTTTTTTGGTTAACAGTCTATGTAAGGGTTCCGCCACTCTTGCCTTGTCTTTAAGGAAAATGGCGTAAAAGTTTAATAGTCCCAGGAAGGCCTGTAATTCTGCCTTGTCTTTTGGGGTGGGCGCTTCTTGGATTGCCCTGATCTTGCTCTCTGTGGGGTGTATGCCGGTGCCATCTACCCTGTATCCTAGGAATTCGACTGAGGGGACTGCGATCATACATTTATTTCGTTTTACTCTGAGTCCTGCGTCCCTGAATTTCCTTAGGACTTCCCTCAGCCTTTCTCTTAGTTGCTGCTCATTGTCGGCGGTAATGAGCACGTCATCAAAATAGGGCACCACCCCGGGGATCCCTTGTAGTAGCCGCTCCATGGTGCTTTGGAAAAGTCCGGGGGCTACGCTTACTCCGAATTGCAAGCGGGTGCACTTAAAGGCCCCTCTGTGGGTTACGATAGTCTGTGCCTCTGCGGTAGCGCCATCTACCGGCAGTTGCTGGTACGCCTGCGCAAGATCGAGTTTTGCGAAGATCTTGCCGGGGCCCAGGGAATGTAACAAATGGTGAACGATGGGCACTGGATAGGCGCTCTGCTGCAGGGCCTTATTAATTGTGCATTTATAATCAGCGCATATGCGCACTGATCCGTCCGGCTTTACCGGTGTCACAATTGGGGTCTCCCATTTGGCATGGTCGACTGGAACTAGCACCCCTTGTTTGATTAATTTGTCCAGTTCAATGTCAATTTTGGGCTTCAGGGCGAACGGTACCCGCCTAGGCTTTAAGCGGATGGGTGCAATATTGGGGTTGAGGTTAAATGAAATCGGGGTCCCCACATACTTGCCCAGCCTTTCGTCGAACACGTCCTGGAACTCCTGCATCAGGTCCTCCTTCAGGGTGCTTCAAACGTTTCTCACTCCGGTGAATCCCATGCCTAGGGCTCTAAACCAGTCCATGCCCAGGAGGCTTGGGAGGTTGTCGCTGACTATGGTGAGGGGCAGTTTCTCGGTAAACTCCCCATACTGTACTTGGAACTCGCCTCTTCCTTCGACGGGTATGCGGTTCCCTTGGTAGTCCTTCAGTCTGCGTTGCTGTGGCTGGAGCTGTCGCTTGTGTACGCTGGGGATGACTCTCTTCAGGTTCTCCCAGGACATGATGGATATCGGCGATCCCGTGTCGATCTCCATCTGGCACTCCCATCCCTCGATCTCGACTGTGGTGTAGGTCTTTTCTCCGGGCGAGGTGCAGGTCTGTGCGATGCGTATGGTGTAGGCCCCAGCGTCTTCAAATTTCGCGCCCTTCCGGCTTCCGCCATCTTTGTTGGGCCTTCGGTGTGGCGCTGGCTCGGATTGGAAGGTTTGGCCATGTGGTTTGTAGCTCTGGTGTGCTTTGGATCTGCAGACCCGAGCGATGTGGCCCCTCTTCTCACAGGAACGGCAAACGGCGTCCCTGAACTTACAGCTTTGTCGTGAGTGGGACCCTCCGCAGCTGGCGCATCCATCTCTGGGCTCCCTCCGGGCTGTGCGGGACTGCTCGGTGCGGTAGACCTCTTCTTCAGACTCCCCCTCGCTCGCGGTGCTTACGGCCTCTCGGTGTACTGGTGCCGTCTTCTGCGTTGTTCTGGTTAGGTGGGAGCTCTTTAGTTTCTCTGCAGCCTTTACTGACGATTCTTGCGCTCTGGCCTCGTCTAGGGCAATGTGTAGGGTCAGGTTTGACCTCGCGAGCAGTCTTCTCTGGAGCCGGCTATCTCTCACTCCGCAAATTAGTTGCTCTAGGAGCATCTCATCCAGGTCTCGGTACTCACACTGGGTTGCGGCCTTACGCAGGGCAGCGACATACTCGCTAATCGATTCGCCGTCCTGCTGGAGTCGTTGCCGGAAATCGTAGCGCTGGACGTACTTCGGTGGCGTTGGTGCATAGTGGTCTTTCAGCAGGGTCTGTAGCGTTGACTAGGAAATGTTGTGGACCGAATTCGGCTCCGACAATGCTTCGGCTGTGTCAAAGACCCTTGGCCCGCAGTGGCTCAGGAACAGGGCTTTCTTTCGAATGTCCGGTAGCCCTTGCATGTCGTTTGCCACCATGAAGCACTCGAACCGAGACATGTAGGATCCCCACTTCTCTTCCTTGGGGTCGAAAGGCGCTGGCGGGGTGTAGGCAGACATCGTTTCGGGATTCTCCTGTGTTCCGCTCGCTCGCCTGGCTGGATTCGGTTGCGGTCTCCGGTCCCCTCTCTGAACGTGGCTTCAGCTCTTTTTCTCGAGTGTGGCTTCCGCTCTCCTCTGCTTCTGGCCTCAAAATCCCACCTTCGTCGCCAATGTTAAGTTGGGTGAATGAGGACGCAGCAAGCCAGAGTAGTTCATGACAACAGCTCTTTATTGTATGGTGAGACTCCAGCAACTAACCCTGGGAGCCAGCTCCCTTTATATACCTTACAACAGTAGTGGTCAGCCAATCAGCTGAGGGTCAGTTATTTCGAACTTCCCGCCAAACAAACCTATTTACATAACAGGCAGAACAACAGTATACAGCCTTGCTGGACTCCTTTCCCAATTTTGAACCAATCAGTGGTTCCGTGTCCAGTTCTCACTGTTGCTTCTTGACCCACATGTAGGTTTCTCAAGAGACAAATAAAATGGTCTGGTACTCCCATCTCTTTAAGAACTTGCCACAATTTGTTGTGATCCACACAATCAAAGGCTTTAGCATAGTCAATGAAGCAGAAGTAGATGTTTTTCTGGAACTCCCTAGCTTTCTCCATGATCCAGCGTATGTTGGCAATTTGATCTCTAGTTCCTCTGCCTCTTCGAAATCCTGCCTGTACTTCTGATAGTTCTCGATCCACATACTGCTGGAGCCTAGCTTGTAGGATTTTAAGCATAGTTTGAACATTCTTTGGCATTGCCTTTCTTTGGAATTGGAATGTAAACTGACCTTTTCCAATCCTGTGGCCACTGTTGAGTTTTCCAAATTTGCTGGCAAATTGAGTGTAGCACTTTTACTGCATCATCTTTTAAAATTTTGAATAGCTCAGCTGGAATACTGTCACCTCCACTAGCTTTGTTGTTGCTCAGACTTCCTAAGGCCCATTTGACTTCACATTCTAGGATGTCTGGCTCGAGGTCAGTGATCACCCCATCGTGGTTATCAGGGACATTAAGCTCATTCTTGTATAGTTCTGTGTAATTTTGCCATATCTTCTTAATGTCTTCTGCCTCTGTTAGGTCCCTGCCATTTTGGTCCTTTATCATGCCCACCTTTGCATGAAAAGTTCCCTTCATATCTCCAATTTTCTTGAAGAGATCTCTGGTCCTCCCTATTCTATTGTTTTCTTCTATTTCTTTGCAATGTTCATTTAAGAAGCCATTCTTATCTCTTCTAGTTATTCTCTGGAATTCTGCATTCAATTGGGTGTATCTTTCTTTCTCCCTTGCCTTTCGCTTCCCTTCTTTCCTCGGCTATTTGCAAAGCTTCCTCAGACAGCCATTTTGCTTTCTTGCATTTCTTTTTCTTTGGGATGGCTTTAGTTGCTACCTGTTGCACAATGTTGCGAACCTCCGTCCATAGTTCTTCAGGCACTCTGTCTATCAGATCTAATTCCTTAAATCTATTTGCCACCTCTACTGTATATTCATCAGGGATATGATTTAGTTCATACCTGAGTGACCTAGTGCTTTTCCCTACTTTCTTCAATTTAAGCCTAAATGTCAGGTATGCTTCCTTCAAAATCCAGGAAAGAATGACCCAAACTCCATTTTTATAGAGATTAGTACTTTTACTGAAAATGAAGCAATCGCAACCCAGGTAAAGCTGGAACTAAGCAAAACGCGCGAAATTGCATCTAGAAAGCATCTCCCCCCCCCTTGTCCATCGTCCATCATCCAATCCAAAGGTCTCACAAAGGTCAGGTGGAATCATGTCTGGCAAAGTCATCCATCAGGAATGTAATGACGGTTGGTCTGACGGCCCCTTTGGAGAATAGGTTTCGTTTCTTGGAAAGACACCTCCTGCGCCCTTCCCCCCCTTCGCCCCCTAACTGTTTCCCACCCGTTTCTTATGGCAGCTGAAGCAGTCAAAGCGGAGGCTGACACTAAATTTTGCAACGAGAAGCTCATGATCTGAGCCACAGTCAGCTCCTGGTCTTGTTTTTACTGACTGTATAGAGCTTCTCCACCTTTGGCTGCAGAGCACATAGTCAATCTGATTTCTGTGTTGACTGTCTGGTGATGTCCATGTGTAGAGTCGTCTCTTGGGTTGTTGGAAAAGAGTGTTTATTTATTTATTTATTTATTTAATCTAATTTTTATACCGCCCTTCTCCCGAAGGACTCAGGGCGGTGCACAGCCAAAGATAAAACACACACATATATAAAATTTAAAAGCAATTTAAAAACATATTAAATGATTTGGCCCCAACATCATTAAAAAACAAAAGCAACCCATTAAAATTAATGTTTAGGCCAGCCCAGCTTGTTGGAACAATAATGTCTTGAGGGCACGACAAAAGGTGCGTAGGTCAGGGATCATCCTTATCTCCGGGGTCAATTCATTCCAGAGGGCGGGTGCCCCCACAGAGAAGGCTCTCCCCCTGGGGGTCGCCTGTCGACATTGACCGACGGTACCCTGAGGAGTCCCTCTCTGTGGGAGTGTACTGGCTGGTGGGAGGCTGTCGGTAGCAGAAGGGGATCTCGTAAGTACCCAGGTCCTAAGCCATGGAGTGCTCTAAAGATGGTAACCAACACCTTGAATCGCACCTGGAAGACCACCGGGAGCCAGTGCAGCTTGCGCAGGAGAGGTGTTACATGGGAGCGCCGTGTCGCTCCCATAATCATCCGCACGGCTGCATTCTGGACCAGTTGGAACCTCCAGGTGCTCTTCAAGGGGAGCCCCATGTAGAGAGCATTACAGTAGTCCAGACGGGAAGTGACGAGGGCATGAGTGACCATGCGCAGGGAGTCCTGATCCAGAAAGGGACGCAACTGGTGAATCAGGCGAACCTGATAAAAAGCCCCCCTGGCCACAGCCGTCACATGATTTTCTAGAGACAGCCGTGCATCCAGGAGGACACCCAAATTGCGAGCCCTCTCTGAGGGGGCCAAGATCTCACCCCCAATAGTCAGTGATGGAACCAGCTGGCTATAACGGGACGCCAGAAACCACAGCCACTCGGTCTTGGAGGGGTTGAGGGGTTGAGTCTGAGCCTTCTCCCTATCCAGATCTGCACGGCCTCCAGGCACTGGGACATCACGTCAAGGGCAACATTGGGGTGGTCCGGGGTAGAGATGTACAGCTGAGTATCATCAGCGTACTGATGGAACTTCACCCCAAAACCATGGTTGATCTCACCCAGCGGCTTCACATAAATGTTGAACAGGAGGGGCGAGAGGACCGACCCTTACGGCACCCCACAAACAAGGCGCCTCGAGGTTGACCTCTGCCCCCCTGCCAACACAGACTGCGTGCGGTCAGAGAGGAAGGAGAACCACCACAAAATGGTGCCTCCAACTCCCAACCCCTCCAACCAGCGCAGTATGATACCATGGTCGACGGTATCAAAAGCCGCTGAGAGGTCTAATAGGACCAGGACAGAGGAACAACCCCTGTCCTGAGCCCTCCAGAGATCATCAACCAATGCGACCAATGCCGTTTCTGTGCTTTACCCAGGCCTAAAGCCCGACTGGTACGGATCTAGATAGACAGCTTCATCCAGGTACTGAGGAAGTTGTTGCGCCACCACACTCTGGAGACTGGACGATAGGGCTTTCTTCCGAACGTCCGGTAGCCCTTGCATGTCATTTGCCACCATGAAGCACTCGAACCGAGACATGTAGGATCCCCACTTCTCTTCCTTGGGGTCGAAAGGCGCTGGCGGGGTATAGGCAGACATCGTTTCGGGATTCTCCTGTGCTCCGCTCGCTCGCCTGGCTGGATTCGGTTGCAGTCTCCGGTCCCCTCTCTGAACGTGGCTTCAGCTCTTTTTCTCGAGTGTGGCTTCAGCTCTCCTCTGCTTCTGGCCTCAAAATCCCACCTTCGTCGCCAATGTTAAGTTGGGTGAATGAGGACGCAGCAAACCAGAGTAGTCCGTGACAACAGCTCTTTATTGTATGGTGAGACTCCAGCAACTAAACCCGGGAGCCAGCTCCCTTTATATACCTTACAACCGTAGTGGTCAGCCAATCAGCTGAGGGTCAGTTATTTCGAACTTCCTGCCAAACAAACCTATTTACATAACACTATGTCTCCCTGGTCTTGGCACTGTCTTGGTGGTGTTCCCTTCCTACATTAACTTCCATGCTTTAGTGCGTTTGTGTGCGTATCGGTTCATGGTCCATTCGAACACAGAACCCCCTCCTTCACAAAAATGAATTAATATAATTGTTTTTATACCGGAGATGCTCAGAAGGGCAGGTGAATAAAATTAACCCTTCTCGTCCCTGCAAGACTCAATCAGGGAGAAAGTCCCGTCCTGGTGGGGCGGGAGGAATGACGTCACTGCCCATGACGTCATCGGGACTGGTAGTGTAGTTGCTGCTGGCCCGGGTAGGTAGTTGGAGAGAGGTCAGCCTCACTTTCCCATCTTTAAAATGGTTTTTGGAGGGGGGGGAAACCTCGGAGACGAGGTCAAGGCTGGGGGGAGGGGAATAAGAGAGGAGACTGAATCCCATCCACCCAGCCTTGTTGGGAACCAGTTTAGTTAAACTGGGCTTCGGTGGTCCCTTCGGGGGCTCTGCAGGAGCCCCCACGGCGTGGTGCAGTCTACGATCCCGGCTAGGGCGGGGACTCCAACTCCCATGGGGCACGCCGGCTGGGGACGATGGGGAGGGAGGAGCGGTTTCCAACGAGGAGGTTATACGCGTGTCTGACTGTTGGGCTGGGAGAGCAGCCAACTGGATCTATCTCTCGGAGAGGAAGGAGCGCGGACAGGAAGTACGTGGCGTGGCCGGGGGAGGAGCGCCGCCTGGCCTCGCCTCGCCTCGCTTGAACTCCGCTGAACTCGGTTCGATTCGCTTGAATTCGGCTCGGCTCGGCTCGGCTCGGTCAAACTCGACTGAGCTTGGCTCGGCTCGGCCAGGGAGGAAGAGAAGGATGTGAGCGGGAGGCGGCGGCGCAGAGGGCGCGGAGCATCCCGGCCGCGCGCCCCGGGGGTGGATCGAGGGCTTCGTGTGGCGCAGGACCCGCCGCAATGGGGGACTTCTATGACCCCGAGCACCCCACCCCGGAGTAAGTGGGCCTCTGCGGAGGGAGGGGGAAGAGAGGGAGCGATCCTGGGGCGGAATTATCCTCAGGCCTCGCCCCCCCGCTAGGCCCGGAGCAACGGTCGACTCCTCCGGGCCCCGCTCCTCAGAGCCCCCCCAGGCCTTTCTGAGCGGGCGGAGGAAGAACCAGAAGCCGGGCCTGACTAGGCCGCGCATCCCCGGCCTCGCGTGAGAGAGGCAGCCAGCCCGCCCTGGTGAACCCTGACCGGGGTAAACATAGTGGGCGGGAAGGCCGCTTTCGGGGCTGGGGGGGGGCGTCTAGGAAACCGAGGGGGCGGCTTTCCATTGAGGGGGTGCCCCACCCCCAGACCCTTTCCTCCTCCTCCCCCATGGAAACCATGGGGGGGGGACCAATTTCCTCACAAAAAGCACTGGGGATCTTGGGGGGCTCTTGGCAGGGGACCTTTGACCCCCCCATTCCCCTTCTGTCATATGGAGGAACCCCTCCAGTTTACCTTTTGGGGTGGGTGAAATGGGGGGGGGGGCTTTTCCCAACGAGTTTTATTTGTCTATTTTCCTTTTTCTAGGCTTTTTTCTCCTCTGCAGCGCCTGAAGCAGCCCAGCCTGGCTTTGGGGGGGCAGTGTGGACATGGGAAGACCCTTGCCCCCCCAAATCTAATCCTTGGATTTTGGGACCAGTTTGGTCTGGTTTAGGGGTGGCCTCCTGGAAGAGAGTAGTTGCTACTTTATTAACCTCTCTTTCTGGATAGGCTTAGTGCTTGGTAGAGATCGGAGGTCTCTGTGGTGTTTGGTTAGTTACCTTTGAGGGCCAAAAAGTCACACTTAGGAAAGACTAAGGTCTCCTGCCTTGGACAGGGGATTAGAAGACCTCCAATGTGCCTTCCAGTGCTATGATTCTAGGTCAGACCTAGGCATTTCATAACCCTTTGGCTGTCCAGTCCTCATGGAAAGCTTTTATTTTGAAGTCGACTGCTATTTTTTACCCAATTTACATATTTGTGTGTACATGCCTATGCACCTTCACAGCCCCATTGCTTCTGCCATCCACAACAGTCCCAGGTTCTCATGTAGTCCCCTGGGAAAATTAATAACCCATCCATGTTCTAGGTCAGTGATGGCTAACCTTTTCTGGACCGAGTGCCCAAAGCGTGTATGTGTGCGAATGCGCACACGTGCACCTGAACCCAGTGGTGGGATTCAATTTTATTAACAACAGGTTCTGTGGGTGTGGCTTAGTTGGGGGTGTGGCTTGGCAATCATGTGACTGGGTGGGTGTGGCTATCTGGTCATGTGACTGGGTGGGTGTGGCTATCTGGTCATGTGACTAGGCGTGGCTAGCTGGTCATGTGGCCGGGTGGGCGTGGCTATGTGCATAGGGACTACTCAGAGGGCTGGAAAAAGTCATTTCTGACTGGTCCTCACACTTTTGACCGGTCCTCACACTTATGACCATCCTCACATTTATGCCCGTGCAGCATTCTTAACAACCGTGTCAGTCATTTCACCACTACTTCTCTTCACCACGGTGACAAGATAGGGCACAAAATGTAAAATGTGAGTAAAGTCATAAGTTCAAGGACTGGTCAAAAGTGCGAGGACCGGTCAAAAATAACTTTTTCAGCCCTCTGAGTAGTCCATTTACTACCGGTTATGTGGGTAATGTGACTGGGTGGGCATGGCCAATTTTTTTTTTTAACTTTTACTTTTAAAAGCATTTTTTCTACAACCTTAAGAGGTTGCAGAAAACAATGCTTTTAGAAGCTTCTGACGATCACACAAATCTGCTGGGATCGCCAGAAGCTTTTAAGGCGATTTTTTTTCCTACAACCTCTTCAAAAAATCCCTTTAAAAACCTCTGACAATCTAAGCTGAGTTGCCTGATCCTCAGAAGCTTCTAAGAGCATTTTTTTTCTGCAACCTCTTCAAGCTTCTGCCTTTTCAAGGCAAAAAAGGGCGAGGGGGGGGGACACACATGTGTGGCAGTGAGATGTTCCACAGCTCAAACCTCCCCCCACCAGAAACCTTGGAAGGTTTCCTGTCTCTAAACTCTAATTTTGTGCTCAATTGTGGTCATAAGTCAAGGACTATCTCTGCCTTCCTCCGCATGGCAGCCTTGTCCTAGTAAACTCCTTTTCCTTTCTGGCAATTTTCCTCTCTGTTGGAGGCACCAAAACAATCTAGACGATATAAGGTTTCCTGCTGGAGCAGGGGGTTGGACTAGATGGCCTCCAAGGTCCCTTCCAGCCCTAGATTGCTATCCTGTTTCAAAGCATCTTCTGAAACCACGTCTAGTGCCATGGTTTGTGGTCCTTCCTTCCTGCCTTTCTCTTCTTTCTTTCTCTTTCTTTCTTTCTTTCTTTCTTTCTCTCTCTCTTCCTCCCTCCTTTCCTCCTTAAATGCCAGCAAAACCCACTACTTTGCTCCTAAAATGGTCTAGGGCAGAGGTCCCCAATCTTGGCAACTTTTAGACTTTTAGTTCCTCAGCCAGCTTTGCTTTGCTTTGCTTTGCTGGCTGAGGAGTTGAAGTCCACAAATCTTAAAGTTGCCAAGGTTGGAAACCCCTGCCCTAGGAAAACAATCCACGTTGCTAAAACAAACAAAACAGCCCACATTGCATCTGTTTTAGGGGAGGAGGTTCAATTCATTGCCCAGTTGGAAGACTGAAATGAAATGCTCCAAGCTGACAGCATTGCTTCTAATGACATTCGGCTCCAGATCAGATCGGGCTTTTTTTTTTTTTTTTTTTGCATGAAAGAGGGACACAGCGAAACAAAAAGCCTCCAGCCTCCGATGTGAAGCAAATTAAAGCCTCCTTCTCTCCCCCCTCCCCCTGCTTCCCTTTTACCTTTGTTTAATGCTCTGGAAGTTTTTCTCTCCCAGGCAAGCAGCAAGCTGCTTTCTCTACCCTGCTCTCTTGCGTCCGGAGCCGGTGGGGAACCACGTGGCAGCCCACGTGGATCCCAGGCAGCGGAACTCAGGCTAGGGAAGGGGTGGGCAATTGTGGCTCTTTTACAACCTGTGGACTTCAACTCCCAGAATTCCTGAGACAGCCAAGCTAGAAGTTGAAGTCCACAGGTTGTAAAAGAGCCACAATTGCCTACCCCTGGCTAGGGTAGGCTGGCGCTGGGAGGCGGGGCGGGGCAAGGGGCGGGTGAGCCAGTAATTTAACAAACGGTTTGGTGTGCTGCGGGGCCAATAAATTACAAAAAAACACCGAACCGTCTGTTAAATTGCTGGCTCGCTCGCCCCATTTATTGGGAATAAATAATAGTGCGGCGGGGCGGGGCAAGGGGCGGGGCGAGCCAGCAATTTAACAAAGGGTTCGGCCGAACCCTCTAGAACCCCCAATCCCACCACTGCCTGAACCCCTAAAATGTAATGTGCACACAGCCCCCTGCACGTGCCCCCCACGCATGCGCATGCAGTCCCATGCATGTGCCCCGCAGTGCCCCGCACATGCGTGTGCCCCCCCACGCACCCCGTCCCCCGTGCATGTGTGGCAGAGACCCGATGACCAGCTGGCCGGTGGGAGGCATGCATGCATGCGTGGCAGGGCTGAACTGGGACAACAGCTTGCGTGCCCACAGAGAGGGCACTGCGTGTCACCTGTGGCACACATGCCATAGGTTCGCCATCACGGTTCTAGGTTAAAGTGAAGTTACTGCAGGGTGGCTGCAAGTAACACAGATAATCAGTTGAGCCTTGACCTGGATCCAAAGGGCAACATGAGTCAGAGCGTGCCTAGCACATATGGGGGAATCTTTTAAATCACCTACCTCGTTTCCTGGGCCCCGACTGAGCTATGATTGTGGAAAAGAGTGACATTGGTTTGAAAAATGTCCCCAACAGTCTTGTCTGTGCAAACTCCAGTTCACATTTTCTCCTTAAATCCAGGTTTCTAGAGGAAGTTTGAGGAAGCAAGTCCCAAACATGGAGGATTGGGAATTGGGGAATTGTGTCTGTAACAACAGGCTTGGCAGCTACTTAAAAAGAAATTATTTGGAAGAAAACTTGAAAAGGACAAAGGGCTTTGAATCTGGCTCTAAGGAGGGCGCCTGCTTGGAGGTGTTTGGCTTTTTCTATAAGCCTATTACAACTTTTTCTCTAAAATCTCCTTTTGTATATGTAGGGTCTCCCTGACCTTTTTCCTGTGTTAAAAAACAAAACAAAAACATCTGTAGGTCTTTAGTCTGAGATCACAAGCAAATAACAGTAAATACAGGTAGTCTTCAACTTACGACCATAATTGAGCCCAAAATTTTTGTTGCTAAGTGAAACATTTGTTAAGTGAATTTTGTCCCATTTTACAACTTTTCTTGCCATAGAAATTTTACAGATTTTACAGATTTTCTTGCAGTGAATCACTGCAGTTGTTAAGTTAGTAACACGATTGTTAAGTGAATGTGGCTTCTCCATTGACTTTGCTTATCAGAAGGTTGCAAAAGGTGATCACGTGACCCAGGACACTGCAGCCATCATAAATATGAATCAGTTGCCAAGTGTCCAAATTTTGATCATGTGAATGCTGCAATGGTCGTGTGAAAAATGGTCCTAAGTCATTTTTTTCAGTGGTGTTATAACTTTTGAACAGTCACTAAATGAACTGTTGTAAGTCGAGGAATACTTGTATACAATGTCTAAAATAATTTTCTTGGGCACATTGTGTCTCAGAAGAAACTTACAAATCAGTGTGTCCTGGGGCCACACAGGGACCTCTGAAGTACGAGGTGGACAGCATTTGAGATTCGTGTTGGATGCAGGGATGCTTCCAGTACCTGGTGGCCTGGAAGGGCTATGTATCAGAGGACTTCACATGGGTGGACGCCAAGGATGTGCATGCCTCCCGTCTGGTTAGGATATTCCACGACAAGTACCCGAAATGCCCTAGTCCACATGGTCCCGGGGGACGGGGCCCTGTGGGGGGGATAGTGTCATGGCCCCATCAGATCCCAGTTCGGAGGAGGAAAAGAAGTTGGAACTGGGACTGTCCAACAGGGAAGGCACGTCTCCCTTGGGAGGTTTGGAGAGGCCAGGGACTGAAGATGATGCTGTCTCAGGCCCCTCAGGCATTGGAGGTGGTCGACCAGAGGGAGAGCTACCTGGCTGCACAGACATGGGAGGATTGGCTGCTGACCTGCAGTGGTGCTGATAGGCAGTTGATCTCTGATGACGAACAGCTGTCTACTCCACTGATCCAAAGGCAAGGAGAGTGGAGCATAGGCAAGCCCAGAGAAGGGCTGCAAGGCTACTCGGGAGGAGGTTACCCCACCCCTCCTCACAAGGAACACCTGGAGGGGAGTAACTTAAGGAGAAGCCATGGGGAGTTAGTCTTTGCCAGGAACAATTGTTTGCTTTGGGTTACACTCCCCCAGCTTCAATTCCTGATTGTTGCTGTTTGCCTTGCTTGGAAGATTGCTTTTCGCCTTTTGTCTTGGACCCTTCTCTTGTGGACTGTGTTTAGCCTTTTCTTCATTGTGCCTTTGGAACTGCTTCTTGCCTGGGACCTGTTCCTTGTCCTGAGGACTGCCATTGTCTTGTGCCTGGACCTCTGCCTGGTGGATTGGACTTGGAGCCCTGGACCTTGCCCTGTGAGCGTGCTCTTACTATGGGCTTTCTTTGTATTACTGGGGCTGTGTTTGGGAGACTGAGGGTGGCTGCCTTCAGGGTAGTGTGGGGGTGGAGCCTTACTGGTCATTGGAGGGCCGTTGGCTGGAACATTTGTTGAGAGAAATAAAGAACTCTCTAGAGACCTACCTTGACTTGACCACCTGGGTCATAGCAGTGACCTATGACAGTTTTTCACACACAACTACTGTTGCAGCATCCCCAAGGTTGCATGATCAAAATTCAGATGATTGGTAATTAGTTCATATTTATGACGGTTGCAGTTTCCTGGGGTCACATGATCAGCTTTTGGGACCTTCTAACAAGCAAAGTCAATGGGGAAGCCTGATGCACTTAACCATGTTACTAACTTAACAATTGCAATGATTCACTTAACAGTGGAGAGAAAAGTTGTAAAATGAGGCAAAACTCACTTAAGAAATGTTTCACTTAGCAACATAAATTTTGGGCTCAATTGTTGTCATAGGTCGAGGACTACCTGTACAGAAATGGCTATTTGTCTTAATCTTTTTTAGCTGAAAACTGACAAATCGGTCATGGCTCTAGTGCAGAATTCCCCCCCCCCCCCTTTCCCTGGGATAATTGCTGAGAAAAGCAGCTTTAAACTATCGATGTCAGAGGAAAGTAAAGGGGTCTGCAATCAACTCCATTATTTTATATGTCGACAAGGTTAACTGCATTTAAGGGCTTCATTTTTTAAAGGCATGTAGGAACAGGAGAAACAGTTCAGTTACTAGGAGATTGCTGGTGCAAATTGTGCTCCATTTCCAAATGAAAATGAGTTTGTTTCATTTGGTTGGTTATGAATAATATTGTAAGTGAAGAAGCAATATATGTGTGTGCGTGTGTAAATAATGGACACACACACACACACACACCCCAAATTGAGAAGAGTTCAAGTGCTACTTTAGGCATGAAAGCTGGCTAGGTGGCTTTGGGCCAATCACCAGGAGGCAGTGAGTTCTAGTCCCGCCTTAGGCACAAAAGCTAGCTGGGTGACTTTGGGCCAATCCCTCTCTCTCAGCCCAACCCACCTCACAGGGTTGTTGTGGGGAAAATAGGAGGAAGGTGTGTTGGATGTATTCACCGCCTTGAGTTATTTGTAAAAATAATACAGGCGGGATACAAATAAATTAAAATCTATATTTGTTTTATTTATTTGCATCCTGCCTTTATTTTAAATATTTATAAATTATTTTAGAAAAATAAATTTATTTTTAGCACTGAAAAGCGTTTCATTTCATACTGCTTTCTCCTTAGAATTGTTAGTTTTTGTTTTTTTTTTTAAATTTGATTTATATGCCGCCCTTCTCCGAAGACTCAGGGCGGCTTACAATGTGCTCAGCAATAGCCTTCATCCTTTTGTATATTTATACAAAGTCAGCTTATTGCCCCCACAACTGGGTCCTCAATTTACCTACCTTAGAAAGGATGGAAGGCTGAGTCAACCTTGAGCCTTGGCGAGATTCGAACCCTGCAGTAATTGCAAGCAGCTGGTCTTAATAACCAGCTTAATAACAGGGTGCCTTAAACCCCTGTACTACCAAGGCTCTATTATCCTTTATTTCCAGGCTGGACTTGCCAAACCCACAGAACAGAAATGTGTTTGGTTATTATTTGCCCCATTCTACCCAACAGTTGAGTTAAACAATAAATCATGCTTCAGTTCACCCTTCTGGTTTAATACCTTGTGCAAACCCAGGCTTGTGTTAATCCAGAATAAATGAAAGTAGGGCCTCCTGCTTGAGCAGGGGGTTGAACTAGAAGACCTCCAAGGTCCCTTCCAACCCTGTTATTGTATGTTCTATTTCTGGAATTAAAGCTGGAGGGTACAATTACAGGTTTGCCTTTGGATAAATAGGAATTTACCTGTTTGTACCGTGGCGACCATTTTGTGAGATGGCTCTCTCAATATTCCTGATAGGCTTTTGTGGGTCAAAGTCAACAGTTCAGATTTGTCCCAAACTCATTTTTTCCAGTTGTGACATAAAAGTACATCCTAATGGAAGCTGGTTATACATGTAGGCTTGTGTACTGTCACCTCCCAGCTAGGAATGCTGGAGGCTGTGACATTCTGTGGCTGGAGACAGGTAGCCCACGTATTTTATTTAGTAAAATTTCCAGCGTCAAAATAAACAATAACGGAGACAAGGGACAACCTTGCCTTGTTCCGTTTTCTATATTGAAATTATCTGTTAAACCACCATTGATTATTATTTGCGCTGTTTTTGATACATTGCCTTAATAGATTGTATAAAATGTTCTCCAAGTTGCATCCTTTCTATTAATTTTAATAAAAATTGCCAATTCAATCTATCAAAGGCTTTTTCGGCATCCAAAAAAACTAGCACTGCGGGGACCTGGTTGTTCCTTCCCAAATACTCTAATAAATTAACAATTTGCCTTACATTACTTTTCATTTGTCTACCATTTATAAAACCAGTTTGATCATGATGAATCATTTGCTGCATAACTGTCATTAATCTATTTGCTAAAATTTTAGCAAAAATCTTATAGTCTGTATTTAAAAGTGAAATTGGCCTATAGTTTTTAGGATCTGTATAGTCTTGCCCATCTTTTGGGATCAGCGAAATAAATGCTGTCTTCCAAGTTGGAGGTACCTCTCCTCCCTGTTGTATATTATTGAATAATTCCTTCAATGGTTCCACCATTTCCTCCTGTAAACTTTTATAATAAATAGCTGTCAAGCCATCTGTTCCAGGAGCTTTGCCCGTTTTCAACTGTTTAATTGCAAACAAAATTTCCTCAGAAGTTATCAATTGATTTAAACTATCCCTCTGCTCTTTTGAAGTTATATAAATATTCTCTTTCTGCAAATATCTATCTATATCTGTATCTTGAATTTTATCACCAGTATACAGCCTTGAGTAAAACTCTAAAAAAGATTTTTTAATCAGTTCTTGCTCATAAACCTCCTTTCCCTTGTATTTTATTTTCTCTATTGTACTTACTTTCTGCTTTTTCCTTAACAAATATGCCAACCACCTGCCTGGTTTATTAGCGTTAGAAAAAGTATTATGTTTTGCGCATTGTAAATTGGTTGCCACTTGATCTGCTATTAACATATTAAACTGACCTTTCAATAAATTGATTGCCTCTTTAATTTTCTTGTCTGTTGGATTGGCTATTAAAGCCCGTTCCTGTTTACTAATCTCATCTTCTAATTCTTTTCTTTTTTTCCCCTGTTTCTTTCTATATTATTCAAATATATCAAAATTCCTCGCATGTACGCTTTACTTGCATCCCATACCATTTCCATAGATGTACCCTTTTGCATATTCATAGCAAAAAATTCTTTCATAAATTTTTTACATTCTTTTACATTTTCTTCATATCTAAACAAGTTATCATTTAACCTCCAGGACCTCCTAGGCCAGTGATGGCTAACCTTTTTGCTGTCACGTGCCAAAAGGGGGGGAGGGGGGAGGGTCATGTGTGCACGTGCCCACACCCATAATTCAATGTGCCCCATCCCCTGTGCGTGTGTGTGTGACCCCCCCCACATGATAGCATGGTGGGCCCGGTAGGCCTGTTTTTCGCCCTCCCCAGGCTCCAGAGCCTTTCTAGGAGCCTGGGGAGGGTGAAAACAGCCTTCCCCACCTTCCCCGGAGGCCCTCTAGAGGCCAGAAACAGCCAGTTTCCCGACTTCCAGTCCCACCGGAGCTGAGCTAGGGCAACGCTCGCATGCCCACCGATATAGCTCCACGTGCCACCTGTGGCACGTGTGCCATAGGTTCACCATCACGGTCCTAGGCCCTTTTCCATACTCCAATTCCAGCCAGACTGGACTATGGTCTGTCAGTGTTCTTGAACAAATCTTCTTGTTCTTCACCCTAGATAAGAGATCATTAGTAATTAATATAAAATCAATCCTTGAAAAAGATTGATGTCTATCCGAGAAAAAAGTAAAGTCTTTTTCTTCTGGATTTCTTTCACACCAAATATCCCTCAGCTCCCAGTCATCTATCATCTCCCAAAATGGTTTGGGCAATTTTGCTCTTGTCAAAACATTTTGTTTAGGTCCCTTCTTGTCTTTTTTTAGGTCCAAAACACCATTCCAATCCCCCAATAGAATACAAGCCTTATATCCCCATTGTGTCAACTTTGAATGTAGTAAGTTATAAAATTTTTCTTGTTGGTTCGGGGCATATATTCCAATTACAAGTGTTTTTTCTCCTTTTATTAAAAGTTCAATCGCTAAAAATCTTCCTTGATCATCCGCTTCAACTAATTTTGCAATTAAGTCTCTCTTCAAATATATAACTATACCGTTTTTCTTCTCTGATGCTGCTGCTACATAATGTGTGCCTAATCTTGCATTTGTCAAATATTTTTGATCTTGTATCCTAATATGAGTCTCTTGTAAACAAATTACTTCGTTCTTAAATTGTTTAAGATAGTGAAATATTTTCCTTCTCTTCTGTGGAGAATTCAAACCATTGACATTCCAAGTCAAAAATCTAGTTCCCATCTCTGGGCCTCTGAAGCGTCTGGAGCAATTTCTGATGATCTTGCCTCATTTGACCTTTAGGTCTTGCTCCTCCCACAGCTTCTGTTTTGGTAGTTTCTTGAGTTGCCATCTGAAGTTGTTGTTGTTGTTGTTGTTGCTGTCTTAATTCTTCCTTGCGCTTAGCTGTTGCTGCTCTGGTCTGTCTTTGATCCTTTGGTTCTTCAAATATATCAATTAAATCCACATCTTGAACAGCCGTCTGAATTTGTAGTGGTTCTTCTTGACCAGTCAAAGCTCCCCCCTGAACTACTGTCAGTAGCTCTTCTCTCTCTCCTTCCATTACCTCCTTCTTTCTTTTTCCTTCTGGTGATTTGGGTGTCCCAGCCTTTAATACATTGATGTAAAAATCTCTTGCTTTCCATATTGTATTAAGCCGATATCTCTCTCCAGAATACGTCACTGTGGTGGTCTCCCATGAGAGAAATGAGACACGCAAGCCGGTATCTCGGGATGAGAGCCCAGAGCTGACTCCGTGACCCTCTTTTATTAGAAATTCCTCAAGCTCATTATACATCATCATAGCAAGGCAGGATTGGGGGTGGATAGACGATCGGGTTATGTACACTCATGTGATAATAATTACATAAGCCTTTCACAGGCTGGTACGAGAGTAATCATGTAGGCATTTCCTGGCCTGAGCAGTTGGGACTTTCCAGATGACGTCGACATCCCATCTCCCTGCACGCGCTGTGGCAAGGCCTACAGATAATTCTGATATGTAGGTATATTTCTATACTACTATTCCCACATCTCCTCCTTTTCTATTTTGTTGAGATTGGCTTCCTCCAGTTCCAGAAGGGTTTTGGTTTCACTTATCAGGACGTCCTTCCTATTGGAGGGAATAAAACCTTTGCACATTTGCAGAAGGGAGGGGAGACATTGGATACAGCAACAAAGCAAAACAAGCAGTACGATTATAGATACAATAGTTGGCATAATTGATTTCAACCAAGAACCATCCGGGAGCCATGACCAAAGGGCAACCCAGATGTCAATGGCGCCAGATCCATCGGATGATAAGGGATTGTTTTTGATCATGTTTTCCATATGTTCTATGGTGTGAGTGATGTTATACTGATAATCAGATACATAGGCACAACAATGGGAGTGTATGAGGGCACAAACGCCTCCTTTAGCTGCTAGCATGATATCTAAGGCATATCGGTTTTGTAAGACCACCTCCCTGATTTCAGCCAGTTCTTTGTTCATCAGCTTCAGCACCTTGATAGTCTCGTTGAACATATGCACTGTCCAGTTATTTAGTAAATGAAGATCCCGATAGTTCATTGCCATCCTGAGATTGGGCAAGATGCTTCTGGATATCTGAGTTTTTAATGAGCCACCCAGTGTCAGTGGTTGATCGTACGTGGTGATCCTCCTATTGCGGAGGCGGCCCTCCGCCAATGTCACCACAGGATATGTGGCCGGGACAAGAAGGCCAAGTGTACATATGCCTTTCCAGTCTTTTGGCACTTGTCGGTATGCTTGCCGGCCGCAAAGAAGCCAAAACCGACTCAGTTCGTATAACCCCTCCGAGGAAATATTGGCGAATGTCACAATGGTTTCCATACTGGAACAAGCCCAGTATGTGCTGACATTGGTCCATTGATTGGAAATGTATTCTGTAGTGTTGTTTTTGGTGTTAGTAACTTTTGTCAGATTGTTTTTTATATGCGAACATCTGGCCACCGAGTTCCATGTAATGGTCTGATAACAATTGGTATAAGTCCCCATGTACATGGCATTAGTGAACAGGCCGGCGCTGCTGAAGCAAAAACGGGCTGGCTCTAAAATCCGGGTAGGGACAGCATACGTGTAGTTAAGCAGGGCTGTTGTGTAGGGCCACAGGGACGTCCATCCGGTCTCATTGAAAGGCACACTATGAAGCGCCAAGCCTGTTTTCCCATCAGAGGGGATGTGCATGCAAATCCAACAGTTAGTTTTATTGAGAAGTAAAGCAGTCTTGTTCAAATCTCTCACAAATGCGTTGCTGGCCCATGTCCCTGGATCACTGGTCACAATGACATGGTTAAGTGACCATATATGGACGAACACAGCGAGCAGGAGTCCATATAATTTTGCCATTGTCGTCGACTGCAGCGTAGCCTCGACCCCAGGTGACAAGAGAGGCCGGGCCTTTCCACGTAGGGTCTGGAAGACGGCGATAATAAACTTGCGGTCATGGAGAGTCTATAGGAGAAGCAGAAAAATGCCGACTTGCGGCGGTTGACCCAGGGGTGCCGGAAACATTGAGGAAGTTGAGGGTAAACAAGACAAGGTTCAAGGTATTTTGTATTCCAGGCAAGCCGGGGGTATTTTCCCCTTTCTGTTTTTTATGAGCATCAAGGGCCCTTTTAAGGGTCTGATTAGCCCGTTCCACGATGGCCTGGCCAGTGGAGTTGTAGGGGATTCCAATCTTGTGTAAGATGGACCAGCGGTGGCAAAACTGTGCAAAGGCAGCACTAGTATATGCAGGGCCATTGTCCGTTTTTATTTGTTTGGGGTTGCCCAGAATACTAAAAGTCCGAATACAATGATTAATAACATGTTTGGTGGCTTCACCCCTCTGCGCGGAGGCCATAATAAACCCTGAGTATGTTTCAATAGAAACATGAACATACTTCCAGGGGGCAAATGATGGATACAACGTGACATCCATTTGCCATAATTGACAACTCTCCGTGCCCCGGGGGTTGACCCCCAGGGGGACAGAGTGCGCTTGTAAGCTGCAAGTGGGGCATTGTTGAATAATAGCAGAGGCCTCCGTTGCAGAGAGAGAGAATTGTTTCATTAAGGCCTTACGATTTTGGTGAAAGTAAGAGTGGCTAGCCCACGGAGTAATAGGGGACAAGGAGAGAATAGAGAGATCAGGAGGGGCAGTAAGGGCAGCGGCTGCTGCAGCATCAGCCCGAGAGTTCCCCTCTTGAATAATACCAGGAAATGGTTGGTGGTTTCTGATATGGGCTGGGAAAAAGGGTTCAGTCCTAGCATGAAGAAGGGATTGTAGGGTTATAAATAAACTTAAAAGATTATCATCAAGAGATGGGGAGATATAGGAGTCCGACAAAGATGTGAGAACCTTGTAAACAATAAAGGCTGTCAAGGATAAGATTGAAGGGAGAGGTGGGGAAAGTCTGAAAAGCCAAGATGGTAGCGGCTAATTCGGCTCGCTGAGCGGAAGTTTGAGGAGGGGTAATTTTGGTCTGCCACTGGGCCCCCTCTTTCCACACACACGCTCTATAAGATTTGCTGCCGTCTACATACACAGTGACAGCGTTAGAGATTGGGGATGAAGAAAGAGTGGAATGGAAAAACATCGGAACATTGTGGAGGAGTTGAAAGCGAGGGTCAGATGGGACATGACAGGAGACACTGCCCGCCTATTCAGCCAAAGAAAGTTGCAGGGGATCAGAGGTGGCATACAGGGGTTCCCAAGTGGTGAGAGACATAGGGACAAACAAGGAAGTAACATCAAAGCCAATGAGACACTTTGCTCGAAACCGGCCTTTGGTGATGAGCAAGGCGAAGATATAATGCAAGGGGTTAATAGATTTGCGCGGAGTATTAGGAAGATGAATCCATTCCAAGACGGCAACAGTGCCCTTTTTATATTGAATGAGGGCAGCGGTTGGGATGGAGGGGGTGTTAAAAAGTACAAGGGACACAGGTTCATTAGGGATGGCTTGATCCACCCAACGAGTGGCCATCGTGGAGTCAATGAGAGTTAGCACATGCTTTTGAGGATCAGTCAAAACAATGACTGATGAGGGAGATGAAGGGCCTTTGAGGGCCAGGAAAAGAGGGGAAAGTTGGGCTGTGGTGAGTGCAAGAAACGGGCGGACAAAATTTATCGCACCCAGTATCTGCTGAAGGGCCACAAGAGTAAGAGGATTCGGAAGAACAATATGAGGCAGGGTGGGTGAAGAGGAGGAGGTTAAGACCTTATGACCCAGATATGAAAAAGGTGGGTGGGTCTGAATTTTTTCTGGAGCCACCTGAAACCCATGAGAGGACAGGTGCTGAATCAGTTCAGGGAGAAAAGTTCGGAACGTGCCGGGAGAACCCGGGGCGGCCATAAGGATATCATCCATGTAGTGATAAAGCAGCAAATGAGGGTGAGAAGTACGAAAAGGCGAAAGAACTGCATCGACATAAAATTGACACATTGTGGGACTGTTAAGCATGCCTTGAGGCAAGACAGTCCATTGATAGCGCGGGGTAGGGCGAGACATATTAGTTTGAGGGATCGAAAAAGCAAAAAGTTCCTTATCATTATTATGCAACGGGATAGTAAAAAAGGCGTCCTTGAGATCAATGACCACCAAATCATAATCTTTAGGAATCAGATTTGGGTTGGGCATCCTGCATTGAAGTGGGCCCATTGGCTTAACGATGGCATTGACGGCGCGGAGATCCTGAATTAATCTCCATTTCCCTGATTTCTTTTTGACCACAAATACTGGAGTATTGTATGGGCTAGTGGTTGGCTCCAAATGTTCGGAGCGCAGTTGGTCATCCACCAGCTGCTGTAATGCAATTAATTTTTCACTGGTAAGTGGCCACTGATCTATCCAGACAGGCATAGGGGAGAGCAGAGTAAGTTTCAGGGGAGTTGGAGGCATTGCTAGTCCTCTAAAATAAGTTTTGCATCAAATTGTGAAATAAGATCTCTGCCCCATAAGTTAACGTGGAGGGGCAGGATAACTGGCTTGATATGTGCTGTAATCCCTTTTGTAACACGTACTGTGAGCCAATTTTTACTAGAACTTGCCTGTTGTTCGCTGCCCACTCCCCGCACTGCTGGAGATTGTTCAAGGGGCCATTGAGAGGGCCATTCTGCTGTTCTTATGACTGAAACGTCAGCGACAGAATCTAGAAGGCCAGAAAAGAGAATGCTGTTAATTAAAAATGGCATAATCGGTTTCTGGGGAGTGATTGGCTTTGTAAGGGCTAAGAGCTCGGTGGGCGGGGGCTCCACAGAGGAAGCTGACACATCCTTAGGTAACAGTACCAACCGAGCAACAATATCCCCTTTTTTTGCCAATACGGGGACATTGGTATAAAATTGAATCTGAACACAATTTTGGGGTGGAGGATCAATCACGGAAGGAAGGACAAAGATGCCTCGTTGGCGGGCTGCCGCCACCGGGAGAACAGTTGCAGTAACATCCGGTGGGAGTGGGCCGGGCAACTGGGCGTCTGCGACAACAAGGAGATTAGGAAAGTCAACAGAAGTGTCAGCAAGAAGTTTCAGATCCGTGCCTTGGCAGCAGGGCGGGGCGGAAGGCGGAGAGGAAGCGACAGGAGAGAAGGAAATGTCGCCACAGGAAAGAGGGTGCAGCCTTTGGAGGGGGGCTAGCTGCAAGCCCCGTTATTAGTTTCCCTGATTCTGAGGGAAAGCTCGACATTGATTGGCCCAATGGTAGCCCTTTTTACATTTAGGGCATACCGTCTTCGGTTTGGCACTGGAGTTAGGTAGGGGGCGGGCAGCACCGCCACCCGGGGCTCGGCACTTTTTTGAAATGGCCAGGTTTTCCGCAATTGAAACAAGTGCCTTGAGGTTGGTTCCCCATTTTTAGGGCTGCGGCCAATGCACCCATCTGGTAGGTTTGGGTGCCGATAACACGGCAAGCTTTAAGAAAATCCGCCAGAGTGGGACTTCCGGTTTGCTGCTGGCCGCCGCCAGATGTTCCCTCGGGATCGTCAGCTTCCATTGCCTGTTAGAGCCGCCTTCACAGCGGAATGGCGGCTCAAAAAAACTCCGTTTCCATGAGGAAACGGAGATAGAGCCGGCAGGGGTGGGTAGAACTCTCTGCATAGTCCCAAAAGTCTTTTTTTTACTTTTGGGACGGAGCGGATGAGATGCCCCATATCCCCAGCCGCTGCTCCGGCCTTTGGGAGACCTCTGCTATATGCAGAGCCAGGCGACAAGAGCAAGCCTGCGAATTTAACAGATTATTCAAAGAAAATGTGAGCTGGACCTGTAATACTGAACCGCAAGTATTTTACTTATCTTCTAAAAAAACTACTTAAGAGAAAAGAGGAAAGGAAAGGGGGAAAAAAAAGCCTTTTAAAATGGCGTCTGCCGCGGCTGGAGAAGAGGCTGAAAGGGAAAGTCCTTCCGTTTTCTATTATTACAATGTAGCGGAATAAATACCACTGGCTACATTTGCAGACAAAACTTCGCTCCTGTGTCTTTTTCTCTCTTTTTTTTCCCTGGAGACTTGATATTGTTTTTGATTGGAAAGAAGTCTTTTTTCTTGTTTTTTTTTTTTTTCCTTTTAACAAAGCTTGCCTGGGCGGAAACATGGCACTGAGACTCATAAAGTCAGACAAACAAGTAGTGGGGGGGGATTCCCCCACTAACAATTTAAAGGAACAAGTTTTAACTCTCCAGTCTCAGAAACCTGATTTCAATATAATAGAATTTCTCTTAGAGGAGATTGAAAGAAGGGATGAGATTGTGAATCAGCATCTTGAAAAATTTAAGCAGGAAATTAAAGAATTGGTGAAATCTAAGTTTGATTTTTTGGAGCGAAAAATTTTAAAAGTGGCTAATGGTTTTTCAGAATTTATGATACAGTTGGATACAAATACTAATTTACTAGAGTCTAAAATGGAAGAAACTCAAGATAAATTGGACAATAGAATCCAAAAAATTGAAAATGATTTGATAAACACTCAGGATAATAGCTCAGAAGAAAAACCTAAAATGGAGGCTGATCAAAAGTCTGGTAACGTAGAAAATCTGCAACAGAGGATTGAAAGAGAAGTTCTAATGGTACAATATAATTTCACAGAATATGCGATAAGACTGAGAGGTTTGCAGGAAAATAACAGAGACGATTTAAGGAAAATATCTTCTGAAATTCTAGCTGGGATTTTAAAGGTTCAACCTGAGGAAGTGTTTTGTAGGATTGACAGAATTTACAGAATAAACTCCTGGATTGCTAAGCAAAGGCAACTGCCTAGAAATGTGGTTTTTTATTTTACAGATAAAGAAATTAGGAATAATATTGTGCAAAATTCCTTCAATTCTAATCTGCAATTGTATGGAAGAAAGATTTGGCCCCAGTTGGTATCATATTGAGATATCAAGGAGAAAGATACCAGCTAAATACTGTTGAAAGAGCGGAAGAATTTTATCAAAATAGGTTGAAAATGAACTTAACATCTTCAGGTATAATACAGGATAAGCAGAAGGAGCTGGAAATAAAGGGAAAATATCGAATTACAGAGACTGTACCAGATAAATTGTCTTTGGATTTTTCGGATACCCCAGTTGGATTATCTACAAATTTGAGAGAAGTGGCATCTGACTTTAACGTGATGACTTATCAAGTCAAGGACAAGCATGGAAACCAATTAGGGGATATACAAGGGATAAAAAAGAAACATGAGACACAAAAACAAAACAAACAAGACCAATCTACAAAGCAGAATGAAAACCGATTAGTTGATACACAATCTGTAGAAAGGAAACCAGGATCGAAATCAAACCCACAAAAAGAAAAGAAAAAAAGAAATAGGTTGTATAAAAATAGAAATTTCTAAATCAAGCAACAGTGAAGCCAGTGACTTTAAAAAATGAATGAGTATATGAAAATATAGAGGAGGCGACGTATTGGTCAATATTATTCTGAGGATAGTGACAGATCTCTGCATTGCCGTAATCTTGGGATGTGAAAAGAGCCTTAAACTGATGGATTTGAATTATCCACTTTGGAATCCTTTTTTGTGCTGACAAATATATTATAATTATCTTGAATCATAAGGCAAGAGAATTACGCTGGGGCAAGCAGAAGATCAGGTTGTTACCCACTACGATGATGGGAATCAATAATCCTGATGAAAGCCACAATTATTACTATATGGAATATAATTATAATGTCACTCGGGTGGTTGTTTTTACTTTTATACATATAAGAGGATATTTACTACTGATGGGGGCAGGGTCGAGCTGAGGATTTTGTGCAGTATCTGTATGACAAAATCGCTCAGATTCGGGAAGGGCTGGCCTCTGACTGGGTATGTCCAGACGGGATGACTGAGGCAGGTCTTGAGAGTGTTATCTGGGGGGAGTTCGATCCTGTGGCTCCCGAGGACATGGACAGGGTCCTGGGACGGCTGAACGCGACCACATGTTTATTGGACCCTTGTCCCTCCTGGTTGGTACTGGCTTCCCGGGAGGTGACACGAGGCTGGCTCCAGAAGATTGTTAACGCTTCTTTGAGTGAGGGGGTCCTGCCGGCCGCTTTGAAAGAAGCGGTGGTGAGGCCCCTCCTCAAGAAGCCTTCTCTGGATCCGGCTGTTTTGGCTAACTATCGTCCAGTCTCCAACCTTCGCTTCATTGCGAAGGTTGTTGAGAGTGTGGTGGCGCAACAGCTTCCCTGGTACCTGGATGAAGCTGTCTATCTAGACCCGCTCCAGTCCGGCTTCCGGCCTGGGCACAGCACGGAAACGGCATTGGTCGCATTGGTGGATGATCTCTGGAGGGCCCGGGATAGGGGTTGCTCCTCTATTCTGGTCCTGTTAGACCTCTCAGTGGCTTTTGATACCATCGACCATGGTATCATGTTCCACCGGTTGGCGGGGTTGGGGGTGGGAGGCACCGTTTTGCGGTGGTTCTCCTCCTACCTCTCTGACCGGTCGCAATCTGTGTTGACAGGGGGGCAGCGGTCGACCCCGAGGCACCTTGCTTGTGGGGTGCCACAAGGGTCGGTCCTCTCGCCCCTTCTGTTCAACATTTATGTAAAGCCGCTGGGTGAGATCATCCGTGGCTTCGGGGTGGAGTTCCATCAGTACGCTGACGACACCCAGCTGTACATCTCCACCCCAGGCCACCCCAATGATGCCCTTAAAGTGATGTCCCAGTGCCTGGACTCCGTGCGGGCCTGGATGGGGAGAAACAGGCTCCAACTCAACCCCTCCAAGACCGAGTGGCTGTGGCTTCCGGCGTCCCGATATAGCCAGCTGACGCCATCGCTGGCTATTGGGGGCGAATCACTCGCCCCCACGGAGAGGGCTCGTAACTTGGGCGTCCTCCTGGACGCACGGCTGTCGTTAGAAGATCATTTGGCGGCCGTGGCCAGGGGGGCTTTTTATCAGGTCCGCCTGATACGCCAGTTGCGCCCCTTTCTAGATCGGGATTCCCTACGCACAGTCACTCAGGCACTCGTCACTTCCCGCCTGGACTACTGCAATGCTCTCTACATGGGGCTCCCCCTGGGGTGCACCCGGAGGCTCCAGCTGGTCCAGAACGCGGCCGCGCGGGGGATTTTGGGGGCGACGAGGCGCTCCCACGTGACACCTCTCCTGCGCGAGCTGCACTGGCTCCCGGTGGTCTTCCGGGTGCGCTTCAAGGTGTTGGTGACCACCTTTAAAGCGCTCCATGGCTTAGGGCCGGGGTACTTATGAGACCGCCTTCTGCCACCAATAGCCTCCCACCGGCCAGTACGCTCCCACAGAGTGGGCCTCCTCAGGGTGCCGTCCGCCAGACAATGTCGGCTGGCGACCCCCAGGGGGAGAGCCTTCTCTGTGGCGGCGCCCGCCCTCTGGAACAACCTCCCCCCAGAGCTACGTACAATAACAGACCTCCGGATTTTTCGTCGGGCCCTGAAAACCCATTTATTTCAACTAGCTGGGCTGGCCTGAGTCAAATTTTAAATGGATTTTAAATTGGAATGTTTTAATTACGGCCAAAATTATTTAATTATTTTAAACAGTTTTTAGATTTTGTATGTTTTTATGTATGTCCTGTTTTTACTTTGGCTGTTCACCGCCCTGAGTCCTACATTGGAGAAGGGCGGTATAGAAATTTAAACAAATAAATAAAATAAATAAATAAATATGATTGAAGATCCTGAATAAACTGTTGCACCAGCAAGCTATGTTACCCTATTATGGATGATGGTCCTAACAATCCAGTGGAAAGACTTTAAAGAAGATATTATATGGACTATAAATTTAAAGTCATTGTCTTTTCTTTTTTATTTAGATATAATGGAATATATATACATATATTTTTAAGTAGCGTGGGCAGTGAATCAAAGATATTAAGAATTGTTGTGTATGTTAATTTTGCAGGACAGTGGGTGAATAAGCTAGTTTGCAGATTGATTAGTTTAAGAAAAGGGGGTTTTAAGTGATATATTTAGGGGAGTGGAGGAAATGGATAGAGTGGAATAAATGTTAAATTAGATTTTATGGGGAAGGCCGCTTTGAAATGTTATAGTAATACATACAGAAGATTAAATCTTAAAGTAGGATTTATTGTATAGTCTTAAAGTGGAAGGTGGTTTTGAATTGTTGTAATAATATATAGATATAAGTTTGGGAGAAGAAAAAAAGGGCAGATTATTGCTAAATTGGGAGTTATAATACTATTATGCTAAATTAGAAGTTATTTTACAATGTTATAGTATAATGTCTTTTTTTTTCTTTCTTGAAATGTATGGATAAAGGGGGATGTTATAATATTAATAATATTTTTTAGTAAGTAAAGGTCAGTATTTAGAGGAGGGAGTAAGTAATCTGTTACGAATTAGGTTTTTTGTTACGAAGAAGTCACAGGGGGGGATGGGTGGGGAGGGGGGGTTAGGGAGGGGGAGGGGGAGGGGAAAAAAAAAAGGGGGAAAAATTTGTATTTGAAAAAGAAAATCCGCCAGAGTGGAGGCCGGGTTAGAGACTAATGGCTTGAGAACAGATTGACAATCCGCATTTGCATGTTCAAAAGCAAGTTTCATCAAAATTTCTTTTGCCGCTTCTTGGTTGGAAATTTGGCAGGTTACCGTGAGTTGTAAGCGGTTAACGAAGTCGGCGTATGACTCTGTCGCCCCCTGGCGAATAGCAGAAAAGGATTGGGTTGGGGTGCCTCGATCATCGACACGAGTTAAGGCAGAAAGAACAGCAGAGCTAATGACAGGAAACGTTGGGGGGGGGGGGGTTAGATTGTGAGCCTGAGCGTTAATGTTAGCGAAAGCACCTTCCCCAAAGAGTTGGTCAACGGTCCATTGAAAACCTGGGCGAAGAACTCTGGTTTGGATTTCCCTTTTGAATTCTGATTCAAAAACAACATATTGTGTGCTGGTCAATAGCATTCTAAGCAAGTCTTTCCAATCTTGAGGCAACATTTGATAGTTACCAGCAATGGCATTCAACAAACCCCTGGTATAGGGGCTGGCTATGCCATAATCCGTAGTTGCCTTTTTTAGTTCTTTAATCATCTGCAGAGGCAAGGGTTCCCAGTCAACAAGAATGCCCCCGGTGGGTCCTTGTTGAAAAACGACCGGGAACAACTCGGTGTCGGCTAGATCGGCAGCATCTAAAGTGCCGGATTTTAAGGCTTTTTGGTATGCCCCGCGAATAAGACCAGGTTGAGAAACAGGAGCGGGGGCAGTGGCAAGGGGAACCGGGGCTTCGGGGGCCGTGGGTGAAAGGGGGCTCACAACCGAGGGCAGCGGGGTAGTCACCATGACCGAAGGAGTCCGGTATGGTGGCGGATCTAATAAAAGCTGGTGAGGCGAATCAGCGTGGTTTTGAATCAAGGTATAGGCTTTTTTCCAAAGGCACAAAATGTCAGGTAGCGCCCGAGGAGGTTGGTGGAAGACTTCGCCAATCTTCTTCCACGTCTCCGTTTTTAGAGATCCGCCCTCTGGATAGGACGGACATTGAGCCCACACATAAGCAAGTAATTTAACAGCCTCACTTTTAGAAAGAGATTTGGTAAAATTTTGTTCTTGAGGAGAGAGGTATTTTTTCCTGCCCAATTGTCTCAACTCTTCTACATGAGCTTTCTGAGCTGCAGACATTCCACCCCCCATACTTACGAAAAGAAGAGTCAGTCGCCAGCGACGTCGGGTGCACCGTGCCTATTCCAGGCGATAAGTAGAGGGTCGACAGGGACGTATTCCCTTGCGGAATCACATCGAGACGTATCCGTTTCACGAGATCACGTCGGGGTCACCAGTTGTGGTGGTCTCCCATGAGAGAAATGAGACACGCAAGCAGGTATCTCGGGATGAGAGCCCAGAGCTGACTCCGTGACCCTCTTTTATTAGAAATTCCTCCAGCTCATTATACAGCATCATAGCAAGGCAGGATTGGGGGTGGATACACGATCGGGTTATGTACACTCATGTGATAATAATTACATAAGCCTTTCACAGGCTGGTACGAGAGTAATCATGTAGGCATTTCCTGGCCTGAGCAGTTGGGACTTTCCAGATGACGTCGACATCCCATCTCCCTGCACGCGCTGTGGCAAGGCCTACGGATAATTCTGATATGTAGGTATATTTCTATACTACTATTCCCACACGTCACCACTAGACCGGCTGGCACCTCCCATCTGTACTGTAATTGGCGTTTTTTCAACTCATCCACCAGAAAAGCATACTGCCTTCTAGCTCTCAACATCTTGGGGGGGATTTCTTTCAATGTCATCACCTCCTGGCCTTCAACCTGAAGCTTGTTTTAAAAAGTAGCCTGTAAAATTTCATTACGGAATCTCCTTGTAGTAAAATATATTACAATGTCTCTTGGTAAGTGTTTCTGTCTGGCCACCCAAGAGTTGACACGATATGCCTTGTCAATCTGCCAACCCAGCTCAGTTTTTGTCTCCCCAGCAACTGTGCCAATGCCTCTGACATCATTTCTTTCAAATTCTCTTGTTTATTCTCCTTCACCCCTCTGAATCTTAAAGCAAATTCCATATCTCGATATTGTAACATCGTTACATCAACTTCAGCCCTTTCAAGTCGTCTGTGAGTCTCTCCCAATTTATAATCCAAAATTTCCGTAGTTTGCTTAATTTCTTCAACTTTAACATCCACCAATTCAATATCACCTGCCAAACATTTAAATGCCAATAATATGTCTTCTCTAATTTGCCGATTCCGAGTTAAAATCTCCTCTGAAACAGCCTGTATTTTTTCGTTAGTTTCATTATTTTTTTCATTAATCACAGTAGCAATTTTAGTTTGTGTAGCTTGTAGGGCTTCTTGTATCATCTCAAACGTTAAAGACTGTGGGTCTGTTGGAGGGGCAGAGGCTTGCAATCTAGGAGTATGAGCTGGGGAGCTTCCAGCGCTCCCAGTTCCTTTAATAGGAACGGTCTTTACAGATTTTGAGGCCATTTTCAGTTTAAATTGATCGTTGTATTTTAATCAGAAGCCAAAAAGAAAAGTTCCTCAAAATCAAAGGATTTTCCCAATCATAAATTAACGTTTAAAATCCTCCTTCTCTCAACACAAAAGTTCTTTCCAGGCAAAAGGCTACCAGCGAAACAAAACCTTCTTGTAACTTTCACTTTCCACGCCCTTTCAAACCACAATCGCCATCTTGTTGCAAATTGCTAACTTGTTACTTCCGAAGGAGGCTATAAACATTGGAGTTAAGTGTGAATACTTGCAGTCTGACTTCTCCTGGCTTGTTCTGCCTGCAGCAATTGAAGATGTTAAAAATCCCTCACTTGTTTTCAGCAGAAATGGTCGTGGCTTCTAGCTCCGCTAAATAGCGGAGTCGTCCCAGGTCCGGAGCAGATTGACAGGCTTCTAGGGAGCTCTCACCCTTCGCGCCCCAAGATTTCTCCTAGGGCGTTTGGGGGGCTCTACCTCCGCTTGTCAGCTCTTCTCTCTCCCTTTTGCCTGGGGAGAGGGTTTCCAAGCCCCAGACAGCTGTTTTTCGGCTGTTCTGGGGCTTTTACGGTGCCGGGGATCGGGCGCCCACAGAGGATCGTCAGCAAAGCTTGCGGAGCCAATCTGGAAAAGAAAAACAAGCTTTTCTGCTTTATCGGGTCCCAAACGATTTCTCAATTTAGAATGAATGAGTCCAAAGGAAGAGAATATTCTTTCAACGCCTGCAGAAGAAGCTACTGCTGTTAAAAGTGAAATCATTACTTGAACAGTCTCTAAATCCAAGTGCTTAAGTGACTTCCACCAGTTCACTGGTGTGACTTTCTTTAAAATATCTTCAGCAAACATATATTTCTTGAATGGTTCCCCCTTAGCTTTGAAGTTTATTATAGTTGGCATTACAGATGGATGATTGCTGGATACCCATGTCATAGCTAACTCCCCTTCCTCAGCACTTAAGTTTTGACCCTGATACTGGATATTGACAATATTTGCCAAAAAATGAGCTGGAGACAGTACTTGTCCCATTTGTTTTTTTAATGCTTGTAATTTAATTCTGTTCATGTGTAGTTCTGTTTTTAAGTGTTCACTCAGTTCCTTCCAAATTTCAACAGCATTGTTAGGGTGCGTGTAAAAAGTATTTGTTGCCTGTGCAACGAGCAGAGCAAAAACACAGGGAAGGAGATAAACGTGCAGCTCGTGTGAGAAAAATACTTTATATACAAGATAATAAGCAGTCTCGGTGTAAGTAAAACAGTCCAAGGTCATAAACAGTAATATCAGTCCAGTAAGTATCGTCCCTTACCAAAGCAAACAGACTTTAGTAACTCTCGGTATATAGTACCATATAACAATCCAGTCTAACACCAATCAGCAGAAAGACGCAGAAAGCAACAGTAACAGGATCAATCAGGAACAAGGAACGCTTCTCTGCGCTGCTTATTTATACACTGTAGCCTAATTACAGGGTTCAGCAAACCCTGATTACGTGGCTCAGTTGTTTCTTAAAGAAACAGATATATTGCCTGACCAACAAGGTAGGAGTAAGCTACAAGCTGAACCTAACAAACATCAGCAATAAAACAGCTATTTTTCTGTATTTTGTTTAAAGCTTCAGAGATGGGTTTCAGGATGCTCAGCATATGTTCAACATTTCTCTTAAGCCCAATGTTGAGGATTTTGGCCGTGACAGTGCCATCTATTTTATCTCGATTTTCTTCACAAACTGTCATCAGAATAGGCCAGTTCTTGATATACTGCTCAAAACAGTCCACCACAGAGTTCCATCTAACATCTTGTGGGAGCGTTAGCTTGGTTCCACCCATCCTTTTCAGAGCTGCTGCAGCAAGATGACTGTTACGGAAGTATTTAGCAATTTCAACAACATTAGTCTTTATTTCTGGAACACTTAAGTCTTTGGCTAAGAAGTGCAGCAAATGAGCACTGCAACCATATGTTGTTAGCTTTGTATTCCCTTCCTGCTCTTCTAAATTTCTTCTCATCTTGGATACATTTGCAGCATTGTCTGTGACCAAACTGCGTACTAGACATTTGAATTTTTGTTCACATGTTATTATAGCTTTTACTGCCGCTTCTTGTAAGTATTCTGCTGTGTGTGCATTTCCTGACGTATCAATTGTTTGTGCAAGGAAGACTTTCCCTTCTTCTGTTGTTATACAAGCACATACAATAGGATCATTGTGGACATTACTCCACCCATCAATACTTAGGTTAACAATTTTACCCTCCAGAGCTGTTGCACATTGCTCCATTTCTCTGTCATACACTTTATCCAGCAGTTTCCCTGCAACATCTGCTCTGCTGGGTGGACTGTATCCTGGTCTCAGTGACTGAACCATATTAATGAAATGTGGGTTCTCAGTCAGACGGAAAGAAGAGTTCGTTGCATAAACAAACTGGGCAATTTTTTTATCAATTAACTCTTTTTCTAATCTAGTTTTTATCACAAACTTATCTATGGTGGTTCCAGGAGGGAAGGGTTTTTTCTTTCTTTTAGGTGATAGTGATATGTGGCTGTGGGTGTCTGATGATGATGATGCTAATGAAGCACTATCCTGGATGGATAACTCTGAAACTGTAGAACAGGAGGATGGTGATCTTGAAGGTGGATAGTTTCCAGAATCCATGAATTCCCCTAAACAAAAAAGTCAATGCTGTTATTTTATTGTTTATACAATTTCTGCTTATTGTACATGGCACTGCCCCAAAAGGAATATTTGCTTTTCTTCATAACTGTACCAAATGACAGTAACATGCAGTAATAATAAATATAATTTTGCTCAAACATGACAGTTCAAGGCAGTCTTTAGAAATATGGTTCAATAAAAATGTTTACCAACCTGAAGATCCTGCCTGTTCAAATTTGTTTCTTTGGTCATCTTCATCACAGCATTTCTCATGATGTTGCCTCATTCGGGCCACCAGGCCTTGCATTTCTTTGTTGCAGTGTTTGCAGTTTGCACGCATGCCTGCCTTACCGATAGGTAAAGGAACTTCATTAAAATATTGCCAAACTGGGTCTGTTTTACGGCCTGCTGCCATTATAGGTTTTTTCCTCCAAGGAAAGAATGTGATAAACCTCAGGTCATACATACAAAAAGATCCAAAGACTTGTCTGTCTGTGGCTGTGCAGTATTGTGCTCAGAAAGTTTCACTTTCATTTTGTACTGCTTGTCTGCTTGCCCCTTCTTCCTCACACTGAGTTTCACTTTCTTCTTGTGCAGATGTATTCCACTCCAAACAATCAGAAAAATATTGTTTCTATTCTATTCACTGAACTTCTTGAAACTTAGCACTGAAGGGGTTGATTCTGTATTCATAGGTTTGTAGAACAATAGGATTAAGGTCTTTTTCTCAACTCTGTTCATGTTACAACATTTTTGCTGTGAAGAAGAGGCATGTGATCTCTGCTGAGTCAAATTCAGTTTTGAGAACTGCAAAAGTAAACCAAGCATCTGTGATAATATCTTGTAGGCAGAGAAACTGCCCAATAATCTTACAAAAACCTCTGGAAGAGCATGACATTGTGAATGGATTAATGGAATTTATTTACCAAAAAAATTAAACATGCAGCCTTATTCTACATAATTAAAAAACTAATCTTTATTTCATGATGGAATAACCTTTGGATGGTAATATATTTTCCTCAAAAAGCATTTTATTTAAAAAAATCGATTTAAATCCGATTTAAATCAAAAAAATCTGATTTTTTTGATTTTTTTTTAAAAAAATCATTGATTTTTATCCACCCTGCTTCCTTCCCTGGGGTGCGCATTATTGGTAAATTTAGCTTTTAGCTGAACGATTTGCTAGTTGCAAAACACAGTTTGCAAAGTGAGTTAAACGGTAAAGCAGAGTTGGTGCAATTATGTGGTAGTGGTTATAGTACATGGGGAGAGCGTAGCAACTCTTGAAAAGAATTGTTTGATATCTGCACTTTTTCATGGTTTTTTCCTTTTTAATAACATTACAGGTAGTCCTCGACTTACAACCATTCATGCTACAATGGTTGTAAGTGAAAAACGGTCATGTCACTTTTTTCAGTGCTGTTGTAACTTTGAACGGTCACTAAATGAACTGTTGTAAATCGAGGACTACCTGTACTTATAACCCTTGCACATGATCACAATTTATGACCTCAGTGGGATTCCGGCAAGCCAAGTCAATGGGGGAAACCAGATTGGCTTAACTGTTCACTATTCACTTAACTGCAGTGATCTCCTTAACAGCCATGGCAATAAAAGTTGTAAAATGAGGTGCAATTTACTTAACCCCTGCCTCGCTTAGAAGCAGAAATTCTGGGTTCCATTGTGGTCATAAGTCGAGGACTGTAATGTGTCTTTCGCCGCACTCTCTGCCTTTAGCAAAGATTTTGGAAGATATTGGATCAAGAGGAAAGCTTGGTCAGCCTTATTTTATATGATGGGTTGGCCCAAGCTAGGCCTGCTTTTTGTGTGTCAAAACACAACATTTGGCATTTGGCCCAAGCAACGGAAAATTAGTGTAATCTTGATGCTTATATAGACTGTTGAGACATCAATCAGAATACAGCTGAAAGGGACCTTGGAGGTCTTTCAGTCCAACCCCTTGCTCAAGCAGGAGACCCTATACCACTTCAGACAGGTGGCTGTCCAGTCTTTTCTGTCCAATGATGAAGCACCCACAACTTCTGAACGCAAGCCATTTCACTGGTTAATTGTCCTCACTGTTAGGAAGTTTCTCCTTAATTTCAGGTTGCTTCTTTCCTTGATTAGTTTCCATCCATTGTTTGTTGTCTTGCCCTCTGGTGCTTTGGAAAATAAATTGACCCCCTCCTCTTTGTGACAACCTCTCAAATACTGGAATACATGTCCCCCCCAGTCCTTCTTTTCTCTAGACTAGCTAAACCCTAATCCTGCAACAGTTCTTCATATGTTTTAGTCTCCAGGCCTTTAATCATCTTACTTGCTCTTCTCTGCACTTTTTCCAAAGTCTCAACATCTTTTTTGTAATGTGACCAAAACTGGATGCAGTATTTCAGGTGTGGCCTTACTAAGGCTTTATAAAGCAGTACTAATACTTCACATGATTTTGATTTTATGCCTCTGTTTATACAACCAAGGATTGTATTAGCTTTTTTGGCTGCCGCTGCACACTGCTGACTCATGTTTAAGTGATCGTCCAACTAGGACTCCCAAGATCCCTTTCACAGTTACTGTTTTTGAGCCAGGTTTCGCCTACTCTGTACTTGTGCCTTTGGTTTTTCCTGCCTAGGTGTAAAACCTTGCTTTTCTCCACATTAAATTTCATTTTGTTGGATAGGGCCCATTGTTCAAGTCTGCCAATATCTTTTTGGATCCTGAGCTTGTCTTCTGGGGTGTTGGCTATTCCTGCCAGCTTAATGTCATCTGCAAATTTGATGAGTTCCCCTTCTATTCCCTCATCTAAGTCATTAATGAAGATATTAAAGAGTACTGGGCCTCAGACGGAACCTTGTGGTACCCCACTGCTTACTTCCCTCCATGTAGACGTAGTAGCATTAAGGACTACTCGTTTGTCAGCCAGTTACAAATCCATTTGTTGGTGATGCTATCCCATATTGTTCTATTTTACCAAGAAGTAGACTGTGGTCTACTTTGTCGAATGCCTTGCTGAAGCCTAAGTATACTATGTCCACAGCATTTTGCTGGTCTACTAATTTAGTCACTTTGTCAAAAAATGAAATAAGATTGGTTTGGCCTGATCTGTTTTTAGCAAACTGCTGCTTGCTACTAGTTATAACTTCATTTGTTTCTAGATGTTCATGGATCTGTTTTTTATTTTTTCCAGTATCTTCCCAGGTATTGATGTTAGGCTGATTGGTCTGTAGTTTCATGGGTCTGTCCTGTCCTGTCCCGTCCCGTCCCCCCCATCTTTTTTTTTGAAGATGGGAACCACATCAGCTCTTTTCCAATCCTTAGGTAGTTCCTCTGTGCTGCAGGATTTTTGAAAGTTACGGTACAATGGTTCTGAGATAACATCTGTAGCTCCTTCAAAACTCTGGGATATAATCTGTCAGGTCCCAGTCATTTATATTTGTCAAGGTCAGATATGTGTTCTCTTACCATTATCTTGCTTATTTTAGTTTTTATTTCTAGTTTGTCTTTTACAGTAGTTTTTTTTGGTACGTTGGGCTATAATTTCTTTTTGTGTGAAGACTGATGTGAAGAATGAGTTAAGCAGCCCTGCCTGTCTGTTACTTCCTTGCCATCTTCTCTCTTTAGTGGACCAACTGTTTCCTTGACTTTTTTCTTGTTATTTATATGTTGAAAGAAACGTTTATTATCTTTGACTTTTGTTGCAAGTCTTTGTTCATTCTGAGCCTTTGCTTTCCTGACTTCATCTTTGCAGATTTCAGGTATCTGCTGATATTGTGCCTTAGTTATGTGTCCCTCTTTCCATTTTTTGTACTTATCCTTTTTGTTTTTCAGTTTATCAGAGAGAACTTTGTGCAGTCATGCTGGTTTCTTCTTGGATGTCTTGTTTTTCCTTTTTCAGTGGTATTGTGTTGGACTGGGCTTTCATGATTTTTCAGTTTCCCACGCTTCTTGAGTTGTTTTCCCCTTTAGGATTTTCATCCATGGGATTTTTCTTAGACTCTCTCTGAGTTTGTTAAAATCAGCTCCTTTAAAGTTTAAGACGCTGGTTGGATTATATTGTATTGCTTGTGTTTGCATTATATTGAATTCCAGTATGACATCATCCAATATGTCATGATCACTCTCGCCCAAGGTGACGGCAAGTTCAACTCCCTCTATCACTTCTATTAGTGAGAATTAGGTCCAGTATAGCTTTTCCTCTAGTTCCCTCCTCTACCTTTTGGATGACAAAGTTGTCAGCTAAATTGGTTAGGAATCTGTTCGATCTCCCACTTGCTGCAGAGTTTGCCTCCCAGTTGATATCAGGGTAGTTAAAGTCTCTCATTACTACTGTGGTATATTTCCTACATACATTTGTTAATTGATTAGCAAGAAGTTTATTTCTTCTGCTTGGTTGGGTGGCCTGTAGTATACGCCTATAGCAATGTCATTTTTTCCCTTTTATATTGACCCATATGGATTCTAGGAGGTTTTAGATTCTAGACATGAAGGTTTATCCTAGATATTTTGACTCTCGAAATTAGAACATTTGTGAATTTAATAGAGACAGATTGCAAATCAGAATTTATAGGTAGTCCTCGACTTACATCCATTCACATACTGACTGATCAAAGTTACTACAGCACTGGAAAAAGTGACATGTCCAGTTTTCACACTTATGACTGTTTTTATTTATTTATTAGATTTATATTGCCGCCTATTCGCCCATGGCGACTCAAGGCGGCTTACAGAATATAAAAAAACCACATTTAAAAAACTAAAACTCATAAAAAATCAAATAAATTAATGTAATAAAATCACCCTTGATCCCCACCTCCCACCCCAGCGACAGCCGATCACACGAGCCATTTAATGGGCTCCATCCCGTTCCGGGTTCCCCAGGCCTGCTGGCAGAACCAGGTCTTCAGCGCCTTCCGGAAGAGAATTAGGGTGGGGGCCATTCTAATCTCTGGGGGAATGATGTTCCAAAGGGAGGGAGCCATCACGGAGAAGGCCCTTCTTCTGGGTCCTACCAGGTGTATCTCCCGGGATGGGACCTGCAGCATTCCCCGCCTCCCCGCTCTAATGGGTCGGGTAGATGTGACCGGCAGGAGATGGTCCTTCAGTTAACCTGGTCCCAAGCCATGAGGGCTTTAAAGGTGACAACCAGCACCTTGAATTGCATCTGGAAGCAAATCGGCAGCCAATGCAGCTCCCGCAGGAGAGGGAGTTTTCACAAAACCGTGCGGGCCGCTGCATTTTGCACCAACTGGAGCTTCCAGATGCTCTTCAAGGGCAGCCCCATGTAGAGCGTGTGACTGTTGCAGCATCCCCGTGGTCATGTGATCAAAATTCGGACACTTGGCAACTGTCTCATAGTTATGATGGTTGCAGTGTCCTGGGGTCATGTGATCCCCTTTTGCAACATTTCTTGGCAGAAAAAATCAATGAGGAAGCCAGATTCACTTAACAACCATGTTACTAACTTCACAACTGCAGTGATTCACTTAACCATCATGGCAAGAAAGGTCGTAAAATGGGTCAAATATCACTTAACCACTATCTCGCTTAGCAACATAAATTTGGGGCTCAATTGTGGTTGTACATCGAGGGTTACCTGTATTGAGCCCCATCTAAAAATTCTTTATTTTCATCCATGTCAGTTGGATCCCACCGATTCCAGGTTTGGTTGCAATTCTGATTTGCTCAGAAACTGATCAGCCTCTCCTGCTTACATTGTTGGTTGTCTGGAGCAGAGTTTCCTTGCCAAATCATGTTCTATTACGGGGATGCTGTATCCACAGCAACCAGCTCAGATGCACAGCAACAGGGTAGCTGGCCATCTTTTTATGCTTCTAACAAACTTCATTTTAACTCAGGTTAAAAGGTTCAGATCATAGGATTCCCTGTTTCATAAACCATCTGCAGCTGAGGACGATCTCATTTTGGCTGCCATTCTCTAATTTGAATGTTTCCATGTTTTGCAGAATTATCGCCGGTAGTTTTCTGGATAATATTTTGCAAATCATGCTCTTGTGACTTGTGTATAAGGAAAAGTCTAACTGTAGAGGTAGTTTTACAACCACAGTAGTTAAGTGAATTACTGCAGTTGTTGTTAACACAGTTGTTAAGTGAATCTGGCTTCCCCATTGACTTTGCTTGTCAGGAGGTTGCAAAAGATGATTACAGGACCCTGGGACACTGCAACCATCATAAATATGAATCAGTTGCCAGGCATCCGGATTTTGATCATGTGACCACGGGTATGCTGCAACAATCATAAGTGTGAAATACAGTCATAAGTAATTTTTTTCAGGACCATTGTAACTTTAGTCATTAAACGAATGGTTGTAAGTCAAGGACCGCCTGTGATTTTTTTCCCCTTTTATTGAAGTGGGTTTTATTCCTCATAGCAGCTGAGATATTTGACAATTTGGTCACAAGAACATTTCTAGGAAGTGAATTCTCCAGTTCAAGAAATTGAGCCTTTTAGTTCACATATCCTATTTTCCTTCCAGCAGCCTTAGATTTAGAGAACTTTTGAAAATAATAATTGTTCGCCAAATTTCAGCAGAGTTTCATGAAGCAGGCTCTGGAATGGAAAAAAAACATTCTCCAGCTCAGCAGAAAGCGTCAGTCAGGCTGGGGATACGCCTCGTCTAGCGTATGACCGAGTCTTGCAATTTTCTTAAACTCCGCCCATCCGGTAGCCCCCAGTTCTTCGGCTCGGTCTACGCGTGACAAGACGTGTCTCCAGCCTTGAGCGCTTTCTCTAGTGGAAGATTCAATAGTTTCCAGGTTTGATTGACTTAAAAAAAAACAAAAAAAACCTGTTCCTTTTCGCAATTGGCAATTTGGAAATTACCGCTGCGGTTTGCGGCGTCTTCGCGCCCCTCAGCTGAGCTCCTCCGACGCGGTAATTGCTGCATCTAAAAGGCCTTAGCCTAGCAGCTTTGAGATCGGCGGGAGCGGCTGCTCGCCGACTGAAGTCGCCTTTAAAGCCGGACGGCTAGCGACGTGACATCACCATCTGGTTGTGGATTCGGCACGGGGCTTGTCAGAGGAGCTTGCGGCCGCCTGCTCAGCTAATTATCCACAACGCTCCGTTTGCCGGAAGGCTTATTTTTAGCTGGCTCTCCCTAAAACTCTTGCGAGCGCCCTTCCTTATCTGATTGCAGCTCGGCAAAACTGTCTGTGCTTCTGAGAGCTCCGTACCTGTTGGCGGCTTGTAATTTAACGGTGCAATTCGCCCCTGGGGTTTGGCGCCAATTTGGTCCTGTCAGGGATTCTAGGGAGTGTTTTCTTGCCACCGCCGCCTCACCTCGCCACTCAAAATGGCGGCCGCCATGAGGTCAGTCGCTAACGACCGCGGAGCTTCAACTCGACGGCCACTGGAGTGTGACCCACTTGAAGGCACTTCTCGAGACCATGCCCCTCCGGCCAAAAAGTCCAGGTCCCGAAAGGGGACCTCTTCCTCGATGGCTCGCGAAGAGCAGAGAAGACATAAGGCCTTTGAAAAGGCTTTCCAGAAGGCCCGTTCGCAGGCCCCAACTGGGGATTCCTATAGGCCTGATTCCTTACCTGGCTCTAGGCCCCGTTCTCCGCGATCGGTACGGGATCTTTCTCCGGATCTTCCTGGTTCCCCTTCAGGTGCCCCAGCTTCGGATCCTCAATGCTTTTTCCAGGCCCTCACAGAGGCCGGTCCTTCGATTCAGGCTCCTCCCCCTGAACCTCCGTCTGCACCACTTACCACTCCGATGGCGGACTCCTTGGAGGCTTTCATCGCTCGGGCCATTCGCCAGAGCGTAGCGGAATATTGGCATCAAGCTCCGCCTCCTGTGGCACAGGCTTCTTCGCCATCCTGGCAGCCCAATTCCAACCTCCGGGAGGATCCTCGCCTGGAGGGGGATCTGACTTCATATCACGACCAGACCGATCAGGTTTCTGTTTCTGAGGCGGAAGACTTTCAAGACCAGGCTTGGTCAGACGATGAAGGTTTGGGCCCAGACCCACCATCATTTGTGGGTTTATTTAAGCCACAGGTTTTTCGATCCTTACTCTTTAAGGCTATTGCCACAACTCGCCTGGGCTCCCCTCCTTCCTCAACTACAGCTTCTGACCCTCACGATCCGGCTTCAGCCATGTTTGTGGAACCGACGGTGAACCCGGAGACCATCCCGGCTCCTAAGTTATTCACGGACGTCGTGCAGCGTCAATGGTCCCTTCCCGGTGCTGGGCCCAGCCCTAATGTATTGGACAAGCGCCTCTACAATTCGGCGGCCCCCTTGGCAGATATTCTACAGCCTCCTAAAGTGGATATTCCCATTGTTGCCTTGGTGGACCCAGTCCATCCAACCGGACCGGCGGAAGATTCCCTCCGCCCTGAGGACAAGAGGGCGGAAAAGACGCTCCTTAAGGGTCACCAGGCCACCGCTTGGGCCATCCGAGCTTCCACCTCAGCGTCCTTTTTTAATAGGGCTGCTCTGCTTTGGATCAAACAACTTCAGGCCCGTTTACCTCTCTCAGATTCACGATCTCACCAGGATCTAAACAAGATTGTGGCGGCTCTGGAATATTCGGCTGACGCCACTTTGAACTCGGCTAGATTCTCTGCCAGAGCTTTGGGATCCAATGTGACGTCTCGACGCCTGTTGTGGCTTAGACATTGGCAGGCCGACATGCGCAGCAAGTGGCAGCTAGCCTCCTCTCCTTACTCCTCTGGGGATCTCTTCGGGTCGGCCTTGGACCCCCTACTGGTTGAAACCAGGGATCGTCGGAAGATCCTGCCACCGGCTTCCTGCAGAGGTGATCCACGCTCTTCCTCGTTCTCCAGATTCCAGCCCTTTCGGGCCTCCGGGACCTCCTTCTTTCAACCTCGTTTCCAACGAAACTATTCTTCCAGGCCTCAACAGGACTTCCAGGTCAGACCGGGGGCAAGATTCCCCCCTCACCGGGCCCGGGGAGGGAGAGGAGGTCGTTTCCCTCGCAGGTCTCGATAGGTTTCCATCCCAGGCTCCCATTGGTGGTCGTCTCTCGTTGTTTTCCGCTCAGTGGGAGATTTCCACCAACGATTCTTGGGTTCTCAACACTATTTCTCAGGGTCTTTCCTTGGAGTTTTCCTCTTCCCCTCCTTCTCGTTTTATTTCCTGTCCGGTTTCCCGTGACAAGACAAAAAGGAATCTTGTTGCGGCGGCTATCGATCACCTCCTGGAGATAGCAGCTATTGAGCGGGTCCCCCAATCACAGCAAAGTCATGGGTTTTACTCCCATCTTTTTGTGGTTCAAAAGTCCTCGGGGGGGTGGAGACCCATTTTGGACTTAAAATCCTTGAACCGACACGTTAGGTACCGTCGGTTCAAGATGCAATCCCTCTCTTCTATTTTGGAATCAGTCCGTCCCTCAGATTACCTATCTTCCATTGATTTAACGGAGGCTTACCTCCATGTCCCCATTTGGCCCGCTCACCGTAAGTTTCTTCGCTTTGCCTTTCGAGGCTCTCATTATCAATATAGAGCGCTGCCCTTTGGGCTGTCCTCGGCCCCTCGGGTTTTTACTAAAATAATGTCCGCTCTTGTGGGCCACATCCGCTCTTCTCCTCTGCGTCTCCAGTTTTATTTGGACGATATTTTAGTGCTTTCCGGATCTCTTTCGGAAGCACGGGTAGATTTAGTTACAGTCCTGAATTCCCTTCAAGCTCACGGATTTTCGGTCAATTGGTCTAAGAGCCACCTTTCCCCATTGACTAGCATTCTCCATTTAGGGGCCCTGATTGACACGGTCTCTTCCACGGTGTCGCTTTCTATGGAACGCCAGGCCAATCTACGGGCACTGGCTCTCAAGTGCTTAGTGGACGGCTCTGCTTCCATCTTGACCCTTTCTCGGTTATTGGGCATGATGGTGTCCTCCTTCGGCATTACTCCATGGTCCCGTTTACATAGCAGGGATCTCCAGTGGCTGCTGCTCCCCTTTCAAAAGACGTTTCAGGACACCTCTCCTCGTCGACTTCGTCTGCCTCCCAATGTCATCGACTCCCTTCGTTGGTGGACTTCGAACGCCTTGTCCCGTGGCTCCTGCTTCCGGGCACCTCCTCGGGTCCAGTTGACCACAGACGCCAGACTCTCGGGCTGGGGGGCCCATCTCCTTCATCACATGGTTCAGGGCCGCTGGTCAATCACGGAATCCAGTCTCAGTATCAACCTGTTGGAGCTTCGGGCGATCTGGCTGGCTCTACTTCATTTCAGGGACCTTGTAGTGGGGAAAGATGTGCTCGTCTTGACAGACAACACTACTGCCAAGGCCCATGTGAACAAATTGGGGGGCACCCGCTCGCGCGCCTTGATGGACGAGGCTCGCCTCCTGGGCCTCTGGGCCGAGGCTCATCTGACATCGCTTCGGGCGGACTACATCTCGGGCGCAGCGAATGTCCAAGCAGACGTCCTCAGCCGGACTCAAGTAGATCACGGAGAATGGTCAATTCCCTCTTCCCTGTTTCGGGAGATATCGGCCAGATTCGGAACCCCTCTCGTAGACTTGTTCGCTTCCAGGACGAACCGCCAACTACCCCGCTATTTCTCGAGGTTTCTGGATCTTCAGGCGGAAGCCACAGACGCTCTCCGCAGCCGGTGGCCCCCAGGTCTCCTTTACGCTTTTCCGCCCCTGCCAATAATTCCCAAAGTGATCCGGAAATTGCTTCAGGAACGGTCTCAACTGATTTTGATCGCCCCTTATTGGCCAATGCGCCCGTGGTTCGCGGACTTAATGACCCTGTCGGTCTCTCCGCCTTGGAAAATTCCCGCCTCCAAGATCCAATTATGGCAAGGGGCTCTCTCCCACCTGGATCCAGCTTGGCTTCGCTTAGCCGTCTGGCGGTTGAGCGGGGCATCCTGACTGCAGCCAAAGTACCGCCTCCTATCATTTCCACCATCCAGGCCGCCCGACGTCCGTCTACAATTCGCATATATGAGGCCACATGGCGGTCCTTTGTTTCCTGGTGTACCTCAAATTCAGTGGTTCCTACGGAGGCCTCCATTTTGCATGTTCTTTCCTTCCTTCAACGTGGACTGGACGGCGGCCTCGCTCCAAACACACTGCGCCGCCAGGTTGCGGCCTTGGCATCTGTACTTTCCCGGGGCTCTCCGGATACAATATCTCGACATCCTATCATCCACGACTTCCTCAAGGGCGCCACTAATTTGCGTCCTCCTACCATTCACCGCTACCCTTCATGGAATTTGAACAAGGTTCTTACTGCCCTTATGTCTCCTCCATTCGAGCCTCTCCGTTCTGTTTCCCTCCGATTTCTTTCCTTGAAAGTTTCTTTCCTAGTGGCGATCACCTCCGCCCGTCGCATTTCAGAGCTGGCAGCGTTATCAATTCGGGCGGACCTCTGTATTTTTCATAGGAACAGAGTGGTGCTTCGTCTGGACCCGGCATTCCTAACCAAAGTAAACTCAACTTTCCACAGGGCGCAAGAGCTCGTCCTACCAGACTTTTGCCCTCAGCCTTCACATCGTCTAGAATGATCTTGGCACACCCTCGATGTGAGGAGGGCACTGAAAATTTATATAGCCCGGACAGCAGCACATCGCAAGTCGGAGGCTCTCTTCGTCGCATTTCACCCATCATCTATCGGGTCCCGAGTTTCGGCTTCCACCCTGGGACGCTGGATAAGGGCCACTATTGCCTTGGCCTACCGACACTCGGACTTGCTTCCTCCGCACAGAATCACAGCCCACTCAACCAGGAGCGCGGCTACCTCAGCCGCCTGGTCTACACAGGCTTCGCTGGAGGAGGTCTGCAGGGCTGCCACCTGGACCTCTCTCAGCCCTTTCATCAGGCACTATCGAGTGGACTCATTTGCTTCGTCCGACGCCGCCTTTGGCAGACGAGTCCTCCAGGCTGTCCACCTCTCCTGAAGTCCACCGGAACCGTCTCTCCCACCCGGGTACATCAAGCTTTGGTATGTCCCCAGCCTGACTGACGCTTTCTGCTGAGCTGGAGAATGGACGTTGGACTTACCTGATACGTCCCTTCTCAGCATGTAGAAAGCGTCAGTCAGCCCCACCCTTCGATTCGGTCCGGTGGTGGAGTTGGGGGGGGGGTTGGATATTAATTCTTTCTCGTTACAGGGAGACACGAACGAAGAAGAACTGGGGGCTACCGGATGGGCGGAGTTTAAGAAAATTGCAAGACTCGGTCATACGCTAGACGAGGCGTATCCCCAGCCTGACTGACGCTTTCTACATGCTGAGAAGGGACGTATCAGGTAAGTCCAACGTCCATTTTAAAAAACCTTAAAAATTTAAACTCAAAGCATTTAGTTTAAGTTCTTTTCACTTATTTCCAAAATCAGCCACCCCAAATTCTGTACAGAAATATAAATTCCAGCTTTAAGATGCAGCATGCCAGGTTATCAGTTCTATGCAAAATAAACAAGCTTACTTTTTGAATTGTTTTTTATTATGCAATTTTCTTTGTTATATATAAAATTTCCATATTTACAATAGCAGTGTACTGTCTGGATACAATCTCTTTTAAAAACATAATAAATCTTATACACACAATAATTATGGCTGTTCTCAAAATCTATTCGCCATGGTCTTCGCTTATCCTTGTTTAAACATTTTCTATTGTTTAATTAAGCGCTCTGTTCAGTTTTGTCTATAATCAATAATATCAGACATTATAAACATGTAAACATCACATTTATAACCATTATTTTATTTATTTATTTATTTTATTTTATTGCAATTTATATGCCGCCCTTCTCCCGAAGGACTCAGGGCAGCTTACAAGATAAAAATTCAACAATATGAATTAAATATAAATTAAAATCCAATTAAAATTAATTAAAATTATTACAATGTAAAAAACCCCCTCAACGGGTCAGTCCATTTGATGAAAAAGCCACGTCTTCAGTTCGCGGCGGAAGGAGAGGAGGTCGGGGGCTGTCCTAAGCCTGGTGGGCAAACCGTTCCAGAGGGTCGGCGCTCCCACAGAGAACGCTCTCCCCCTGGGGGCTGCCAGCCGACATTGACTGACGGCACCCTGAGGAGGCCTGTTCTGTGAGAGCGCACAGGACGATGGGAGGATGGCAGAAGATGGTCCTGCAAGTACCCCGGGCCTAAGCCATATAGGGCTTTATAGGTGAGCACCAGCACCTTGAAACGAACCCAGAGGACCACCGGCAGCCAGTGCAGCTTGTGCAGGAGAGGTGTTACACGGGAGTAACGAGAGGCTCCCATAACAACCCGCGCGGCCGCATTCTGGACTACCTGAAGCCTCCGGGTGCATCCCAAGGGCAGCCCCATGTAGAGGGCGTTACAGTAATCCAACCGAGAAGTAACAAGGGCATGAGTGACCGTGGCGAGGGCATCCCGGTCTAGGAAAGGGCGCAACTGGCACACCAGGCGTACCTGTGCGAAAGCCCCCCTGGTTACGGCTGTCAAGTGATCTTCTAAAGACAGCCGTGAATCCAGGAGGACACCCAGATTGCGAACCCTTTCAGAGGGAGTAAGTACCTCCCCTCCTATCACGAGTGATGGAACCACTAGATCCTGAGATGCCGGCATCCACAGCCACTCGGTCTTAGATGGGTTGAGTCTGAGTCTGTTTCTTCTCATCCAGGCCCGCACCGCTTCCAGGCAGCGGGACATCACAGAAAGGGCATCCCCAGGGTGGCCTGGGGTGGAGATATAAAGCTGAGTATCATCAGCATATTGATGATACCTCACCCCCAAACCACGAATGATCTCACCCAGCGGCTTCATATAGATGTTAAAGAGCAGGGGGGAGAGAACCGACCCCTGAGGCACCCCACATGTGAGGGGCCTCAGGGAGGATCTCTGTCCCCCTGCCCATACAAACTGCAAGCGACTCGAGAGGTAGGAGGAGAACCACCGTAAAACAGTGCCTCCTATCCCCAGCCCCCCGAGTCGCTGCAGCAGGATACCATGGTCGATGGTATCAAAAACCGCTGAGAGGTCAAGTAGGACCAGGATGGAGGAACAGCCCCCATCCCGGGCCCACCAGAGATCATTCACCAGGGCGACCAATGCCGTTTCCGTGCTGTGACCGCGCCTGAAACCTGATTGGTATGGGTCAAGGTAGTCCGTTTCCTCCAGGAATTGAGGAAGTTGCTGTGCCACCACGGACTCGACAACCTTTGCTATAAAGCGAAGGTTGGAGACTGGACGATAGTTGTTAAGGGAGTCTGGATCCAGGGTAGGCTTCTTAAGGAGGGGTCAAACCACCGCCTCTTTAAGTGTGGCAGGGAAGACCCCTTCCTTTAAAGAAGCGTTGACAACAGCCTGGATCCAGCCTCCAGTCACCTCTGGTTGCAGAAACAAGCCAGGAGGGACAAGGGTCCAATAAACACGTGGAGGCACCGAGCTGACCCACAATCCTGTCCACTTCATCCACCGAAACAGGCTCAAACCCAACCCAGATGTTACCTTCAAGACAAGCCCTTGTCTCCTCGATAGACTGCCCAGTCAGAGTCCAACCCAGTCCGGATCTGAGTGATTTTATCTTGCAGAAACTGTACAAAATCCTCAGCTCTGCCCTGCAAGGGGTCCTCCCTCGCTCCATGATTGAAAAGAGAGCGGGTCACTCTAAACAGGGCTGCTGGGCGGTTTTCTGCAGATGCAATGAGAGTGGTGAAATAATGGCATTTCGCCGCTTCCATTGCCACAAGATAAGACCTAATATGGGTTTTTAACTGTGTTCGGTCAGATTCCGACCGGGAGGATCTCCAACCGCCCTCCAGGCGTTTTTTCCGACGCTTCATTTTCCTAAGCTCCACGGTAAACCATGGAGCCACCCAGGATCTGCGTCGGGTCAGAGGCCGCAAAGGCGCGATTCGATCCAAGGCCCCCGCCGCAGCCTGTTCCCAGGCCGCCACCAGGGCCTCGGACGAATCATGGGTTAAGGAAGCGGGAAATGACCCAAGCTCCATCAGGAACCTTTCAGGGTCCATCAGGCGCCTGGGGCGGAACCATCTCACTGGTTCCGCCTCCCAGCGGCAGGGTCTGGCGGAGAGAAAGTACAGCCTGAGGAGGGAATGATCGGTCCATGACGGGGTAGATAGATAAGTCCCCCTTACCCCGATCATTTATCCACTGTCCAGAGAGAAAAATCAGGTCGAGTGTGTGTCCTCCTTTATGAGTTGGGCCCTGTACAACCTGAGTTAGGTCCATGGCTGTCATGGAGGTCATGAACTCCCACACTAGCTCAGATGTCTCCCTGACCGATGGCAAGTTGAAATCTCCCACAACCAAAAGGCTGGGGAGTTAAACCGCCAACTCTGCCAAGACATCTAGTAGTGCGGGCAGGGCTGAGGCTACGCAGCTGGGAGATAGGTACGTAACCAACAGACCCGACTGAACTCCAGGGTCCCACTTCAAAAGGAGCGATTCACACCTGCCTATCTGAGGAACAGTGACCTCCCTGGGGCTGAGACTCTCCCTAATAACTACCGCCACCCCCCCGCCCCTACCCTGGAGTCGCGGCTGGTGAAGCACACAGAAGCCTGGGGGACATAAATCGGAGAGAGGGACACCTCCCTCCGGCCCTAACCAGGTCTCCATGATGCAGGCCAGGTCCGCATCCTCCTCTTCAATAAGAGGAGGGCCTTATTCATCACGGACCTGGCATTCAAGTACACCAGCCGGAGTCCAGGGCTCCGCACTCCTACACCCCTGGGGGAGCAGGGGGAGCCAAGGGGGCAGGAGCACACCACCGCTTGGACACAGCGGTTATCCTCCAACTCTATTAATTATAATGTTTACTTACCCTAATTATTCAATATTAATTATTTAATTACAATTACTTCATCTTTGTTTACATATCCTCCTTAATTTTAAGTTTCTAACTTCTGCTTCTATTTTCTAACCATTAATAAAATAGTTCCCAAGTTAAAAAGTAATATTTTCATATTGTCTGGCGTAGTTCATGTGGACCCTGTAGACCTCGTCCAGTTCGTTTATTATTTCGTCCTTATCCCGTTGGAGGGCCTCCACAATCACTTCCGCCTTCACAAATGTCAAGTCCTCCTCTCTATCTTCGACAACGTTCTGAAATCGCAAGTAGAATGCAGCTCTCTCCATCTCCAGGTGTGCCACTGTATTTTCCAGTTCTTTATTTAGTCCCATCATTTTCTGGTCCAATGAGTCCAATTTTTCTTCTGTCTGTTCTGTTCTTTTCTCTATGACTGTTATTCGTTGATCATTTTTTTGTATGATTTCTTGTATTGAACCCATCTTTTCATCTAATTTTTGAATGTCACTTTTTACTTCTCTTTTGATCTCAACCATATCCTTCCTCGTTTCTTCATGGTTCTTTGTCATACATTCCTGCATTTTTATCATGGTCTCTTGAATTGTTGCAAGGGTAGCCTGCATGGTTTGCATACTCGAAGTGGGGGGTTGTTTTTCTGCTGGAAACATTCCTTCTATTGTTCTCTGCGCTGCAGGGGAAGCCAATGGTCCAATCAAAGTCGAAGTAGTTTTCTTTCCCACTTTCACAGTGGTTGTGATGGTGCTGGTCATTTCCTTTAGTATTCTATACTGTTCCCCTAAAATCCTATCTATCTTTTCCCAAATATTTTATATTTCCCAATATAAATTACCAAGGGAGGTCCACATAAGATTTGTGCGAAGAAAAGTAAGAGACATTGTTTATAAAATAACGAAAAATGAACCCATGTTTTATAGAGGCAAGGAAATAATTACGTTAAAGCAAGTCCCTAAGAGAATAAGAGAACTGAGAAAGGAATACTGGTTCCTAGCCACATTATTAAATAAGCGGCACATACTGTTTAGATCACTGGTTCTCAACCTTCCTAATGCCGCGACCCTTTAATACAGTTCCTTATGTTGTGGTGACCCCCAACCAGGGGTGGATTCTAAATTTTTTTACTACCGGTTCTGTGGACGTGGCTTATTTTGTGGGTGTGGCTTGGAGGTCATGTGACTGGGTGGGCGTGGCTAGCTGGTCATGTGACCGGGTGGCCATGGCTATGTGTATAGGGACTACTCAGAAGGCTGAAAAAAGTCATTTCTGACAGGTCCTCGCACTTTTGACTGGTCCTCACACTTATGACCATCCTCACATTTATGCCCGTGCAGCATAAAGAGAGGGATGAAGGAAGGGAAGGGAAATTAGAGTAGGAATGAGGGTGAGAGAGGGAGGAAGAGAGGAGGAGAAGGAGAAAGGAAGAGGAAGCAAACAATGGGAAATTTAGGGCAAAAGAGGAGACTTCAAGATTTTAAAACATAAAAGAAAAAAAGCTCCATTTAACTAGGGAATTGTAATAATTGAGATACTATTAATTGTATATTGTGTTGAAAGTAGAAATGGTTAAATTGTGGTTTGGAGGAATATATGGGGGAAATTATTTGGTTTAGTATTATTGGTAAATATTAATTGATTTCTAAGAAATTGGATTGCATGGAAATAATTGGAATATTCATGTTCATATGGATTAATATACAAAAAAGATAGTTATATAATTAATTGATTTATATTAAAATGTTGAATTTGTATTAAACAACTGTATTACATAAGTACATAATTAACCAATGTGAGGATGGATATAAAAATAGATGACAATGGGAAGGGGTATAATATAGAATAGAAGGGAAAAATTGAATTTGATTAAGATTAGAGATGAGGATGAAGGGTAATATTGGTTTTTTAAAAAAATAGATGAGGAATAAATATGGCAAAAAGGAAATAGAGAAATTGTAAATTTAATTGAAATGACTAAACACTGTTTAAATTTGTGAACCGGCCAAATACTCTGTTCAAAGAAAATACATTGTATGTTTGTATGTGTGTTTCTAATTATTACTATTTATTCATATTTGTTCTTTTATTCTTTAAAGTTTAACAATTCATTCTTTATCTTAATATCTTTATATTTGTTTGAGGTTGGTTTTCTTCCCTTTCATCTTTTTTATTGTACAGCAATCTTTCTCCTCAAACCTACCACCTCTCTCTTTTCTTTCCTTCTTACTTTCTCTTCCCCCCTTCTTCTTCTCCCTACTTCCTCTTCCTTTCTCCTTCTCCTCCTCTCTTCCTCCCTCTCTTACCCTCACTCCTACTCTAATTTCCCTTCCCTTCCTTCATCCCTCTCTTTATGCTGCACGGGCATAAATGTGAGGATAGTCATAAGTGTGAGGACCAGTCAAAAGTGCGAGGACCTGTCAGAAATGACTTTTTTCAGCCCTCTGAGTAGTCCCTATACACATAGCCATGGCCACCCGGTCACATGACCAGTGTCAGCACTTCAAGCTGCATTTACTCTAGTGCTGATGTAAGAAGGAGAAGTGGAGGCGTCTGGAAAGGGACGTTTGACTTTTCACCTACTTATTTCCCTGGAGATAATATCCCCTAGGAGATGGGATGGGAGGGGGGAAATTCCTTTGAGCTGGAGCGGTAGATTAGGGGTAGAATGACTTGGAAGATGGCCAATGAGTGCAGGGGAGTGGGGAACGGAAAGGGAGGGTTTTGGGTCTGGAAGTCAGTGTTGGCTTCGATGAGTCGGAGGTAGAATGTCGTGCTTAATAAATGGGAATTTTTCTTCAAAGTCTTTGTTTGAAATGCAATTTATTTGAGACGACCTCGAAACCTGACAACCAGCTAGCCACGCCCACCCAGTCACATGACCTCCAAGCCACGCCCACAAAATAAGCCACGCCCACAGAACCGATAGTGAAAAATGTTAGAACCCACCCCTGCTTGGGGGTCACCACAACATGAGGAACTGTATTAATGGGTCGCGGCATTAGGAAGGTTGAGAACCACTGATATAGACAGTGTGTTGTCTGGTTACAATTCTTTTGAGTAATATTCATCATGGTAATAATAATAGTATTCTCTAATAGCAATCTCATAATGACAGTGCTTTTCCCTCATAATAATGCATATTAATTGTTAATACTAATCAAAATTAATCAAAAGTACTAAGTTACAGTAATCAACCCTAATAATAAAATTAATCTTTCTCTTGTAATTTTAGGAGTTCTAACTCCTGTTTCACTCATTTAACCATTGATAAAACAGATCCCATATCTCAAAATATTCAGTGTCTTCCTTTTCTTTAATTTCAAATATTGGTTTATTCATTTCTGCATATTCTATAATTTTTGTTATTATCTTTTCTTCTGTGGGGATCTCCTTGCCCTTCCAATGTTGTGCGAACATGATTCTGGCCACTGTTAACACATGTATTATTAAATAGCCATTCCTTTTACTGTATTTGTCTGGTATGATGCCCAACAGAAATATTTCCGGTTTTAAATCTATATGTTCATTTATCATTTTTCTAGCCAGGTGTGTATTTTAGTCCAATATTTTTTTTGCTTTCGGACATTTATTTATTATTTATTATTTATTAATTCAATTTATATGCCGCCTTTCTCCGGAGACTCAGGGCAGCTTACAATGCATTTTTTTTAAAAAAACCATTATAAAACCATTTAAAAATTAAAACATTAAAACCCATTCACACCATTCATGGCCGGATCTCACAAGATCGCAACAGTGAGATCAATGGCCCCAGGCCTGCCCGAAAACCCAGGTCTTCACTGCTTTTCGGAAGGCCAATAGGGTGGCGGCGGTCCGGACCTCAGGAGGTAACTGGTTCCAGAGAGCTGGGGCAGCCACAGAGAAGGCCCTCCCCCGCAGGCCACAAACCTGAGATTCACAAACCATTTTTTGCCCTTGGAGTGTATTACACCAATACATTCTTTCCTATAAACCGCATCAGTGATAAACAAGGATGCATCCTCCTGAGATGCATTCTCCAAGTCTAACGTTTGCTCAATTGTATGCAGCTTCCTCACTTCCCTTTTCCGTGCCTGACACACTCCTGCAAAATGATTTAGCCTCCCACACGCTCTGCAGATTTTCCCATATGCTGGGCACTGCTCGCTCTCTTGTATGTGCATACTGCCGCAATATTTGCACGCTACTTGATTGTTTACAGATGAATTATAAAACTGACTTTTATTCTGATATTTGTATTGATAATTCATCCTACTTGGCTGTTGTTTAGAGACTGTATTAACACAATCCTTACTCCGCTCTAGGACTCTCAGTCGTTTGTCAGTAAATTCTATAGTCCGACAAATCTCAATTGCTGCTTGTAGGCTTAAATTATGCTCCCTCAAGAGACGGTGGCGTGTGCTTTCACTAGTAACGCCCAAAACTATTTTGTCCCGAATGAGCTCATCCCTTAAGGGGCCATAGTCACAACTGGCTGCTTTTTCCTTTAAGCATGTGACAAAATTATCTATCATTTCACCTTCTTCCTTGCAGCTGCCAAATATGTTTCTTTCAAAAATTACATTTTTGAGAGGTCTGAAATAAGTCTCTAAAGCGTCTGGAACAGTGATGGCTAACCTTTTTGCCATCACGTGCCAGGAGCAGGGGGGGAGGAGGGGGTCGTGCCCACGCATGCCCACACCCATAATTCTATGCACTCCGCCCCCGTGCATGACCCTCCCCACACCTGGCACGGTGGGCCCGGTAGTCCTGTTTTTCGCTCTCCCCAGGCTCCAGAGGGTTCCTTGGAACCTAGGGAGGGCGAAAATGGCCTTCCCCACCCCCAGGAGGCCCTCCAGAAGCCAGAAACGGCCTGTTTGCCGACTTCCAGTCCCACCATTCTGGAGGCTGGGGAGAGCAAAAAATGGGCTGTTTCTGGCCTCCGGAGGACCTCCGGGGGGGGAGGCTGTTTTTGCCCCCCCTAGGCTCCTAGAAAGGCTCTGGAGGCTGGGAAAGAGAGAAAAACAGGCCTTCCCTACCACCACCCCGAGGCCCTCCGGAGGCAGGAAACGGCCTGTTTCCCTACTCAGCCGGAGCTGAGCTTGCGTGCCCACCGATATGGCTACAGGTTCTCCATCAAGGGTCTAGAATAACTTTGGTATCTCCTTGCTGCACAGAAAGGGTTAAGTTGTGTCTGTAGATATGGAGGCATTCACTGCCCATCGATCTCCTTAATGTGGCAGCTTGAACTGCTGCCAACTTCACTTCCAAGCCTGTAGCTAAGGCATAATCTTCGAACTCTGCCCTGAACTTATTTCAATTGCTGCCTCAGTCTCCACTCACTCTCATAGGCTCAGGCAGAGGTATACTGTTAGCAGCTGCCATACTTCTAGTGCTTAGCTTTCGGGAGTATGCTTCAAATGTATCTGGAAGACATGGATTCAGACTTCTGACACCATGTTTCAAGTAGGTTTAATCATAAGTAGAAGAAGAACCCCCAACCAGCCATCATTACAGGTATATATCTACATATGACAGGAACCGGAAATACCTCACAGACGCAGCTGAAGGCAGCTCCTCGAGAGTCAGGAAATACATCTCAAACTAATTCCGCCAAGACTGCAGACATAACCCTTGTAACACTTTTGCAGTCTGTTTGGTGTATATAGCCTTGAATCGTATTGATAATTTCCCCCCCAAATTCCATATATTTTAGCTGCAGTATCATGAATCACCAGTTTACATTATCAAATGCTTTCTGCGCGTCTAGAAACATCAACACCATTTGTTTTTCCGGATGCTCTTCATAATCCAATGTGTTCAAAATTATTCTCATGTTGTTTTTAATTTGTCTATTCGGCAGGAAACCATTCTGGTCTAAATGTATAAATTCATTCAGGTATCTCTTCAATCTTTCATCTATTATTGATGCATAGATTTTATAGTCCACATTTAAAAGTGAGATGGGTCTATAGTTTTTAATCTGCGATAAGTCTGCATCTTCTTTTGGTAGGAGGGTGATATTTGCTTCCATCCAGGATTTTGGTATTTTAGCTTCTAACAAGACTTCATTGTAAACTTCCAGCATTAATAGTCCCAAGGAATCTTTTAATTGTTTATAGAATTCTGCCGGTAGGCCATCTGGTCCTGGTGTTTTTTTATTCTTCTGTGTCTTAATTGCCTCTGTTAATTCAAACATTGTTATCCTTTCATTTAATGTAGATCTTATTTCTTCAGGGACTTTAGGCAATCTGGCCTCTTTAGGTATTTTATTTTATTCTCCGATAGTTCCTCTTGGTCATACAGATTTTCATAGTAGTTCTGAATTATTATTATTTTTTTGTTGTCATTTTGATGCTGTAGTATACCTTTCTTTATCAAGCTTTGTATCTTTTTTTTTCCTTTTTTTAGTTTATATGCCAACCATCTTCCTGATTTATTAGCATTTTTGAAAAAGTTTTGTTTTATACTCTTAATTTTCCTATTTAAGAAATAGCTAGTCCTCGGAGATATGCCTTCGCTGTGTCCCATACGTTTTGTAATGAGGTCTCTTCTATTTTCTTTGAAGAAGAATGTCATTTCTTTTTCTATTGTTTGTATGAATTCCTTGTCTTTTAATATGGATTGATTCAACATCCATCTCACTTTTTTCTTATATCCTTTCCATTTAATCCTGACTGAGTTGTGGTCTGCCCATATATTTGGTTCTATTTCTATTTCCTGTACATTAGTACTTAGTTCTGATGAGATCCATGCCATGTTTATCCTTGACCAGGATTGATGGCTATTTGAGTAGTATGTATATTGGTTTTTCTCCGGATTTCTTTCTCTCCATATGTCTTGAATGTTCATTTCCTCCACCAGTTTAAAGAAAGACTTTGGTAGGGTTTTCCTTGCCTTTTTATTTATTTTGCTGCTTCTGTAATCCAGTTTTACATCTGTGATTGCATTAAAGTCTCCTATTAAACAAATGTTTTCATAGTCCTGTTCTGCAATTTTCTCCTGGAGTTTCCCATAAAAAACTTCTTGCTTGTTGTTTGGTGCATATATTACTGTCAAGAGTACTTGTTTGTTGTTTATTATTACTTCCACCATTAATATTCTCCCTTCTTTGTCTGCGTATATAGGTTTGGCTTTTATTGTTTCTTTGATGTATAAGACCACCCCCCTTTTCTTCTGTTGTGCCAGCGAGGAATATAGTTTCCCAATTTTGGGGTGCTCTAAGAGTGTCAGGGTTCCAAGTAACACACCCAACAAAATAAGACTCCGAGGCTTGAAGTTCCTCAAAGCTCCATTTTATTAGAGATGTCATATTGGCACATCTGGGAAAACCCGAATCTGAAAGTTTCCAGTTTTTCCCTACCCAAAGGAAAGTTCAAGTCCCTGCACAACACCCACATGTCCATCGCATGGTGCAATCAAAGCACCGTCCCAACTGGAGATGCCTTCCAGGTGCAGGACAAGATGTCCTTGACTCTCTGAGAAAGAAATGTTGTTATGACTATATATCACCCTGACTCCATACAATCCCCCCTCCCAGTTTCTCCCAGTAATAAATGTGGCAGGCCTGAAGATCCAACGAAAAAGATGGCTTCCAGGCCGCCGCCCCAATCAGAAAAGCGTGTCCTGAAACGAGAGTAGCATAGTGTTTAATTCAGCATACTGACCACCTCTCCCTCCTCCAGGGGGACCCTTTGTCTTATCAGGGAATTTATCATGGAATTGTTTTATTAACCTGTCTGCTTTGACATTCCACCTTTTAACCCAAGTAGCTTCAGACAAAGGGTACCCTTTCCAATGCACTAAATATTGCAATCTACCTCTATACAACCTAGAGTCTAAGATCTTTTTTACTTCGTAATGGGTTTCCCCTTGTACTACAATAGGTTTGGGAGATGTTTGAGCCTGTGGTCTTAATCTGGAATTTATGGCTGGCTTCAGCAAACTACAGTGGAAAACTGGATGTACTTTCCCTAGAATGCGGGGGTGGTTAAGCTGAACTGTCACTGGGTTAATTACTTTTACTGTAGGGAATGGACCTAGAAATTTAGGTCCTAATTTTTTGCTAAGCAGTCTCAGTCTTATGTATTTAGTTGACAGATAAACCTGATCTCCCACACGGAAAGGGGGTTGAAGATATCGGTGTTTATCTGCTTGCTTTTTGTATGCTTCAGCAGGTTCCGCTAGTGCCTTTTTGGTATTCTCCCAGCCTTTCCTTAATGACTCCATCCACTCGGTCAGGGTCATAGAGGAGGGAGGCTCTCTGGGCAGTTCAGGCGTACAAAGTCCATGCCGCTGGTGACCTGGAAGGGGGTCAGTCCGGTGCTACTGTGCACAGCGTTGTTGTAAGCCACTTCTGCAAAAGGCAGCAGGTCCGCCCAATTTTCTTGCTGTTAATCCACATAGCATCTGATATATTGTTCCACCATTGTGTTCGCTCGTTGCGCCGCTCCGTCCGGATGGAAAGCCGAGCTAAGTCCTTGTGTGGACCCGACCGATCTCAGTCTGTCTTTTGGAGACAGTTCTCCAAAATCTTGCTGTAAATTGGACTCCTCGATCCAAGATGACTCGATGCGCTATTCCGTGTAGTCGGTAGATCTGTTTGATGAACATCTTTGCCAGTTTTTTCGTGGATGGTAATCCCGAACAAGCTGTGAAGTGGGCTTGTTTTGAAAACAAGTTGATTACTGTCCAAATGACCGTATTTCCCCCACTCTCTGGAAGCTTGACTATAAAGTCCATCGCAATTTCTTCCCAAGGTCTGCTGGGGCTTGCCACTTGTTGGAGGAGCCCAGGTGGCTTCCCCGGTCTCATCTTCATGGCTGTGCAAGTGGCACAGCTTTTCACGTAGTCCTCTACATCAGCTTTCATTTTTTGGCCACCAAAACTGCCTCCTGGCTAGGTGTAGGGTTTTTAAGAATCTGAAATGGCCGGCCAGTCGGGAGTCGTGGCTGCTCCGTAGCACTTCCAGTCTCAAGCTGGCAGGTATATACAGTTTTGACCCTTTCCAAGCCATCCCATCCCTCATGGTCAAGACGTCTCTGTTATCTATGAGCCATGGGTCAGTTGGTAGTGCCGCTTTTAGTGCCGTGGTCAGTTTGTCTCGGCCATGGTCGGTTTGTCTCCTAGATTGGCCTCTGGTGGTGACTTGTGCGGCTGATTGTGAGGGGGGAATGATGGCGTGGACGACTTCCTCCCTGTGGCTAGCGAATTGGGGTTTTCTCAATTGGGCATCAGCTAGCAGATTTTTTCCTGCAGGGATGTATTTCAGTTCGAATTTAAAACGCGTGAAGTATTTGGCCCAGTGTATTTGTTTGGGCGAAACCTTCCTGGTTTTTTTTAGAGCTTTGAGGTTTTTGTGATCAATCCAGACCTCGAAGGGCACTTTACCGCCTTCCAGGAAGTGTCTTTAGGAAAGGAGGGCCCAGCGGATGGCGTAGGCTTCCTTCTTCCAAATGGCCCACTTCCTTTCGGTGTCGGTGAGTTTCTTGGACACATAGCCACAGGGTAGGAGCTGTCCCTGTGGGTCCTTTTGTAGGAGCATGGCTGCCACTGCCACATCACTAGCATCTGCTTGGATGATGAATTGCAGTTCTGGGTCAGGGTGCTGGAGGATTGGCTCTTTGGCAAAGAGCCATTTTAATTTTTCAAAGGCTTTTTGACAGTCCATTGACCAGGTGAGCAGTTGGCTTGGTCGTAGTGTCGCAGGGGGGTGCGTTTTCAGCAGTTCTGTTAGGGGCAGGGCAACTTCTGCGAACACTGGTATAAACTGTAAAAATTTACAAATCACAGGAAGCTTTGAAGTTGTTTGTGGGTGCATGAGGGTTGCCAGTCTAGCACTGCTTTCACTTTTCCTGGGTCCATTTACACCCCTCCGCTGGCTATTCAGTAGCCTAGGTAGTCAAGGGAGGTTTGGTGGAATTCACATTTTGACAGCTTTGCGTAAAGTTCAGCGGTGAGGAGTTTTTTTCAGCACTTGCCACACTAGCTTTACATGCTCTTCGAGGGTCTCGCTGAATATGAGAATGTCATTCAGGTAAACTAGGACCCCTTTGTATAAGTGCTCATGCAGCACTTCATTGATCAATTGCATGAAGACTGCTGGGGCCCCTTGCAGGCCGAACAGCATGACTTTGAATTGGAAGCTGCCAAGCGGACAGTTAAAGGCTGTTTTCCATTCATCTCCTTCTTTGATTCTGATGTGGTAGTAGGCTTCCCTCAAGTCTAGTTTGGTGAACACCTTGCCCTTGGCTAAACGACTTAGCATGTCCTTCATAAGGGGGAGAGGGTAGGTGTTCTCCACACACATGGCATTAAATCCACGCAATGCCTCATCCCCCCATCTTTTTTTTCTTTAAACAGTACTGGGGCAGCCACCCTGGATTTTGCGGGTTGGATGAAGTCCCATGCTAAGTTGGCATCAATGTACTTTCTCAGCGTCTCCATTTCCTTGTGGGTCATGGAGTACATTTTTGGCTTGGGCAGCTTGGCTCCCAGCACGAATTCGATCGTGCAATCTGTCGTGCGGTGAGGGGGGAGGAAGTTGCAATCTTCTTCGCTAAAGAGTCCTGATAGGTCCCAGTATTCCCTTGGCACTTGGATGGCCAGGCAGCCCATCTGTCACAGGGGCTGCAGCCTGTGGCTCACTGGTGCTGTTGTGGCTTATGGCATCTTGGCATCGGTCTGGCTTTACGAGTGGTAGTGGTCCGATGCCTATATTTAGTTTTCTATAGCCATCCTCTATAGCCATCCTCTATAGCCATCCACGTGATGGTTGTTCCCCATTTGTCTAGCCATGCGAGCCCTAGTATGATCAATTCAGTCATTTTTGGAGCTACGACGAATCGAAGGAGTTCTCGGTGACAGCCCATTTCTGACCAGTTCTGTGACTAGTGTGGCAGGGGCTCCACCGATTAGTGTCCCATCCACTTGCTCAAAGTGGATGGGGCATGCTAGGGGTCTCGTACGTATACCTAGCTGCTTGACTATGGGGAGACTGATTAGGCATCTGGTGCAGCCTTTGTCTATGACGGTCTCTACCCTTGGGCCCCTGTTTCTGGCAGCACTATCCGGGTTTTGATAGTAAATGGGTGGATGGCTTCACTTACCATCGGATCATCATCTCCGCTGCTTCCCTCAGCGAGGGTCGGAAGGGTTTCCTTGGCTGGAGTTCCCTCGCCTTCAGTGGGAAGGAGTGGAACCTCCACAGCCTGCTTGGTGATTCTTCCTTTATCGGGTGGTCTCCGCAGGGACTTCTTTGCCCGGGGTCTGGCTAGAGTCTGGGCTTGGGGGACCGTAGCCGGAGCCAAGCATTTGGAAGCCCGGTGCCCGTGCTGGCCACAGCAGTAGCACTTAACGGTCCCGGACGGTGTGGGAGGCGGTGCTGCTGGTGGCTTCATCAGGGTTTGGTGACCTAGAGGCCTTCTCGTGGGTTTCTCCGTTGCGGGCTTGCTATGGGGGTGAATTTCCAGATCCATGGCCACGGCGGTATTGTACCATGCTTGTATGCGCTCTGGTACTCCCCTGATGCCACAAGCTTGCCTGAGGTCCGGATTGAGGGCTTCCTTGAAGTGGTGGACCAGTAGGCATTCCGGCCAGTCTCTCAGCTTCCCAGCCAGTCTCTGAAATTCCCAAATTAGCTCCTTGGGGACCCGGCCGGCTTGCTTCAGCGCCTTAATCGGGGACTCATCTACTACTCTGTGGGCCATGTCTTCAAACCGGCTTTGGAGCAGTTGGACGAATTTGTCTGCATCGTCCAGCTCGGGGGGCTTCCTCGTCATGAAGCTCCACTATCCAGTCTGCCACCTCTCCCTCGTTCATGCCATCTCCTATGGCTGAAATCAATTACTGATCCAATGGGTATTGATTTCTATATTGGTCGGTGTAAACCCAGACTCGGTTGAGGAAATAGGCTACCTTCCCTGGAGTCCCGTCAAAGGTTGATCTGAACCCTGGGGGGGGGGGGGGGGGCAGGGAGCTGCTGGCAGGCCCGGTTGCTGAGCTGGTTGCTGAGCCTGCATGGGTTGCTGGGCTGGCACTGGCTGTTGGGCTGGAACCTGCTGTGGGACCACGGCTGGTTGCTGGAGCTGCAATGGTGGCTGGGCTGGTATCGACTTGGGCCCCAGGACCAATGGCTGGAAATGTGCTGGCTGATAGATGGTGCGGGCTGCAAGATTGGGACATTGGTATTGCACCCACCGCTGGCCAGGATAGAATGCCCATCCAGGAGGGATCTGATCTGCTGGAGCAGTGGTGAAATGTAAAATTTGTTACTACCGGTTCTGTGGGCGTGGCCAACTTTTTTTTTTTTTCTTTTAAAAGCATTTTTTCTATAACCTTAAGAGGTTGAAGAAAAAAATGCTTTCAGAAGCCTCTGACGATCAGGCAACTCAGCTGGGATCGTCAGAGGCTTTTAAAGGCTTTTTTTTCTACAAAAAAATGCTTTTAAAAGCCTCTGACGATCCCAGCTGAGCCGCGCGATCATCAGAGGCTTTTTTTTTTTACTTTTAAAAGCATTTTTTTGGTCGAAGAGGTTGCAGGAAAAAATGCTTTTAAAAGTTAAAAAAACAGCCTCTGATGATCGCGCGGCTCAGCTGGGCATGGGGGCGGCTCGGGATTTTTGCTACCCGTTCTCTGAACCACCCACCGCCATTGCTACCGGATCGGGCAATCCGGTCTGAACCAGGAGCATTTCAACCCTGCGCCGGAGGTAGTCTGTATGCTGGTTGCTGGGTAGAGTATTCGGCCCCAGTAGCCCCAGTTGCGGTCCTTGCAACACTGTACTGGGCTGGTTCAGTAAGGTCTGCTGCTGCACCATTCTGATTTCTGTGGTGGCTGTCACTCCAGTAGCTTGGGCCTGGTGCAGAAGGCTGTGGAATGACCCACTGTGAGCTGAATGAAAGGAGGCAGACACCCCACTTAGTGGTGCTGCGGCTTCCTGGCTCGGGAAGGTGAATGTAGTTTGAGCCAGGGCCCATTTGGGATGCTCGATCCCCATGGATTGAGCGGGGCTGGTCACGCTGAGTTGGCCAAACTGCTCCAGGAGACTGGCCAGTGACTGGGTGTGTGATGGCCACGGGAATCCCCATTCTCTGGAGTGTTTGTGGCAGAACTGGCCTGGTGTCCTCCATTCAAAAGTTGAGATCTGCTCCGCTTGGCTTCCACCCATTTGTGGTTCCGACAGTTCTGCTCTGGCGACCACTTCTTGGAGCGGCATAGCTCCTGCAGATTCTTCCCACAGGATTAGATCCGGTTGCGTGGCTTGCTCAGGCGCCAGCTCTTTGGGCCAGTCATAGGGGTGAAATGCTACCGGTTCGCTCCAGTTCAGGGGAACCAGTAGTGATTGATAAAAACTACCAGTTCAGGTGAACCAGTAGGAAAAAAATGCTTTAAAAAGTAAAAAAAAGGTTCTGACAATCACAGCTGTGCCACACGTTTGTCGGAACCTTTTTTTTTACTTTTTTAAAGCATTTTTTTTCTACCTATTTGCCCGAACTGGTAGTAAAAAGTGCTTTAAAAAAGTAAAAAAAAGGTTCCGATGATCGCGTGGCACAGCTGATTGACAATTCTAGTTGCTCTTGTTTCTCTCTGCTCTTCTGCTCTTACTCCTTCTCGTTCTGCTCATCTTTTTTATTCAACTTCATTTTCTTCTTCTTGCTTAGTCATTGTTTCATCTGTCATTAATTCCTCTTGTCTTCTATTTTCTACTTCCTCTCCTTGTTTGCTGCTCCTATGGCTTAAAGTAATAGTCGTAGAATTCATATGCACTATGAGAGTCCAGTCTGTGTCTTCTATCATTCCAGGTAACCAAAATTCCCTCTGGTATCATCCATCTAAAGTTTACTTGGTGTTTGATCAACTGTCCTGTCAGAAATTGATATTGCTTATGCATGTGTCAAACTCTTGTCCGTACTTGCTTTAGAACCACAATCTCTCTTCCTTTATATTTTAGGGTTTCCTCTTTTATTTTTTAAGAATTTCTACTCTTATTGTTTTTTTCATAAATCTTACATGCACCTCCCTTGGGAGTTTCTTCTTTTTGCATAGCTAGTGTGAATTCTGAATACTTCATCTGTCTCGGCCCTCATCTCATGTGTTGTTATCTGTAATGTTTGAGCCAATAGATCTACCATCAACTCAGCTATGTTCTCCGTCGTGCTGATTGGATAATACAATTCATGGGTTGTTCCTCTACTTCCTTGCTTGAAGCTGAGTCAATCACTTCTTTAGTCCCGTCTTCTACTGCGCCTCCCACTTTTGACTCAGCTTTCATGCAAGAAGCAGCAGGAGAGGTGCTTCAGAAGGAAAAAAGTTTTAGACCAACTAATCCAAGTAATAGAAGCAAAATTAATGGTAGCAGAACCGTGAGTAAAAAGACTGGGCTGTCTCTGCAGCCTTTGGAGAGGGGGGGGGGAGCTGTCCCTGCAGCAATCCCTTGAAAGCATCAGCTCTCTGTCCACTACAGCTTTAAATGGAAAAGCCGAGGGCCCAGGACATCATTTGAACAATAAAGGACCTAGAGTCTGCTCAGTTTCGGCTGAGTACGGCCATAGAAACAAAGACCTACAGCAAAGCCCCTGCGTGGGTGAGTCTGTTTCTTGGAAACAAAGGGGACAAGCATGGAGGATTACTCCGAGACAGGGATAAGTGGGGAGGAGCAGGGATTCCCTGCTCTAAGCCCAGTCCAGGAAATGAGCACAGAAGGGCCCAGAGCCTCTGCAAAAGCAGCTACACTAGAGATAAGAGGAAAGTCTCTATTTTCTAGTAAGTACTCCAAAGCTGAGGAGAAAGAGGCTTTGAGGAGGCAGAAAGCCATTGAGAAAAGTTTTGCTAGAGCTGAAAAGCAGGCGGAGCAAAAGGGGATTTTCCGCTCTTCAGTATTTCAACCAATAGAGATGGAGCAGCAAGGCATTAGTGCCAGTGCTGCAACACCAGAGGGGTTGGTGAGCAATTAAACCAAACAATCCTTTGTTTGGGAGAGGATGAATCGTTGCTTGGATTGCAAGGAAAGTTTCAGGACTTTGGAAATCAGTGGCAGCCTCATCCAAAGAGGATGAGACTGGCACCAAAGGCAACATGCAGTCCCATAAATGCAGGAGCTAGATCTCCTGTACTTATGAATAAGGTGAAGGCTCTGATATCAGAGGCTTTAATGCAGGTCATGTCTGAGCAAGAGGATCAGACCAGCCCTATAAACGTGGAGAGAATATAAGACCAGGATCACCCTTTGCCAGCAAGGAGTCAAAAAGGGGGCCTGGTGTTACATAGAGTTAATTCCTGCATCTCATCCACTCCTAGTGAGGTGTCATTTTCAGGAGAGGAGGAACAAAAGGGGACAGAATTCTCTGATGAAGAGGAAACTGTGGAAGATACCCCAGCATTTAATGATCTGTTTCGAACAAGTTCTGTTTAAGCTATTGCTAAGCAAGTCCAAGGCAACAACGGGCATGGGCACAAACCCGATGACATCTAGAGCAAAACCATCTGTGACAGACCCAAAGGATAGACTCTTTGCTAGCCCAATGGTGGAATGTGAGACAGTTCCTTCCCCCGGTCTGTTCAGAGAGGTGGTGCAGGGACAAATGATCCAACCAGTGATTTTCCCAATGCCAAGTGGGAATGAAAGGAAGATGTATAACGTAGAGACAGAATTTGCAGAGGCGCTACAATCTCCAACAATTGATGGCCCAGTGGCTGCCTCAACATCCTCAACCATCCTAGCCAATGAGGCGGAGGAGGGCTTGAAAGGAGAGGACAAGAAGGCAGAGCAGACCCTTCATAAGGTTCACCAAGCAGCAGCTTGGGCAGTCAAAGCTACCACAACCTCACAAGCCTCATTTTTCAGCAGAGCTGTTCTGATCTGGCTTTGGGAGATGCAGGACAAGGCACCACCTGGTGATCTCTGATCACAACAGGTTTTTAACAAAGTAATAGCTACACTGGAACTTATAGCAGACGCCACTCTCAATGGCACTAAGTACGCTTCCAAAGCCATCACAGCATCAGTAGCTGTAAGACGCTTGGTTTGGCTCCGTCATTGGCAGGCGGATGTAAAACATAAATGGAAGCTAGCTTCTGCCCCAGTCAAGGGGAACAAGCTATTTGGGGAGTCCATAGAACCTATACTGGTGGAAACCAGAGACAAGAAAAAGATTTTACCTAAAATATATGGGCACGTCCAGCGGCGCTTCTCATCCTATACACGCAGGCAGCCCTTTCCGGCCACAGATGCCAGTTTTGGTCACCTGCAGAACCAGAGGTTCCACACATACAGCCAGACCTGTCAATCGGACAGGACCGGATTTAAAGACAAAACAGGACAACGGTTTCCTGGGAGAGGTTCATTCTGGGGCTCAACCAGTAGGCCTTTCCGACGCAACAAGTGACAGCAAGAGCAATCCACCCATCGACTGGGCCTATTTGCCGACCGATGGGTGACAATAACAGAGGATGCCTGGGTCCTGAAGACAGTAAAGCGAGGTCTATCGCTAGAATTCCTATCCACACCCCCAAACTCCTTCAGAAGGTGCCCAATATCAACGGACAGGACAAAAGGGAACATCATGGAAACAGCAGTTCAACATCTGCTGGACATCCGGGGCATAGAACCTGTTCCACAGAACGAACAGGGACAAGGGTTCTACTCAGGGGTGAAATCTAAAAATTTTCGCTACCGGTTCTGTGGGCGTGGCTTAATTAGTGGGTGGGGCTTGTTGGTCAGGTGGGCATGGCCAAGTCGACATCACTTTGTTGCCCTTTTTTAACCTACAAAACACAACACAACAGTATCCTTCTCTTTGTTTCTTTTCCCCTCTCTATTTTCTTTTTTAATCCATTTTACTTCTTTTGTTATATTTCTACTCTCTTCCTTTTTCCTTTTTTTTAGTGTTGCCTTATTTTTTTTTGTATTTCTTTTATTGTAATTATTATTATTATTATTGCTATTACTCTTTTTTTCTATTATTATTTTCATATAAATATATAAACAATTCGATTAAGAAATAAGAGCATAAATGATTGAAGAAAAACATGATTTTTGGATGTTCTAATGCCTTTTTAAATTTTGAATTTTTAACTAGCACTACCTACAGATTTAATAATCTGGAAGAAAATATTTACTTTTAAAGGCGTTGGATGTTAAAAATTATTTATAGAATTAAGAACCATAAAAAATTGATTTTAAAGTGTTTCAAAATGTTTCCTATCGAAAATAAGAAATAAGCATGGAATGGAAGAAAACTTAAGAGAGAATAGGAGATATTTATTGAAATATACTTTTATCTTAAATTGGTAAGAGATATGGAGGAGAATAGATTGGAAAACAATATTGGTAACACATTCCGAAGTAATTTGGAGCTAAACAACTGAATAAGAGATAAATGTTATGAATTAGTTAAATAAATGAATTTAGGAGTGGAGGAAAGCATGGGCTGGAAAACAGTTAAAGCAAAGCTGTGAACCAGCCAAAATATTGAGTTAGGAGTGGAGGAAAGCATACGCTGGTCAACAGTTAAAGCAAAACTGTGAACTAGCCAAAAGTAAAAAGTTAGGAGTGGAGGAGACTATACCTGGGGATCAATTGAAATAAAGTTGTGAACCAGTTAAAAATAGGGGTAGGAGTGGAGGAAAGCATTGCTGGAAGGCAACTACTTGAGTTGTGAACCAGTTTTATAATAGATTTAGGAGGAGTTAAGGAGAAGGTTGGTGTGCAGTTAAAATTATACTGTGAACCAGCTAAAATAATTAAGATAAGGAGTGGAGGAAAGCATTGCTGGAAAGCAGCTGATTAAGATGAGAACCAGCTAAAAAATAAATTTAGGAGGAAGTGGAAGAGATTTTACCGGAGAATAGTAGCTAAACTGTGAACCAGTTTAAATAAATACAGATAGGAGTATTGGAAAATACAGCTGGGAAATAGATATTTAAACTATGAACCAGTTAAAAATTAGATTCAATAAAATATGAGAATAAACTTGAAGTAAAAAAAATAAAGTATTGTGGAAGTAAACTATAGAAGGAAATGTTGATTGTTTATGAAATGACTTTAAGAGAGGAGGAAAATACTTTTTGTCAAGATTATGGATATTAGATGTCATTTAAGAGAAGTAAAATATAGATTTGAGGTAATGGGTTTTAGGATTGAGGAATATATATGAAATATTGATTGTTAAAATGAAAGATTTAGAATAGTGTTTATTGTTTAGAATTTTGGGTGTAATAGTAGAATGATAAATGTTTAGAATAAGATTTTTTTCTTTTTTCTTTTTTTTTTTTAAGATGTAAATGGATAAAATTTGGAACAAAATTGATTGAGGGAATGTGAATAATTGTACTCATTTTATGCCGGACCAAACCCTTGCTCTAAAACGATGTATTTTATGTTTTATGTTTAAAAAAAATTAAAAAAAATGGAAAAAAAAAACACAACACAACACAACTGGCTCACCCACAAGGTAAAAGCAGCTGTGCTAGACCCAAAATGGCCCCTGCAACAAGCAGGAACCTCACACAGCCCCAAAAAGTCCCAAAAACCAACTTTCACACTTCACACACACACACACAACACAACACAACACAACAGGCTCACCCACAATGTAAAAGCAGCTGTGCTAAACCCAAAATGGCCCCTGCAACAAGCAGGAACCTCACACAGCCCCAAAAAGTCCAAAAAACCAACTTTCACACTTTACACACACAAAATTCCACATACAGCTTTGTGAGATTTTGTGTGTTTGTGTAGTTAGAGTGAAACACTACAGAAACACACAGAATCTCAGAAAGTTGCACAAATATTATTTTATTTTATTTTATTTTTATTTTTATATAAAAGCAGCTAAATTTAAAACTTCCTAAACTTTAAATGGCTAGGTCTAAAAAAAGAACAACTAAAAAAAACCCCAATTAACTATTTTTTTTAAAGCTCCCAAAGGGGAAAAAAACTTGCAGGCAGGCAGGCAGGCAGGCAGGCAGGCAGGCAGGCAGGCAGGCAGATAGAGCTGCTCACCGATGAGCTTGATTGCAGGCAGGGAGATTCAGTTGCTTGCTGATGCAATGGATTGCAGGGATTACAGCAAGCGAAGCAAGGCAGGCATTGCGACCAGCAGCTAAGGTAAGCAAGCTGGAGGCTGGGGGGGAAGGGATTTTTGCTACCGGTTCTCCGAACTGCCCGCCGCCATTGCTACTTACTCGCCTGAGCCGGTCTGAACCGGGAGCATTTCACCCCTGGTTCTACTCAATCCTGTTCATGGTGCCAAAGGCTTCGGGGGAGGGGGGTATTTATGGGACCGCCTTCTGCCACCGATAGCCTCCCACCGGCCAGTACACTCCCACAGAGAAGGACTCCTCAGGGTGCCGTCAGCCAGACAATGTCGGCTGGCGACCCCCAGGGGGAGGGCCTTCTCTGTGGCAGCACCTGTCCTCTGGAATGACCTGCCCCCGGAGATACGTATGATCCCAGATCTCCGTGCTTTTCGTCGTGCCCTTAAAACTTTCTTATTTCATCAAGCCGGGCTGGCTTAAACCCCCCCCCCCCCCCACACACACACACTTTAGATATTTTTAATTGTAAATGGATTTTAGTTGGGGTGTTTTAAACTTATTGGGCCAAAATTTTGTTTAATTCTTTTTAAAATTTTAAATTTTGTATGTGATGTTTTTATTCTTGGCTGTTCACCGCCCTGAGTCCTGTGGGAGAAGGGCGGTATAAAAATCAAATAAATAAATAAATAAATAAATAAATAAATAAATTTTAAACCTCAAACATTTAAACCGTCACATAGTATACAGAAGATTCCAAATGCAGTCCCTCCAGTCAATACTGGTGAACATTTGAGAGGGCGACATCTTGACATCGATAGACCTCACGGAGGCGTATCTGCACATTCCCATTTTTCAAGCTCATCGGAAATTCCTACGATTCTGCTATGCTGTCCAGCATTACCAGTACAGAGCCCTTCCATTCGGACTATCCTCAGCGCCCAGAACGTTCACCAAAGTGCTGGCAGTAGTGGCAGCACATCTCAGAACCATTCCAGTTTGCGTCCAATGCTATCTGGATGACATATTGATACAGTCCTTGACAAAGGCCAGAGCAAAGGATTACTTGGAAATAGCAATACAAGCACTGCAGAAGCATGGATTTTCTGTCAACTTCGAGAAGAGCCACTTGACTCCAACCAAGCAACTGCTACATTTGGAGGCAGTCATAGATACCACCTCATGCAAGGTGTATTTGTCACAGGATCGCCAAACCAGCATTAAAGCACTGGCGGATCATATTCTAACAGCCCAAACGGTGTCTTTGGATCTGCTACTGCAGCTTCTAAGCAAAATGGTGTCCTGCATAGCAATTGTGCCCTGGGCATGCTTGCATCCAAGGACATTGTAATGGTTCCTCCTACCACATCAGAGATCAGGCAGGAGCAATGCCAGAATCAGGGTGTGGGTCCCACCAAAGGTGAGGCAATCACTTCGGTGGTGGAGGTCACAGGCCATAACCAGGGGGTGTGGCTTCAAGGAGCCGAATCGCCTGACCATCACAACAGATGCCAGCCTATTCGGTTGGGGGGCACATTGCCAGTCCCAGATAGCACAGGGTCAGTGGTCCCCAGCGGACCTCAAGAACAACATCAACTGGCTGGAACTCAGGGCGACTCACCTGGCACTAAAAAGGTTCCAAAGGATCGCAACGGGTTGACACATACTCATCTTGACGGACAACGTGGCCACAAAGGCCCACATAAACCATTGGGACACACTCCAAGGCGCTCATGCAAGAAGCAGAACACCTGGGCCTCTGGGCGGAGAAGCATCTTTCGCTCAGAGCAGAACACATCTCGGGGTCAGCAAACATACAGGCAGACTGGCTCAGCAGAACAAGGCTCGACCACTCAGAGTGGCGTCTACATCCCGATGTATTCAAGGAGTTGGAAAGATTCGGGAATCCAGTCCTGGATCTTTTTGCATCCAAAACGAACACGCAGCTTCCAAGTTTCTACGCAAGGTTCCCAACTCTGGGAGCGGAAAGAGCCAATGCTCTCTGCAGCCCATGGGCAAAGGGACTGTTATATGCATTCCCACCACTACCATTGATTCCGAAAGTGATCAGAAGGGTAATGGAGGAGAGGGCAGAGGTCCTGCTCATAGCGCCACACTGGCCCAGGCAGCCGTGGTTCGCAGATCTGATCAACCTGTCGGTGGCCAGACTGTGGAGGATCCCCATGGACAGTGTATCTCTCAGCCAGGGGGATCTACTACACCCAGAGCTGCAGTGGCTTCAACTGACCGTCTGGCACTTGAACGGGCTAGATTAGGTCAGCTCGAGTGCCCCACCAGGGTTATTCAGACAATACAGGCCTCTAGAAGGCCTTCAACCAACAGGATCTATGACGCTACATGGAGAGCATTCTGTGGTTGGTGTGATAAGACGTGTATCGAACCAACCACAGTATCAGTGATACAAATTTAGTATTCTTAACAGGAAGGCCTGGACAAAGGCCTGTTTCCCAATAACTTACGTAGACAGGTAGCGGCGATAGCATCAGTCTTGGGCAGCGGGAGGTTGGGGTCAATCACCTGGCACCCACTGATGTGCAGCTTCCTCAGAGGAGCAACCAATCTAAAACCCCCAGTGGTTCATAGATATCCAACATGGGACCTAATAAAGGTCCTGCAAAGATTAACGGTAGAACCGTTCGAACTATTACGCTCCACCAGCTTAAACTTCCTCACCTGGAAGGTGGTCTTCCTTGTGGCAATTACTTCTGAACTGGCAGCCCTGTCCATAAGAGAGGACCTATGTATTTTTCACCCAAATAGGGTAGTGTTGCGACTAGATCCCACTTTCCTACTGAAAGTGAACTCCACCTTCCACAGGGCACAGGAGATAGTACTGCCGGATTTCTGGCCTAAGCCAGTACACGAGTTAAAAAAGAAGTGGCACTCCTTGGACGTTAGAAGGGCGATACGCATCTATCTAAAGCGAACGGCTTCTATCAGGAAGAGGGAATCAATGTTTGTTTCAATTAGGCCAAGCTCATTGGGCAACAAGATTTCACCATCAACAATAGGTCAGTGGATTCAAGCATGCATTATTAAAACCTATGAACTGCAGTCGTTGCCACTGCCTGGACGAGTGATGGCCCACTCAATGAGGAGTGCGGCTACAACAGCGGCGTGGAATACGCAGGCTTCCATCGAGGACATCTGTAGAGCGGCAATGTGGTCTTCTCCGTCACCATTCATCAGACACTACGAGCTGGATGTTTCGCATCAGCGGAGGCAGCCTTTGGCAGAAGAGTACTTTGGAGAGTACATACGATGGCGGGGACGCAGGACCAGATTTTGCCCCACCCTTAGGACAGCCAGCTTTGGTATGTCCCATGAATTGTATTATCCAATCAACACGACAGAGAAAGAGTGCTGGTCTTACCTGAATGCTTCTTCTCGTCGTGCTAAAGGATAATACAATTCCACCCTGAAGACTGTCAGGTCCTAGGTCCGGAAGTGATCAGTAACAGCACCGAAGAACTCTGAAAGTCAATCAATCAGCCTTCGTCAAAACGGAGGCGCAGTAGAAGAAGGCCCGCCTAAAGAAATGATTGGCTCAGCTTCAAGCAAGTAGAGGAACAACCCATGAATTGTATTATCCTGCAGCACGACGAGAAGAAGCGTTCAGGTAAGACCAACACACTTTTTCTTCTTTCCGTTCCTCAATATTCTGAAACCTCAAGAAGTGTTCAGCCTTTTCCATTTGCAACTGGATTACAGTTCCTTCGAGTTCTTTATTGGCCTGTGTTAGTCTCTGATTCATTTCCTCCGGTTTTTTTCCTACTTGTTCTGACTTTTCTTCAATTATTTTAATCTTTTCTTCATTTTTGGTTAGCATTTGTTGAAAAGTCCCCAGTTTTTCATCCATACTTTGCATTTTTCCCTTGATCTCTCCCATCTCAGTCCTCATCTCACCTATCTCAGTCTTTATTTCATTATGGTTCTTGGTTATGGCCTCTTGTAACGATTGGAACAATGTTTGCATATCTTTTTGAATTGTATTCATTTTTTTCCTGTTCAATTAAGCTTTCTATTGACCTTTGGCTTGAAGGGCTTGACGTTGTTGATGATGGAGTGGATGATGGGGTGGATGATGGTGCCGATCCAGTTTTTTTTTCTAATTTAGATAGTTTTGAATTTGACATTTTGAACTTTATCAACGTATCAGCAACCTTAGATAAGGTGTCCCACCACCCTTCAAATTTCTCCCAAATTCTTTCTCCCACAATTTTTCCCCTCCCTTTCAATCCTCAACTAATTTCACTATCCTTTAACTTTAATTTTAACTCTAAATTCCACACAGATTGTATCTAAGATGTCCAAGTAGTCTCTTCAATGTCCCTCTTAATTCACTTATTCTTCTTATAGGAAATGATATTTGTAATCCGCGAGGCCCACAAAAAAACCAGTAGTTGCACATCACTTCTATTCAGCAGTTCAGAAAATCTCCATTTAGCTTCAAATTAAATCCAAATTTCACACTGTCCAACATATTTGTAATCCACAAAGAGTCAAATGATCTCAAGGACAAGTTTCTATGTCTTTCCCATCTGTTTCTAAGTATCCAGTGTGAGCAGTTTGCAAGTGTTAATTCCACAGGACAGCACCCAATTAATTTTATCAGTTCAGTTCCAAGGAACTCAAGCCTTTTGTATTGCATCAGACTGTTCAATTGTTCAAGGTCTTCTCCCTTTACTTGACAGGTTCCACCAGGAGGTGGCATCCTTACTCTATTTCTCCACTTTCAGCCGAATCCACTTCAGACTTTTATTTCTGCAAAGTTCGTTTTCCAGAATTACAATGTATACTATATATCAGTGATGGCGAACCTTTTTCAGACTGAGTGCCCAAACCGCAACCCAAAACCCACATATTTATCTCGAAATGCCAACATGGCAATTTACCATACCATTCCCCCCCCCCCCCAAAAGAAGTTGGAAATGTTGGTGCGTCTTATACACCGAATACAGCCATTTTTGGCCTCCCGAAGCCCCGCCCCGCTGGTCCCGTTTTTGGGAAAAACAGGCCCGTTTTTTGCAAAAACAGGGTGCACAGAGTCTTTGGGAGGCCTGCAGACTGCTCCTGGGGGCTGGGGAGAGCAAAAACTTTTTTTTTTTTGCTTACCTCTTCAAAATCTTGGTGCTTCTTATACACCAGTGCGTCTTATAGTCCGAAAAATACGGTAACCTGAATACTGAGGTTTTAGTTTAGAAAAAACAACTCATACGTGATTCTTTTCTCTGAAAAAAACCCCCACAATAACAGCGCTTTCAATGATACAAACAACTTTTTATTGAAATGTAAAACTTTGCATTTGGCATGCTTTTTATTAATGTGACTTTTGCTGCTGTATGCCTGCTGATAATTTTTCTAACCTTGGCTCATAGTTTGTAAGTTTGAGAGCAACACATGCAGCACTCAGTTCATCTGTAAGTCTGTTTCTGGTGTCAGATTTGATATAATTCAAAGCTGAAAACAGCTGCTCACAAGCATAAGATGATCCAAGCAAAGTAAGGAAAGCAATCCCAAGTGCTTTCATTGACTTAAACTTATTTGGCAGAGAATTCCACGCTTTAAGGATTTCATTTTCAGAAGTACAGGTAACTGTGTCAGAACTGACTGTGCTGCCCTTTCTTTCCATATTCTCAAGTGTTTCACGCAGGTCACAGAATTTATTTTTCCACATGGAGCTTTCTTGAAATTCCACTAGCTCCATTTCCAGATTTTCTAAATTTAACCAGTGTAAGCAGGAAAGATCAAGTTTTGCAAATTTGGCTTTATCTGGAGAAGTAAGAAAAGCCAGGGTTGTCACCATCTTACGAAGTGCAAAGACCTGTTACTAAAATTCACCTTTGCAGCTGCTACAATGCTGGAAAATTCCTTGTAGATTTTCCGATGTCTTGTAGGATTGTCTGCAAATATTGTAGAATTTTCTAAATGCATTTTTAGATTTGGAAAATATTTCAGCTGCCGACTTTCAATTTCACTTTCAAAAATCTCCAGTTTTCTCTCAAATGTTTTGATATCATTAAACATAATTTCTGCTGTTTTCCCAAAACCTTGTAGTTGTTTGTTCAGTACATTGAAGTGTACTGTAAAATCTGTAAAAAACATGAGGTTGGTAACCCAGGCCATATCAGTGAGCTGTGGATATTCCTGCCCTTTTTCATTCATAAACAGCCTAATTTCATCCAAGCAGGCTACAAATCTCTCCAGGACTCGTCCTCTGCTCAGCCACCAGACATTATTGTACATAAGTAAACAATTATACTGTGCCTGAACCTCTTCAAGAAGTATTTGAAACTCTCGAGAATTCAGAGCACGAGCCATGATGAAATTCACCATTTTTGTGACATTTTTGAGGACATCTTCAAATTTTTTGCTGCTTTCCCTGGCACAAAGAGCTGCTTGATGTATAATACAATGGAACTGAATGACTTTATGCTTTGTTTCTTTAACAAACAACTGTATGAAACCAGATGTTGCCCCCACTAGTAATTAAAGCCACTTTTTCTGGTCTCATGTCTTGTGATGAAAAAGCCTCCATCACAGCATTGTAGATATTGATCCCTTGTGTTCTTTCAGACAAAGACACCAGTTTCACCAGCTCTTCTCTCATGATGTCACCAGCAGCATAACGCAAAATTACTGCTAGCCTTGCATGATTATTTACATCTGTGCTTTCATCCAAGCACATGGAGTAATAGGCTGCCTTTTGTAAGTCAGTGGTGAGCTGCTGACCAACATCACTTGCCATGCGCCGGACTCGATCTTTAACAGTATTTCTACTAAGTGCCACCTCAGAGATGTGTTGCATAATTTTATCCCTGTTTGGGAAATCATGTAAAAGGGAATTACTCGCAGACAAAATGGCTATTTTAATGATATCCCCATCAGAGAGGGGCTTGCCATGTTTTGCTAGGCACAGTGAAACTTGAAAACTGGCAGTTGTCAGATGATTTGTTCTGGACAGGTAGTTGGAAAAACTAAGAGACTGGGAATGATAGTTCCTCACTTTCCCTGCAATAAACTCTTTTCTTTCAGTTGCACCAAGTTCAGCAACACTGTTGTGGTTGGTGTCAAAGTGTCGTCTGACACTTGATGTGCGACACACAACACTTTCATTACACAAAGTGCATAATGCTTTCCCACTGCGTTCAATCACTCCAAATGACTCTGTCCAGGCCTCTTGGAATGATCTTCCACTATCTGCTTTTGGTTTTTTTGCTGTACTCATTTTTGGGTATTCAAGACTTGGAGTCTACAAAAACACAAAATTAAAAAAAAAATGCATCCAATACAAATCTATCCCTGTAACAAAAATAGCTAATACTATTAGTTAACACTAAAGAAATCTCCTGAATCAACCAATCTACAGCAGTGATTCTCAGCTGGGGGTTCCTTTTGAATTTGCTGACAGCCAGCGAGTGGGAGAAAGCAATTTCACAGAGGAGGGGATGGAGAGGGCTGTGGGATGAATTCACACCCACTCCCAGACCCCCTTTGGATCAACCAGGACACCTGCAGCTCTCCCCTGCCTCCTCAGGCGTTGGAGCGTGTGGGGGGGATGCTTTTCAAGGAGCCACAAGGAGGGCTGAGAGCTGGTTTCTGTCCCACAAGTAAGATTTGGTCCAGAACCAACCCCAACATGAAGGTCTTTTATTTGCTCCTTGTACTCCTTGTCTTTGCATTTTTACCAGGTAAGAAATTAAATTTCTGATGATGTAAAAATAGCTCATAACTCACCTTTCTAGACAGCTATTATCATGTCTAAAAGCAAGATACTCTTCTCCATCTTTTGTCTGGAGTACCATATAATCCAGAGCCTTTTAATTCCAGAAGTCCAAGTTTAAAGAATGGACTTCTGGAATTAAAGCTCAATTTTTTTAGCTAAAACTTAATTCACACCTGTTAGTTTTGCTTTAAACAAATAGCTTTGAGCAGTGTGAATGATTTATTTATTTATTTATTTTATTCGATTTTTATACCGCCCTTCTCCTGCTGGACTCAGGGCGGTGCACAGCCAAAGATAAAAACAGCGCATACAAAATTTAAAATTTTAAAAGAATTAAACTAGTATTGGCCCAATAAAATTTAAAATATCCCAACCAAAACCAATTTAGCAATTAAAAATATCTAAAGGGGGGGGGGTCAAGCCAGCCCAGCTTGATGAAATAAAGTTTTAAGGGCACGGCAAAAAGCACGGAGATCTGGGATCCTATGTATCTCCGGGGGCAGGTCGTTCCAAAGGACCGGTGCTGCCACAGAGAAGGCCCTCCCCCTGGGGGTCGCCAGCCGACATTGTCTGGCCGACGGCACCCTGAGGAGTCCCTCTCTGTGGGATCATACTGGCCGGTGGGAGACTACCGGTGGCAGAAGGCGGTCCCATAAGTACCTAGGCCCTAAGCCATGGAGCGCTTTAAAGGTGGTAACCAACACCTTGAAGCGCACCCGGAAGACCACCGGAAGCCAATGCAGCTCGCACAGGAGAGGTGTCACATGGGAGCGCCCCATCGCTCCCATAATCCCCCGCGCAGCCGCATTCTGGACCAGTTGGAGCCTCCAGGTGCTCCTCAAGGGAGCATTACAGTAGTCCAGGTGAGAAGTGACGAGTGCCTGAGTGACCGTGCGTAAGGAGTCCCGATCCAGAAAGGTGCAACTGGCGAATCAGGCGAACCTGATAAAAAGCCCCCCTGGCCATGGCCGTCATATGCTCTTCTAAAGACAGCCGTGCGTCCAGGAGGACACCCAAGTTGCGGGCCCTCCGTGGGGGCCAGTAACTCGCCCCCAATAGCCAGCGATGGCACCAGCTGGCTATATCGGGACGCTGGAAGCCACAGTCACTCGGTCTTGGAAGGGTTGAGTCGGAGCCTGTTAGGATTAACAGTGTGATCCTCCAAAGGTCTGAAAAATATATCATTGATTTTTCTTTGGCATTTAAACTAGATAACCAATGTAAAAAAAGTGCATCAAGGAAGGACTGGAAAGCCTCTCTTAAGAACATTTCAAAATCAGTAACTGTTCTTCAAAAATATCTCCTTCACTCCTCCTAGGTTTATTTTTAGCTGGATTGCGGCTTAATTAGCTGGTTTCCAGGAATGCTTTCCTCCACTCCTAACCTTATTTGTTGGCTGGATCACAGTTTAGCTTTAACTGCTTTCCAACATTTTCTCCTTCACTCCTCCTAGGTTTATTTTTGGCTGGATAACAGCTTTTCAGCTGTTTTCCAGGGATGCTTCCCTCCACTCCTAACCTATATTTTGCTGGTTCACAATTTAGCTTTAATCATCTGATCCCCAAAATCATACTTCTTTGCCAATTTAAACTAATAATGCGTTTTAGTATATATCTTCTCTCCTACTCTCTCCTGAACTATTAATTTTCTTTAAATTTCTCCCATTTCTTATTTGTTTCTTGTTTTTCTATGTAAAACAACATTTTAAACCATTTTAAAAACCCATTTACCATAGTTATAAAATCTATAAACAAGTCTTATTAATATTCAAAAATTCATTCCCATTCTATTTACTGTAGAAAAACAACATTTTAAACCACTTTCAAATCCATTTTCTGTAACCATTGGAACGCTTATTAATATTTTTTAAAGAAATTCTTTCAAAATATCCACATTTTTTGTAGTTTTTCTATAATGACATTTCTCACTTTAAAATAGTCAAAGTCTATAAACAATTCTTGGTAATATTCAAAGCTTCATTCACATTTTCTTATTTTCTATAAAGAGCAACCATTTTAAAGAAACAATTTTCTGTAGTCATTGAATCTATCAACATTCTTATTAATAATCAAAAATTCATTCATAATCTTCATTTTTCTTGTAGTTTTTCTATAATCACATTTTCCCCACCTTGAAAATCACTTCTCTTAATAATAACGAAAGGTTAAAGTAGGAAAGAGAAAGGGAGAAGAAAAAAGGAATAAAAGTATAGCAGAAAAGGACTTCCGGCGGTGACGTCAGTGGGTTAGGGACGAAGAGAACGGCACTCTGCTCTCGAAGTCCCTAATATCCTTGATTTGAGAGCCGATTTAGGCGCTATCGACCTTGGAGAGGTCGATAGAAGAAAGGGGAACTTCCAAGGACCTCAGGGAGCGCAGCAACCCCCCTGAAGGTTCAGGAAAACCCCCTTAACTCGGATCGAGGAAGAACCAGCCATTCCGGCTGGCCTGAAACGGTGACAGCTGTTTAGAGGGAAGCAAAAATCATATAAAAGAAAGCATCGGTGGAGATCGAAAGAGAGAAGTAGAGTCTTAAAAGATACATTCGTATTTGCAAGCTGCGGGGAGAAAGCGGGCGGAAAGAATCTCCAAGCAAGTGAGAAAAGCGGCGAGTGAAAGTGAGTGGAGGGAGAATCCATCTTGAAAGTGACAGCGCATAATTTGACAGGCGAAATCGGAAGAAATCCAGAGGATCGGATACTTAAAGAAGAAAAGACAGAGAAACCCCAGCTTATCTGGAACTGAGCGAACGCGGTGGGTATCGGATTTAAAACACTTTCGCTACTCTGACAGTTCGGCTTTCAGATTGCAACAGTAGCGGATGTTTAACGTGTATTGGACGCATAAAGAAAGAACGACGGAGAAGCCTCATCTGGCTGGAACTAAGCGAATGGGGCGAGCACTGGACCTATAAAATTAATTTTTCTTTTGAAGATTTGGACTAAGAATTTTGGAACATTTGGATAACACTTGGACATTTGGAGACTTTGTTACTTTGGGAGGAGACTGCTTTGGACATTGACTGGATATTTATTGGACCTTTACTGGATATTGACTATTTAACGTAAGGAACTTTGGGATTCGGGACACCCAAAGAAGGAGCGACGGAGAAGATTTCTTTGTTTGGAATTAGGAGAGCGGGACGAGCGTTGGACTTAAAATATTTTGTTTTTCTGAATGATTGGACATTGGAATACTTGAATAATATTCTTCAGTATTGGAAACTTGGATATTTAGAGCTGGACTGGACTGAAGGACACTTAAACTAGAAGACACTGGCTGATTGGAAAATCAATAGCGTAAAAAATCAGTAATCAAGATTGTCTAACACCAGTGATCAGGAAGTAATATATATATTGTCCTGAACCTTTACTTAAAAGTGGATGGTCTAATTTAATATTTATCCTGTGAATTATTAGTTTATTATCTTGTTATATGTTTAGAGTTTAAGGATTTAAATTACACTACATTTATTATATTTATATATACTGTACCTATATATTTATACTATAAGAATTAGAAATTAATAGTACTTTATATTTATCTAATTGATATTTATTTAATAACGTAAGAGATATATTAGGTAATTAAATATTTAATAGTAATGATAACTAACTGATGAATTGTTAGAATATTATACTTTTCCCTCACTCCCTCATTTTAATTTTCCTTATTGTTATTCTATATTGCTGAAGAGTATTGATAGAATATTGAAAAGAGAAGGATAAAATTTGGGTGGAAACTTAATAAACAGATTTAGAAACAGTGATCAGTATATGAAACTTTGGGAAAGAATAAAACAAGGAATACTAATGGCAACCACAAGCTCAGTAACAACTACTAAAACAAGCAAGAAAACACCCTTGAGCCAGATGATACTTATGGCTTCCCCGGCCCAACAAAATGTAGCTGAAACCACAGAAAAGGACAAGACGAGCCCCGCTCTTAGCATGCAAAATATCCATGCTGCACTAGCAATGATCCAGGAAGGAATGAACAAAATGCAAGAAACGATGGCCCACAATCATGAAGAGACAAGGAAAAACCACAAAGAATTGAGGTTGGATGTGGGTGAAATAAAAGACAATATTAAGAATATGGATGAGAAAATAGAAAAAATTCAACAGAATATAATGGAAAATGAGCAGAGGATCCATAAAGCGGAAGAAAGAATTGAGTACACGGCTAAGAGAATGGAGAGGATGGAACAAGATCAAGGAGCGTTTAATAAGGAAACGGAGGATTCATTAACCTATCTTGAAATGGAAAAAGCATCCTTTTATTTAAGGTTTCAAAATGTGGAAGAACAAAAGGATGAGGATCTAGGGGATACAATGATCGAGATATTGGCAAAGGTAACCCAAAGAGATAAGGAAGAGCTAAGAAATGGAATAGACGAAATTTATAGAGTCCACACTAACTATGCAAGAAGAAATAAACTGCCAAAGGAAATACATATTAGATTTACGAAGAAATCGATAAAAGAAGAGATTTACAGGAAAATGAGAGAAGAGACAACGATGTACAAAGGAAAAGAAATTCTAACTCTCAAACAAATACCGAGAAGAACAAGACCAAAGAAGGAATTATAATTTCTTAACTACGCAGCTGAACAAATTTAAAATAAAATTCCGTTGGCTACTACCGGAAGGATTACTTATCTTTTGGGAGGAACTAAAGTATAGGATTGATAGCTTAGAAAAAGCTCAAGACTTTTTTGAACAACATTTCATCAGCGAAGAGGAGCAGGAAAGGAGAAAAAGCGGAATCCAGGAGACATGAGGCACCGCGGACAGAAAGAGAAGAAGAAGATCAAGAAGATAAAAGAAGAGCAGAGAGAGAAAAAATGGAGAGAGAGGGAGCAAGGGAAAAGACACAAAGAGTTACTAGAAACAACAAAACTGAAAATAACAAACAGATAAACCAATAGAGATGGAAGGAGAATTAAGAATCATTTCGATTAATATAAACGGACTCAATTCACCAATCAAAAGAAAATACATATTTACAAAACTGCAAAAACTTGATATTGACATTATAACACTACAAGAAGTTCATATCAAAAGACAACAACAAAAATTGTTGGAAAATCAAAAATTAGGAAGATTATACACGTCCCTAGGAGACCATAAAAAGAGAGGAGTCGCAATATATGTTAAAAAACATCTAAAAACGAAACAAATATATACAGATACAGAAGGACGTATTTTAATAATAGAAATACAAACAGAATTGAAGACAATCTTACTAGTATCCATATACGCACCCAATGGAAATCAAAGCAACTTTTTAAAGAAATTGCATGATACAATTAAAGATTTGGAGTATGAAAACATCTGCATTGTCGGGGATTTTAACGCAATCACAAACATACAAGATGACTATCGAAGTAACAAAAGAAGCAAAACCAGAAAGAAAACTTTACCAGATACATTCAAGGACATGGTCGAGGAATTACACCTATACGACGTATGGAGGGAGGCAAACAAACAAGTTAAACAGTACACATACTACTCGAGCCCGCATCAGTCATGGTCTAGGATCGACATGGCCTGGATGACGCCAGATCTCAGGAAGGAAATACAAGTGATTGAAATTACACGAATACTTGGGCCGACCATAATCCCATAAAAATAACGTGGAAAGGGTATAGAAAACAAAAGAGATGGATGATGGACACCGGAATAATAAAGGACAAAGAAAGAGCCTTGGTACTACAGTGGTTTAAAGCACCCTGTTATTAACACAGCTGCCTGCAATTTACTGCTGGTTCGAATTTCTCCAAGGCTCAAGGTTGACTCAGCCTTCCATCCTTTCTAAGGTAGGTTAAATGAGAACCCAGTTTGTGGGGGCAATAAGCTGACTTTGTATAAATATACAAAAGTATGAAGGCTATTGCTTAACGCACTGTAAGCCGCCCTGAGTCTCCGGAGAAGGGCGACATATAAATCAAATTAATATATATATATATATATATATATATATATATATATATATATATATATATATATATATATATATATATATATATATATATATATATATATATATATATACAGATGATTGAGAAAGAAGTAAAAATATTCCTTCAAATAAATACAAAAGAACAGACATCGTTACAGAATCTGTGGGACACAACAAAATCCTACATAAGAGGACTTACCATAGCGTATGCAGCCAAAAAAAATAGAGACAAACAACAAACAATGAACAACCTAGTGGAAGAACTTAAAACATATGAATTACAGTTGCAGAAATATCCCAATAATAAAGAAATAAAACAAAAATTAAATTTGGCTAAACATGAAATGAATTTAACTATGCAAGCAGAAATTGTACACAAAATCAAACTGGCAAAGCAGAAATACTTTGAACATGCAAACAAAACAGGACGCTGGTTAGCGTATAGATTAAAAAAAGAAAAAGAGAGGAGAATAATATACCAATTACAAGACGAAACAGGACAAACATACCATTTGAATTCAGATAAAAAATGCATTGTCAAGGACTTCTTTCAAAAGCTTTACACTCAAGAGGAAATTCAGGACCAAGATATTAAGGAATACTTAAACAAAACAAATATCTCGAAATTAGAGGAAGCCCACAGAGAGACACTAAACAGATCAATTACAATGACCGAGTTGATGGAAGCACGGAAAAAGCAAAAGAACTACAAAGTGCCAGGCCCAGACGGAATCCCAGCGGAATTTTATAAAAATTGCCAGTGTCCGATAGACGAGTTATTACTCCAGGTCTTTAATGATGCATTGTTAGAAGCAGAAACCCCTAAATCGTGGACGGAAACTATTATCTCACTCATTCATAAGGAAGACACTGAGCCAACACTAGTTAAAAATTACAGGCCGATCTCATTGCTAAACGTGGACCACAAACTGTTCATGACAATCATAGCACAAAGATTGAAGGCAGTCATTCACAAGTACATACACTCTGATCAAAATGGCTTTGTCCCAAGGAGACAGATTAAAAACAACATGAGAACAATCATAAATGTCCTTGAATACTATGAGCGAAGAATTGATAAACAGGTAGCTTTGATTTTTTTAGACGCGCAGAAGGCCTTCGACAATTTGAATTGGAACTTTCTTGTATTGCAATTAGAGGCCATGGAATTCGGCGATAAATTTCTAAAAATGATTAGGAAAGTATACGCATCCCAAATAGCAAGAATTACAATTAATGGGGACATGACAGAAAAATTGGATATACAAAAAGGCATACGGCAAGGGTGTCCATTATCCCCTTTATTGTTCATAATATCATTGGAAGTCCTATTAAACGAAATACGGAAGGAAGAAGAAATAAAGGGCTTGAGGATACGGAAAGAGGAATATAAATTGCAAGCCTTCGCTGACGACGTCATGTTCATAGTGGAACAACCGGAAATAACAGGGACTAAGCTATTAGCGAAGATAGAAGAATATGGTAGAGTGGCGGGGCTTAAAATTAATAGGCAAAAAACTTAAAGTCTTAACAAAAAAATTGACAAAGATACAGGAGGCACAATTAGAGGAAGAATTAGGAATACAAATTGTAAAGAAAGTAAAATACCTAGGAATCTGGCTTACCGCAAAAGCAACAACGATTAGAGAAGATAATTATATTAAATTGATGAAACAAATTAAAAATGGTCTGGAAACATGGAATAAATTGCAACTATCATTTTTAGGTAAAATAGCGTCAGCAAAAATGAATATACTACCTAGATTGCTTTACCTCTTTCAAGTGATACCGATCGGCCCAGGAAAGAACTTTTTTAAGGAGCTCAATAAAATAATAGCGAAATATATTTGGCAAGGAAGGAAGGCCAGAATAAAAATAAAATGCTTACAGGATACCTGCGAAAAGGGAGGCCTTGGTTTACCGGACTGGGAGCTATACTATAAGGCAGCATCGCTTAATTGGATAAGAGAATGGATAGAATTAAAAAATAAGAGAATGCTATATCTGGAGGGATTTGATTTGAACCGAGGCTGGCACGCTTTTTTGTGGGAGGGCGCCGACAAGCAACAAAGATACTTCCAACAGCATATTATTAGAGGCTCACTGTATAAAACCTGGCAAGAAATTAGAAAGCAACATTATACTAAAATCCTGAGATGGTTATCGACCATGGAAGCATCGATCTACCCAAATGTAATGGACATAGAAAAAACGAGGAGCTATCAAGAATTACTGAGCGAAGAAGGGAATTTATATACGAGGCAGGAACTCGAAAACCGGGGTATAGACATTGACTGGTGGCCGTATCTCCAAATAGAATCAAGATACAAAGCAGATCGGGCAAAATTAGGATTTCAAAATGAGCCAAATGAATTAGACAAGATACTAAAAAGTACGGATGAGAAAATGATAACCAAAATTTACAATTACCTGATAAAATACAAATTAGAGGAGGAGACTGTGAAAGAGAATATGATAACTTGGGCAAGAAACATTGGATATACTATTGAATTGGATAAGTGGGATAAATTATGGAAAGAAAATTATAAGATGACAATGTCTATACCTTACAAAGAAAACCTTTATAAGATGTTCTACAGATGGCACCTACCATCGGCACGTTTAGCTAAAATGTTCCCAAATGTGTCACCAATGTGTTGGAAATGCAAGTCACAGAAGGGGTCATACTACCATCTCTGGTGGTCATGCAGAAAGGCGCAACACTACTGGCAAGAAATCAAGAAAATGATTGAAGAAATAACGAAACAGAAAGTTGAAATGAGACCAGAATTTTTTCTACTTGGAATAATTACCCCACAATTTACTAAGGAAATAAAATATCTCACTATACATATCGTAACAGCGGCACACATACTGTATGCTCAAAATTGGAAATCTGAACAACTGCCAACAGAAGACAAACTAGTTGCCAAAATAACAGAATGTGCAGAAATGGACAGACTTACAAAGCAATTACAAGAGAAAGATGATTCTGAATACTATTTAGTTTGGCAGAGATGGTATTCCTGGTTAGAGGGAAAGATAAATATAGAAAAATAATGTAGCCTGAATGTCTAAGCAGGAGCCACAGGTAGCTAAGCAAGAGGTAGGTTACAATTGATTTGTGTATAACTATGTAAATAAATGAATATGTAAAATAGATATGTATAGATATGTATAGAGAAAAACAGGTGGAACAGGAAAATAACCCACCGATGCAACAAATTTATGTTCTTTTTGATGTTGGTTTGTTTTTCGTATTGTTTTATTGTATTTATGTTTGTTTGTATCTTACTGTTGTTTTTCTTTTTTAAACAATAATTTTTTTTAAAAAAAAAAAGTATAGCAGAAAAAATCAAAAAGAAAGATTCAAAAAGAGAAAGGAAAAAAAAGGAAAAAAAAGAGAGGAATATAATAACAGGATATTAAAAAAAGGAAAGAAAAAGTAGAAAAGAGAGAGAAAGAAGCAGGAGGAACGCTCCTCACATTATTTAGACATCAATTACATAGAAAGTATTTACATCCATTTTAATCAAACTGTGGTACTTTTCTCATCTTGCTACCCAGTATATTCCGGTTTTCTTTCTCTACTCTGTCCAAACTTTCTTTTTTTTCTTTTCAGTTCCAATATCAATAAAGTTATTGATCCCCTTGAAGAGCACCCGGAGGCTCCAACTGGTCCAGAATGCGGCCGCGTGGGTGATTGTGGGGGCGACGTGGCGCTCCCATGTAACACCTATCCTGCGTGAGCTGCACTGGCTCCCGGTGGTCTTCCGGGTGCGATTCAAGGTGTTGGTTAACACCTTTAGAGCGCTCCATGGCTTAGGACCTGGATACCTACGAGACCGCCTTCTGCTACCAATAACCTCCCACCGGCCAGTACGTTCCCACAGAGAGGGTCTCCTCCGGGTGCCGTTGGTCAGGCAATGTCGACTGGCGACCCCCAGGGGGAGAGCCTTCTCTGTGAGGGCACCTGCCCTCTGGAATGAATTGCCCCCGGAGATTCAGAGGATCCCGGACCTACGCACCTTCCGCCGTGCCCTCAAGACTCTTCCGTTCAAACAAGCCGGGCTGGCATGATTCCAATTCTTCAACTTTGAATCGTCATGTTTTAAGAATGGGTTTTTAATTAGTTATGGGCCATATTGTTTAATGTATATTTTAAATAGCTTTTAAATTTTATATTTGTGTGTTCTTATTCTGGCTGTACACCGCCCTGAGTGCTTCAGGAGAAGGGCGGTATAAAAATTCAAATAAATAAATAAAGACTAAAGGATTTAGTTATTTTGTATTCCATATGTGGTATCATCATGTTTTCTTGTGGGGCTCCGTCCTTCCCTTATGTTAAAACACCATTAGTCAGTGATTTTAATTGTTCCAATTAATTTTTTCTTTCCAACTGTCCATAAGTAGTCCAAAAACAGTTTAAGTACATCTAAAATCAAGCCGCCTTAATTTTTCCTCAAAATAATCCAATTCTGGAAGCAAGAGACAAAGTTTCTTCTTTAAATAGCAAACTTTCCACAGTTGCAATTTGCACTTTCACTCTCTCAGCCATTTTAACTTCCTCCACTTGTTATTCTCATAGCTTTAAAAAAAACATTCTGCTTGTTTCCTCTTCTCCTTCTTCCCCTTCCAAGCTAATCCATTCTCATTAAAGACCAAAAAAATATCAAATTTTAAATCCATCCATAGGGTCGTTAAATTCCAAAAGCAGTCAATTGGTGCTATTGTCCTTTAATGGGTCTTCTCCTTGTTAATTGTTTAAATTCTTTGCCCAAATAGTTCTTAGCCGCTGTTAGAGCCAGGGCATTATTATTATTTAAATGTTTGAAGACTGTTCTCGCCTGGGCTAATCCTACTCACCCGGCATTCAAACATCTTGCTCCTGTGTCTCCTCCTGCACTTTTCTTGTCCCGGCTGCCGAAGCTTTGGGGCAGCCACCATGGCTGCCTCTCCCACCACTGCTGGCGCAGAGGGCAATCCTCCGGCCCCGAGGAACCTGCCTGTTCCTCTTGGCCGTCCAAGGGGTCCCTCTCTAATCCTCTGTCCCTCCAGGACAGGTTGGTCCGCAGACCTGCCGGTGGTGGCTTAAAGACGGGGTTTTCATGGTGCTCCAAAGAGCCCCGCTATTTCCTGTCCGCTCGCCGCGGCGCCAAGGGGAACTGTTCTTAAGAGAGGAATAAAATACTTTATGTTGATTATTAGATGTGAGTTAAAAGAAACATTGACTTGATTTGGGTCTTTGAAGTAAGGAAAATATATGAAATACTGATTGTTAAAATGATAAATGGATATTATAAAGAGCTGTTTAGATTTGAAGTTTAAGATTTAGGGTGATTACATAATAAAATATTAAATGTTAGAATAAGATGTTAAATTGAATGATAAAAATTGGGTTTAGATTTGTTCTTTTTTTCTTTTTTTTTCCTTTAAGATGTTAACTGATGAAATTTGGAATTTATACTTATTTTATACCGGATCAAACCCTTGCTCTAAAAGGATGCTGTTTTATGTTTAAAAATAAATAAAAAAAATTTCAAAAAAAAAAAAAAGGAAGGACCAGAAAGCCAATTCATACTGAACTGTATTGGTTTTTTTGTTGTTATTTGAATAAAAGGAAAAGAAATCAAATAGTGGTACCTAGTGCAGAAAAGAGATGAAATAACGGGTCATTCTCTACACTTAAAATATCTAGAAATTATTATGCTTAAGTGAGTTTTGCCCCATTTTACTATTTTTCTTGCCATAGTTGTTAGGTGAAGCATTGCAGTTGTTAAGTTAGTAACCCAGTTGTTAAGTGAATCTGATTCCCCAATTGACTCTGCTTGTCAGAAAGTTGCAAAAATTGCAACATGACCCTGGGACATTTCAAAATGAATATGAACCAGTTACAAAGCATCTGAATTTTGATCACATGATCATGGGGATGTAAGTCACATTTTCAGTGCTCTTCTAACTTTGAATGGTCACTAAATGAACTGTTGTAAGTTGAGGACTACCTGTAAAGTAATGACTGATGACCACCTAATGTCTTCAGCTCTGCAGGTTCTCAAAGATTTCTGAGACCACTGTTGAATACTTAAATTTCAGTAATCACCAATCCCAGTCTTAAAATGAGTTTAAAATCAGTGGGAGTCACTGATAACAATGAACTACTAGCTACTGATAATGAGACCAGTCCTGCCTTTCTTTTCCTTCTGTCCAAGTTTTGCAAGTACTTTTTCCAGGCATATGTTTTATTCCACAGTATACAAACCATTATTGTTAGGGAAAAAATGGGTCTTCCAAGCAATTTTAAAAGACACTGTCAGAATGACTCTGCTCTCAGCCCCCCTTGTGGCTCCTTGAAAAGTACCCCCCCACACACACGCTCCAACACCTGAGGATACAGGGATGAGCTGCAGGTGTCTAGAATTAAAAGGCTGTTCGAATCCCTAGTATAGGTCCTCTTGCATGAGAAGGGGGTTGCTAGATGACCTCCAAGGTCCCTTCCAACTCTGTTACTGATACTGGCCCTGGCTTTCCTGGCGGAACGGCAGCGGCGGCAACAGCCCCCCCCCCCCACGCGGCAGCCCACCTGGATCCTGGGCAGGGGGGCTGCAGGCCTGGCTGGCCACATACTACCCATCCCGGGAAGGCCTCTGGTGACATTGGGGTCTGCAACAAAGCTCCCGATTTCACCGAATGTCTCGTTCTTACAGTTTGTACACTGGTGCACAAACTTCAGCACTTCTTGCGCCACCGCCTGCACCGCTTGCTTGGAGCTGGTCTGGAAAGGAAATACCGCAGCCGAATTAGGCTGGACACGCCCCACCCAGATCCCTCCAAACGGGTCTCCCTTCAGCAGCCTTTCTGCTGAACTACGCAACCTGACAGGGATCGCCCACCCAAACGGAGCCCGCTCTTCCGAGCGCCTGCTCTTTCCTGCAGCGAATGAGCTCGGGGTGCGAAAAACGCTTCCCGCTTCTCCTCTACCTGCATGCTGCTACCGGCTCTGCAACACCCACCCCCCCCAAAACCAACAAGACGCTGCTATCCGGGCCCACCAGCCGCTACTTGGGTGCAGAGCCGGAAACAGCATGCAGGTAGAGGAGAAGCAGGAAAGCTTTTCAGTGGGGAGACTACCGTACAGAGATCCGTTTGGAGGGATCTGGGTGGGGCGTGTCCCGCCTAATTCGGCTGCAGTATTTCCTTTCCAGACCAGCTCCAAGCAAGCGGTGCAGGCGGCAACACAAGAACTGTTGAAGTTTGTGCCCCGCAGCCCATCCCCTTACCTTGGTAAGAACGAGGCATTCGGCAAAATCGGGAGCTTTGCCGCAGACCCCGATGTCACCAGTAGGCCTTCCTGGGCTGGCTAGTATGCATCCAGCCAGGCCTGCCCCCCACCCCAAGCAGCCCACCTCGATTCTGGACGGCACCCTGCCACCCCCCCAGGCCTACACCCCCCCCCCCGCAGCAGCCCACGTGCAATTTACCAAAAATTAGGAAGGTGACGGCAGTCAAGCGGGCGAGGAGCAGAGCATCTGGGCTTGGGCCGGGTAGTCTGGGCAAGCAGCAGGAGAGTAATAAGAGAGCAGCCAACAGTTCAGCCTCGCACGCGTTGTAAGAGGAGCTGCCCAGTGTGCATGCGTGTGCCAGGAAATGTACTTTCAGTTTCTGGTACACGCATGAGCACTGGCCAGCTAGTCTGATGATCTGAGCTTCAGGTGTGAACCCGGAAGAGGAATGGCTGACGCCGTGCGTGCCATAGGTTCACCATCACGGCTATATTTTATTTATTTTATTTATTGAATTTTTATACCGCCCTTCTCTCGAAGGACTCAGGGCGGTGCACAACCACGATAAAACCAACAGTAAATAAAAGTTAAAATTAATTAAAACAAATTAAATAATCTCGTCGAGAACATAATTAAAAACTAAAATTTCCCAATTAAAATTCAAATTTTTTAGGCCAGCCCAGCTTGCTGGAATAAAAGCATCTTGAGGGCCCGGTGAAAGGTGCGAAGGTCGGGGGATCCTCCGTATCTCCGGCGGCAATTCGTTCCAAAGGGCAGGTGCCCCCACAGAGAAGGCTCCCCCTGGGGGTCGCCAGTCAACACTGTTTGACCGACGGCACCCTGAGGAGTCCTTCTCTGTGGGAGCATACTGGTCGATGGGAGGCTATCGGTGGCAGAAGGCGATCTCGTAGGTACCCAGGTCCTAAGCCATGGAGCGCTCTAAAGGTGGTAACCAACACCTTGAAATACTCTATATATCAAAGAGTATTCTTAAGTATCCATAAAGCTGGCAAAATATCCACAAGCAAGCCACCTGGAACTCCAACCCATTAAAGGTCTATTTTTACCAAGTGCTTTCTTCTTCCTCGCTCAAGTCTGTCAGCAGCTCATGTATTTAGTTGCTGCCATTCTAGAGGGGTGAATCAAGACCACCTCCTCTCTTTTAGAGTCTCGTTTTGAGAAAGAAGTTAATTTCTGCGGTAAATTCCTCAACAGCAGTTGGAAATTAAGAATAGCTCACCCAGATCACACATGCTTTTTTCGGCTCATCTCCTTTATTGTGCTTTCATCGGAGCTGTCACAGCCGTGGTCCGGCCAGCTTAATGGCCATCTTTTCCCCCCGTCAGGATGGGGAGTTTTCTGGGATCAGACATTGAACTTGCAGGCTCCCTGTGATCGACAAAACTTCCCCCTCTGCCTCCGCCATCTCTCCAAGGGGGCTTGGGTCCAATTGAGTCCAACTGGACCTCCTGTCAGGAAGAATACAGTGGCTTAACACAGAGCCCCGTGAAAGCTCGCCATTCTTGCCACGACGTCAGCTCCGCCCTATGTTGCTAAGTGAGACACTTCTTAAGTGAGTTTTGCCCCATTGTACAACCTTTCTTGCCACAGCTGTTAAGTGAATTGCTGCAGTTGTTAAGTTAGTAACACGGTTGTTAAGTGAGTCTGGCTTCCCCATTGACTTTGCTTGTCAGAAGGTTGCAAAAGGGGATCACGTGAACTCAGGGACACTGCAACTGTCATAAATATGAGTCAGTTGCCAAGCATCTGAGTTTTGATCAGGTACAACTCACTTAACAACCGCCTCACTTAGCAGTGGAATTGGTCCCCATTAAGGTTGTAAGTTGAAGACTACCTGTATTTATTTTGCTTACATTTGCTGTAATAAGTAAAGAAATTCTAAAGACTACAAGCAGCTTATACAGTAAGAACTTTAAATTGTGGAGACTCTGTAAGATACCAAGAAGTTATTTACAGTTTGGGCAGTCGTATCTCTAAGCATTTCCAAATGCTGTTGGAAATATTACCTTTTCAGAGGTTTCCAAATATAAAAGACAGTCTAAAGTTTTTGGGATAGACTCTTCCAGCAGTGAGGAGCTCATCAGTCAGAACACTTAATTAAGCATGGTGTCCCTTTATTGCTATGGAAAAACCTTGACGTTATTTTGATGTTAGCTAGTGTGGTGGTGTACATGTAGTCCACGGCTTACGATCACAATTGAGCCCAAAATTTTGGTTGCTAAGTGAGAGAGTTGTTAAGTGAGCTTTGCCCCATTTTATGACCTTTCTTGCCACAGTTGTTAAATGAATTACTGCAGTTGTTAAGTTACTAATATGGTTAAATGAATCTGGCTTCCTCATTGATTTTTTTCTGCCAAAAAAGTTCGCAAAAGGGGATCATACAACCCCAGGACACTGCAACTGTCATAAATATGAGCAACTTGCTAAGTACCTGAATTTTGATCACATGACCATGGGAATGCTGCAACAGTAGTAAGTATGAAGAACGGTCATAAGTCACATTTTTCAGTGCACTTGTAACTTTGAATGGTCTCTAAACGAACTGCTGTAAGTTGAGGACTACCTGTATATACAACTGCTTTGATTAGTGTCTGTGAAGTTCTGGTCCCAGTTGTGGTAAATTGAGGACTACCTGTATGAGAATATGTGCCTTGCTTTTTCTATTTTATTTTCCCAAATATTACACTTTTTCATGCTTAGACACCACTGCTTTAGTAAAATTAGAAGCTGAATTTTTTGGATTGCATTGGGATTCTAGAATGGGGAATCAGGATAAAATTTTGCAAGACTTGTGCTGTTACTTGCTGTAACAAGGTTTACCCTATCGACGTATGTGAAAATTCTTGAAAATAGCTTTTTCAGACCCCTTTCCTCCTTGGAGGTGGCTAGCATCCGTGGTCCTGTGCTTCAAGTCACATTACTCATATCTGATGAATTATAACACAGGAAGACCCTCAAAATATTCTTATTTTGGAGGGGGCTTTTTATTGTTTGTAAGCCTCCCAGAGTAACAGAGAGAGAGTGGACGGCCATATAAATCCCCTAAATAAATATTTTGGGAAAGATGGGTACTGCGCTGCTAGACTCACATGCTTGAAAATTGACAGTTTTGTTAGGGAAACCAAGGATTTACTGAAGAGAAGATGCTAGGGCATTTTTTTACTGAGTGACACATAATAAGGCCCGAGAAATAGCTTGTACCACTAATGTTGGCAATTTGTAAGTGAGCCAGTTTACTGCCTGTCCTCATTGCAAATTACTGTTCAGCACAGGGGAAAGTTGCTAAATCTGTAAAGCAAGCATTTGGTTTTTTCTCCTTGTTTACATTTTCATGCTTTCTCTGTTTTTTTCCTCCCCCCCCCCCCCCCCCCCCGCACGGTTTCATCTGGATCACAATAGGGAAGAAAAAAACAAGGTAAGTGCTAACTTCGCTTCTGTTTCTGTTTTGGAGAACATAAGGAAAGCTTTGTAAGGATTTTGTTCTGTTTCAGGTGTCTGGAAAGAAAGATTTGACATGCCATGAGTTGGCCATCGGAGGAGGAGAAATGGCATTGAGAGGGGCGTCAAAAACTTTTTTTAAAAAAAGACTTAACCCCTCCTTCCATGTCCCTGAACAGGATGCTTTATACAGATAGTCCTCAACGTATGCCCACAGTTGAGCCCAAATTTCCATTGCTAAGTGAGGCAGTTGTGAAGTGAGTTTTGCACCACTTTATGACTTTTGTTGTCAGTCTCTCATCCCTGCAGTTAGTCACACGGTTGTTAAGTGAATCTTGCTTCCCCGTTGACTTTGCTTGTCAGAAGGTCACAAAAGGGAATCACATGACCCTGGCATACTGCAACCGTGATAAATACATTCCAGTTGCCAAGTGTATGCTGGAGCGGTTGTGTGAAAAACAGTCATAAGTGACTTTTTTCAGTGCTGTTGTAACTTTGAACGGTCACTAAACAAACTGTTGTAAATTGAGGACTACCTGTATTTGCTAAATTAATATATAACCTTAAAAATGTCACAGATATGAAAATCTATTATCAATCAACTGATTTGACGTGCCATGTATCTGGAAGACTGTGCTTCTGTTTGTGTCACAGCCTATTTTTAATTTATTCCTCTTTTGAAATGCAACAGAACATTTAGAAAAAGAGTTTAGAAAAGAAAAAGGAGATAGTAACTCAATTTTTTCAAGAACTTTATGAGCAAGATAAAGTGACAGCCGAAGAAATAAATCAATATCTGAGTGGGGAGGGAATGTCGGCATTAACAGAGGAAGAAAAAGAGATATTAAATAGGGATATCACCATAGAAGAGCTAAAGGAAGTGATTAAGAAGCAAAAAAATAATAAAACCCCAGGGACAGATGGTTTACCAATTGAATTTTACAAAGGACTAGGAGAAACATTGAATTGGATACTACTAGAAACGTGTAACGAGGCATTGACAGAGGCAAAGCTACCAGACTCATGGAGGGAAGCATACATTTTGCTGATACCGAAGGAAGGAGCAGATATAACACAAATAAAAAATTATAGACCGATCTCTCTATTAAACACTGATTACAAAATCTTCATGAATATAATGGCAAACAGGATGAAAAAATTATTGACTTATAGAATACAACCAGATCAAAACGGGTTTTTACCAATGAGACAAAAAACAATATAAGAACAGAAATTAATGTATTAGAATATTATGAGGTAAATTCAGAGAGGGAGATAGCACTGGTGTTTCTGGATGCACAAAAAGCTTTCAATCAGGTTAATTGGCAATTTATGATTCAGCAAATAAAAAACATGAAATTCGGGGAGAAATTTGAAAAAATGATAGCCTCTATATATACGAAACAAAAAGCAAGTATATTAGTAAATGGAGACTACTAAATTCTTTGAAATAAATAAAGGAGTACGGCAGGGATGTCCACTTTCACCTTTACTTTTTATTTTAACATTGGAAAATTTACTTATAAGAATTAGGTCAAATAAAAGAATAAAAGGACTGAATGTAAAACGAGAAGAATACAAGGTCCAAGCATTTGCGGATGACCTTGTATTCTTCATAGAAGAACCATTAAAAACAGGACCAATTTTAATAAAAGAGATAGAGGAATTTGGAAAAGTAGCGGGTTTAAAAATTAACAAAGATAAGACTAAAATGTTAACGAAAAATATAACAGAAAAACAAATAGAAGAATTAGTTAATCAGGATTACAGGTAGTAAAAAAGGTGAAATATTTAGGTATAAATTTGACAGCCAGATGTGCAACCATAAAGGAGAACAATTATGGAACTTTAGTTCAACAAATAAAAGAAGATTTAGAAAAATGGGGGAAATTGAAATTATCACTATTAGGGAGGATTGCAGTGATAAAGATGAACGTACTGCCGAGACTCCTTTATTTATTTCAAACAACCCCGGTAAAATTGGATAATTTTTTTTTAAATAATTTGAATGGAATAACTACGAAATTTGTGTGGGAAGGGAAAAAACCAAGAATCAAATTAAGTATTTTGCAAGACGATAGAACTAGAGGTGGATTTGGATTGCCAGCATGGGAAACATACTATAAAGCAACAAGTCTGACATGGATTAGAGAATGGGTGAACTTGAAAAATCAAAGACTATTAAAATTAGAAGGACATGATTTGTTGATGGGGTGGCACGCCTTCTTATGGAACACCGGGAACAAAACATAAATATTTCAGTAATCATATACTAAGAGACTCATTAATTTGTACATGGCGAGAAATTAAAAACAAACATTATATAAAAGTTCCTGGATGGTTATCCACAATGGAGGCGATAATACACCCCAACACACTAGCAATACAAAAAATGATAAGATATAAGGAAATATTGGATTCCCAGGGAGTATTAAAAACACAAGAAGAACTTAGAGAACAAGGAATATTGATAGACTGGTGGCCCTATTTACAGATAAAAATAAGATACAAAAAGGATCAAGAGGAAGGAGGAATTGAACTAAAACCGAACCGATTAGATAAACTTTTAGAAGCCAAGGAAGAAAAATTAATTTCAAAAATTTATAAATACTTATTGGAACTCGACCTAGCAGAGGAATTAGTAAAAGGACAAATGATAGCATGGGCAAGAAACATTGGACATAACATACAATTGGAGGACTGGGAAAAAGTATGGGAAACTAATTATATCATGACAAAATCAGCAGTTTATAGAGAGAATCAGTATAAAATGTGGTATAGATGGTATCTGGCCCCTTCGAGATTAGCGAAGATGTATCCGAATTTAAACCCAACCTGCTGGAAATGCAAACAGGCACAGGGCACTTTCTTTTATGTCTGGTGGCTTAGCCCAAAAATTAGGAAATACTGGGAAAAAATAAAAACTTTGTTGAGGGTAAACTGCCCTCTGCAGAGTAGAGCGACGGACCAGACAGCGTTGCAACACAGATACTCTCAGACTCTGAACGTTGTTAGAAAAATAAATAGTCTTTACTTGTTGTAAAACAAACAAACTTGGCTTCTCATAAACAAAGATAACACTTTCAATACAAAACAAAGTTTGCTTACAGTTCTAGTTCCGTAACACCGTCACAGTATCTTTAGCAGTAATATAACGAGCAGGAGTGAAAAGGAGTAAATGAACTTCCTGCCTTCCTTTTATTTCTGTTTTAACCACTTAATCAATTAGTCATCTTGTAGCAGTTAAAGTTACAGTACATATTATCTACCCAACTGTAGGATAAGGATCTAACATTCTCCCCTTTGGGTAGACTAATATATTTACAATCTTAAACCATAGTGTTCACATGTATCTATATGTTTCCTACTTCCCTGTGCTTTTGTAAAATGATCAGCCACATTGTTCTCTGAAGCACAATATACAAGTTCTATCATCTTGTTCATTATACATTCTCTTACATTGAGATACCGAAGATCTGTATGTTTTGTTCTAGTCTTTACAGCTATATTTGTCGCCATTTTTATCGCTGCCTGATTATCTTCGTATACTATTATAGGATCTTGTATATCTATTCCTAAATCTAGCATCAGCTGCTTAATACTGATCAAATCCGTACATAACAAAGATAAACAAGAAAACTCTGCTTCCATTGTAGACATACTTAAATGCTTCTGTCTTATTGAACGCCACCATATCAAAGATTTTCCCAGAAATACAGCGATTCCTGAGGTTGATTTTCTTGTATTCACATCTGTTGCAAAACTAGCATCTGCATAAGTGGTTATATGCAATTCTTTTGATGGTTGTAGATACAATGCATGATGCATGGTATATTTCAGATATCTAAGAATATGTTTTGCTCCTTGCCAGTGTCTTTCTGTAGGTTCCATGTTGAATCTAGCTAATTGGTTCACACTATAAGAAATATTGGGCCTAGACCAATTGCTAATGTATAATAAACTGCCAATCAACGATTGGTATATCCCTTTATCGAACAATGGACTTTGCACATCAGTGTTGCAATAATCTTGAACCATAGGTGTCTTTGATGGTTTACACAATTCCATTCTGAACTGTTTTAATAGATTATTAATTTTATCAGTTTGGGATAATTTAAATCCTCCCCTAGTTTTTTCGATCCTTACACCTAGGTATTGTTGTATGTCTCCTAGATTTTTAATCCTGACATGAGCTTTTAATTCATCAACAATCCTGTTGGCCTCTTGCTCATTCTTTGTAATCAGAGCTATATCGTCCGTAAAAAAAAGTAATAATGATACTATACCATCTCTTTCCATCTTAAATAAACATGGATCTGCTAATCCTGCTTTAAATCCGATATTCTTCAGTGTTTTTACAATGCACTGGTTCCATTCATAACCTGACTGTTTTAACCCATACAGACTTTTCCTTAATAACCAACAGTCAGCCTTCCCATTTTCCTCAAATCCTGAGGGTTTCTTTAAATAAATTTCATGCTGTAATGGTGCATGCAGATATGCGGTCTCTACATCTAAATGGGTAACTATATATTTATTTCTAGCTGCCCATACCAATGCTGCTCGTAATGTAATGGCTTTTAAGCTTGGAGCGAATACTTCATTGTAATCATTAGGAGACTGATTAAATCCTTGAGCTACTGGCCTAGCTTTATATATTGATATCCCATCTATCCCAGTCTTTAATTTATATATCCACTTACTACCGAGTATAGTTTTTCCTTTTGGAATTGTCACAGGCTCATACACTTTCAAATTCTGCAAAGATTGTAGTTCTTTAGTCATTGCACCTCTCCACACTTTCTGGTCTTCAGGTGGAAATGTGGTCAACTCATTAAATGTAGTAGGGACTTTATTTACTTGATAGACTGTAGTTGCCTGATACCTATCAGGTGGTCTTGTTACTCTACTCGACCTTCTTGGGAGTTCAGGACTTACAGATTGCCTCTTCACCTTAACCTCTTCCTGTACTACGTCTTTCTCTACCTCTTCACTCTGGCTCTCTGGCATTTCATTGGTAGCTTCAGTCTGCGTTTCAATGATAACCTAATTTTCAGTACCTAATTTATTCCACCCTACATGCTCCATAAACCTGGCATTTGCACTGTTAACTACCGTTGCTGTTCCTTTTACCCAAAATCTGTAGGACCTGTGGTTTGAATTATAACCAACAAATATTAATTGTTGTGCCCTACTCTGGCCCTTACGCCTCAACTGCTCTGGAATATGTACCCATGCAGGTGATCCAAATGTGTGTATGTAGCTCAAATCCGGCTTCCTTCCATGCCATACGGTATATGGAATTTTGTTAGTGGTTGTATTTATGGTGTTGTTTAGGAGTGTATTTGCACACATAATGGCTTCTCCCCATAAATTAGCCAGTAAACCTGCATCAGCTAACATTGATCTCATCATTGCTTGTAGAGTTTGTCCTCTCCTTTCAACATATGAATTATGCTGTGGCCGATATGGAGCTGAACATTTGTGTTTTATACCAGCATTAGCTAACATTGATTTAAACCTTGTGTTGACAAACTCAGTACCATTGTCAGTTACAATGGTAACTATTTTTTGATTTGTTTTTCTCTCCACAAACTTAATCCATTGAACAAAATACCGAAAAGTATCTACCTTAGACTTCAATAGGTAGCAAAAACCATACCTTGAATAATGGTCAACTATACTGAGAACATAGCAAGCACCCCCTAAACTAGCCTTCATTGGCCCTATTAAGTCAGCAAATACCACTTCCAGTGGTCTCTTCATTTTAAACCGTCAAACCTATTAGCAGGGATTGTTCTACTTTTCTGCTGATTACAAATATTGCAATTTAAATACTGGTTACATGGTTTCAGCTTCAACCCATCAACTAATTTTACAGTTTTCTGTAACATTTTAAAACTGATATGCCCCATACGTCTGTGAAGCAAGTGAACACATTCATCATGTGGTTTGACATTTGAGTATACAACATTTGTAACATGGTTACTAGATAATACATATAAACCATCTTTCAGTTTTCCAATAATCTTGGTTTCACCTTTTTCAGTTAAACAATCATTGGTTCTAAATGTTACTGTATATCCTAGCTTAACCAATACTCTAACCGAAATCAAATTAAAGTTTAGGTTTGGAACATATAACATATGCATTTTTCCTTTTACATATGGACATATTGCCGTTCCCTCACCACATGCCTTTAGCTTCCACCCATTTGCTAAAGAAACCTTATTATTACTAGGCAACATTTTCACAAAATAGTTTTGTGTTCTGACAATGCATAGCGACGCCCCGCTATCAATAACCCACGAATCGTGGTTAACTGGTTTCTTATCAGACATAGCTACATTACATTGTTTTTTATCATTAACCATGGTTTTTGGTTTCAGCCTTCTGCAAAACTTGGCTATATGACCCTTCTTGCCACAATTAAAACAATGTTTTACAGCATATACATGGTTATTTGCCTTTACATTTACATTAATCAACTCAGGTTCTTCCCTTAGTTGTTTTCTTTCTTCTCTCCTTCTGGCCTCTTCTAGTAGTCGTGAGGTTACATTGGCCAAAGTTAGTTCCTGCTGTGTGAGAACTTCAAATGATGTTACTACGTCGTCGTAGCTCTCATCTAGCGATGATAACAGTATATAAACTTGTTGCTCAGAAAAAACCACCTCCTTCTGATGTAGCTCTTGAAAAATGCTTTTTATGCAATTCAGGTGTGTTAACATGTCACCACCCTTAAGGAGTCTTGTGCGAAACAACTTTCGTGTAATGTTAATTTGCGCCCCTACAGTGTCACGAACATAAAGACGTTTCAAATTTCCCCAGCATTTTGCAGCAAACTGTTCACCCTCGATATGAACAAGCTGGGTATCGTCTAGAGACAAACCAATAATACACAATGCACTCTCATTCTTCCTCTGGAACTCGGCTATCTTCCTGGCATCCTCGGCATCGTCAGCATTCCAGGAGGTCACGTCTGGTGGATTCTGCACTACATCCCATAGCCCTTCTTTGTGCAACAGGAGACTGCACTTGGTGGACCAGGATTTGTAGTTGGTGCCATCCAGCCGGGTAACCAGCGATAAGTTGGGAGCTTGACCTTGTGCCATCCTCACCAGGATATTTAAATACGTATCAGAACGTCTGGAGCAATAATGTGTGCTGCAACTCTCTTATTGCTGTAACTGGTACACACACTCTGGCACTGGGCCCATAACCAGTGTTGAGGGTAAACTACCCTCTGCAGAGTAGAGCGACGGACCAGACAGCGTTGCAACACAGATACTCTCAGACTCTGAACGTTGTTAGAAAAATAAATAGTCTTTACTTGTTGTAAAACAAACAAACTTGGCTTCTCATAAACAAAGATAACACTTCCAATACAAAACAAAGTTTGCTTACAGTTCTAGTTCCGTAACACCGTCACAGTATCTTTAGCAGTAATATAACGAGCAGGAGTGAAAAGGAGTAAATGAACTTCCTGCCTTCCTTTTATTTCTGTTTTAACCACTTAATCAATTAGTCATCTTGTAGCAGTTAAAGTTACAGTACATATTATCTACCCAACCGTAGGATAAGGATCCAACAAACTTGGCTAACAGAAATAACAGCAGAGGAAATAGAGTTGAAACCAGAAATTTTTCTATTAGGCATGATCAAAGAAAACCATAGGAAAGAAACAAAATATTTAATATTACATATAATTACGGCAGCCAGATTGGCAGTAGCGCAATATTGCAAAATGGATCAATTGCCAATGGATCAACTAATAATCCAAAAAATTTACAATTGTGCGGAGATGGATAAATTAACATTTGAGTTAAAAGACAAGGCAGACTCAAAATATTACACGGTATGGAATAGATGGTACGATTGGATAATTCAAAAGAAAGGGACTTCCGGTGGCACCGTAGGCGCCGAAGACGCTCCTTTTGCGAGCGCCAGTCCCGCAATCGCGCAAAGCCGCTAGAACAGCGCAAATCAGCTGTCTAGCGGCTTGAAAACTTTCTCCCCGGGAAAAGGGGAGGAAGAGAGCAGACGGGTGCAGGTAGAGCTCCCCAAGAAGCCCCAGGAACAATTCTGGGGCTTGAACGGTGAGAGCTCCCTGGAAGCCCGACAGAGCTCTGGATCTGGGACGTTTCTGCTTTAAGCAGAAGAAGATGCCGCGACCACCCCTGCAAACAACGCTTGGAATAAAACATCATTCGGAAGCAGGCTGAGCAAACTCAGGAGAGATCAGATTTGCAAGTACTAAACTTTAACTCCAAAAGTGTATTACTTCCTTCTGATTTACTAAGGGGAGAAAGTGAAACCAAGATGACGATTGAGCTTTAATGGGGCGTGAAAGTGAAAGTTAAAAAGGAAAGTTTCGTTTAGAGATAAAATTAGAGATCTTTGCTTGGAAAGAAAGAAGATTAAAGGTTAAAAAGACTATAGCAGTGTTTTTTTTTTATAAAAAAAAGGATTGATATCATTTAAAGACTAGAAATTTCTGGATTTGGTGGATTTGTTGTTCTGGTTGCTTAATAAATTTAAATTGGAAACTAAAAATGGCTTCAAAACAAATAAAGACTATTGTCCCTAAAAGTGCTGGGAGCTCACCAGCTCAAACGTCCAAATTGCAATCTCTCTCTGTTCCAACGGAACCACCAATATTAACACTTGAAATGTTGCAGGAAGTCCTTAAAACACAAGCCTCTGTTATAGAAAAAAAAATTATTTCAGTGTTTGAGGATAAAATTCGAGAAGTTGCTGAGGAGACGGCTCAAATTAAAGAGTTCATTCAAAAACGAAATCAGGAAATTAGAGAAGATATTATTATGGCAGTCCAAGGTCTGGCAGGCCATATTGAGGCAATAGATAAAAAAGTGGAAGAAATTAAGCAGTCTAATGAGAATTTTGAAAATAAAATGGGAGATGTCCAGAATAAGATGGAAAGAGTTGAGGCCGATGTGATAATGATACAATATAGAGATATGGAATTTGCTTTGAGAATAAGAGGCCTCAAAGAAAATAAGCAAGAGAATTTGAGAGAGATTTTTTCAGAAGCATTTGCACAGATAATGGGAGATCAAAAAGCAAATTTTGAATGGCAAATTGACAAAATTTACCGTGTCAATTCATGGGTTGCCAGACAAAAACATCTACCAAGAGACATTGTAGTTTATTTTATTTTATTTTTTTTAATTTGATTTATATGCCGCCCTTCTCCGGAGACTCAGGGCGGCTTACAGTGTGTTAAGCAATAGCCTTCATACTTTTGTATATTTTATACAAAGTCAGCTTATTGCCCCCACAAACCGGGTCCTCAATTTACCTACCTTAGAAAGGATGGAAGGCTGAGTCAACCTTGAGCCTGGCAAGATTCGAACTTACTTTAATTGCAGACAGCTGGTGTTAAATTACAGTGCTTAGTCTGCAGAGCTATCCAGGCTCCTTTTACAACAAGGAGAATACGTAATGAAATTCTACAAGTCACTTTTAAAAATAAACTTCAAGTGCAGGGGCAGGAGGTTTTAATACTGAAAGAAATCCCCCTCAAAATGTTGAGAGCCAGAAGGGATTATGTCTTTCTGGTGGAAGAACTGAGAAACCGTCAGATACAGTACAGATGGGAGGTTCCAGCTGGACTAGTGGTGAACTATTCAGGAGAGAGATATCGTCTTAACTCAGTGTGGAAGGCAAGAGATTTTTACACCAACGTACTAAAGTCTGGATGCCCAAAGTCCCCAGAAGCTAGAAGGAAGACGGAAGCAGAGGGGGCAAAAAAGGGGGAGAAGGAAGAATTGTTGGCACAGGCCCAAAGGGGAGTTTTGATTACTCAAGAAGATTTAACACAACTTTCGACTACTGTTCAAGGCTTGGAGACAGAAGAACCTAAGGATCAAAGACAGACCCGAGCGGCAGCCAAGCGTCAAGAAGAATTAAGAGTGCAGCAACTTCAGATGATTCAAGAAACTACAAAAACAGAAGCAGTGGGAGGAGCAAGGCCAAAAAGCAAAATGCATGGAGATTTCCAGCAGATGCTCCAAAAGCTTCAGGGGGCCAAGAATGGCAACTAGATCTTTGACTTGGAATGTTAATGGCCTAAATTCACAACAAAAGAGGAGAAAAATATTTCATTATTTGAAACAGTTTAAAAATGATGTAATCTGTTTACAAGAGACTCATATTAGAAGCAAAGATCAAAAATATTTAATAAATGCAAGGTTAGGTATACATTTTGTAGCATCTGCTCCCGAGAAGAAGAATGGTATATACCTAAAAAAAGACTTAATTGCCAAACTAATTGAAGCAGATGATCAAGGAAGATTCATAGCAACTGAACTTTTAATAAAAGGAGAAAAAATACTTTTAATTGGAGTCTATGCACCGAACCAACAACAGGAAAAATTTTATAAGCTTTTACATTCCAAGTTCCTACAATGGGATTATAAATCATGCATCTTATTGGGCGATTGGAATGGTGTTTTGGACACTAAAAATATAAGAAGGGGCTCTTGTAAAGTATCTCAACACGTGCCAGATTGCCAAAGTCTTTTTTTGAAATGATGGATGATATGGAGTTGAGAGATATCTGGCGAGAGAGGAACTCTGAAGAAAAAGACTTTACTGTTCTGTCCCCGTCCCACACACACACCCCCACAGACGGCCCGGAGTTAATAAACCACACGACAAAGTCTTTGAAGATAAAGCTGGCAGCAACCCAGTGGCTAGCTGCCAATTCAGACTTTACTCACACAAAACAAAGATTAGACTGCAAGTATTCCGATAAAGCAGGCAAAGTTTCAGCAATACAAGGATTAGTCCAAATGCAGTCCGACAAGGCAGGCAGAAGTCCAGTAACGCAGAGATCATGAATTATTTCTAGTTTTTGCTCGTCACAAACTGAACCGGCCACCACACCCACATTTATACCCTGTGGGGTGTGGTCCAGTGACTCAGCTAATCTCTGGCACGCCTTCCCCTCTGCTGCACACGCTTCTCCCTGTGCCGCTGTCGAGGATCCAGCCAGCACTTATCTCCTTCGTCGCTGTCCACCTGCGGCTGCGGGGACGTGCTTGGCTCTGGGCCTATCTCTTGGCCTTCGGTGTCCTCCGGAGGCATTGCCAGAGAGGAGGGTCCTGGAGAGGGAGGCCTTGCCAACTCCTCCCCCTCACTCTCAGAGTCTGCATCTGTCGATAGCCCAGGCTCAGGCAACGGAGCCACAACATTTACCTTTTTTTCCGATAGACATCAATCTTTCTCTAGGATTGATTTCATATTAATTACTAATCTTTTTTCTAGGGTGAAGAAGACGAAGATCTGCCCAAGAGTTTTAATGGATCACAGTCCAGTTTGGATGGAATTAGAGTATGGAATGGGATTTAAGAGGTCTTGGAGATTAAATGAAAATCTGTTTAGATATGAGGAAAATGTAAAAGAATGTAAAAAATTTATGAAAGAATTCTTCATTATAAATATGCATAAAGGTACATCTATGGAAATGGTTTGGGATGCAAGTAAAGCATATATGAGAGGTATCTTGATATATCTGAATAATAAACATAGACGTAAACAGGAAAGAAAAAGGAAGGACTTAGAAGAGGAAATTAAAAAAAAAAGAACAGGCTTTGATATTGAATCCAGCAGACAAGAAAATAAAAGAGGCAATTAACTTACTGCGAGGGCAATTTAATATGCTAATGGCAGATCAAGTCGCAACTAATTTGCAATATGCTAAACATAATACTTTTTGCAATGCTAATAAACCAGGGAGATGGTTAGCATATTTGTTAAGGAAAAAACAAAAGTCACGGACCATAGAGAAAATAGAATATAAAGGTAAAGAGGTTTATCAGCAAAATATGATTAAAAAAGCATTTTTAGAATTTTATACGAGGTTTTATGCTAGTGATAAAATTCAAAGTATAGATATAGATACTTACAAAAAGAGAATATCCCTATAATTACAAAAGAGCAAAGGGAGGGTCTAAATCAACCAATAACTTCCGAGGAGATTATGTTTGCAATTAAGCAGTTGAAAGTGGGTAAAGCCCCTGGGACGGATGGTTTGACGGCTGCTTATTATAAACACTTGCAGTTAGAAATGGTGGGACCACTCAAAGAGTTATTTACCAACATACAGTCTGGAGGAGATGTACCCCCATCCTGGAGGACAGCTTTTATTTCTCTGATTCCAAAGGAGGAGCAAGACCACACTCAGCCAAAAAATTATAGGCCTATATCACTTTTAAATACAGATTACAAGATTTTTGCTAAAATACTAGCAAATAGGTTAATGACAGTCATGCAACAAATGATTCATAATGATCAAACTGGTTTTATAAATGGTAGACAAATGAAGAGTAATGTAAGACAAGTTGTTAACCTATTGGAGTATTTGGGGAAGAACAACCAAATCCCTGCGGTGCTGATATTTCTTGATGCGGAGAAAGCATTTGATCAATTGAATTGGCATTTCTTATTGAAAATAATAGAAAAGATGCAGTTTGGAGAATATTTTATACAATCTATTAAGGCAATATATCAGAAACAAACAGCGCAAATAATAATTAATGGTAGTTTAACAGATACTTTTAATATGGAAAAAGGAACAAGACAAGGATGTCCTTTGTCTCCATTATTGTTTATCTTGACTTTGGAATTTTTGTTGAATAAGATACGTGGGTCGGATAAAATAAATGGAATTAAAATTAGGCAGTATGACTACAGATTACGAGCATTCGCAGACGACTTGGTTGTTACTTTAACCCAACCATTACAGTCGGTTGTAGGTTTAATGGTATATAATTAATCAATATGGACAAGTATCTGGATTTAAAATAAATGCAGGGAAAACGAAGATAATAACTAAAAACATGACTGCAAATCAAAAAGATGAGTTAGAAAGACTTAACAGGATTTGAAATAGTAAAAAAAGTTAAGTATTTAGGGGTTTATATTATGACATCAAATGCGAAATTATTTAAGCATAATTATGATCCGTTGTGACAAAAAATACAGAGAGAGATGGAAAATTGGAAAAAAATACAATTATCTTTGTTAGGAAGAATAGCAGCAGTAAAAATGAATGTTTTGCCTAAGTTTTTGTTTCTTTTTCAAATGATACCAATACTTAAAAAAGATGAAAATTTGAAGATATGGCAGAAGGGTATTAATAATTTTGTCTGGGCAGGGAAGAGACCAAGAATAAAACAAAAAATAATGCAGGATATACGTGAAAGAGAAGGTCTCAAAATGCCCAATTTAAGATTATATTATGAGGCAGCTGTTGTGTTAGCAATTAGTGACTGGATGAATTTAACAGAAGAAAGAATATTGAATATTGAGGGATATGATTTGGTTTATGGTTGGCATGCTTATTTATTATATGATAAGAAAGTGGACAAGACTTTTAAAAGTCATATATTAAGAAATGCTTTACTGCGTGTCTGGAAAAAGTATCAGTATAAATTAAACAATAAGTTACCAATGTGGGCAATACCCAGACACGCAATAGAGAATATAAGTGTAGAGCAAAAACAAGATGTGTTTACTTATAAAGAGCTTCTTAATAAGGAAGGAGGTATACTACAACTAAAATCTTTGAATCAATTAAGAGAAGAAAGGACAATTCAAACATGGTTTCAGTATGGACAGCTGCAAGCTAGATGGAGAGAAGATTAGAAAATTGGTATCTCGCAAAATGAGGAGAACTTTGGAGAGGAGAGACCAAAGTCAAATGCATATAAAAAGGTTGTATAATGCATTGGTAGAAATAGATTCAGAAACAGAGCTAGTTAAGGATTGTATGATAAAATGGGCACAAAATATTGAAGAACCAATAATGATGGAAACGTGGGAAAAAATATGGATTAGAAATGTAAAGTTTACGTAAGTCCAAAACTTAAGAGAGAATTTTTATAAAATGTTTTATAGATGGCATCTAGATCCTAAAAAGCTAGCCTGTATGTATCCAAGTTTGCAACCTAAGTGTTGGAGATGTGAATGTGATGATGCCACGTATTATCATATATGGTGGACATGTAAAAAAATTAAGGCATTTTGGATAAAAATATGGTGGATCATTCAAAACATTCTCAAAAAGAAGATAAAATTTACTCCACAGTTCTTTTTGTTAGGTATAATTACAGATTGCACGTTCATAGAGACTAAATTGATTTTAAATTCAATAACAGTAGCCAGACTTTTGGTGGCGCAGTATTGGAAGAAGGAAGACTTACCTACTATTGAAGAATGGACATTAAAAGTAGTGAATTTAGCAGAGATGGCAAAAATTTCAGCATACTTGAAGGAGATGGGAAGGGGGGGAGGAGGGATGGGAAAAAATTGTTGTAATATTTGATAAAACTTTTTAATAAAAAAAAAAGAAAGAATAAATGTAAAATTCTGTAAGACAATAAAATTAACAAACACGCACCCTCAATAAGATAAAGGACGTGATAAAGTGACAAGTCACTTTCTACATCTTTTTTCTTTTTTTTTTGTTTTCTTTTTCATCTTTAGTTGTGAGTAAGTAATGTGTGGATTAATATAAATGTATTTTGTATGTACTCGATATGACATTTTATCTTTTTTATGTTTAATAAAGTTTGTTTAAAAAAAATGCAACAAACAAAACCATCAGCTCTGACATGCTCCTGTTTTGTATTGTAGGGCAAGAGCAAAAATGTCCAGAAATCCGACTTCGTCAAAGGCTCCATCTTCAAAGGAGTGGCCTCAAGCCGTTTCTTACCCAAAGGCACCCGGACAAAAGTGAATCTGGAGGAACAAGGGAGGCAGAAAGTGTCCTTCAGCTTCAGCCTCACGAAGAAGACGTTGCCAAACCGGTTTTTGGCTGCCCTAGGAAACGAGAAGCCAAGCAAAACCCCAAGCACGTCACCTGCACCCCTTCCAAGTGACTTTGCTTCTAAGGTGAAAACAGAACTCTGTGATCCTTTGGGAGCCTCCAAGGAATTTTCACCCCCAAAGCTGAAGGCAGAACTGGGAAAGGTTCATTTTAAGAAACATTTGCTAAATGTTACCACGAAACCTTGCCCGGTTTCTGTGGTGTCACCGGTTCCAGTAGCTGCGCCACTGCCTGCTACAGCAGAATTGTGGGAGATGCCATCATCCCCTTTTCCCCCATCACCTCCTCCTCCTCCGCAGATAAAACCAGTTTCCACACCAATACTGATTCCAGCAGGTGCACCCCAAAGTGCAATACCAACACCTGTCGCCCCTCTATTGACATCCCTTGTAGAAACCATTGTTCGACCGATAAAAGAACCACCGCCCAACCCACCACAGGAGACTTTGGAACTACAAAATGCTGTGCTGGGGGACTCTGAAGAACATTTGGCTCCAGGTGTATCTGAGGAAGCCAAACCAGCATTGGTGAAAAGACATTCCCATATTGGGAAGGAGGAAGAAATTCCTGATAACTCCAAGGGTGTTCCAAGTTCAAAGAAGCCAAGGAGGAAGGTCTCATTGTCAGAGGGTATGTTGCCCAGTTCTGAGTCTGATGAAAATTTGGTGAAGACCTTCTCAAGTCAGTGGTCCCACAAAATCAAAGCAACAGTCAACTCAGAGAAGGAAAAGGATTCGTGGAAAAGCTCTGCAGCTTCAAAAACGGAAGAACACTCAAAGGTCTCTTCACGGTCTAGATTGGAAAGGGAGGAAAAATATTCCAGCTATTCTCGATCAGAGAGAGATTCAAGATACTCCTCATCACGGTCCAGATCGGAGAGAGAGAGGAGGCAAAGCCATTCCCGTTCTAGATCTGAAAGGGGTTCTAGAACAAGCTCGTCTTATTCTAGATCCGAGCGGTCCCATTACTACGATTCTGACTGGAGATACCACAGGAGCTCACCGTATAGAGAGAAGACACGGTATTCCTGTTCTTACATGGACATCCGGGTGAGAGAAAGTTCCGATTCAGAAGAAGAGTGTCGGAGGATCCATTCTAAATCGTCTACAGATTCACGGCATACATCTTCTCATTCCTCGTCTTACAGAGATTCCAGGGCCTCGTTCTCTTACTCAAAGTCGGAGAGGGAAAGCAGCAAGACAGATTCCGCTTATCCTGACACGGCAAGAAGAGGAAAACAGGCCAAGTCAGACAGAGAAAAACGAAGGACTTCCGAAAGTAATGTGTCAAAATGGTGCTCGCTCGTCAACGAGCTGCGACATCGACTGGACACCTCCCATTCCAAAGCAGAAGACAACGGGAATTCATCCGAATGCAAGCCCGCCTCTTCCAAGACAACTGCGCCCAAGTCGGATAAATTTAAAAGTTCTTTCTGTTGTACAGAATCTGAGGACATCAAAGATCAGTCTAATTGTGTAGATTCGGAGACTTCTGTTGTATCAGGCTGTGAAATGAAAACTGCTCTTATGCAGAAGCCAGAAACAGAAAGGACTGTTTCTCCATTAAGTCAGTTCAGTGACTCACTGACTTTCAGAAAGCTAGACGAATCAAAAACGGGTTCTCCTCTTTCTAAGACAAATGAACTTGCAGGAATTGATAGCCATATCAGTATTAAGGACATGGGACCTTTAGGTAAAGTAAGACAACATTTAAGGACATCATTTCCAGTAGAACTGGATATAAATGGGTCCCCAGAAGGGAGGAACAATTATACAGCGTTGTCCTCTTCCTCTGAAGTAGAACAGATTGACATGTCTTCTGATGATAAGTTAGATAGAGCTGAACTACCACATCAAGCCAAAAGTCCTAAACTGCCATCAAATGGTCTTCAAGCTACATCTCTACCCAAAGGACACAATCCAGACGAGTCTCTTATTTTTTCTGATGAATCCAACCTTCATTTCCTGAAAGAAAAAATGGAAGTTTCAACTCCTCCTGCGTCCAAATATCTGTCGTATTTTACTAAGCATGTAAATCACTCTAAAACCTTGTCTAAAGAAGGGAGTGATCCAACAGATTCCTCTTGTAAAACCAAAGATCCTGCCCCTTGCTACTTGCCAGATGATGCCTCTGTTTCTTTGTGTTATTCGGAAATTGAAATTGAAGTGGAGCCTTCAGACACAAGAGCTGCTCAAGCTCGTATGGGCGTTCACGCAGAGATCCACGCTCAAACATTCACGATAGCTAACATAGAGTATCAAAATCCATCCCAATTGGCTCAGGAAAATGAGAAATGCACAGGTTTCAATTCAGTGGAGTGCACGCCAGTCAGAGATTTTACAACAGAAGAATATTTTGTGGAAGTAGACAATCAGCATTTTGTACAGCAACCACCAGATTCTGAAAATATGCTCCATCTGGAGACACCCATCCAACAGAAGGCTAAAGAAGTTTTAATGTGTCCTGAAGTTGCCCTTGAGTTAGATATCCTGCCCACAGATTCCACTGTCCAAAAAGCAAAATCTCCTTTGAAAAATGAGCATTGTTATTATTTAGAGATACCGGTGAAAGAAGCTGAGAAGGAAGAACTTGAGGAGAAAGATGCAGTTATCTTTGATGAAAGGATGATGTCTGACTTGGACAAACCAGCTCCTGCAGTTTTGGTGATCAAGGACAAAGAGGACTCTGTGGTGGAATCCGCCTTTTCAGACATGTTGTTTCCTTGTCATATTGTTGTCACCGTAGAAGAAATTGAAACCATAGAAGAAGAGCCCAGATATGGTAGCAGCAGCAATACTCCAGAAATCTCTTCTGTCCACAACGAAGATTATTCTGATACTGCCAAAACTGCAAGCGAGCCTCCAAGCGACGAGAGTGAGACCGAGGGCTCAGATTCAGACGATGGCAGCATTCCCAGGAACCGTCTTCAATCCGTGGTGGTCATTCCAAAGAATTCTACTCTAACCCTGGAAGAGAGCAGCTCGTGTTCCTCATGGAACAGCCAAAGTAATAAATGTTATTTGGATCACTGGGAAGACAGCCACCTTGAGTCCACCAAGCTGTTCTGCAAAGATGTGCCGGATAGCTTGGAATTGAATAACAACCTGCCAAATGAAACCAGAGCTTTGCCTTCTAGAGAGTCAGAGAGAAGTTTAGCAATGTCGACAGAGCTCAAGAGAAACGATGTGTCGGGGGGACCTCAGCTGGAGGTTTCCCAGCCTCAGAGCGATGATGTTGATAGCACCAGCCACTCCAAGCCAGCCGCCGATTCTTTCCATAAGCCAGACGAGAGAATCGTCCACAACGAGACAACCTTGGTCACTTGGTCAGTCAGCATGTCACAAAGAAAAGAACTGCACTGCCTTTCAAGCTTTGAAATGTCCAACACAATGTCCAGGTCACAGGCAGGCCTTTCCAAATCAGACAAGGGGCAAGGGAGGTCTGCTTTTGCATGTCTCTCCAACCCCACCAATTTCTTGCGGGAAGATGGCTTTCATTTGATGGAGGACTTGGGGAGCTTGGGGTGGGATTTCTCCCAAGTGGAGAAGCCCAGCAGCACATATCAACAACCTGACAGTAGCTATGGAGTTTTCCCAGGTTATGTTTATCCCCCACTGCCAGGCCCGTATGTGGAGTCTCACAACTACTGGCCTGACAATGGCTACTGGGATCCAAGGCTGACCAACCGACCTTCTGCAATTAGTATCCAAGGGCAGTTCCCCGATTCACTCACTGAAGATCACGAGGAATACAAAGAAGTGGATCGATGGGTGGAAGAAAGCCAGCTCTATTTCCCTGACCAGTCGGTAAAGTTCCAGGCACAGGACCCCAGGGAAAAGGTGTCAGTACAGGCCCATGAGATCAGCAGCAACTCGGCTAAAGACCTGACAGGGCGAGAAAGAGAACAAGGGACGAAGGCAGTGGAAAGAAACAACATGAAAGAACGGGGGCCACTGAAGAAAAGGATAACTGACTTGGGGAGCGATTCAGAGAGCGATGGGGGCTCCCAGGAAAGGAAGAACCTCAAAACAGAGAGTGAGCCGTTGACCATCCTGCCCCAGGGTTCCCCAGTGGATCGTCCGTTGTGTTTCATGGAAGATTTCCGGGACCCCCAGCGTTGGAAGGAGTATGCCAAGCAAGGGAAAATGCCCTGTTACTTTGACCTCATTGAAGAAAACGTGTATTTGACAGAAAGGTAATTTTATTTATTTATTTATTTATTTTATTTAGTTATTTCTGCCTGCCTGCCTGCCTGCCCCTCCTTTATTATTTTTACAAATATCTCAAGGTGGCAAACATGCCCACCACAACTTCCTCCTCCTATTTTCCCCACAGCAATAAGAGGTGGGTTGGGCTGATAGAGAGTGATTGGCCAAAGTCACCCAGTCACCTTTCCTGCCTAAGGTGAGACTAGAACTCACCATCTCTCGATGATTTGCCCAAAATTCTCAGCTGGTTTTTGTGCCTAAGGCGGAACTAGAACTCACCGTCTCCTGGTGATTGTTCCAAAGTCACCCAGCCAGCTTTCATGCCTAAAGTGGGATTAGAACTCTCACCATTTCCTTGTGATTGGCCCAAAGTCACCCAACTGGCTTTCATGCCTAGGACAGGACTACAATTCACTGCCTCATGGTGTTTGGTCCAAAGTCACCCAACTGACTTTCATGCCCAAGGTGGGACTAAAACTCAGAATCTCCCGCTTTTTAGCCTGGTGACTTAACCACTAGTCTAACCTGTAATGATCTTCACTTAAAAAAAAAAAAGTTGGCTAGCAGGCCAGGTATGGATTCTTTATTAAATTTGTATGCTGTGGAGATGGGATCTTCTCCTAATCTACTAGCCGCCTCCAAAGTAGGATGCCCCTTCGGTATCCCAGGCCAATAGGGTGGGTTCAAATGTTACCTTGAGGGCTGTTAGGTGCAAAAGATATCCACATGTGAAAGTTCAATTAAAGTGATTTATTGCTAAATGCCTATGCACAGGAATTTTCTCAACTGATTGATTGCTGAAAGTCTATGCACAGGAATCTTTCAACTAAACTGATCGATTGATGAAAGTGTATGTGCAGGAATCTTCAACTAAACTGATTTATTGCTGAAAACCTATGCACAGAAACCTTCTCAACCACCTACTAGGTCCTGAAAGAGCCATTTGGACCCATTTCCCACAGAAAAGAAAACACCAGGAGCCAGAAAACCTGGGTGGGCGCGGCCAACTCGACGTCACTCATTCCCACCCAGTCACATGACACACATCCCCCAGCCACACGGAGCATTGGTTGCTCGGGGAGGTGCGCGACTTTCTCTCTGCCCCGAGACGCTGGCCCGGCCCTGCTGCAGCCAATGCTCTGCGTTGTAATGGGCTCCAGGAGGAGCAGGGGACACTGTCTCCCCCATTGTGAAGTGCGCTATATTTAAGTGTGCTGCGCAAGGCGCTGCAATAGCAGCGAGCAGGCCATGGAGGTGGCGAGAGCACCGGCATCAGCCGCAGCCGGGCCTGGCCAGTGTCTCGGGGCAGAGAGAAAGTCGTGCATCTCCCTGAGCGACCAAGGTGTGCAGCACCAACAAGGGCTGGAAGAAAAGGCAAGTACAGGGCCACTTCGTTCCTGCTCTGGAATATGGAGCAAGTCTCCATCCGCCGCCATCACCCTTACCTTCTCAGGCGAGGAGTGACTGGGAGGGAAGGGTGAGGGGCAGGGCCAGCCAGTGGTGGGATCTGGTTCAGCAGGAAGCCACAGCAAGGGGCCCAAAGAGCTGCGGGTTGCCGACATCCGTACTAGGAGTTAGCTAAAGGTCAACAGAATTGAAGGGGAGTTAGACTTAGCGCGCTTATGGCTACATAAGGATTCTAGGCTGATGACTCTTTTCACCCCACCCCCACCCCCCAATTCTGCCACTCCTTCTCCTGCAAGGGGCATAAAATTCCAAAGGGCAGGAGCCCAGGCAGAACAGACTCTTCTCCTTGACCCCACCAGCAGGAATTCCTTGGCTGCCGGGATCTGGATCATGCCCTTTCTGATAAGAGCGAATGGGGTGGGATTCAGCTATCCCATAGACCCTAAAGTGTTGGACCTGAGAGAGTGAGAATGGGGTGGATCATTACAATTCCATCCTGTACTTTTGACTTGCTCAGGGATCTCTAGCGAGAAAAAAGAAAGAGCTGGAGGGGTATACTGTTCAGATCCAATGAGGGGAAAATGCTTTGGATCGGGTGTGAATTTACTTGTGTGTCTGCGGGCTCATTAAAGTAGCTACACCTTTTTGTGGGTTCACGTGGCTGCAGAATTCGGATTGGGTATGAATTTACTCAGGGTGTCTGACAGCTCATTAAAGTAGCTATATCTTTTTTGTGGGTTCATGTGTCTGCAGAATTTCGATCAGGTGTAAATTTACTCATGGTGTCTGATGGCTCGTTAAAATAGCTACATCTTTTTTGTGGGTTCATGTGGTGGCCACAGAATTCCACCTGCAGTCAGTACGTACAACACAACTGGAAGCGGTGACTTCACACTGTTATGAAGGTAAAACAGCATGTCCACTGAACTCAGAACCTTACCGAGGTTCTTGAAAAGTTTGGCCTTAACATAAGACTCTGAGGTTAAGAGAGGGCAAAATAATTGGGTCGGGCTTGTTTATCCTGTTCAAAAGAAAATTTTCCTGAATTTTTTAGTCAATGTAACATGATCTCCCTAGAAAAAAGAATAAGTTGCACCGGGACATCAAACGGATGCTGTGTGAATGTCCAATGGTTTCCAAAGAAGAACTAGCCCAGGGAGAGGTGGCGTGCGGAGAGGACTGTCTGAACCGTCTGCTGATGATCGAATGGTAAACCCCTTCTTGCAGTCCTTTTTAATGCCATGCAAGGAGAAAAACATCGCAAAATGGAATCTGTTTTCTGATGGTTAAAAGTTGCATGCACTCAGTGTTTTTATTTTAACAGTGGACATTGGTGGATGATGAACACATGACATTTTTTCCCTTTTCCTTTGTTACGAGTTGTGTGGTTTATACCATATTGCTAATTTTTGCCTAAAAACAAGTGTAGTGAGTTGATAGACTTTCATTGTACAGGTGGTCCTCAACTTACAACCATAATTGAGCTCAAAATCACAGTTGTAAGTAATGCTACTCATTAATTGAGTCACCATGTGCCCATATGCCTGATTTTATGACCTTTTTTGTGGCAGTTGTTAAGCAAAACCTTTACCCACAATGGATTGGAGGTTTTTTTTTGCCAAAAATGAGAAGTAAATAGCAATAGCACTTATTATTATTATTATTATTATTATTATTATTATTATTATTATTATTATTATTATTATTATTATTATTATTTATTGAATTTGTATACTGCCCTACTCCCGAAGGACTCAGGGCGGTGAACAGCCAAAAGATAAAATACATATAATACAAATGTTAAAAAACCATTAAAATACAATTAAATAATTTGGCCCAGAAAACAAAATTTAAAACACCCCAAATTATAAGACAAATTTAAAATTTAAAAAATGTAAAAACAGTTTAAAACAGAGGTTAGGCCAGGCCGGCCTGCTGGAATAGGAATGTTTTGAGGGCATGGCGGAAAGCACGCAGATCCGGGGTCCTCCGTATCTCCGGGGGGAGCTCGTTCCAGATGGCGGGTGCCCCCACAGAGAAGGCTCTCCCCCTGGGGGCCGCCAGTCGACACTGTTTGACCGACGGCACCCTAAGAAGCCCCTCTCTATGGGAGCGTACTGGTCGGTGAGAGGCTACTGGTGGCAGAAGGCGGTCTCGTAGATACCTCGGTCCTAGGCCATGGAGCGCTCTAAAGGTGGTAACCAAAACCTTGAAGCGCACCCGGAAGACCACCGGGAGCCAGTGCAGCTCGCGCAGGAGGGGGGTCACATGGGAGCGCCATGTCGCTCCCATAACCACCCGCGTGGCTGCATTCTGGACCAGCTGGAGCCTCCAGGTGCTCCTCAAGGGGAGCCCCATGTAGAGAGCATTGCAGTAGTCCAGGTGTGACGTGACGAGGGCATGAGTGACCGTATTTAATGAGTCCCGATCCAGAAAGGGACGCAACTGGCGAATCAGGCGAACCTGATAAAATGCCCTCCCGGCCACAGCCGTCAAATGCTCTTCTAAAGACAGCTGTGAGTCCAGGAGGACACCCAAGTTGCGAGCCCTCTCCGTGGGGGCCAACGACTCGCCCCCAATAGTCAGTGAAGGCACCAACTGACTATATCGGGATGTCAGAAACCACAGCCACTCGGTCTTGGATGAGTTGAGCCTGAGTCTGTTTCTCCCCATCCAGATCCGTAATTTAGACTTAAATATAACTTAGACTTATATATCACTTTACAGTGCTTTACAGCCCTCTCTAAGCGGTTTACAGAGTCAGCATATTTTCCCCAACAATTTGGTCCTCATTTTACCCACCTTGGAAGGATGGAAGGCTGAGTCAACCTTGAGCCTGGTGAGATTTGAACTGCCAAATTGCAGGCAGCCGGCAGTCAGCAGAAGTAGCCTGCACTACTGCACTCTAACCACTGCACCACCAAGGCTCATAAATACTGATTTTTAGCAAAAAGAACCCTATTGTGAATCATAGTCATGGTTCAAACAGCCGTAAATGTAGTCCAGTTGTTGAGTGCCCTAAATGCAGTCGTGTGACCAGTAGGAGGATGGGTGTCAAAGCTTCAAATCCGGGTCATAAGCAGACCTAGGGAGGTCTGTCACTAAGTGACCAGTCGTAACTTGAGGACTACCTCTATTGATATGATTAAAACTTTTCCCCAATATTTATTTATTTATTTGTCTCTTGCCTTTCTGCGTCTCCCAGCTTTATGTTCAGAGGTAACTTCCTTAGAAGTAGGATCTCGCTGCTTAGAGTGTCAAAGTAAAGGCCAATCTTATCTCTGTAGGGATGATGTTCCACAGGGAAGGAGCCACCACAAAGAAGGCCCTTCTTCTGGCTTCCACCAGATGGACCTTCTTAAGATAGAGGACCCATACATCTCTTGCCTCTCCACTATGGTGGGTCAGGTAGATGTAACTGGGAAAATATGGTCCTTCTAATAACATGGAGGGAGCCACCATGGAGAAGGGCTTTCCTCTGGGTCCCACCAGATGGACCTCCTTAAGAGAGGGGACCCATAACATCTCCTGCCTCCCCACTATGGTGGGTCAGGTAGATGTAACTGGGAAAAGATGGTCCTTCAAATAATGGACGGAGCCACCACAGAGAAGGCCCTTCGTTTTGGTTCCATCAGATGGACCTCCTTAAGAGAGGAGATCCATAATATCCCCTTCTTTCCTGCTGTGGTGGGTCAAATGGAAATAACTGGGAAAAGATGGTCCTTCAAGCAACAGTGAGAGAGCCACCACAGAGAAGGCCCTTCTTGGTCCCACCAGATGGACTTCCTTAGGAGAAGAGCATCCTAACGTTCTGTGCCTCCCTGCTCTGGTGGTTTGGGTGGATGTAAATGGGAAAAGATGGCCCTTCAACAGAGAGGCAGCCACCATGGAGAAGACCCTTCTTCTGGGTCCTACCAGATGGACTTACTTAAGAGAGGGGACCCTTTCTCTCTACTCTGATGGGTCAGATGGGATATAGCTGAGTAAAGATAGTCCTTCAAACAACAGGGAGGGAGCCACCACAGAGAAGGCCCTTCTTCTTGGTCCCACCAGATGGACTTCCTTAAGAAAGGGGACCCATAACATCTGCCTCCCTGCTGTGGTGGGTCAGCTAGATAAGACCGGGAATATAAACCATGGAGCCATTCTGCACATGGTCCAGTGCACTTGTCAACTTGCTCTCTGTTGTTTAGTTCCTCAAGGTGTCCCAATGGAGAGCATTGTTCAAATCAGCAGTTTCAGAGGAAGCAACACGCAGATGTGGAAGTCATCCTGACGGAGAAGAAAGGCTGGGGGCTCAGAGCGGCCAAGGACCTCCCTTCGTAAGGCTTCATCAAACATGGTCATTTTTGAGGAGCACAGAAATTTTGCAAAAAGAAAGTGGTCCTAGCTCTGTGGTCCTGGGGTGGATTCTTAGCCATACTTGTGCCTTCATGATTCTATGAATCATGGATTCTTACGATTTTATTGATGTATTTGTATCCCGCCTTTATTATTTTTACAAAAATTCAAGACAATGAACGTACCTAATATTCCTTCTTTCTCCTATTTTCCCCACAACAACCCTGTGAGGTGGGTTGGGAGAGAAGGACTGGCCCAAAGTCACTCAGCTGGCTTTGATGCCTAAGGCGGGACTAGAACTCACCATCGCCTGGTTATTGACCCAATGTCACCCAGCCAACTTTCATGCCTAAGAGGACTAGAGCTCACTGTCTCCTGGTGATTGGCCCAAAGTCATCCAGTGGCTTTTGCACCTAAGGTGGGACTCACTGTCTCCTGCTTTCTAGCCTGGTACCTTAACCACTAGACCCATGATGGCACACCAGTCGTTGCCCCAGCCCAGTTGTACCACACGTGCGCGCGCCTCCCGCCAGCCAGCTGGTCTTCAGGTCTCTGCCGCACATATGCGGAGGGGCAGGGTGCATGCACAGGGGGGTGCAGGTTGGTGCAGGAGGCTTTCCAGGCCCAAAACGGGGCGCAGGGGTGCCATGTGAGGACCCCCTGCACCCCGTTTTGGGCCTGGAAAGTCGCCTGCACCAACCTGGAAGCCAAAACTGGGCATGGGCGGGGGCGGGGCACATGTGGGGGACGTGCATGCATGCGCGGGGGCAGGGCGCATGCGCAGGGGGGCGCTTGTATTGCATTTTGGGGGTTCGGGCACACGCATGCCCGCTTTGGGCACTCAGCACCAAAAAGGTTAACCATCACTGCACTAGACCAAATGGGAAGAAGACACCATGGTGAAACTCCGCAACCGTGCCAAGGCTCCAGAATCTGATCAAGGCTGTCCTCCTCATCCCAAACAATTAGTAAAACCAGAAGTTAACAAGGTTAAAATGAAACATCTTCAAACCAACCCTTGTTCCTCCTCCTGTCTTCCTCTCAAAAAGGAACATAGTAAATACAGGTAGTCCTCGAGTTACAATTATTCATTTAGTGATCGTTCGAAGTAACAACGCAACTGAAAAAAGTGACTTATGACTGTTTTTCACACTGATGACTTACTTACACCCCCATGATCATGTGATAAAAAATCAGATGCTTGGCAACTCATAATTATGATGGTTTCAGAGTCCCGGGGTCATATGATCACCTTTTACAACCTTCTGATGAGCAAAATCAATGGGGAAGCCAGATTTACTTAACAACCATATCACTAACTTAACACCTGCAGTGATTCACTTAACAACAGTTGCCAAAAACATTGTAAAATGGGGCAAAAGTCACTTCACAACTGCTTCGCTTAGTAACGGAAATTTTGGGCTTGATTGTGGTTGTAAGTCGGGGAGTACCTGTTCTAGGAGAAACTTGGAGCAGTGATTGTCTTCAAGGCAGCAAATTTGTCTGGGAGCACCACCATCCCCCCCCCCCCCCGCCGACTCAGTTGTGGGTCAAAGCCCAAGTATTGCTTTGTCTTAGTTGTGCGTTTGTGCCTTTTTTCATCTTTTTGTCTGTCTTTCGTCTTGCTTAGTAACACCTTTGTCCTTGAGTACTGCGGAGAAGTCCTGGATCACAAAGAATTCAAAACTCGAGTGAAAGAATATGCACGAAACAAGAACATCCATTATTACTTCATGGCCTTGAAAAACAATGAAGTGAGTGTCAATATTCATGGTAAAAAATTAGGGATCACATCCTACACCGTTGCTTGTAGCATGAATAAAACATGGTGTTTTAAACCATGTTTAAATTAAACGGGGTGGGATAGTATCGTGTGCAACGCAGAGGACAGGATTGCATGTAAATTCTCCCCTTTTTTTCATATGACTTCTATATGACTTCTTCATGTGACCTATAGCAAGTCGATCAAACAGAGCTTCAGACTTTAAACTGAACAGAATTAACAACGTGCCTTTGCTGCTCTTTTAAGTCTTATGGGAGGGGCCAATCATTTCCAAGCCCTACTCCAGAGTCCCTTTTGTTTTAACTGTTCTTGCCTTCTGGCAGCTCTGCGCATGCACGCACTGGGAACAGGCTCCCTCTGTTCCTCTGCCTCGCTGAGGTCCGACTCTGGAGGCTCCAGAGGCAGCATGTACCTCCCAGATGGCCCTTTCTCTGCCTCCGACGCAGAGCCCTCATCCGAACCTTCCCCAGACTCCAGGACTGGCCCATGTTCCTCCCCAGCCTCCTCACTGTCCGACTCTGCTGCCAGCTCCGCAGGCTGCTGGTGGACCACAACAGGTACATGCTGCCTCCGGAGCCTCCAGAGTCGGACATCAGCGAGGCAGAGGAACAGGGGGAGCCTGTTCCCAGTGCGTGCATGCGCAGAGCTGCCAGAAGGCAAGAACAGTTAAAACAAAAAGGACGACTCTGGAGTAGGGCTTGGAGATGATTGGCCCCTCCCATAAGAGTTAAAAGAGGAGCAAAGGCACTTGGGCCTTTGCAGGAAGCAACGTTGTTAGTTCTGTTCGGTTTAAAGTCTGAAGCTCTGTTTGATTCTGGACTCCGTGTGGCTTTGCCAATTAGGTCTTTGGCAGCGTGTCAAGGGAGTTAAAGGTGGGTGATTATCAGCCTTATCCTGAAAGACTCTTTAGAACTATTTGGGACTCATCTGTGAATGAACAATTCACAGCTGTTGCAATAAAAGAGGTTTTTGGGACTACTCGTGTTTTACTGACTCAGGAAGCCTAGGTCAGAACACTTTGGCACCCAGCATATATTTACGACTATTTCAGCGTCCCTGGGTCACGTGATCATCATTTGCGACCTTCCCAGCCGGCTTCTGATAATTAAATCCGGGAGAAGCCAGATTCACATGATTCATTTAATTGCAGTTAATTGCTTAACAGCCATGGCCAGAAAGGTTATAAAATAGGCGTGACTCACTTAACAACCACCTTAGCAATGGAAATTCTGGTCCCAATTGTGGTCATAAGTCAAGGACTACCCATATACAGAATCTCTGGGCAGTAGTAGTTGTCACTGTTTTTTACAGTGGAACCGGCATGCAAATTGATAGCAATTTACGTAGATGTGTGTGTTTTTGTCTGTTTTGTTAATTTTTTAAATGCAAGATAAGCTGTCTCTTTTTTTAAAAAAAGAGGTACAGGTAGTCCTCGCTTAACCACGATGGACTGGAGATGCCCATTGCTAAGCGATGCAGTCATAAAATGTGATGTCATGTGACCATGCTGACTAACAACAATTCCAGGATTTCCAGTTTCCGTTGTTAAGTGAATCTTGCCTGGCTGTTAAGAGAAGACATCTCGTGACTGTGACTCACAATTTCCTGCTGGCTTCCCCACTGACTTTGCTTGCCAAAAACCATCAGGACAGATTACAAATCAGCTATCAGTCCTACTTCTTCAGTGCCATCATATCTTTGAATGGTCACAGAGCAAGTGGTCGTTAAGAGAGAACTACCTCTGGAGCAATTTCCTTTCTCTTTTCAGATAATCGACGCCACACAAAAAGGGAATTGCTCTCGTTTCATGAACCACAGCTGCGAACCAAATTGTGAGACACAGAAGGTGAGTTGTGGAACAGTGATGTTGGCACAACTTTTCTTTCGCAGACCGACATTTTCAAGAGAAGTATTTTTAAATTAAAGTAGAAGAAGTGCCAGCAGGACAGTGATATGCGGTCATTAGTTGATTGCTGGTGATTTTAAAATTATACTGAGTTGTAAAAGTTGATGGTTTAAAATTTGAATTGTGGGTCCTCAAGATGTCTCTTGTGTTGTGGTTGAACCACTATGCATATTATATTAACTATGAGTCATAAGTCATAATGTTCTTGATGGTTCCTTAGTAATTTTCCACCATGACACTCACCAACATTGACAGGGCCAGCCAGTAGTTGCTCTGACCTAGGCTTCACAAAAGCACGAAGCAGACTCCTTATCCCGACAAAACCCCTTTTTATTAAGCTGTGAATTCCTCTCATTCACATCCAGCAAAATCCCGGCAAACAGTCTTTCAAGGGTGAATTTACAACCACAGACCTTATCAGGCTTGGAGAGCTGCCAGGCCGATATCTTCCAAACGCAATGCTGTACAAGAAAATACTTGGCAAGGAGTCTCTGAGAGTCATGAACAGATCTTCACACTAATGAAATGAATTAATTGCCTCCTGCAAACTCCACTCCCCTTTCGCTCCTCTTTATTCCCTATGGGAGGGGCCATTCACTATCCACCTGAGCCTTTACTCCCAAGTCGGCCCTTGTTCCTTAACTGTTCCCTTCTCCTGGCAGCTCTGTGCATGCGCACATCGGGAACAGGCTCCAGCTGTTCTTCAGCCCCACTTATCTCTGACTCCGAAGGTAGCTGATAACTGTCGGACGGCCCTGGCCCCATCTCTGCCTCCGATGCAGAGCACTCATCAGAGCCTTCCCCAGACTCCAGGACTGGCCCATGTTCCTCCCCAACCTCCTCACTGTCCAAGTCTGCCGCCAGCTCTGCTGGCGGGCCACAACAGTAGTATATAAAAATAAAAGCAGACCGCCCCCCCTTCTAGCACTGATGAGGTTACCTAGTTGGGTCAGGAAATGTCTACAAGAAAACTACCAAGCTCAGAGAGCACCAAGGACCCCACAGTCTTCCTCCTCCCATTCTTCTGTGTTCTGACCCGGCTCCCAAACACGACAAGCCCTTTGTAGTTAACAAAACGTTCCCTTTATTAGGAGTGCCAGCAGCCGCTCTCTCGCAGCAGGCTACGAAGTCTCTTAAGTCCTGTGGAAAGTGACGCTCCCTTTCCCCCTGAACTGGCCCAACACACCAGGAGTCTCTCTCTCTTCACACAGTTGCAAAGGAAGTCCTGGAAGGTGCACTCTCTTTCTTCCAGCAGCAGACACACACGCACACACACACACACACACACACTCTCGGAAGGCGCTGCGGATTCCAAGAAGAATTTTGATAATTTCCAGACAGGATTCGGAAGTGCAGGCTATCAGTGGCTGACTGGCAAGGAGATGAATAGTTGTCTGCCACACCTATTCATCTCCGCCTCCTGCCTTTTATCCCCAGAGCTAGGGTGGGGCTTCGCTACCAGCGGTGGCTCTTCCGTCCCAAGGATCGGCCCACAGATTTCCACTGCTTTCCTCTCCTCTGCCTTCTGCGCATCCACGCATCCGCGAATCAGGCACTGGACCCAGCTGTTCCTCCTCTTCCTCATCAGCCACCTCCAGACCTGGGAGCTGTTGACTCTCCATCTGAGGGCTGATGGACGGCCCAGGCTCCGCCTCTGTCTCTATCTCTGACAGCTCCATTCACTCTTCCCCCTCGGAGCTCTCAGATTGCCTTGATGCTGGCCCTGACTCCCACGCCGCCTCCTCATCTGATTTGGCTGCTGGAGGGACAGGCGGCCGACAGGCCACAACATTCTGCTTTCTGCAAACTCTGCTCCCTTCTACTGTGTTTCCTCGAAAATAAGACCTGGTCTTATTTCCTTTTGGGCTTGTAAATAAGCAAGGGGAGGTCTTATTTTTTTTAAGTGCAGGAAGTGGCGAGTGTGAGGGCCGACGGGAGTGGGAGTGCAGCTACCACTGGCCCCACCGTCTCCATCTCATTGTCTGCTTGCCCGCGACTGCAACGGGCCAAACTCTCGGCATGCCTCAGCCTCCACCTGCCCTGCCTGCTGGCCCAGCTGCTGCTGGGATACTTATAGGCTGTGGTGGGCGCCATGCTGGCTGCCAAGTGGCTGCCCATGCTGCTGCTGGTCTCACGGGGGCTCTTCCCCCTCCTGGCAGGGCAGGTGGAGGCCGGGGTGTGCCGAGAGCTTGGCTCTGATTGAGGCCATGGGCAAGCAGACAGTGAGACAGAGGGCAGAGCCAGTGGTAGTTGCCCAAACACTTTTCGATTTGCTCCATTCCCAAATACCACATAGGCAACCAATCACTTTTTGCCCAGACGGAGAAATGACCGAGACTCAAAGCTTCGTGTGTTTGCAAAGGGGACAAAGCGATTAGCTCCGTTTCAAAGCACACGAAGCTTCGTCTCCCTCTGGGTGACCGTGCCAAGCAGGCACCCACGCTGGGTGTCAGGATCACCTGCCTCTGCCTGCTGCCGGTGCCGCTGCGCAAGCCTCCCGCGAGCCTTCTGTGAGGCAGCCGTGCAGCACGTCTGGATTGCCTGTCTTCTCCCCCCTGCCTCTGCCTCCACGCTCAGACTTAACGGTATTTGCACTGCGCCAAGGGGCCGGTGGGCTGCGTCTGCTGCCCGACACTGTCGGTCCCCATGCTAGCTATGCCAATCCCCCTGGTCTTATTTTTGGGATAGGGCTTATTTTAGGCCCACCCCAAAAAATCGGGTTAGAGCTTATTTTCGGGGTGGGTCTTATTTTCTGGGAAACACAGTAGCATTGAAGATTTTACCTAGTTGGGCAATGGAAATGTCTGCAAGGAAACAACCAAGCTCAGAGAGCACCAAGGACCCTATAATCGTCCTCCTCTCTGCAAACCCCCCTCCCTTCTAGCACTGATGAGGTTACCTAGCTGGGTCCTGAAATGTCTAGAAGAAAACCACCAAGCTCAGAGCACCAAGCAATACGCAGTTCAACTCTGAGCTACAAAGACTCTTCTACCTACATAAACTCTTCTGTGTTTTATGACTGGTTGCTTAGCAACCACTTGAAGTTTCAAGGAACCAACCTGGGGGTGACTTAAAACCTGATTTTTAAGTTCCAGTGGTTGTGTGTCTTTCCCTCCCTCAACCCCTTTTGGCGTGAGATGGTTCCTCAGCTGTGTATATTTTTTAACTGTCTGTCTGTCTAATTTATTGAGTGTCCATCTTACCCCAAGGTAACTGGGCGGTTTACAATATTAGGAAGATAAGCTTTTTACAACACCTCTATGCAATAGGAACTAAATCATTTTTAAAAAGATAAAATACACAATCCTAACTAAAAATGGCATCTGTTATTAGTCTTTAATCTCTTGTGCCAGGTCTTTAATCTCTTGTGGAAAGTCAAGAGGGTTGGAGCTGACCTCACTTTGCAGGGTAATGTTCATAGGAAGTACATGTATGGTCTCCCTGGTTCTTTTGGCATTTGAAAGTTAAAGTGATTTCTAGTGCACTTAAAAATTAAGATGCCACAGTTATAAAGGTGTAAATTAAACCTGTTGTCCTCTTTTGTCCAACCCATTTTAGTGGACAGTGAACGGGCAGCTGAAAGTTGGCTTTTTCACCACCAAGCTAGTAACTTCTGGCTCAGAGCTAACTTTTGACTACCAGTTTCAGCGTTACGGGTAGGTATTGCTTCCTTGTTTTAATCCCATTTCCTTGCTATTTGTCTCTGTCTCCTGAGCAGGAAGAGTTGTATTTTTTCCAGATTATTTTCAAAATATTCCAATATTCTTGCAGAGAAGAAATTGAACTCTGCAATATACGCGAGAGTACAGCTGCTTAAGTTGAAGAATTGAATCTCTCCATCTTCTTGTTAAATATCATTTTTTTCAGGGAGGGAGGGAAGAGAAGGAGGAAGGGAAGGGGAAAGGAAAGAAAAGGAAGGAGAGAAAGGAAGGGAAGGAAGGGGGAGCTGGGAAGAAAGGAAGGGAAGGGAAGGGAAGGAGGGAGGGAGGAAAGGAAAGGAAGGGGGAAAGAGAGAAGGAAAGGAAAAAGGGAGGGTGGAAGGAAGGGAAGGAAGGAAGTCAATTGCTTTCGAAAAATTAGAGTACAACATTTAGATATTGTGACTATCTTCAATGTGAGAATAAGAAATTTGCTTGGTACATGGTGTTGTCTAAATGATACAGAAGGTATTTTAATTTAGTGTGGAGTAGCATTAGTTATTTTATATTTGTATGACAAGTTGCTGTGAGCAATTTTCTTCCATGTGATTGTTTCCTAAGACACTTCTTTTGAATCAAGTTTGAGTAGCTAATGCTTCTTTTAATGTAAGGTGACCAGATTTTAACATCGGTAAAGAGGGACATTGTGGGCGTGGCTTATTTTGTGGGCATGGCTAGCTGGTCATGTGACTGGGTGGGCGAGGCTAGCTGGTCATGTGACCGGGTGGGCATGGCTATGTGTATAGGGTAAGGTGAACAGATTTTAACATTGGTAAGAAGGACACCATTGTGGGCGTGGCTTATTGTGTGGGCGTGGCTTGGAGGCCATGTGACTGGGTGGGCGTGGCTAGCTGGTCATGTGACCCGGTGGCCATGGATATGTGTATAGGGACTACTCAGAGGGCTGAAAAGTCATTTCTGACAGGTCCTCACACTTTTGACTGGTCCTCACACTTATGACCATCCTCACATTTATGCCCGTGCAGCATTCTTAACAACCATGTCACTCATTTCACAACTGCTTCTCTTCACCATGGTGACAAGATAGGGCAAAAACATAAAATGTGAGGACAGTCGTAAGTTCGAGGACTGGTCAAAAGTGCGAGGACCAGTCAAAAATAACTTTTTCAGCCCTCCGAGTAGTCCATATGCACAAAAGGACTAACCAGAGGGCTGAAAAAAGTCATTTCTGACAGGTCCTCACACTTTTGACTGGTCCTCACACTTATGACCATCCTCACATTTATGCCCGTGCAGCATTCTTAACAACCATGTCACTCATTTCACAACTGCTTCTCTTCACCATGATGACAAGATAGGGCAAAAATGTAAAATGTGAGGACAGTCGTAAGTTCAAGGACTGGTCAAAAGTGTGAGGACCAGTCAAAAATAACTTTTTCAGCCCTCTGAGTAGTCCATATGCACAAAAGGACTAACCAGAGGGCTGAAAAAAGTCATTTCTGACAGGTCCTCGCACTTTTGACTGGTCCTCACACTTATGACCATCCTCACATTTATGCCCGTGCAGCATTCTTAACAACCATGTCACTCATTTCACAACTGCTTCTCTTCACCATGATGACAAGATAGGGCAAAAATGTAAAATGTGAGGACAGTCGTAAGTTCGAGGACTGGTCAAAAGTGTGAGGACCAGTCAAAAATAACTTTTTCAGCCCTCTGAGTAATCCATATGCATAAAAGGATACAGTAATAGAGAGGGATGAAGGAAGGGAAGGGAAATTAGAGTAGGAGTGACGGTAAGAGAGGGAGGAAGAGAGGAGGAGAAGGAAAAAGGAAGAGGAAATAGGGAGGAGAAGAAGAGGGTGGGGGGAAGAGAAAGTAAGAAGGAAAGAAAAGAGAGGTGGTAGGTTTGAGGAGAAAGATTGCTGTACAATAAAAAAGATGAAAGGGAAGAAAGCCAACCCCAAACAAATATAAAGATATTAAGATAAAGAATGAATTGTTAAACTTTAAAGAATAAAAGAGAACAAATATGAATAAATAGCAATAATTAGAAACACACATACAAACATACAATGTATTTTCTTTGAACAGAATATTTGGCTGGTTCACAAATTTAAACAGTGTTTAGTCATTTCAATTAAATTTACAATTTCTATATTTCCTTTTTGCCATATTTATTCCTCATCTATTTTTTTTAAAAAAACAATATTACCCTTCATCCTCATCTCTAATCTTATTCAAATTCAATTTTTCCCTTCTATTCTATATTATACCCCTTCCCATTGTCATCTATTTTTATATCCATCCTCACATTGGTTAATTATGTAATTATGTAATACAGTTGTTTAATACAAATTCAACATTTTAATATAAATCAATTAGTTATATAACTATCTTTTTTGTATATTAATCAATATGAACATGAATATTCCAATTATTTCCATGCAATCCAATTTCTTACAAATCAATTAATTATATTTACCAATAATAATAAACCAAATAATTTCCCCCATATATTCCTCCAAACCACAACTTAACCATTTCTGCTTTCAACACAGTATACAATTAATAGTATCTCAATTATTACAATTCCCTAGTTAAAAAGAGCTTTTTTTTCTTTTGTGTTTTAAAAGAGCCTTGGTAGTACAAGGGTTTAAGGCACCCTGTTATTAAGCTGCTTAAGACCAGCTGCCTGCAATTACTGCAGGGTTCGAATCTCGCCAAGGCTCAAGGTTGACTCAGCCTTCCATCCTTTCTAAGGTAGGTGAAATGAGGACCCAGTTTGTGGGGGCAATAAGCTGACTTTGTATAAATATACAAAAGGATGAAGGCTATTGCTGAGCACATTGTAAGCCGCCCTGAGTCTTCGGAGAAGGGCGGCATATAAATCAAATTAAAAAAAAAAAAAAATCTTGAATCTAAAATCTTGAATTTAAAATTTCTTTTGCCCTAAATAATTTCCCATTGTTTGCACCTACCTTTTTTGGTGAGGAAAAGGAAAATAAATCTGCTGCCTAATTTTCCAACGTTGCAAGCAAACAGCAAAGCCAACAGCCTGTTTTACTTTCAGTTTCGTTTTGAGCTTGGTTTGCACAAAGAGAAAAAAAAAAACTGCTGAGCAATTTAGCAAGAGCAGAGCCCTGCGCAAATCAGCTGAGAGGGGGAAGCCGAGCTAATCAACGTAGGGCGGCCCTTTGAAGCCCCGCGGCAAGAGTTTAAACAGGTTTTTTCCCTCTAGCCATCAGCGGGGACTCAGGAGGCAGCCGGGACTCAGGAGGCAGAATGAAAAATCGGGACTTTATTAAAACGCCGCGGGACGCGGGACAAATTGCTCAAAAGCGGGACTGTCCCGCCAAAAGCGGGACGTCTGGTCACCTTATTTTAATGTCTACAAAAACGGACATAGCTTTGGTTTTAAGAGTAAATACAGGGAGTCCTTAACTTACGATGACTTGTTTAATGGCCTTTCGAAATCACAACGACACTGAGAAAAGGGAATTAGGATTTTTCACCCTTACGACCGTTGCAGCGTTCCTGTGGTCACCTGATCAAAATTTGGAAGCTTGGCAACTGACTCATACGTAAGAAGGTTGCAGTGTCTTGGGGTCACATGATCCCCTTTTGTGACTGTCTGACAAGCAAAGTCAGTTTGGAAGCCAGATTCACTTAACAACCATGTTACTAACTTAACAACTGCAGGGATTCACTTAAGAATTGTGGATGGATGGATGGATAAGTAGGTAGATATATATACATGCATACATGATGGAGCAGGGGTGTCAAACTCACGGCCTGCAGGCCAGATGCGTCACGTGCTGGCCACGCCCACCCCCGGTTTAACAAAGGGGGAAAAAGTCCTGATATGTCACGTGACGACGTGAGTTTGACACCCCTGTGATGGATGGATGGATCAATGGACAGATATAGACAGAGAGGTAGATACAGTATATATATACATACATGTTGGATGGATGGAAGGATAGATGAATAGTTGAATAGATAGAGAGATAAAGATGAGATGAAGTCTCTTTCAGTCCCTCAGTGTTATGATGTTTGTTTCCAACAGCAAAGAAGCCCAGAAATGTTTCTGTGGCTCTGCCAACTGTCGGGGTTACCTGGGCGGAGAGAACCGGGTCAGCATTCGTGCCGCAGGAGGCAAGATGAAAAAGGAACGTTCGCGTAAAAAAGATTCAGTAAGCATTGAAACAGTGGGGCATGGCAATTTTTTTAAAAAACAGGCTTCGGTGAATGCTTTGGATGCCCCTGGATCTCCCACAATCCTCCCCCAAGCTGTGAAGGGCTGGGCAAATACTCCAGACCAACAGATCAGCATCCTTCTTACTCTTCTTGCCTCCAGAGAGAGGCAGAGGCGTTGGGTACCACGCTTCAGATCTCAGTCCTGTTGGGTGGCTTTGGAGTCCTTTTGCGCTGCCCTCCAAGTGTGTGACAGCCCTAAAGCCTAATTCTCACATTGTGATATGTTCACTGTGATGGTTTCTCCCAAGCTCTGGCTCCTGTAAGTATAGACCTGTATCACTCTTGCCACTGTTACAAAAAGAATGGTGTGCAACTTTAGAACAGTGTTTTTAAAACTTGGCCACTTTAAGAGGTCTGGACTCCCAGAATTCCCCAGCCAACATGCTTAAAGTGGGATGGACTTCAACTCCCAGAATTCCCCAGCCAGCAAACTTTAAGAGGGGTGGATTTCAACCCCCAGAATTCCCCAGCCAGCTTCCTTAAAGTGGGATGGACTTCAACTCCCAGAATTCCAAGCCAGCGTGCTTTAAGAGGGGTGGACTTAGACTCCCGGAACTCCCTAGCCAGTTTGCTTTAATATGGGCATAGTTCAACTCCCAGAATGCAAATTACCAGCTGTTTGCAAGGAATGTAAATCCTTCCATTCCCCACCATCCAGTCAGAACTGAAGAAGCTTCTTGGATGAGAAGTGAAATGTCTTCAAAGAAAAACAAGAAAGTCCAATTGCCTCTTGAAAAAGCACCTTTGGGACAACCATGACCTGGATGACTGAGAATCTCCATAGACATTCAACTCCCAGAATTCCCCAGACAGCATTTTTTAAGAGGGGCATACTTCAACTCCCAGAATTCCCCAGCTAGTATGCCTGGTTGAGGAATTCTGGGAGTTGAAGTCCACACATCTTCAAGTGGCCAAGGTTGAGAAACATTGCTTTAGTAGACCAAAAGCAGATAATGTGGTGTGTTCCAATATTTTCTATTATAGTACAACTCCTGCAGGCCTTTGCCATTAATTGGATATATAAAACCAGACTCATGATACTGTCTTAAGGAATGACTTAAAATTATTCCAAACACAAGACTAAACTGAGATACTTAAGGGTTTTTAAGAGGGAAATATTTGAGGTCACTAACCAGAAGCAGTTTCAATGTTTAAAATAATTCAATGTCATTATAAAAATTAAATAATAAAATTATCAGTTGGATACAGCAAGAAGAAATTGATGACTCATTTGTCCCAATTAAATTTCTACCCAAAATCAATTTGTCCTTTAGGAGTTTTGCTGCTGTTTTAAAGATATGAACCAGTGAAGTATTAAACTGTTGTACCAGCAAGTATTCTTTGACCTAACTTTGACCCAGCAAGGAAAAAACATTTTTAGGTGTGCCTTGCACGGAGTGAGATTATTGATTTATGAGGGTTTTTAAAATTGTGTAGTAGTTCTATACAGTATATTGTTTTTATAAATAGAATAGAATAGAATAACAGAGTTGGAAGGGTCCTTGGAGGTCTTTTAGTCCAACCCCCTGCCCAGGCAGGAAACCCTACACCACTTCAGACAAATGGTTATCCAACATCTTCTTAAAAATTGCCAGTGTTGGGGCATTCACAACTTCTGCAGGCAAGTTGTTCCACTTATTAATTGTTCTAACTGTCAGGAAATTTCTCTTTAGTTCTAAATTGCTTCTCTCCTTGATTAGTTTCCACCCATTGCTTCTTGTTCTACCCTCAGGTGCTTTGAAGAATAGTTTAACTCCCTCTTCTTTGTGGCAACCCCTGAGATATTGGAACACTGCTATCATGTCTCCCCTAGTCCTTCTCTTCATTAAACTAGACATACCCAGTTCCTGCAACCGTTCTTCATATGTTTTATCCTTGAGTCCCCTAATCATCTTTGTTGCTCTTCTCTGCACTCTTTCTAGAGTCTCAACATCTTTGCATTTTATGTATATATGGCTCTGAGTATATAGCACATTATAGTTTTGCATTTTATGTATATATGGCTCTGAGTATATAGCACATTATAGTTTTGCATTTTATGTATATATGGCTCTGAGTTTCTCTATGAAGAAGATACAGTCAGGTCCAGAAATATTGGGACATCGACACAATTCTAACATCTTTGGCTCTATACACCACCACAATGGAGTTGGAATGAAACAAATACAATGTGCGTTAACTGCAGACTGTCAGCTTTAATTTGAGGGTATGTACATCCAACTCAGGTGAACGTTGTAGGACTTACAGCAGTTTGCATATGTGCCTCCCACTTGTTAAGGGACCAAAAGTAATGGGACAGAATAATAATCATAAATCAAACTTTCCCTTCTTAATACTTGGTTGCAAATCCTTTGCAGTCAATCACAGCCTGAAGTCTGGAACGCATAGACATCACCAGACACAGGGTTTCATCCCTGGTGATGCCTCTGCCAGGCCTCTACTGCAACTGTCTTCAGTTCCTGCTTGTTCTTGGGGCATTTTCCCTTCAGTTTTGTCTTCAGCAAGTGAAATGCATGCTCAATGGGATTCAGGTCAGGTGATTGACTTGGCCATTGCATAACATTCCACTTCTGTCCCTTCAAAAACTCTTTGGTTGCTTTTGCAGTATGCTTTGGGTCATTGTCCATCTGCACTGTGAAGCACCGTCCAATGAGTTCTGCAGCATTTGGCTGAATGTGAGCAGATAATATTGCCCAAAACACTTCAGAATTCATCCTGCTGCTTTTGTCATCAGTCACATCATCAGTAAATACAAGAGAACCAGTTCCATTGGCAGCCATACATGCCCACGCCATGACACTACCACCACCATGCTTCACTGATGAGGTGGTATGCTTAGGATCATGAGCAATTCCTTTCCTTCTCCATACTCTTCTCTTCCCATCACTCTGGTACAAGTTGATCTTGGTCTTATCTGTCCATAGGATCTTGTTCCAGAACTGTGAAGGCTTTGTTAGATGTTGTTTGACAAACTCTAATCTGGCCTTCCTGTTTTTGAAGCTCACCAATGGTTTACATCTTGTAGTGAACCCTCCGTATTCATTCTGGTGAAGTCTTCTCTTGATTGTTGACTTTGACACACATACACCTACCTCCTGGAGAGTGTTCTTGATCTGGCCAACTGTTGTGAAGGGTGTTTTCTTCACCAGGGAAAGAATTCTTCGGTCATCCACCACACTTGTTTTCCATGGTCTCCTAGGTCTTTTGGTGTTGCTGAGCTCATCGGTGCATTCCTTCTTTTTGAGAATGTTTCAAACAGTTGTTTTGGCCATGCCTAATGTTCTTGCTATCTCTCTGATGGGTTTGTTTTGTTTCTTCAGCCTAATGGTGGCTTGCTTCACTGATAGTGACAGCTCTTTGGATCTCATCTTGAGAGTTGACAGCAACAGATTCCAAATGCAAATAGCACACTTGAAATGAACTCTGGGCCTTTTATCTGCACATTGTAATTGGGGTAATGAGGGAATATCACACACCTGGCCATGGAACAGCTGAGAAGCCAATTGTCCCATTACTTTTGGTCCCTTAACAAGTGGGAGGCACATATACAAACTGCTGTAAGTCCTACACCGTTCACCTGAGTTGGATGTACATACCCTCAAATTAAAGCTGACAGTCTGCAGTTAATGCACATCGTGTTTGTTTCATTCCAACTCCATTGTGGTGGTGTATAGAGCCAAAGATGTTAGAATTGTGTCGATGTCCCAATATTTCTGGACCTGACTGTAGGTGTTTTTTAAATTTGATAAATGAATAAATATACTTATTATACTGTCAGTGTTGGAGGGATTAATTTTGATTAGCTATTGGTTTATTAGTACCTTTCCTGTGTGATGTGTTTCTATATAAAAGGAATTTCTGTAGGATGAGGATTAAGCTTTTTGCTTAAGGAAGGTCAGATAAGTGTTTCTCAACCTGGGTGATTCCAACTCCCAGAATTCTCCAGCTGTATACATGTCGGTTGGGGAATGCTAGGAGTTGAAGTCCACCCATCTTAAAGTTGAAAAACATTGCTCTAGACAGCCATTATAGCTTTGTTGGGCTCAAGAAAGTGTGATCTTGCCCAGCTTTTGTGCTTAAAAAGACAAGAACCATCCTGAACTCAGGAAGCTATGGGCAAAACAGATTGTGTGTCATAGCACCAATGATGTTACCTAGTCAGGTAATGAAACGTCTGCAAGGAAAGAACCAAGCTCAGAGAGTACCAAGGACCCCACAGTCCTTTTCCTCCTCCACCTCCACCTCTACCACCACCACCTCATCCTTTCCCTCTTCCTCCACTCTGCAAACCCCTCTCCCTTCTAGTACTGATGATGTTACTTAGTCAGGTTATGAAATGTCTGCAAGGAAACAACCAAACTCAGAGAGCACTAAGGACCCCACAATCCTCTTCCTCTATTCAAACCCCATTCCCTTCTAGCACTGATGACGTTTTCTAGTTGGATCATGAAACATCTGCACGAAAACCACCAAGCTTAGAGAGCCCCAAGGACCCCACAGTCCTCCTCCCCTTCCCCTCCTCCTCCTCTCCTCAAAACTCCCCCTCCCTTTTAGCACTGATGATGTTGCCTAGTTCAACCATGAAACGTCTGCAAGAAAACAGCCAAGCTCAGCAGCAAGGAAACACCACCACCCAGTTCAGACCTGAGCTAAAAGTATTTTGTGGGTATGTGTCTTGTTTAGAACTTCTCCTTTGGCTTTGCATTAGGTGGATGGAGAATTAGAAGCACTGCTGGAGAACGGCGAAGGGCTCTCCGATAAAAATCAAGTTCTCAGCTTGTCTCGCCTGATGGTGCGAATCGAGACGCCTGAACAAAAGCTCACCTGTCTCAAACTCATCCAGGTGAGGCAATCTGTTCTGTCTTTTGCTGGGTGACTTGGTTAATCAAGTGATGCTAATTTGAGGTTTGGAGACAAGGAAAAATAATGAGATTTTTATTGCCTGAGGGTTGGGGGTTATTGATGTAGGAAAAGTTTGGGATTCTCATTCTTTATTTAAAATGGGTAAAAGATTTCAGTTGAAAGCCAATTAGGTGCTGTCCTCACTCTTTGAAATTAACCAATAAATCTTTATGCTATATAATTTCGAACAGTGTTTCTCAGTTTTGGCCCCTTGAAGATGTGTGGACTTCCAACACCCAGAATTCCCCAGCCGGAATGCTTTAAATGGGTGGACTTCAACTCCCAGAATTCCCCAGCCAGAATGCTTTAAGAGGGGTGGATTTCAACTCCCAGAATTGCCCAGCGAGCCATGCTTCAAGAGGGCTGGACTTTATCTCAGTTTGCTGACTGGGGAATTCTGGAAATTGAAGTCCACACATCTTCAATGGGCCAAGGTTGAGGAACACTGACTTTAGAACAAATTCTGGAGTGACTGAATGGGGAATTGCAAATCAAAGAAGAGTAAAAAAAGGTGGCCCTTCAAATTAATTCTGATAATTTTTTTGAAAACATCCAGGGATTTGTCGTAAGGGTTCTCGATCAAAGCTCCTGGATTTTATGCCAAATTGTCAATTCTGCCTTTGGAAAGCCATTACCAAATTGGGCTAAATGTCTCAGTGCTGTTGCCTAAATACAAGGAGGGTTCCTATTGTTGATTTTCTCATAAGCATAGTTGATGCAATATTACTGTATTTTAGCAGCTCTTCTTTCCTCTTCTCTGCAGTTAGAATCTTAGAAAAAAAACAACCTAAAACTCGTCTAAGGCTGTCCTCGTTTAGCAACTACCTTGGATAGCCACCCATTGCAAATATGTTGCTAATACAGGTAGTCCTCGACTTGCAACCATTTGTTTAGTGACCGTTCAGAGTTACAGCAACACTGAAAAAAGTGACCTATGACTGGTCATCTCGGTTATGACTGTTGCAGCATCTTCACAATCACATGTTCAAAATTCAGGCACTTGACATGTTTTTTTAGTGTCCTGCAGTTACTTGATCGCCATTTATGACCTTCCCAGCTGGCTTCCAACAAGCAAAGTCAATGGGGGAAGCCAGATTCCTTTAACAACCATGTGGCTTACTTAACAAACACAGTTATTTGCTTAATTGCCTGACAAAAAAGGTCATAAAATCAGACATGACTCACTTAAAACAACCATCTTGGTTAACAACAGAATTTCTGGTTCCAATTGTCGTAAGTTGAGGACTCCCTGTAAAAAAAAAATAGCTTTGTGACCAATGCCTGCCTTTATGACCTTTGTGGTATCTCCCTCTCAGTCAGAATTAACAGAATAACAGAGTTGGAAGGGACCTTGAAGGTCTTCTAGTCCAACCCACTGCTGAAGCAGGAGTCCATATACCATTCCAGTTCTGAGTTGCCATTACAGTTAGTTAAACTGGTCTCACGTATAACCTGCTTGTCAAGGTTCCCTCCAATTAGATCAGGTCACATTGTCCAATTCAGTCTCCTGGTATTGTTGTGAGACAGTCTTTTGGCTCTGATAACCACCTGCCCAAACATCCTTGGTTCTCACAGCTGGCATCTTGATGTCTGGAACCTAAGTTCTATCTCCCCCTTCCCTCCCCCCATAGTTTGTTGGCAAGCTGAGAAGCAATAATAGTTGCAACAGCAAAAAGCACCTTTTGAAGCTTGACAGGCGGACCCCCCTGAAATGTAGGAGATACCTGGAAAACAATAATAATATTAATATCATGTCCCTTGAACTCCCCCCTGGAGGGGCCCTGGCTTCTGAGGGTATTTTGCATGGAATCTGCCTATTAAGCAATCTGCCTTAATATTTTGGGCCTTTGATCCATCTTGCCTCAGAAAGTGGGTACCCTTTCCATTGCACCAAGTACTGCAGTTTCCCTTTGTAGAGCCTAGAGCAGGGGTGTCAAACTTGCAGCCCACAGGCCGGATGCATCACACGCTGGCCACACCCACCCCTGGTTTAGCAAAGGGGGGAAAAAAGTTGCAATACATCATGTGCCATGAGTTTGACACCCCTGGCCTAGAGTCTAAGATTCATTTGAACTTGTAATGCCTCTCACCCACTCCACTATGATTGGACCTGGGGCATCTTTTCCAACTGGCCTTAAGTTAGAGCCGTGGGCTGGTTTCAACAAACTGCAATGAAATACTGGGTGTACTTTTCCCAGTATCTTGGGCAATTCTCCAGTGCGCTGCTTAGAGAATCCAAGCATGGGTAACTTCAATCCTATTGCCAGAGACTGAGTTGCTGGAATTTTCTTGGCCACGCCTCCTCTGCTCGGCTGAGCTCCAGTTTTTCAACTCAGTCCAGCCGAGAGAGATTGTTGTGACTCCGACCCCCGAGCCTGTCCTAACAGAGGGAGAGGACTCAGAAGGTGAAGGAGAGGATTTGGCAAGGCCTCCCTCTCCAGGACCCTCCTCTCTGGCAATGCCTCAGGTTTCCTCCGAAGGCCAAGATATATGCCAGGAGCAAGGCACTTCGGAGCAGCCGCAGATAGAGAGCGAGGGGGATGAGTTTTGGCTGGATCCCAGACAGCGTCGGAAGGATAAGCGTGCACAGCAGAGAAAGAGGCGTGGGCGGGCCAGAGATTGAGCTGAGTCACTGGACCACACCCCACAAGGGATAAAAGGGGGTGTGTTGGCTATTCAGGCCTTGTGACGGACAAATTGAAAAGCTCAGAAGTCATATCGTGTTTCTAGAACCCTGTTAGAAACTCTTTTTGGATTTCTTTGGACTGCACTTTGACAATTCTTTGCTTTGTGGAATTAATTTGGTATATCGGACTGAGGAGAAAAAACCTCCCTTAGTGAGTAAAATCTCTTGGCAGGCAGTTCATGGGTCGCTGCCAAGTCTGTTATCTTAAAGGAATTCCTGACTGTTTGATTCATTAACTCCTGGCTGTCTGTTTGTGTGTGTGCGTGCGACGGGGACAGAACAGAGATGTGGAAAAGTTTGCTCCAGCAAGTCAACTCTGAGCAGCAAGGATTAGCTTGGATTCTTCAAAATAAAAGTCCTAGTCAGGGGAGCAGGCAGAAGGAAGTCCCTTTATCCGTTTTAAGGCTTTTAGCCTTCAATTTTAAAGCTGCACACTGCAGGTGAGTGTGCTGGTTGCCCACGGCCGGTCCGGCAAGACCGCCACCTCCCAGAAGACTTTAGAATGGAGGCAGCAGATCCAGGGCCAACCCGTTCTTAGGGGATCCCCTGTGTGTGCAGGCGCCTGCTCCTCCAGCATTCTCGCCGCTGGTGAGTGAGCTGCTTTCCCAGTCTGCCGGCACAACCGCCACCACCCTCCTTCAATTTCCATCTCGGAGGGTGGCTCCAGAGTCACTGTCCGGCCTTTGCGGACATACTCTGAGTTTTTGGAGGTAATTTAGCTGTGCGGCGCTGGGAGAGCCGGAATCGCCACTCTCGTGCCATTTTCGATCAGCTGTGAGGCGCAGCTTGGAGTGCAGTGTGGCGCCCCTACTCCTTTCGCGTTCTGCAACCTTATCAGGTTGCTTGCTGGCCTTACTTCTGTGAGCGCTGGGAGATCAGGGCATTCGATCTTGCGCCATTTTTGCGTGCAGCTGAGGAGTGCAGCCGGATTTGCGGTGTGGCGGTGTTGCCGTTTTTCATGCTCAAAAATCCTGATTTCTGTGGGTGTGGAGGCCTTCCCTTGTCAGCCAGGTGTGATCACCACCTGTTCTGACCTAGGCTTCCTGATATAGTAAAAAGCACACAATTAGTCCCCAAAACCCCTTTTTTATTTTAACGGCTGTGAATTCCTTTAATTCACAGCACGTGCTGAATCATCAAGAGTTTATAAATAGTCCAACAGAAGTCTGCCACAGTCCTTCGGATAAGGCTGGTAAACACCCACCTTTATCTTCTTTGACATGCTGCCAAAGACCTAATTGGCAATTATCTTGGCAAGGCCACACGGAAACACAGAGTCAAAAATGGAGCTTCAAAGTACAAACCGACACCATCCACAACGTTGCTTCCTGCAAAGGCCCACATGCCTTTGCTCTTCCTTTATGTCTTATGGGAGGGGCCAATCATCTCCAAGCCTTACTCCTGAGTCGTCCCTTTTGTTTTAACTGTTCTTGCCTTCTGGCAGCTCTGCGCATGCGTGCACTAGGAACAGGCTCCCCCTGTTCCTCTGCCTCTCTGATGTCCGACTCTGGAGGCTCCGGAGTCAGCACATAACTCCCAGATGGCCCTGGCCCCATTTCTGCCTCTGACGCAGAGCCCTCGTCTGAGCCTTCCCCAGACTCCAGGACTGGCCCATGTTCCTCCCCAGCCTCCTCACTATCCGACTCTGCTGCCAGTTCTGCAGGCTGCTGGTGGACCACAACACCACCACCCTTGAGCCTGCTGAGTGACCAGACGTGGTTGGAAGACTTTGGACTGGTCTGTATAAGCATGGGCGGTTGCAAAATGGCGGAGAGAGCCCTGTCCCTGAACAAGGACCAGGCAGACCCTCCCAGACTCCATAGAGCAGGGGACTACAGCCCCAGGAATACCAGGGCTGCTGCTAAAGAGGCACATCATAAGAGCAGTTCTAAGAAACCTCTTTCCAAGAGGGCTATAGCTGCTCTGGAAAAGGAAGCCAAAAGGCGCCAAAAGGCCCTAGAAAAGCAGTTTTCCAAAGCTCAGCAGCAGGCCCAGGAGTCCAGGGAGCCAACTGTTTATTTATTTATTTATTTATTAAGCTTATATACCGCCCTCTCTCCGAAAAGGACTCAGGGCGGCTCACAGCAATAAAATAGACAAATCAATATTAGATGTTAAAAACCATTAAAACTCCCCTTAAAAACCCCTTTAGTCCAAACCGGCCTGATGAAATAACAATGTTATTTCCTCAAGAAGCCGTCCCTAGATCCAGCAATATTGGCTAACTATCGTCCTGTCTCCAACCTTCGCTTCATTGCGAAGGTTGTTGAGAGTGTGGTCGCGCAACAGTTTCCACAATTCCTGGAGGAAACATCCTATCTAGATCCGTTCCAGTCGGGTTTCAGGTCTGGGTACAGCACAGAAACGGCATTGGTCGCGTTGGTGGATGATCTCTGTAGGGCTCGGGACAGGGGTTATTCCTCTGTTCTGGTCCTATTAGATCTCTCAGCGGCTTTTGATACCATCGACCATGGTATCATGCTGCACCAGCTGGAAGAGTTGGGGGTGGGAGGCACTGTGTTGCGGTGGTTCTCCTCCTTTCTCTCCGACCGGTCGCAGTTTGTGTTGGCAGGGGGGCAGAGGTCGACCTCGAGGCCTCTCATTTGTGGAGTGCCGCAGGGATCGGTCCTCTCGCCCCTTCTGTTCAACATTTATGTGAAGCCGCTGGGCGAGATCATCCGTGGCTTTGGGGTGAGATACCACCAGTACGCTGATGACACCCAGCTGTACATCTCCACCCCAGGCCACCCCAACGATGCCCTTGAAGTGATGTCCCAGTGCCTGGAGGCTGTGCGGATCTGGATGGGGAGGAACAGGCTCAGGCTCAACCCTTCCAAGACTGAGTGGCTGTGGCTCCCGGCATCCCGATATAGTCAGTTGACTCCATCACTGACTATTGGGGGCGAGTCTTTGGCCCCCACTGAAAGGGCTCGCAATCTGGGAGTCCTCCTGGATAGGCAGCTGTCTTTGGAGGAACATCTGACGGCTGTCACCAGGGGGACCTTTTATCAGGTTTGCCTGATTCGCCAGTTGCGGCCCTTTCTTGATCGGGATTCCTTGTGCACAGTCACTCACGCCCTTGTCACCTCTCGCCTTGACTACTGCAACGCTCTCTACATGGGGCTCCCCTTGAAGAGCACCCGGAGGCTCCAGCTGGTCCAGAATGCAGCAGCGCGGGTAGTGATGGGAGCAACATGGCGCTCCCATGTAACACCGCTCCTGCGCGAGCTGCACTGGCTCCCGGTGGTCTTCCTGGTGCGCTTCAAGGTGTTGGTTATCACCTTTAAAGCGCTCCATGGCATAGGGCCTAGCTATCTCCGAGACCGCCTGCTGCTACCGACGACCTCCCATCGACCCGTGCGCTCCCACAGAGAGGGCCTCCTCAGGGTGCCATCAGCCAAACAATGTAGGCTGGTGGCCCCCAGGGGGAGGGCCTTCTCTGTGGGGGCTCCCACCCTCTGGAATCAGTTGCCCCCGGAGATAAGAAGAATCCAGGACCTCAATGCCTTCCGTCGTTCCCTGAAAACCCATCTTTTTCAGCAAGCTGGGTTGGCTTAAGAAGAAATTTTTAAATTCTTTTAATTAGTCTGTGATTCTTAACTTTCGGGCCAAAATTTATATATATTTTTAAATGTTTTAATATTTGTATTCTATGTTTTTTATCTTGGCTGTACACCGCCCTGAGTCCTCAGGGAGAAGGGCGGTATATAAATTGGAAATTAAATTAAATTAAATTAAATGTCTTAAGGTCACGGCAGAAAGAGCGCAGGTCAGGGGCCACCCAGAGCTCCAGGGGGAGTTGATTCCATAAGATAGGTGTGCCCACAGAGAAGGCTCGTTCCCTAGGAGTCGCCAGATGACACTGCCTGGCCGACGGCACTCCAAGGAGGCCCTCTCTGTGGGAACGCACTGGACGATGGGGAGCTGTCGCTGGCCGCAGATGGTCCATCAGGTATCCTGGGCCTAAGCCATGTGGGGCTTTATAGGTGACAACCAGCACCATGAATCTCACCCGGAGGGCAACCGGTAGCCAATGCAGGTCACGCAGGAGGGGTGTAACATGAGACTGTCGGGACACTCCCATCACTACCCGCGCGGCCGCATTCTGCACCAGCTGAAGCCTCCAAGTGGTCTTCATGGGCAGCCCCATTTAGAGAGCATTGCAGTAGTCGATCTGGGAGGTCACGAGCGCATGAGTGACTGTACGGAGGTCATCGCGGTCCAGGTAGGGGCGCAATTGGCGCACCAGACGAATCTGTGCAAATGCCCCCCTGGTCACGGTTGCAACATGATCTTCCAAAGTCAACCGTGAATCCAGGAGGACGCCTAAATTGCGCGCCCTTTCAACAGGGGGCAACACCTCACCCCCTATGACCAACAATGAAACATTCCCTTGGAACCGAGATGCCGGTACCCACAGCCACTCCGTCTTGGCAGGGTTGAGCTGAAGCCTGTTCCTCCCCATCCAGAGCTGCACCGCTTCCAGGCACCGGGACATCACGTCGAGGGCATCACTGGGCTGGTTCGGGGTGGATATAAAAAGTTGGGTATCATCAGCGTACTGTTGATACCTCACCCCGAAACCACGGATGATCTCCCCCAGCGGCTTCATATAGATGTTGAACAAGAGGGGAGAGAGGACCGACCCCTGAGGTACCCCACATGTGAGGGACCTCGAGGCCGACCTCTGTCCCCATGCCAACACCGCTTGCACACGCCCCGAGAGGTAGGAGATGAACCACCGAAGAACAGTGCCACCCACTCCCAACCCCTCAAGGCGCCACAGTAAGATACCATGGTCGATGGTATCGAAAGCCGCCGAAAGGTCTAATAGGACCAGGACAGAGGAATATCCCTTGTCCCGAGCCCTCCAGAGATCATCCACCAGCGTGACCAATGCCGTCTCCGTGCTGTACCCGGGCCTGAAACCCGACTGGTACTGGTCCAGATATGATGTTTCATCCAGGACCAACGGGAGCTGATGTGCCACCACACTCTCAGCAACCTTCGCCATGAAGCGAAGGTTGGAGACAGGACGAAAGTTATTCAAAGTAGCCGGATCCAGGGTAGGCTTCTTGAGGAGGGGTCTCACCACCGCCTCCTCCAAGGCAGCCGGAAAGTGCCCCTCACCCAAAGAAGCCGTAATCACTGCCTGGATCCAGCCACGTGTAACCTCCCAGGCCGAATAAACGAGCCAGGAGGGACATGGGTCCAGCACACACGTGGTGGCACTCAGCTTCCCCATGATCCTGTCCAATTCCTCGGGAGTAACAGGATCAAACTCTTCCCAAATCACCAGACCCGTCGTTCCCTCCCTGACCGACCCCGCCCAGTCGGAGTCTAGCCCCTCTCGAATCTGAGCGATCTTATCCTGCAGGTATTTACTAAATTCCTTGGCCCACCCCCCTCACAGGGTCCTCCCCCGCTCCCTGATTCAAAAGGGAGCGGGATACCCTAAAGAGGGCAGCTGGGCGGTTCTCTGCAGACGCGATGAGGGCAGAGAAGTGAGCACGCTTTGCCGCCTTCATCGCTACCAGATAGGACCGAATAAAAGATCTCAACTCTGCTCGGTCAGATTCAGAACGGCTGGACCTCCAACAGCTCTCCAGACCTCTCCTCTGACACTTCATCTCCCGGAGCTCCTCAGTGAACCAAGGGGCCAGTCGGGATCTGCGTCGGGTCAGAGGTCGCAAAGGCACGACCCGGTCGAGAGCCCCGGCAGCCGCCTCTTCCCAGGCATCCACCAGAGTCTCGACCGGGGCATGGGAAAGAGAGAGAGGGATAGTCCCAAGCTCCGTCTGGAACCGCTCAGGGTCCATCAGGCACCTGGGGCGGAACCAGATGGTCGGTTCCGCCTCCCCGTGGCGGGGGGTGGCAAAATGGAAGCCCAGCCTAAGGAGATAGTGATCGGTCCATGACAAGGGTTGAATAACTGGCATACCCTCACCGAACTCACTACGCCACTGCTCTGAGACAAAAACCAGATCGGGTGTGTGTCCCCCCACATGAGTCGGGGCCTGTAGTATCTGGGTCAGGTCCATGGCTGCCATGGAAGCCATGAACTCCCGGGCCGCTCCTGACACCACCCCCAGGGATGGTAGGTTAAAGTCCCCCAGCACAATAAGTCTGGGGAACTCAACCACCAACCCCGATATGGCGTCTAGGAGCCCGGGCAGGGCCGTTGGTACGTAGCTGGGAGATAGGTACATAATCAACAGAGCCAGCTGACCTTGCAGTCCCCATCTCATGAGAAGGGACTCACAGCCGTCTATCTGAGGAGCAGTGACCTCCCACGGGCCATGGGTCTCCCTAACAACAACCGCCAACCCCCCACCCCTTCCCTGAGCCCTCGGCTGGTATAGCACCCGAAAACCCGGTGGACAGAGCTCATTCAGAGGGACCCCTCCCTCCGAGCCCAGCCAGGTTTCTGTAATGCAAGCCAGGTCCGCGTCTTTTTCCTCGATCAGTTCACTGATAAGGGGAGTCTTGTTAACCACGGACCTGGCATTAAAGTAGTCCAGCCTAAGCTCAGGGGCCCTCTCTCTTAGACCCCCAGGGAAACAGGAGGTATCCAGGGGTCCGGAGTGGTCCACCACACGCAAGACGCGGGGGGGCGCTCCCGACCGCCGACACCACCTCCCCTTCGTCCCACCGCGGCCATTCCCCCTCACAACAGGAATCATAGCTCTCCCCCCCCCCCCGGAGTCCTGTTGCTCTTGCAGAGGCAGTATTCCCAGGATCTTTGCAACCTGATTTCTCCCCTCAATTTAGTGAGGTGCAACAGCAGGAGTGGTCACCAGAGGGAGCTGGTGAGATGCAATCTGCTTTCATAGCAGGAGAAGAGGAAGAATTTCTTCCATTATCATGCCTGGCAACTGCTGGCTTGGAATCAGGGCCTGGCCCTTCCAGGGGATCAGCTCCTGAAGCAACATTCACTCCTACCGCAGCTGGGCTCCGCCCAGAGGAAACCCAGGGCTATCTCAGGATATAAGAAACCTCATTTCTGAGGCTATTTCATAGGGCATAGCAGCAGGTCTCCAGCAAAGCAGCCATTCTCAGCCCCTTCCATCCAGCCTGCATGCTCACATGCCTGCACAGATGCCAACGCTGTTTGAACATCCTTCCCCACACCCATCTATGCATAGCGCAGATTCACTGAGGGGAGATGAGGAGCAGGGTGATCAGGAATTTTCTGATGATGAAGGAATGACTCCTGAAAGGCCTGCTTTCTCAGGTCTATTTTGTTCCTCTTTATTTAAGTCATTACTTTACAAGGCCAAAACAACTACAAATACTTTATGGGGATAGCAGATCCTTCTGCAACACCTTCCCAGGGCATTCCAGACCCACATGAAGGTCTTTTTTCAGAGCCAACTTCAGAACAAGAGGTCATTCCTTCTCCTAAATTGTTCTTAGACTTTATTCAGCGTCAATGGAACCAACCTGGCTCCATCGCTGCCCCCAGTGGGAATGACAGGAGACTTTACAGTGTAGGCCTGGATCTCGAGGAGCTCCTCCAATTACCAACGGTGGATGCTCCGGTGGCAACTCTTACATCATCGGCCATCCTGCCCACTGACATTGCTGAGGGATTAAAGGCGGAGGATAAAAAAGCAGAATTGGTCCTCCGCAAGACGCATCAGGCGGCTGCCTGGGCGATCAGATCAGCGACAGCGGCTTCTTTCCTTAACCATGCTTCCTTATTTATTTATTTATTTATTTATTTATTTATTTATTTATTTATTTATTTGTTCAATTTATATGCCGCCCTTCTCAGGGAAATGCACTTATAGCAATAGCCTTCATTCTTTTGTATATACCTGCTTATTAGGGCTTTTGGCCCCCCATAAGCGGTGTTTCTACAAAGTCAGCTTATTGCCCCCACAATCCGGGTCCTCAATTTACCTACCTCGGAAGGATGGAAGGCTGAGTCAACCTTGAGCCTGGTGAGATTTGAACTTGCACTAATTGCAGGCAGCTGGCAGCTGAGTGCTACATAACAGCTAGGCTTCCCCCTGACGAAACCTGGCTGCATCAGGATGTTAACAAATTGATGGCAGCTACTGAGTTTTGGCCGATGCTATGCTCAACGCGGCTAAATTTGCATCTAGGGCTCTGGCCTCCACTGTTGCATCGCATCACCTGCTTTGGCTCTGCCACTGATGACTCTCCACTTGGAGGCTCCACGCTCCAAGTGGAGATTGGCTTCAGTTCCCTACAAGGGTGCTAATCTATTTGGAGAGGCATTGGATCCCATCCTTATAGAGAATAAGGACAAAAGGAAGATCATGCCCTACATGACCAGGCGAGCGGACGGTAGGCCTTCGCCTTATTACTAAAGACAGCCATTTCGATCGGCCGAGTCTGGTTCTAGCACCCCACAGTTTCAGCGGTCCTATTCCCAGGGACAGGAAAGGTTTCCAGATAGATATTCCTATCATGACGGGGAGAAGGCAACTTCTGGCCAAGCGGCCCTTTCGAGGGTCCAGCAGTAGACCCTTTTGTCGAGGAAAATGACTACCATTCCAGCCTTCCCACTGGCGGTCGACTACAATTTTTCATGAGCCAATGGGAAAGGACCACAACAGATGCGTGGGTCCTACAGACAGTGCACCTGGGACTCGCACTGGTATTCCTCTCCAGCCCTCCAAACCGCTTCATCCATTGTCCAGTTTCTGTGAACATTACAAAAAGGAACCTGATGGAAGCCGAGGTCCAACATTTGTTAAATATCCATGTCATCGAACCAGTTCCCAAAGGTCAGGAGGGCCTAGGGTTTTATTCTATCCTCTTCCTCGTGAAGAAGAGTTTGGGGGGCTGGAGAGGAATTTTAGATCTCAAGAAGCTCATTGCTTATGTGGTGTACAAACACTTCAAGATGCAGTCCCTTCAATTCATCTTGGGCTGCATCAGGGAAGGCGACCTGTTAACATCGATAGACCTGAAAGAGGCCTACCTACATGTACCCATTTGACCTTTCCATTGAAGGTTCCTGCGGTTTTCATACGCAGGGCGCCATTTTCAATACCGGGTCATGCCATTCGGCCTGTCATCGGCCCCCAGAACCTTCACAAAGCTGTTGTCGAGCCTGATCTCCTGATCGACAACACATATGGGAGGAGGAGGAGTGGAGGCCTTGGGAATGCAACCCGAATATACCTGAAAGCATGGGGATACTCTTCACAGGGGCTGGTGATGGTGGCACAGGGTGTTTAGGCGACCGGACGCGTCAGGGGAGAGGATTGGCAGTGAATGGAAGGATCATGGACAAGCAGAGGAGTTGGCAGCATTTGATGATGTCACGGGCCGGCACAGGGATAATTGATGGCCCGCTTGAATGCTTCACTCAGCTGGATATAACTCAGCTGTTCATTATGTGTGTGGGACGGGTGGAGCCTGCACGAACAGATAAAAAATGCTGAGAGGCAGTTGCTCTCAGCGCCAACTTTAAACTAATGTAAGTTAGCATTGCCGTGGAGCTACCTTGCAGCTGCAGTAAACCATTTGCCAACTCCAGTTTCACAGTGTATTGTTTGGGGCTGTCAAGGTTTGTTTAGGAACACTGAGAGCTGTTAGCAGCAGTGGTGGCAAATATCAGAGCTCTTCCAGTAAGGTTACAGTGCTATCTGGACAACATTTTGATACAGTCAGTTTCGCCACCTCAAGCATTAAAGGACCTCCAGACAGTAATCCGGACACTGCAAGAGCACAGGTTTTCAGTCAATCCGGAAAAGAGTCATCTGGTTCCCACCACCCACCTTCTTCATCTGGGCGCGATGATAGATTCCGAATCATGCGAAGTTTACCTGTCCTAGGACCACCAGGAGAGTATAAGGGCCCTGGTAGATCAGATCCGAGCTATGCAGTCAGTATCCCTAGATCTTCTCTCGCAGCTCCTGGGAAAGATGATCTCTTGCATAGTGATTGTACCGTGGGCACGCCTTCATGCAAGGGAGCTCCAATGGTTTCTTCTACCGCATCAGAGGGCTGGAAACAGTATCCCACCGAAGATCCTTCGCTCCCTCAACTGGTAGACCTCCCGGTCCATAAGGAAGGGATGCGTCTTCAAGGAGGCCCCATGTATGACTATGTTGTGGTCCGCTAGCAACCTGCGGACCTGGCAGCGGAGTCGGACAGTGAGGAGGCTGGGGAGGACAATGGGCCAGTCCTGGAGTCAGGGGAAGGCCCGGACGAGGGCTCTGCGTTGGAGGCAGAGATGGGGCCAGGGCCATCTGGGAGCGATGCACGGACTCCTGAGCCTCCAGAGGCTGACAGCAGAGAGGCAGAGGAACAGGAGGAGCCTGTTCCTAGTGCACACATGCGAAGAGCTGCCAGAAGGCAAGAGCAGCTGAAGCAAAAAGGACGACTCGGGAGTAAGGCCAGAAGATGATTGGCCACTCCCATAAGGCTTAAAAGAGCAGCAACGAGCCCTTGGGTTCTTTGTAGAAAAGCAACGTTGATTCCAGTGCTTCTTGTCAGCGTCTCTTGAACTTTGTGGGGTTTTTGCCAAGAAAAGCCTTTGGCAGGTTGCCAGAGACATCAAAGGTTGGTGATAAAGCCAAAGGACTGGTTATGAAGAATTTGTTTTGGACTAAGCTGAGAATGAATTAATTCTCAGCTGTTTTAATAAAATAAGTTTGTTTAGGACTGAATTGTATTTGGTAATCACTACTTGGGCCTAGGTCACAACAAACTATCACATCCAATGCAAGTCTATTTGGATGGGGAGCTCACCTCCAATCCCGGGTGGTACAAGGAAGGTGGTCTCTGACCGACCTCAAGAACAATATAAACTGGCTAGAGCTTCAGGCAGCCCATCTGGCCCTCCGTCATTTCCAGGAAACCGTGGCGGGTCATCACATACTCCTTTTATATGTGTATATAAATACATACATACATACATACATACATACATACATACATATATATATATATATATATATATATATGTATTTCTCTTTAGCCAGGTTCTTCCTATGTAAACCAAGATTTTTATGCAGCCCTAGTTCCGTGAAATCACAATCCACTAGTTTCTAGGCTTCTTTCAGGCAGCCAGCAAGCACCCTGCTGCCCATTGGGAGACTAAGGAGACTAAGATAGATCTATTTTGGACTTATTAGTCCTCATCAGTTAGCCACACCCTCATCCCATGTATCCTCCCTGTAAAGGTACAGTATTTGTTTTCTTTTCGTAGGCCTTTATGTGTATTGAGCTGTGTTGCTGTTGTTTGGCTTCGCGTTCGTGGTCGTGCCACATCTTCATGGTGGGTGTCAGTTTGCTTCATGTGTGGATTGGAGGGGTTTAAAGTGGCTAATGATACAGCTGTGGTCTGGCTTGTGGTTGTGCCTCATCGGTGTGGGTTTGGGTTTGCTTTTTGCGTCGATGTGTGGTAGTGACATCCTGTGTGGTTTTCGTGAGTGTGGGTCTGGTGTCATTCTTTGCGTTAGGGACTTGTTTGTCAATAAGGGCGGGTTTCCAAATGGCTGGTAGGTGGAAGGTATCTCGTTTATTCATGCTGTGTGGGCGTTTTTCTATCTCGATGGCTTCTCTGATTATTCTGTTGTTAAAGTGTTCAGTTTTGGCGATAGTTTTGGTCTTTTTAAAGTCAATTTCATGTCCTGTGGCTTTAAGGTGTTGGACCAGGGAAGAAGTTGGTTCCTCTTTTCTGACTGAGTTCTTGTGTTCTTCAATGTGTGCACTTATTCTTCTGTTGGTTTGTCCGATGTATGTGGTGGGGCAGGCGTTGCATGGGATTTCATATACTCCAAGCCAAACAACAGCAACACAGCTCATCAGCTCAAATCCTCCTGCAACTCAGACTAACCCGAGCACAACCAAGCCCACACCCAAACAGAACACACCCCCATCCAATCAGAGCACAGCCAACCCCCCATCCAATCAGAGCACAGCCAAGCCCCCAACCAATCAGAACACACCTCCACCCAATCAGAACACAGCCAAGCTCCCACCCAATCAGTTCACACCCCCACTGGCAGTTAAAAGGAAGAAACTGTTGCGATCACACATTGCTCCTAGAAGCACGAAGCTGAAAACACCAGCCTGAAGATGACGAATGAGACTTCGTCGAAACGTCGCCAAGACACTTCCAATTTTACGCGGGAGAAAACCCGAATAACCAAAGACCTACATACAAACACCCGCGAAAACCTCAGAAAACAAATACACACACACACACACACACACACACATATAGTTTTGGTGTATTCGGGTCTTTTCCCGTGTAAGATTGAGAGTATCTTGGCGACGTTTCAACGAGGTCCCACTCGTCATCTTCAGGCTGGTGTCTTCGGCTTCGTGCTTGTGCGAGGAAACCGTGATCGGAGCTGCCGTCTCTCTATAAAGGGTTGGTTGCCTGTGTTGTTACATCTTGATTAGTTGATGGAGTTGATGTTTGCAGATTAGTCAGCTGTTTCGTAACATCCTGTGTGGGTGAGGTCCTTGATGTGTGCCCATTAGTCTTTTGTGTTTTAACGACCTGGGTAATGGGCTGTGTGTTAACATACTGAGTTTTAGTATTGTGATATCCTGTGTTTTTTGATGTAATGTCCTGAACAGATGGCTGTGATGCCACATCCCGGGCTTTGGTTTGGCTCCAAGTTTGAGGTCTTGCCATGTGTTCATGGCGTGTGTCAGACATTCCTCCCCCCGTCTTTAGCAGTGTTGTGGTCCGCCAGCAGCCTGTGGAGCTGGCAGCAGAGTCAGACAGCGATGAGGCTGAGGAAGAACATGGACCAGTCCTGGAGGCTGGGGAAGGCCCAGATGAGGTCTCTGCGTCGGAGGCAGAGATGGGGCCAGGGCCATCGGGGAGTGATGCACGGACTTTGGAGCCTCCAGAGGCTGACAGTAGAGAGGCAGAGGAACAGGAGGAGCCTGTTCCTAGTGCATGTATGAGAAGAGCTGCCAGAAGGCAGGAGCAGCTAAAGCAGAGAGGACGACTCGGGAGTAGGGCCAAGAGATGATTGGCCCCTCCCATAAGGCTTAAAAGACCAGCAACGGCTCTTGGCCTCTTTGCCGGAAAAAAACCGTTGAGAGAATTGCTTCTTGTTTGGCTGTAGTTATTTTTTCTGTTCCTGAACTGTTGCCAAGAAAAGCTTTGGCAGTTTACCTAATTATCCCAAAGTCAGAGATAAACTAAAGACTGGTGTTTTAAGGACTTTGATTTCATTTCATTTAGAATACGCTGAGAATGAGTTAATTCTCAGCTGTTTTAATAAAATCTGTTTTTTGGAACTGTTTTGCATTTAGAATAGAATAGAATAACAGAGTTGGAAGGGACCTTGGAGGTCTTCTAGTCCAACCCCCTGCCCAGGCAGGAAACTACACCACTTCAGACAAATGGTTATCCAACATCATCTTAAAAATTGCCAGTGTTGGGGCATTCACAACTTCTGCAGGCAAGTTGTTCCACTTATTAATTGTTCTAACTGTCAGGAAATTTCTCCTTAGTTCTAAATTGCTTCTCTCCTTGATTAGTTTCCACCCATTGCTTCTTGTTCTACCCTCAGGTGCTTTGAAGAATAGTTTAACTCCCTCTTCTTTGTGGCAACCCCTGAGATATTGGAACACTGCTATTATGTCTCCCCTAGTCCTTCTTTTCATTAAACTAGACATACCCAGTTCCTGCAACCGTTCTTCATATGTTTTATCCTTGAGTCCCCTAATCATCTTTGTTGCTCTTCTCTGCACTCTTTCTAGAGTCTCAACATCTTTTTTACATCGTGGCAACCAAAATTTAATATCAACTACGTGGGCCTGGGTCACAACAAGCAGTTCCATGATCAGTAAAGCGATCTTTACGAAGGATGGGATGAATTGCCTATAGAGGTTTGCAATTGTTTGCCGGTCTGTGGGGCTTGCCACTTCAGGATGGCTTTCACCTTCCCCGGGTCAATCTCCACTGCCTCACAAGACACTCTGTATCCTAAGTAGTCTAGGCTGGTCTTGTGGAATTCACATTTTGATAGCTTGGCATACAGCTTAACGTTCAGGAGCTTCTCCAGTACTTTACATACTAGTTTCACGCATTCCTCCATTGTCTCTGAATAGATGAGAATGTAATCCAAATACACTAGGACCCCTTTGTACAGGTGCTCATGTAGCACTTAATGAATTACCCACATGAAAATGGCTGGGGCTCCCTGTAGTCCAAAGGGCATCACCCTAAACTGGTAGCATCCTAACAGGCAATTGAAGACGGTCTTCCATTCATCGCCTTCTTTAATCCTTACTCGGTAATATGCCTCCCTGAAGTCCAGTTTGGTGAACACTTTCCCTTTGGCTAAATATCCCTGAATATCTTTTATAAGGGGGACCAGGTGCATGTTCTCTATACACATGCCATTTAAACCCCTAAAATCTATGCATAAACTCAATGATCCATCTTTTTTCTCCTTAAAATAGCACGGGGGCTGCTACTCAGGACTTTGCAGGATGAATGAAACCCCTCGCCAGGTTTTTGTCAATGTAATTCCTCAATTCCCCCATTTCCCTCAAGGTCATTGAATACATCTTGGGTTTTGGGAGTTTTGCCCCTGGCAGGATCTCGACAGCACAATCCGTGGGGTGGGGGTGGGGGGTTAGGATGTCACATTCTTTTTCGCTGAACGCCACCTCTAAGTCCTGGTATTATTGGGGGATCGTTTGTGCTTTTGGCCCTGATTCAGATGCCGCTTTTGTGCGCTCGAGTCCTCCCCTCTCTTTTTCTGCTGGTTGGGCTCACCCTGTTTTTTTTTCTTCTGCGGTTTCTTTTCCTTCTCTGTCATGGCTACATGTCTCTCTCCCTTTCCCCAATGCACAATGGCTTTCCACTTGGTCAGCCAAGCTAACCCCAATATCATAGCTTTAGCCATCTTGGGGGCAACCACAAACCGAATGGTTTGGTGAGTTCCTAGCTTAAGGTGCATGGGCTCCGTTAGGTAGGAGGCGGGCAGGCCTCCAGCGATGGAGCCATCAACGTGTTCAAATCTCATAGGTTTGCGTAGCTTCCTCACTCGCAACCCCAACTTCCGAACTGTCTGCAGGCTGACTAAACACTGGGTGCACCCCAGTGGTGAAATGTAAAATTTGTTACTACTGGTTCTGTGGGCGTGGCTTGGTGGGTAATGTGACTGGGTGGGCATGGCCAACTTTTTTTAAAAAACTTTTAAAAGCATTTTTCTACAACCTCTTCAGTCGAAGAGGTTGTAAAAAAAATGCTTTTAAAAGCCTCTGATGATCCCAGCTGAGCTGCGCGATCATCAGAGGCTTTTTTTTACTTTTAAAAGCATTTTCTCAGCCGAAGAGGTTGTAGAAAAAATGCTTTTAAAAATGAAAAAAAAAGCCTCTGATGATTGCGTGGCTCAGCTGGGCATGGGGGGGGGGCAGGGATTTTTGCTACCGGTTCTCCGAACCACCTGCTGCCATCGCTACCAGATCGGGCAGTACCCTGAATCTATTAGGCCTTTTACGACCCCCTTTGCCCCTGAATGGGGCACTATGATCTCCACTTGAGCTGACGGGTGTGTGTGATGATTCCGCTTACCATTGGGTCATCTTCCCCCTCGCTGTCGCTCTCGTAGAGGGTCAGCTGGGGACCGTCCTCAGTCGGAGTTCCCTCCCCTTCACTGTTGCAGGGAGGAGAACTCTATTATTTATTTATTTATTTATTTGTTTAAATTTCTATACCGCCCTTCTCCAATGTAGGACTCAGGGCGGTGAACAGCCAAAGTAAAAACAGGACATACATACAAACATACAAAATCTAAAAACTGTTTAAAATAATTAAATAATTTTGGCCGTAATTAAAACATTCCAATTTAAAATCCATTTAAAATTTGACTCAGGCCAGCCCAGCTAGTTGAAATAAATGGGTTTTCAGGGCCCGACGAAAAATCCGGAGGTCTGTTATTGTACGTAGCTCTGGGGGGAGGTTGTTCCAGAGGGCGGGCGCCGCCACAGAGAAGGCTCTCCCCCTGGGGGTCGCCAGCCGACATTGTCTGGCGGACGGCACCCTGAGGAGGCCCACTCTGTGGGAGCGTACTGGCCGGTGGGAGGCTATTGGTGGCAGAAGGCGGTCTCGTAAGTACCCCGGCCCTAAGCCATGGAGCGCTTTAAAGGTGGTCACCAACACCTTGAAGCGCACCCGGAAGACCACCGGGAGCCAGTGCAGCTCGCGCAGGAGAGGTGTCACGTGGGAGCGCCTCGTCGCCCCCAAAATCCCCCGCGCGGCCGCGTTCTGGACCAGCTGGAGCCTCCGGGTGCACCCCAGGGGGAGCCCCATGTAGAGAGCATTGCAGTAGTCCAGGCGGGAAGTGACGAGTGCCTGAGTGACTGTGCGTAGGGAGTCCCGATCTAGAAAGGGGCGCAACTGGCGTATCAGGCGGACCTGATAAAAAGCCCCCCTGGCCACGGCCGCCAAATGATCTTCTAACGACAGCCGTGCGTCCAGGAGGACGCCCAAGTTACGAGCCCTCTCCGTGGGGGCGAGTGATTCGCCCCCAATAGCCAGCGATGGCGTCAGCTGGCTATATCGGGACGCCGGAAGCCACAGCCACTCGGTCTTGGAGGGGTTGAGTTGGAGCCTGTTTCTCCCCATCCAGGCCCGCACGGCCTCCAGGCACTGGGACATCACTTTAAGGGCATCATTGGGGTGGCCTGGGGTGGAGATGTACAGCTGGGTGTCGTCAGCGTACTGATGGAACTCCACCCCTAAGCCACGGATGATCTCACCCAGTGGCTTTACATAAATGTTGAACAGAAGGGGCGAGAGGACCGACCCTTGTGGCACCCCACAAGCAAGGTGCCTCGGGGTCGACCGCTGCCCCCCTGTCAACACAGATTGCGACCGGTCAGAGAGGTAGGAGGAGAACCACCGCAAAACGGTGCCTCCCACCCCCAACCCCGCCAACCGGTGGAACATGATACCATGGTCGATGGTATCAAAAGCCGCTGAGAGGTCTAACAGGACCAGAATAGAGGAGCAACCCCTATCCCGGGCCCTCCAGAGATCATCCACCAATGCGACCAATGCCGTTTCCGTGCTGTGCCCAGGCCGGAAGCCGGACTGGAGCGGGTCTAGATAGACAGCTTCATCCAGGTACCGGGGAAGCTGTTGCGCCACCACACTCTCAACAACCTTCGCAATGAAGCGAAGGTTGGAGACTGGACGATAGTTAGCCAAAACAGCCGGATCCAGAGAAGGCTTCTTGAGGAGGGGCCTCACCACCGCTTCTTTCAAAGCGGCCGGCAGGACCCCCTCACTCAAAGAAGCGTTAACAATCTTCTGGAGCCAGCCTCGTGTCACCTCCCGGGAAGCCAGTACCAACCAGGAGGGACACGGGTCCAATAAACATGTGGTCGCGTTCAGCCGTCCCAGGACCCTGTCCATGTCCTCGGGAGCCACAGGATCGAACTCCCCCCAGATAACACTCTCAAGACCTGCCTCAGTCATCCCGTCTGGACATACCCAGTCAGAGGCCAGCCCTTCCCGAATCTGAGCGATTTTGTCATACAGATACTGCACAAAATCCTCAGCTCGACCCTGCAAGGGGTCATCCCGCACTTCCAGATGGAGGAGGGAGCGGGTCACCCTAAACAGGGCGGCCGGGCGATTATCTGATGACGCGATAAGAGCGGCAAAATAGCTAGTTTTCGCCGCTTTTATCGCCACTAGGTAGGTCTTAATATGAGACCTCACCAGTGTTCGGTCAGGTTCGGAGCGGCTGGTCCTCCAACTACTCTCCAGGCGTCTTTTCCGGCGCTTCATCTCCCTAAGCTCCTCGGAGAACCAAGGAGCTAGGTGAGTTCGGTGCCGGGTCAGAGGCCGCAAAGGCACGACTCGGTCCAAGGCCCCGGCAGCCGCACTATCCCAGGCGGCCACCAGGTCTTCAGCCGAGTCGTGAGCCAGAATCTCAGGAAATGGCCCAAGCTCCATCTGGAACCTATCAGGGTCCATCAGGCGCCTGGGGCGGAACCACCTGGTCGGTCCCGCCTCCCTGCGGCAGGGTGCAGCGGTTAGAAAGTCCAGTCGAAGGAGCGAGTGGTCAGACCATGACAAGGGTTCGATGGCTATATCCCCTATATCAAGGCCACTCAACCACTGACCAGAGACAAAAACTAGGTCCAGAGTGTGTCCTCCTGTGTGAGTGGGGTCATGAATTAACTGAGTAAGGTCCATGGCCGTCATGGAAGCCATGAACTCTCGAGCCACCTCAGACGTTTCACCGATAGATGGCAGGTTGAAATCCCCCATGATGGCAAGTCTGGGGGTGCCCACCGCCACCTCGGCTATAACGTTAAGGAGCTCGGGCAGGGCCGTTGCCACGTGGCAGGGAGCCAGGTACGTGACTAACAGGCCCATCTGTACTCCACGACCCCACTTCACAAAGAGGGACTCACATCCGGCTATCTGTGGAACAGTGGTCTCCCTTGGATCCAGACCTTCCTTTATAATAACCGCCACCCCCCCGCCCCTGCCCTGAGCCCTCGGCTGATGAAATGCACGGAAGCCTGGTGGGCATATATCCACGAGGGGGACTCCTCCCTCCTGGCCCAACCAGGTCTCCGTAATGCCCGCCAGGTCCGCCTCCCCCTCCTGAATAAGATCGTGAATGAGGGGGGCTTTATTAACAACGGACCTGGCGTTGCACAACATCAGCCGGAGGCTCTGGCCCTGAGAATCTGGACAACCTGGGGAACAAGAAAAGCATTGGGGACCGGAATGCGCAATCGCTCTAAGATAGCGAGTGCGCATTCCCCGCACATGATATGGTCCCCAGCTTCCGCCATATCTGCCCCTCCCACTCACTGTGCTGATGGAACAGCCCTCTTCAAATCGAACTCCAACCCCCTCCCCGACCTCCGGTACTACGTCCCTAATGTCGCAGCCCTTCGCTAAGGCTGGTCTTGAACCCGGTGGATTTCCCCCAGAACCCACCCTAATCCCCCCCGAACCCCTTAAAATTTTTGTTAAAAACTCACTAAAAAACCCACTTAAAAAACCCCTCAAACTCTTCTTAGCCGCATGCCATCTCTCGGGGCTCCAACGCCCGTCATCAAGATAGGCCCTCGATAACGAAGAGGGCCAGACCTGCGAGAGGGGGGAGTCTCGCAGGGCACGAAGGTCATTCACCGAGTACATCAAACATCAAAGGGAGGTGATAGTCCATGGCCAATAACCAGGGGCCAATTTGATGTTATCACAGTCAGAAGGAGTGAAATGCCAGGCTTCAATAGAGTTCCAATGGAGCATGTGAGACCTCAGTGCCCTCTCACGGCAATGGCGGGAGTAAAATGCTGTTTCGGTCCGGCAGAGGGTGACCCAGCCCTCCTCTCACGGGGGCTGGTCAACCACGATCGTCCAAAAAGCCGGAGTTGAGACAGCAGCTATAGACCCACTCCACCAAGACTTGAATCCCCGTGCCTATGACTTGGCACGCCACTTACAACTTCTCCTTCCCCCACTTGGCTGGATTCCTCAGTCTTGCTGGGCTCGTGGCCCTCGGGGTTGAGATGGGCACCGTTGCTGGGCAGACTGGAGCTCTGTGGTCTCCTGGCCTCATTGGAAGCATAAGCTGGGCCTGCGCCTCAGAGCTTCAGGAGCTGCCAAGGCTTTCGTAGTGGTGTTCCTCCGGCCCAGCAGTCACTTCTCTTGGCTCTTCTTTGGGTGGCCTTCCACTCCGTTTGTAATCAACTAGATCCAGTTCCACTCTTACTATTTACTGGACCCGTGTCCCTCCTGGTTGGTACTGGCTTCCCGGGAGGTTACACGAGGCTGGCTCCAGGGTGTTATCAACGCTTCATTGAGTGAGGGTTACTTCCCCACCGCCTCTCCTCAAGAAGCCGTCCCTGGATCCGGCAATATTGGCCAACTACCGTCCTGTCTCCAACCTGCGCTTTATGGCAAAGGTTGTTGAGAGTGTGGTCGCGCGACAGTTTCCGCAATTCCTGGAGGAAACATCTTATCTAGATCCGTTCAAGTTGGGTTTCAGGCCTGGGCACAGCACGGAAACGGCATTGGTCGCGTTGGTTGATGATCTCTGGAGGGCTCGGGACAGGGGTTGCTCCTCTGTTCTGGTCCTGTTAGACCTCTCAGCGGCTTTTGATACCATCGACCATGGTATCATGCTGCACCGGCTGGAAGAGTTGGGGGTGGGAGGCACCGTGTTACGGTGGTTCTCCTCCTTTCTCTCCAACCGGTCGCAGTTTGCATTGGCAGGGGGGCAGAGGTCGACCTCGAGGCCTCTCATTTGTGGAGTGCCGCAGGGATCAGTCCTCTCGCCCCTTCTGTTCAACATTTATGTGAAGGCGCTGGGTGAGATCATCCGTGGCTTTGGGGTGAGATACCACCAGTACGCTGATGACACCCAGCTGTACATCTCCACCCCAGGCCACCCCAACGATGCCCTTGAAGTGATGTCCCAGTGCCTGGAGGCTGTGCGGATCTGGATGGGGAGGAACAGGCTCAGGCTCAACCCTTCCAAGACTGAGTGGCTGTGGCTCCCGGCATCCCGATATAGTCAGTTGACTCCATCACTGACTATTGGGGGCGAGTCGTTGGCCCCCACAGAGAGGGCTCGCAATCTGGGAGTCCTCCTGGATATGCAGCTGTCTTTGGAGGAACATCTGACGGCTGTAACCAGGGGGACCTTTTGTCAGGTTCGCCTGATTCGCCAGTTGCGGCCCTTTCTTGATCGGGATTCCCTGTGCACAGTCACTCATGCCCTCGTCACCTCTCGCCTTGACTACTGCAACGCTCTCTACATGGGGCTCCCCTTGAGGAGCACCCGGAGGCTCCAGCTGGTCCAGAACGCAGCAGCGCGGGTAGTGACGGGAGCAGCATGGCACTCCCATGTAACACCGCTCCTGCGCGAGCTGCACTGGCTCCCGGTGGTCTTCCGGGTGTGCTTCAAGGTGTTGGTTATCGCCTTTAAAGCGCTCCATGGCATAGGGCCTAGCTATCTTCGAGACCGCCTGCTGCTACCGACGACCTCCGATCGACCCGTGCGCTCCCACAGAGAGGGCCTCCTCGGGGTGCCATCAGCCAAACAGTGCAGGCTGGTGACCCCCAGGGGGAGGGCCGTCTCTGTGGGGGCACCTACCCTCTGGAATCAGCTGCCCCCAGAGATAAGGAGAATCCAAGACCTCAGTGCCTTCCGTCGTGCCCTTAAAACCCATTTTTTCAAGCAAGCTGGGCTGGCTTAAGAAGAAATTTTTAAATGTTTTAAATGTTTTAATTGGTAGTGAGTTTTTATTGGGCCAAATTTATATATCTTTTAATTGTTTTTTAATATTTGTACTGCATGTTTTTTAATTCTGGCTGTACACCGCCCTGAGTCCTCAGGGAGAAGGGCGGTATAGAAATTCAATAATAAATAAATAAATAAAATAAATACTATCATCTGGTACCAGTTGTGGATCCATTCGGGTATTCCTTGAAGTAGGCAGGTGTGGTACAACTCTTGGTTCAGGCTGTCTCGGAAGTAGTGGACCAGGAGTCGCTCCGGCCAGTGCCTCAGCTTCCCTGCTAGCCTTCAGAATTCATGAACATATTCAGCCGCCAGTCTATTCCCCTGCCTGATGGCACAGACATCAGATTTCGCCTGCCGGACTAGCGTTGTATCTCCGAATCGGTCCTTGAGGTCCCCTAAGAACACATCGAGGTCCCCCAGCTCAGGGGCTCCTTTGTCGTGGAGGCCTGTCACCCATTCCACCACCTCTCCTTCCAGGTTCGCCACGATGGCATTCACACAGGCCACATCGTTGATGTAGGCAGGCCAGTAATGGTCCAGGTGAGTCCTCACTTGGTTCAGGAAGAATGCCAACTTCCCTGGGCTCCCATCAAACGTGGCCTTGATCAGTGGGGGCTTGAAGTGGCCAGGGATGGGCCAGTATTCTTGCTGCCACTCCGCCCCCTGGGGGCCGTGCCAGGGATGTGCACCTGCTGCCGCCAGTTGCACTTGAGGAAGGCCAGCCATCCTGGGGTGTTGTGGTGTTACCCACTGAGGTCCTTCAGCACCTTGCCCTGGAGCCTGGGCCAGCTGCGGGATGACCACCTGTGCAGGGCTGCCTGCTCCCAAGGCTGCTGCTCCTCCCGTTCTCGGTCAGGGTTGAGGCAACGGAAGTGGGAGGATCGCCACAGGTTGACCTGCTCCAGAAGCTTGGATCGCCTGCCTCACCGGCTCTACTCCCCGCAGTTCCATCCCAACGAATCGCTCTCTCAGCTGTTTGATTGATGGGCTGCGGCAGGCTGCCATGTATCTCCACTCTGCCGGCTCCTCCTACTCCATGTCTCTTTTCTCCCTCCATCTTGGGCCCTGGGCAAACGCCACTCCAGGAGGAATCAGGGGAAACTCAGCTTCAGACGGCCTCGGCGCCACACCCCGCCACAGCTCTTCGCCAGCCTGACGAAGCCCTCCAGCCGCCACAATCTGTTTGGTCTTCTCCGTTCGCCCTTTTGAACGAGTGACCACCGTCTGGGTGCTGAAGTCTACTTGGCCTGCAGTATGGGACTCTTTTGCTGGACCTGTAGTGGGCTTAGCCGCCTGCTCTCCTTTCCGTTCCACCCCCGACATCTCCTGGGTCTTCACAGCTCTTCCAGAAGTAACCGGACAGGCTGCAGTAGCCCAGGACCCCTTTGTCAATTTTTGGGATGTTGGCAGATCTGATTTAATGTCAAGGTTCCGACTGATGAACCCAACCAAAGTAAACACGGCCGAGACAATCCAATCTCTTAATGCAAAACTTTATTGAGTACATCATTTCGGCACTGATGAGAGCAAAACCAGATCTGACCATTTCCCGCACAAACCCACATAGTCAAAGTTCAGGTTCTCCCTCCAATTAGATCAGGTCACATTGTCCAATTGAGTCTCCTGGTATTGTTTTGAGACAGTCTTTTGACTCTGATAACCACCTGCCCAAACATCCTTGGTTCTCACGGCTGGCATCTTGATGTCTGGAACCTAAGTTCTATTTCCCCCTTCCCTCCCCCATAGTTCGTTGGCAAGCTGAGAAGCAATAATAGTTGCAACAGCAAAAAGCGCCTTTTGAAGCTTGACACTGCTCTTATTTTCACTTGCTTATTTACTATTTGCACTCCTTTATACCCCATGCCAAGATGTCTTCAAAGGCCAAGAACCTCAGTTCAGACGAAGGAAGTAGCAAGAAGCAGAAGAAGTGCATCAAACTTGATCTAAAGATGAAGACCATCAAAGTGTACCATGCCAGGAAGAAGGTGAAGTTTATAGCTAAAGAAGTCCTGGCCCATTCCACCATCTTCACGATTCTGAAGAATTTGAGAAGCCCTCAAGGTATTACAAGAGATGAGAAAAATTATCACAAAACCACGGAAATGCCTCATCCGCCCTCTCGTGTCCCATATCAAGAAGTCTACAAAGCCAAACACCCCTAGTTCAGCTGAAGGGTGTAGCAAGAAGTCTAAAAAGACCATCAGTCTTGATCTCAAGATGAAGATCATGAAAGCGTACGAAACCAGGATGAAGGTGGAGATTATCACCCAAGAAGAAGGCCTGTACCATCATCTTCCCGATTTTGAAGGATCAGAAAAGGATCAAAGAAGCCATGAAGGAATTACCAGGGACAAGAACAATTATCACAAAACCACAGAAAAGCCACGTCCCCCACTCACCATACCAAGATGTCTACAAAGCCTACAACCACCAGTTCAGCTGAAGAAAGGAGCAAGAAGCATAGGACATCCATCAGTCTTGATCGGAAGATGATAATCATCAAAGTGTAGAAAGCTGGGAAGAAGGTGCCCACTATTGCCTGAGAAGGCCTGAGACATATCATCATCTTCACAATTTTGAAGGATACAAAAAGGATCAAAGAAGCTGTGATGGAATTACCAGGGACAAGAAAAAATATAACAAGACCACGGATAGGCCTCGTCCACCCAATCACACCGCATACCAAAATGTCTACAAACCCAGAGACCCCCAGTTCAGCTGAAGGGAATATCAAGAAGCAAAGGAGGACCATTGATCTCAATTTGAAGATGAAGATCATCAGAACATATGAAGTCAGGAAGAAGGTGAGTCTTGTCGCCCGATAAGAAGGCCTGGCCTATACCACCATCTGCACGATTTTGAAAGATAAAAAAATCCAAGCGGTGATCAAAGGATCCCCAGGAATGGACACAAGCATTGTTGTGGTTCGCCAGCAGCCTGCGGAGCTGGCAGCAGAGTCAGACAGCGATGAGGCTAAGGAAGAACATGGGCCAGTCCTGGAGGCTGGGGAAGGCCCGGATGAGGGCTCTGCGTCGGAGGCAGAGATGGGGCCAGGGCCATCGGGGAGTGATGTGCGGACTCCGGAGCCTCCAGTGGCTGACAGTAGAGAGGCAGAGGAACAGGAGGAGCCTGTTCCTAGTGCACGTATGAGAAGAGCTGCCAGAAGGCAAGAGCAGCTAAAACAAAGAGGACGACTCGGGAATAGGGCCAAGAGATGATTGGCCCCTCCCATAAGGTTTAAAAGACCAGCAACGGCTCTTGGGCTCTTTGTCAGAAAACAACGTTGATAGTCTTGCTGCACTTATCTCTTGTTGGCCTCTTCTGCTTTTGAACTTTTGCCAAGAGAAGCCTTTGGCAGTTTGCCTAATTATACCAAGGTTGGTGATTAGACTGAAGAATTTGTGTTATGAAGAGTTTGTTTTAATTTAGTTTGGACTACGCTGAGAATGAGTTAATTCTCAGCTGTTCTAATAAAGTCTGTTTGTTTTGGAACTGTTTGCATCGATTACTACCTACTTGGGCCTGGGTCACAACAAGCATAACAAGAAACCGAATGGGCACATCCACCAGATCGAACACCAGCCCTCTCCTGCATCCTATGGACCAGAGAGCTATCACAACATTTAAGGTATGTTATTTACGGGCAGTCTTGACCAAAGCGGTAGTCACTACGAAGAACAGGGTGAGCTTGAATGAGTTTTGGAAACGATACAATATCCTACATTGTATCGAAAATGTCGGTAGGGTGTCAGTGTGAATTGCATGCAAGGCATTTGGGAAAAGTGCTTAAAACGTTTTACGTATCTCGTGAGGAACGTTGAAGGATTCGACCCTGATGAAGATTTGGACAAAACAAACTAGAACATTTTGTCCCTCTCACAAGCCCTCGATGTACAGGTTGATGCTGAAGCCACAAAAAAATGGATAGTGTCTATGGAGGGAGAACTTTCCAACAATGATTTAATCGAACTGAGAGAAGAATTGTCAGCCCAGGAGGTTGTGGAGGAAGAGGAAGAAGAACAACAGGTAGAAATTAAGCCTAAAAAAATCACTGAGAAGATTGGCTCATGTTTTCTCAAACGTTGACAAAATTTTATCAGTTAGAAAGGATGGATCCGAACATAGAATGTTTTGAAAGGGTACATCAGAGAATCCATGAAATCCTGCAGTGTTATCTTGAAATATATGAAGAAAAAAAAGAGAAAACATAGTGCAAACCAAAATTAGCAAGTTCTTTAATAAAGATCTTCCTTTCCTCTCCGTGGATAGGAATAGAACACCCAGACAACTGTCAGTCATCAGCTATGCAGGCGTATCCAAAATTTTTGAAAACACAGAAAAAGACTAATTTGCCTTATTTTGAAAAAGACTAATTTTTGGAAGGATTTATATCTGGTTGATTTGATTTTTACAGGTCCTATAATTGTAAAATCAGATGTTGAACTGTTTTATGTTTGTAAAACAATGTTACAATGCTGAGTTTTGTACTTGTGTAATAAACCAACTTTTCGTACTTTGAGATTCAATTTAACCTTTTATGGGATTGCCATTTGGATGGTTGGCTACCAGGACACATTTATGATCGTCACAGCTTCCTGTGGTCATGTGATGGCCGTGACCATCACAAGCAGGATCAGTGAAGCAGGGGTGGGTTCTACTTACCTTTACTACCAGTTCGCATCACGCCCCCTCATAAGTCACTTTTTCACAGCTTTTGTAACTTTCGTCACTACACGTATGCTTGTAAGTCGAGGACTACCTGTATTTACATTCATTGGAGAGAAAGGGATTATAAATGTAAGCAAGCACACCAGTGGTGGGTTCCTCCCGGTTCCGCCCGGTTCCGTCGAGCCGGTAGCGATGATGATATGATGTCACCGAACCAGTTCTGCCCCCCCTGCCCCCCACCCCCCTCACCCACCCACCCGTGTTATTCTTACCTTTTATTTGGCCCCACCCCCAATCTATTGCTGCCTCCTGAGTCCCAGCTGATGGCTAGAGGGAAAAAAACTGTTTAAACTCTTGCTGTGGGGCTTCAAAGGGCCGCTCTACAGCTGATCAGTGTTAAAAGAAAATAAATGAGTAGACCGGTGCCTGCAAAAATAAATGGGTAGACCAGTGCCTGCAAAAATACATGAGTAGACCGGTGCCTGCAAAAATAAATGGGTAGACCAGTGCCTGCAAAAATACATGGGTAGATTGGTACAGCTCTGCAAGCAGTTAAAAGCCTGGTAGACCAGTACCTCTGCTAAATCCTAAACAATTGTCACATGACCATCAAGCCACGCCCACAAAATAAGCCACGCCCACAGAACCGGTAGTAAAAAAATTTAGAACCCACCCCTGAAGCACGCAATGGGGAAATACACATTGAAAGGAATACACTAAGCATTGCCAGCCACTGGAAGGATCAATTTAATTAAGGTTAGAGGGGGACCTTATTAAATTCTGGAAAACTTTTTTTAGAGGCTAATTGCTCTATGGGGAAAAGCAGTTCAGGAAAATATAGGTTTTTTAGGTAATCTTTCCACTCAGCTGGGAACTGGGAAGAGAGAGAACTCGGTCCAGCACAGGACAGTGCCTACTAACTGTGATGGCAAACACATGACAGATGGAGTGATGGTCGTAACTGTTAGCATTGGTTGCAAAGTGGCTTTTTAATCAGTCATAACTACTACCACTCTCTGCCCAAGGCAGAGAAGTGAACAAGCTCTGCTAAACAAGGACTAGCTGTATTTTAATAACTGGATTGTTAAATCTTTTTCTTATGGGGTTCTAAATAAAATACCAGAATAAGCTAATAAAAGGTCTTGCGTCATCCCAGACTCCTGACAGTTCAGGAGAGAAGGACACCACCACACCTGATCCTTAAGGATAAAATTCCCCTCCAGCCAAGCAGACAGGCCACCGGCTAACAATAAGTTCTGTCTGGTTTGACTGTCTTTTGACCATCCAATCCATTGCACTTTTCAAGAACTGAATTGAAACTCTCCTTGGCTGTTTCACACACCACACCGAGTCTTGAACTAGGGCTAACAAATCACTGTTAACTTGTTTTCTTAATAACAATGGTCTGTGCAAAGAAGTTGATTGGTTTCCACCACACACTGAACTGCCAACCACCCATTGTCCTCAAGTTGAGTTGCATCTTGAGTTAATGTTAGATGTTACTCCATCTTAATCAAACTTAGATGCCCTTTGGTGGTGGTGGTATCTGATAGAACAGGGGTGTCCATACTTGGCAGCTCTGCCTTAAATTATCCTCCAGAATCGGTTTAAGTTGCCAAGTTTGGAGATCCCTGTGGTAGAACATCCCAAGAGAACATCTCCTGCTTGGTTGTCAATGTCAAAAACTGATTCTGGAGGAGAATCCAAGGCAGAGTTTCAATCTGGATTGGATTCTGTAGTCCAGGTAGGAGCAGTTCCATCACCCATTTTAATTGGATTGGATTCTATACAGGTAGTCCTTGATTTACGACCACAATTGGGCCCAACATTTCTGTTAAGTGAGACATTTGTTAAGTGAATTTTTCCCCATTTGATGACCTTTCTTGCCACAGTTGTTAAGTGAATCACTGTAGTTGTTACATTAGTAACACAGTTAAGTGAATCTGGCTTTCCCTTTGACTTTGCTTGTCAGAAGGCATAAAAGGGGATCTCGTGACTCTGGGACACTGCAACCATGATAAATATGAGTCAGATGCCAAGCGTCTGAATTTTGATCATGTGACCACAGGGATGGCACAACAGTCATGTGAAAAATGGTCATAAATTACATTTTTTAGCACTGTGTGTAACTTTCAATGGTTGCTAAACTGTTGCAAGTCGAGGACTACCTGTAGTCCAAGTAGGAGCAGTTCCATCACACATACCTCCGTGGTATAATATAGACAGGATTTTGAGAGGTCCAACCTGCCCTTGTCCTTTCTGAGAAGATCGTCCCACCAAGGGCCATCATCTGGTCTACAGTTTGGTGAGAAACGTAGTCAGGAGACGTTGCCAAGTTGAAGTTTCACCAGATCATAACCACCTGGTGTCATAATTGTTCTTCAAACAAGAGATTTATCACTTCAAAGTAACACTTATGGTGATGGTGGTGTTTTTTAATATCTGGCTGGTCCTTAAAATGGTAAATCTTACCCAGCTGATCCTCGTGATCTGATCCTTGTTTTTTTAACTGAGATTCCAAAACATTTTGGTCATCTCCTTCCCTTTTTTTATTTAAAGAATACCCATTCTCACGCCCGTCTGAAGTCTTTCCTGGAGTGCCATGGCCTGTCCCTCCTCTGGATCTGGATGGCAGAGCTCGGGGACAGCAGAGGAAACACAGCCAACAGTTTGAAACTGCAGCTGGAGGTCCGTGGCTGGGATGGCGTGGTTGCGTCTTGACGGGCAGGTGTTGAGATGAGCGAATGAGCTGAAGAGGGGGGTCCTTGGTGCTTTCTCAGTGTAGGGCTTTGCTTACAGACTTCATGACCCAACTAGGGAACGTCATCAGTGCTAGAAGGGATTGTGGGGGGGGGGGGGTTGCAGAGTACAGGAGAAGGAGAAGAGGAGGAGCAGGAGCAGGAGTAGGAGAAGGAGAGGAAACGGAGGAAGACAACGACCCTGAGGTCTTTGGTGCTCTCCGAGCTTGATGGCTTTCTTGGAGATGTTTCATGACCCAACTAGGGAACATCATCAGTGCTGGTTGAAGAGACCAACAGAAATATGGTTTCTTCAGCTCATCCACAATTTTCTTTCGCCAGTTCCCACATTGCATTGCATCGTTCCATCTGAGCGTTGTCGTCTTTGCACACAATGACGCTGCTTATGATCAAAGCAGTTGGTCGCCAATGTTTTTAAGGGAGGGGAAAACCACTTTGCAGAGCTGGTTGTGCAAATCGGATGCTGATAGCTCTCATTCCAATAACATTTTTAAATCCCCCTGTATGGGCACAAGCTCATTTGAACGTGGGAAAAGGGTCGGATTTGACACGCAAGCAGCTTCAAGCTGAGAATTAATTTCAGATGAGAGGCCTTTGTTTAATCTTTTTTAAAACATTCCATTATTCAGTGTTTTACTCTGCAAAATACATTTCCTGATTTGGCTGTCAGTCATTGATTTTGAACAACATTGAAAATTATATGGGAATAACTGGATTTACAGTAGATTATTTCCAGATTTTGAGAATTGGGGATCAAGTATAGGATGTTCCACTGACTTGTTGTTTGCTGTGACATTCAGCATTAGCATATCTTCCAGACATTGCATTACAGCCAAGAACTGGGAGTCATCTTTGGACTTCATATTCTAGACCAGTGTTTTTTAGCCTTGGCAACTTTAAGAGGTGTGGATTTCAACTCCCATAATTCTCCAGCCAGCATGCTTTAAGATGGGTGGGATTCAACCCCCATAATTCCCCAGCCAGCATGCTTGAAGATGTATGGACTTCAACTCCCAATATTCCTCAGCCAACATACTCAATGGGGAATTCTGGGAGCTGAGTTTCACACAATATAAAATTGCCAAGGTTGAGAAATGCTGCTCTAGAAGATCAGTCTGTTAGTAGTGATGGAGTTTTGGTTACTTCCAGTATCGGAGTTAGAGAACTCTTAGTTGCCAGAGAACATGAGTGAACGACAAAGGTGCTTTTTCAAGAGGCAACTGGACTTTGTTTTTCTTTGAAGATGTTTCACTTCTCATCCAAGAAGCTTCTTCAGCTCTGATTGGATAGTGGGGAATGGAAGGATTTATACTCTTTGCAGACAGCTGGTCATTTGCATTCTTTTTGAGAGTCATTGAGGCCACCTGGAGGTTTATCTGTGTTGTCAGGGTCACCTGAGTAGTGCAAATGGATGTGGACAGATGCATCAAATTCACAGGAAGATGTTAAAGAAAATAGTCTACCCTTCCTGGACTGTGCAGTATGCATTAAGGAAGACAGGCGCCTTAACATTGAAGTTTACAGAAAACCCCCACACACAGACCAATATTTACATTTTGATTCCCACTACCCACTGGAGCACAAAATGGGAGTCATCAGAACCCTACACCACCGAGCTAAAGGCCTGCCTACCAGCAAAGATGGAAAAGAAAAAAAACTAAAACACATGAAGGAAGCCCTCAGAACGTGTGGCTAATGGCCCTTCATCAAATCTCAAAACGACCCAACAGGAGCTCCTCCACAACTTTGTTCTCAAAGAAGAGAACAATAAACGAAGCAACGTTGTCATTTCATACGTTGCAGGAATATCAGAAAAGCTCAGAAGGATCTTCAGCCAACACAACATACGTACACACTTCAAACCCAAGAATACACCAAGGCAGAAGCTTGTCCACCCCAAGGATAAAACACCCAGACACAAAATGAGCAATGTGGTATATACAGTACAATGCAGCGAGCCATCTGCAGATCTTTACATTGGGGAAACAAAGCAACCACTTCATAAACGCATGGCACAACATAGGAGAACAAACCCATCAGGACAAGATTCAGCAGTTCATCTGCATTTAAAAGACAAAGGCCACTCCTTTGAAGACAGCAAAGTCCACTTTTTGGACAGAGAGGATCACTGGTTTGAAAGAGGGGTCGAAGAGGCCATCTATGTAAAAATTGAACAGCCCTTTCTCAACAGAAGGGGAGGGATACGACATATATCTCCAGTCTACAACACAGTCCTTTCAAAAGTTCCAAGAAGGCTCCACACCAATTTGCACTACTACGGTGACCCTGACGACACAGATAAACCTCCAGGTGGCCTCAATGACTCTGTAAAAGAATGCAAATGACCAGCTGTCTGCAAGGAGTATAAATCCTTCCATTCCCCACCATCCAGTCAGAGCTGAAGAAGCTTCTTGGATGAGAAGTGAATCGTCTTCAAGTCCAGTTGCCTCTTGAAAAAGCACTTTTGAGACAACTATGACCTGGATGACTGAGAATCTCCATAGACATGAGTGATGACACTTGCTTTCCTAGATAACATCGAACCTATGGTGCACTGCTGTTCCTGTTATGTTCTCATGCATGTTGTAACCCTCCTTTGCTAATGTAAGCATATTATCTCTAGTTCATTCTGTAGGAAAAAGGAAGTCTGTGGTTTTCTGGTGAACCACCTACATTGGGTGGCCAAAATGCAAAATTGTGGGTTCCTTGGTGCTCTCTGAGCTTGATGGTTTTCTTGCAGATGCTTCATGACCCAACTAGGTGACATCATCAGTGCTAGAAGGGAGTGGGGTTTGTGGAGAGGAGGAGGGAGGCGAAGAGAGGAGGAGGTGGATTGTGGGGTCCTTGGCACTCTCTGAGCTTGGTGGTTTCCTTGCAGATGTTTCATTACCAAACGTGGTGACCTCATCAGTGCCACCAAGCTCAAGAGAGCACCAAGGACCCCACAGTTCAACCCTGTGCTACAAATGTTCTCTTGTATCAGAACCACATATGTGCATCCAAACCTAGAAGGTCCTCCTCCCTTTGAGGACCTGAACTGTAACCCAAGCCCAGTTAGGGAGAACTGACCACCCTCATGTTGTGCTTGGTGACAGATCATCAAGACATTGGAGCTTCTGCCCATCCCTAACAAGAACATGCTGGAGGAGAGCAAAGTCCTTCCAGTCATCCAGCGTTGGGCCCGGACCAAATCCGCCATCCCACAACTGAGTGAAGGAGACAGTTATTCCAGTGAGAACACCTCCCGGGCTCATACGCCCCTCAACATGCCTGATCCATCCTCGAAGCCTGTCCTGGAGGGCGAGACAGATACCCCTAAGAAGGTGGCCTTCCAAAGACTCAAGATCATCAGTGAGAACAGCATGGACAGTGGTCTCTCAGACACCGCCAGCGAGATGGAGCTGAAGGAGAACAAAGAAGACCTTGAGCATCTTGACTACCTTCCAAGCGAAGCAGTGGACAAGCATGCCTTGGAGCAGGAGACAACCAAGGACGCCACCACAGAAGTTTTGATGGACGCCACCAAGGCTCCTGCTGCTGACCAGGAGGCAGAGCCCGACCGGGAGACCAAGAAGAGTCACACCCCAAAGCTGGAGGACCCCGTTGCTGCCGAAACCCCCTCTCAAGACGAAGAGGAAGGGGTCTCTGATGTGGAAAGTGAACGGAGCCAAGAACAGACAGACAAGTTGGTAGATCTCAGCGACTTGGCTACCAAGCTCCTGGACTGCTGGAAAGACCTCAAAGTAAGTTGGAGTCTCTGGGAAAATTAACTATTAGGCTTCAGAGTTAAGATTTTAAAGCCTGTGTGTGTTTTGTTGCATTCACATATGCAGGCTCCCATTTGAAGGGAGAATGAGTGAATGAATGAATGAATGAATGAATGAATGAATGAATGAATGAATAGCAGAATGGGATAAACTAAATCATATTTGCTTTGAGGGTCAATGCTTTGCAAACCTCACTATATCTATTTCCCATTTTGATCTGTTTTATTTTTTTGCTGCATGATTTTAAGCCATGAAAAGTATCCATTTGGCTCAGCCATAGAACAGAAATGAAAGTCAAATTGTTTCTCAACAGGACAGAATTAGTAGCATAGTATAATTATTTAATAACTAATTAATGAATTAATAATTTAAATTGGAGCAAACTGAACTTTCAACAGGTTAATTTCCAATAGACTGGAAGCCCTTCCATTAGAAAATGGATTTTCTTTTTTTTTTTTTATCTTATACATCCAACAAACATTAAATCTATAGCGGTCTACATCACAACGCGAGAAGGAAATAAACTTGTCCCATTACATATATAGGGTAACCTACAAAAGTCTATTACATGTACCAATTGACATGCTTATCCAATATCTCTATTTATAGCTCGATTTGACATCCAATTATACTATTGACTCCAAAATATATAGTAATCTGTGTCCCCCCGTCCTTTCAGTAACATAGTAAGACGATTTGATTCCGCACAATTCATTATTTTCTGAATTACTACTTGTTCGGGTGGGCTAACATCCATCTTCCAGTATTGGGCCCATGCCAATCTTGCAGCTGTTGTTATATGCAGCAGCAGGTACCATGCCGTTCTATTAACATTTTCGGGTCTTATCCCTAATAAAAATACCTCAGGACGCAATTGTATATGCTGCCCCAACATTTCATTGAGCCACTTCAGAATATTCTTCCACAATTTCATTGCCTCTCGGCAGGTCCACCATTGGTGGAAATATGTGCCTTCTTTAACGCCACATTTCCAACAGACTGAGGCTGTTCCAGGGAACATTTTTGCGAGTCTGGCCGGTGGTAAATGCCATCGATATGCCATTTTATATATATTTTCTTTATATCCTATTGACCGGGTTAATTTCATATCCTTAGTCCAAATTTCGCTCCATCTCTCAGGCTCTATTGAATAACCTAGATTCTTCTCCCAGGCATGAACCAAATTCTTCGCACCTTCCTCACCTACCTCCATAGCCATAAAGAATTGATAACATTTAGATAACTCCTTTTCATCCACCCCCAATAATATTCTATCCAAAATCTGCACCTCTCGGCTAATCCCAAGTCTCTGTCTATCTCTCATATACTTACTGCTAATTTGCATGTACATCCACCAATCTAGGTTCACTCCTTGTTCCTGAAGTAACAATTTAGTTTTTAACTTCCCATTCATATCTAATATTTCTTTGTAAGTCAATTTTTTCTCCGGATTATACAGACTCGGATAGATCAGTTTCCACAGGTGAAACCCAGAGTGGTACCTTATTATAATGTGTTGTCCTAATTTCCATCCAACTCTCAATCAGGACTCCTTGCACGTGATGTTTCGTAAAATATTTATTTATTTATTTATCTATCTATCTATCTATCTATCTATCTATCTATCTATCTATCTATCTATCTATCTATCAATCAAATTTTTATACCGCCCTTCTCCCAAAGGGACTCAGGGCGGTGTACAGCCAAGATAAAAAGCAACAATATAAAAGTTAAAAACAATTTAAAATTATTAGATAGTTTGGCCAATCAACTAAAACACAATAACCCATTAAAATAATATTTTAGGCCAGCCCTGCTTGATGGAATAATAGCGTTTTAAGGGCGCGGCAGAAGGTATGGAGGTCGGAAATCTGATGAAGCTCCGGGGGCAGCTCGTTCCAGAGGGCAGGTGCGCTCCCACAGAGAAGGCTCTCCCCCTGGGGGTCGCCAGTCGACACTGTCTAACCGATGGCACCCTGAGGAGACCCTCTCTGTGGGAGCGTACTGGTCGGTGGGAGGCTATTGGAGGCAGAAGGCGGTCTTGTAAATATCCAGGTCCTATGCCATGGAGCACTTTAAAGGTAGCGACCAACACCTTGAATCGCACCCAGAAAACCACTGGGAGCCAGTGCAGCTCGCGCAGGAGCGGTGTTACATGGGAGCACCGAGTCGCCCCCATAATCACCCACGCAGCCGCATTCTGGACCAGCTGGAGCCTCCGGGTGCTCTTCAAGGGGAGCCCCATGTAGAGAGCGTTACAGTAGTCCAGACGGGAAGTGATGAGGGCGTGAGTGACTGTGCGCAAGGCGTCCCGGTCCAGAAAGGGGTGCAACTGGTGGATCAGGCGACCTTGATAAAAAGCCCCCCTGGCCACAGCTGTCAGATGGTCTTCTAAAGACAGCTGAGAGTCCAGGAGGACACCCAAGTTACGAACCCTCTCTGAGGGGGCCAAAGTCTCACCCCCTATAGTCAGTGATGGAACCAACTGACTATGACGGGACGCCGGAAACCACAGCCACTCGGTCTTGGAGGGGTTGAGCCTGAGCTTGTTTCTCCCCATCCAGATCTGTACGGCCTCCAGGCACTGGGTCATCACTTCAAGGTCATCACTGGGGTGGCCCGGGGTGGAAATGTACAGCTGAGTATCATCAGCGTACTGATGGAAATCCACCCTGAAGCCACGGAGGATCTCACCCAGCGGCTTCACATAAATGTTGAACAGGAGAGGCGAGAGGACCGACCCCTGCGGCACCCCACAAACTAGGCGCCTTGGGGTCGACCTCCCCCCCATGTCAACACAGACTGCGTACGGTCAGAAAGGAAGGAGGAGAACCACCATAACACGGTGCCCCCCACCCCTAACCCATCCAACCAACGCAGCATGATACCATGGTCGATGGTATCAAAAGCTGCTGAGAGATCTAATAGGACCAGGACAGAGGAACAGCCCCTGTCTTGAGCCCTCCAGAGATCATCAACCAATGCGACCAATGCCGTTTCCGTGCTATACCCAGGACTGAAGCCCGACTGGAACGGATCCAGATAGTCCGCTTCATCCAGGTACTGGGGAAGCTGTCACGCCACCACACTCTCCACAACCTTCGCCACAAAGCGAAGGTTGGAGACTGGACGATAGTTTGATAAAACAGCCGGGTCCAGAGAAGGCTTCTTGAGGAGGGGCCTCACCACCGCCTCTTTCAAGGCGGCGGGAAAGAAACCCTCACTCAGAGAAGCGTTGACAATCCCCTGGAGCCAGCCTCGTGTCACCTCCCGGGAAGCCAGCACCAACCAGGAGGGGCACGGGTCCAATAAACATGTCGCCGCGTTCAACCTACCCAGAACCCTGTCCACGTCCTCGGGAGCCACAAGGTCAAACTCCTCCCAGCTAACATTCTCAGGACCCACCTCCATCATCCCATCCGGCTCTACCCAGTCGGAGTCCAAACCCTCCCGAATCTGAGTGATTTTGTCATGCAGATATTGCACAAAATCCTCAGCCCTGCCCTGCAAGGGGTCTTCCCGCGCTCCCAGGTGGAGGAGGGAGCAGGTCACCCTAAACAGGGCGGCCGGGCGATTATCTGATGACGCAATAAGAGCGGAAAAATAATTACATTTTGCCGCTTTTATCGCCACTAGGTAGGTCTTAATATAGGACCTTACCAGTGTTCGGTCGGATTCGGAACGGCTGGCCCTCCAACCGCTCTCCAGGCATCTTTTCCGGCGCTTCATCTCTCTCAGCTCCTCAGAGAACCAAGGAGCCAATTGAGAACGGCGCCGGGTCAGAGGCCGCAAAGGCACGACGCGATCCAAAGCCCCAGCGGCCACCCCCTCCCAGGCCGCCACTAGTTCTTCAGTCGAGCTGTGAGCCAGAGCCTCAGGGAATGGCCCAAGCTCCATCAGGAACCTATCCGGGTCCATCAGGCGCCTGGGACAGAACCATTTACCTGGTTCCGTCTCCCTGCGGCGAGGGTTAGTGGTTTGAAAGTCCAGTTGGAGGAGTGAATGATCAGACCATGACAAGGGCTCGGTGACTAAGTCCCCTATTTCTAGATCATTCTGCCACTGACCAGAGACAAAAATCAGATCCAGAGTGTGTCCCCCCCATGTGTGTGGGGCCATGAACTAACTGGGTCAGGTCCAAGGCCGTCATGGAAGCCATGAACTCCTGAGCCGCCATAGACGTTTCACCGACCGATGGCAGGTTGAAATCCCCCATAACCATAAGCCTGGGGGTATCAACCGCCACCCCGGCTATCACATCAGGCAGCTCGGGTAGGGCCGCTGTTGCATAGCAGGGAGCCAGGTACACAATCAGCAGGCCCACCTGCACCCCCTGGCCCCACTTCACAAGGAGGGACTCACATCTGGCTGAGGAACAGTGGCCTCCCTCGGACATAGACTTTCATTAATAATAACCGCCACCCCCCCGCCCCTTCCCTGAGCCCTGGGCTGATGGAATGCCCAGAAACCCGGCGGGCACATTTCAACAAGGGGCACCCCCCCTTCTGAGCCCAGCCAGGTCTCCGTAATACCCACCAGGTCTGCACCCCCCTCCTGGATAAGATCATAAATGAGGGGGGCTTTATTTACCATGGACCTGGCATTGCACAACATCAGCCGGAGGCTCCGGCCCTGAGGATCTGAACAACCTGGGAAACGAGAAAAGCATTGGGGACCGGAGTGCGCAATCGCTCGAAGATAGCGAGTGCGCACTCCCCGAACATAATATGGCCCCCTGCTTCCACCATATCTGCCCCTCCCACTCACAGTACTGATAGAACAGCCCTCCCTAAGTCGAGCTCCGGCCCCCTCCCCCAAAATATGCTGGGGGTTTGCCTCTCTCCCACCATAGGTGGGCATGCCACCCCTGTTGGAGATCATGACCTTCGATTGCTAACAGACGTCTCCTTTGTAGTGTAATCCACTCATGGATCCAAACCAAAACCGCCAAATTATAGTAGTACTTCCAATTTGGGACCCCCAACCCACCTTGTTCTTTCGGTTTCTGCATCATTTTCAACTTAATTCGAGGCTTCTTGCCCTGCCAAATAAATCTATTTGTAGCCCTGTCCAGGTTCCTAAAAAAGGTTTTATCTAATCTAACTGGGGCCGTTTGAAAGAGAAATACCATTCTGGGCACTATTTGGGTCTTAATTAAGGCTATCCGTCCCATTAATGACAATTGTATCTTGCCCCATTTCTCCAAATCTTTGTCTAGTTGCTCAGTTAATTTTAGATAGTTATCCGCCTTTATTGAGGAGCATCTATCAGACAGCCAAATCCCTAAATATTTGACTTTACGAACTACCTGGAGGCCCAAAGTGTTTTGTAATTCTAATTTTTGTATTTCCGTCATGTTTTTAACTATAATATTTGTTTTTTTCCTATTTATTTGTAATCCAGCCACCTCACCAAATTTCTGTATTATGTCAATAAGTCGCCCTCCAGAGGTTAATGGCTCTTCCAGAACAAAGACCAGGTCATCCGCAAACGCCTGGACCTTGTATTCTTGTTCTCTGATCTTCAATCCTCTTATACTCACCTCTTGTCTTATTGACCTAAGTAAAGGTTCTAGTGTGAATATAAACAGCAATGGGGAGAGTGGGCAGCCTTGTCTCGTTCCCTTCGCTATCGTCACCTCCTCCGACTCTTCTCCATTGACCAAAATCTTGTTCTTCTGTTGACTATAAATTGCCTGGATTGCATTTATGAAATGATCGCCATATATTTCAATTGTGATATAAGATAATTCCAATTGACCCTATCGAAGGCTTTCTGGGAGTCCAAAAAGAGGAACGCTGCCTGCTTCTCAGGGTGAGCCTCATAATATTCCAGGGCATCCATTATGATCCGTACATTATCTTTCAACTGTCTGGCCGGTAGAAAACCATTTTGATCTATATGGATGAATTCGCTAAGGTATCTCTTAAATCTAGCTGCCATTACAGCTGCAAAAATTTTATAGTCGGCGTTTAAAAGTGAGATGGGCCTATAGTTATGTATCAGAGTGTGGTCCCCCCCTTCCTTCAGTATTAAAGAAATATAGGCCTCTAGCCATGATTTGGGAGCCTTAGACTCCATCAATACCATATTAAAAATTTCTTTCATATATTTTATGTATAGATCTGTAAAGGTTTTATAAATCTCTGCAGGCAAACCATCAGTACCAGGGGTTTTACCGGCCTTCTGCCTCTTGATCGCAATCTCTATCTCTCCTTCCGTAATCTCCTTATTCAACAGGTCCTTGACTGAATCTGGAAATTTGGGAAGATCCAAATGTTCCAAGTATACCTTAATTTTCTCATCCGGCACTTGCTCACTAACATAAAGTTGTGAAAAGAATTTCTGTGCAATCCCTTTTTTCTGTTCATTATCTACCCATATGACTCCCGTCTTGTCCTGTAATTGGTCTATCTGCCTACTTTCCCTTTCCTTCTTTAGTTTATAAGTAAGCCACCGGCCCGCCCTATTAGCATATTCAAAATGGTGTTGTCTGGCCATTCTAAGATTATGTGCTATTTCCTCCTGGTCTAGTAATATGAGTTGATGTTTACTTGCGTCTACTGCTTCCTTAGCTTTAGCATCTAGTGGGTTAATCTGTAAATTCCTCTCTGCAGTCCGCAACTTCGCAGTCCAGGTTTCCCTCTCCTTAAGTTTCTGTCTTTTCTTCCCCGCTATATATTTAAACGCTAACCCTCTCATATAGGCTTTCGCCGTATCCCACAAAATCTGTATCGAGGTTTCCTTATTATCGTTGACCCTAAAGAAGGCTTCCATTTCTCTCTTTACCATTTGTTGAAATTCCGTCTCCGTTAAAATACTTGCTCTCAACATCCATCTCTTATTTCTTTTGATTGTGTCCCTCTTCCACCTAACCAATAATGGACTATGGTCTGCCCAGGTATTCGGTTCTATCTCTGTCGCTACAGTTCTGTTCTTTAAATCTGTAGTTTCCCACATCATATCCAGCCTTGACCAAAATTTATGCCTGGGAGAGAAGAAGGTATATTGATTTGTCTGAGGGTGAAGCGCTCGCCATATATCCGTAAGACCCAACTCATCTCTCATATCTGCACATACTTTTGGAAGAATTCTCCTATTATCTCTCTTTTGACTGTTCCCCGGTAAATAATCCAAATCCCTGTCGATTACTGCATTAAAATCGCCTAGTATAGCTATATGGTCATATTGCAAATCAATAAGTTTTTGATACACCTTTTGATAGAAATCAGACTGTCTATAATTTGGGGCGTATATTCCCACCAAGAGGACCTGTAACCGGCCTATACGTATCTCCAACATTAGAGTCCTTCCCTCATCATCCATATAAATTAATTTAGGTTCCAGGCAACTTTTAACATAAAAGACCACACCTCTTTGTTTCTCGTCAGCTAACGTAGCATACAGCTTACCAAGTTCAGGACATTGCAAAACACATTCACATTGTTTTTTAATATGCACTTCCTGGAGACATATAACATCCATTTTCAGTTTTAGTAAATTCTTGAAAACCCGCTTTCTCTTCACTTGTGCATTCAAACCATTTGTATTTAATGAGAACAAACATATTTCCTCCCCCATCTTTACTTATCTGCATTCTTTGCTCTAGTTGTCTGTCTGGTTACCCGTTGGTTGCTCTCTTCTTCTCTTTCCCTTACTCCTACCGCTCCTTTCTCCTCCTGCCCTCCTTCCTGACCCTTACTATCTACCACATCTTCACTTTCCCTTCCTCCTTCCCTTTCCCAATTTGTAAATTCACTTTCAAGAAACTCATCAGCTTCCTGCAGGGTTTCAAGATGTACTCTCTTCCCCTGCCATGTCACCAAGAGCCCATCTGGAAGTAGCCATTTCTATCTCACATCATATTTTCGTAGTTGTGTTGTCAGCGCTTGGTAGTTTCGTCTTTGATCTCGCACCTTCTTCGGCACCTGTCTCAAAACGGTGACCTGTTTGCCAGCGTACTTTATCACCTGGTCCTTTGATCTCTGGTATACTTCCTCCCGTAACAATCTCTTACTAAATTTTACGTGGACTTCCCTCGGGAGATTCTGTCTCCTTGTAAATGATGTAAAAACCCGGAAACATTGAAGCGTAGAAGTCTTCTCGGCCACAGCTACCGCCTCTAGAGATTTATGCGGAGTAGGAGGAGTCGTAATTGGAGCCATAGATGCTGTTGATATCGGAAGCTTCTTTCCGGTCTTAGTTGAGGAGCTAGACATTTCTGCTAAACAGAAGAACCTCCTCCAAAGTAGCATATAACTAAGATGAACCCAAAGGTGCTAGTTGTTGCTCTACCCTATCCCAATAATTGATCAATATTCTAGTCTGTTAGCGAGTTACTTTGCTATTTAGTCAGTTAGCTACCTTACTTCCTATCCCCCCTTCAGTACTCTCAAATGATTAATAGTTAAATCAGTTAATTATCTAATTATTGCTCTAGAATTAATCAATACTCTAATCAAATCAATTAGTCCACTTTATATTAATTCTCACCACTACATTTAACTCCTAATTTTCCAAAACATATACAAATATACCCCAACAAATTACTTATAATTTCAATCAGTCCATTAATAAGATGATCTAAGAATTAGTAGAGATAGCAAAGCCATTTGTGGCAAGGGATTTCGAAAAAGGAAGCACTATCCGGCGTGACGTCATAGGCGAGTGGAACGGTAGGGAAAGTTTTCCTGAGCCGCGAAACTTTTGTTTCTCTTTGCCAAGTGGTTAAAGGAGCCGTTGCTGATCGTGGAGCGATCGGCAAAGAAGGATGAAGGTCTGGGCTTGCCAGGAGTAATGCGAACTCCCGACGAAGTGAAAGATGATCCTGATCTCCGGTGAGAGAGAAAAGGGCCCTGCAGAGAGGGCAGAGGCCCTATTGCCATGACAGAGCGCTTTTGGGGGAATGGAGCGGAAGTGGCACTGGCGGTGAAATAAATAGACTGGATTGCGAGAAAGGAACTGATTGTCCCCTCAGGATTAACGCTGAAGATTCAGGGGGCGCAAAGCTGATTTTTGGCTGGAAGCGTCAGATTGGTTTTGTGAGTAACTTGGAGGCGATATTGGAAGATCGGAGAGATCGGGTGCTGAGTGGCCTGTCGGGTCGGATGGGCGCTGTTTCCTCTGTTTGGCAATTGACTTGTATTTATGACAGTTGCAGTGTCCCGGGGTCACATGATCCACTTTTGCGACCATCTGACAAGCAAAGTCAATAAGGAAGCCAGATTCACTTAACAACCATGTCACTAACTTAACAACTGCAGTGATTCACTTAACAGCCATGGCAAGAAATGTAGTAAAATGGGGCAAAACTCACTGTCTTGCTTAGCAACAGTAATGTTGGGCTCGATTGTGGTTGTAACTCGAGGACTACCTGTGAACTTTATCTGTCATGTGATCAAATTCTTGGCCATGGGATATCAAACACTGTCTCCTGCTAAACATTAAAGAGACATTGGAAGCCTGTTTTTCATTTTGAAGAATAGCAAATAACTTAAGAAAGATTCAGCCTACACAAGGGGTGGGTGATGTATTGTTACTGAGTTGTTAGAAACTTAGCATGGGAAAAAAATGGGGTCTTGAGAAGACCAGCATTAGGGGAACCCTTCCAGAAGAAAAGAAATATGCAGTTTGTTTGGATCCTGTCTTTTGATTTTTACTTTTCAAAAGTTACAAATATCTATAGCAGTATTTTTAAACCTTGACAACTGAAGATGGGTGGACTTCAACTCCCAGCATCCCACAGCCACCATGCTTTCAGACGGGTGGACTTCAACTCCCAGCATCCCACAGCCACCATGCTTTCAGACGGGTGGACTTCAACTCCCAGAATTCCCCAGCCAGCATTCTTTAAGATGAGTGGACTTCAACCCCCAGAATCCCCCAGTCGGCAAGCTTTAAGTTGGGTAAACTTCAACTCCCAGAATCCCCCAGTCGGCAAGCTTTAGGTTGGGTAAACTTCAACTCCCAGAATCCCCCAGCCAGCATTCTTTAAGAGGGGTGGACTTCAACTCCCAGAATTCCCCAGTCAGCATGCTTTAAGATGGGTGAACTTCAACTTTTTTGTATCCAAGATGGAGGCAACGGAGGAAACATAGTTACATCACGGGCAGAAAAATTGCTATTAAACTAAGATAATAGTTTAATAATAGGAGAGAGAGAAGCCCAGTTGCATCCGAGAGGCCTACCCAAGAGACCAGAGGCCCATTGAAATGAAGTGAGCTGAGAGACAAACCAACTAGAGGCAGCAAAACCAACAGGCAGAGAACAAAGAGGCGAGCTGGTGAGCGAGTGGGGCCAGCTGCAGAATAGGGAGGAAAATCAGCTGTGGGGCGGAGAGGCCAGTAGACCGAGGGCAGCAAAATGACTGGCAGAGAACAAAGAGGCGAGCTGGTGAGAGAGTGGAGCAAGGAGGAGGAGAAGAGAGGAGAGGCGAGCTTGCTGTGGACCATCCAGGTGATCCTGTTTGATGGTGGAAGCAGCGTACCGGCGTGACGGACCAGCAAACGGGAGCCATGTGGCTGCTGAGGAAAAAGCAGCTGCAGCACAGCAAGGAAGAAAGCCAGCAGCAAGGGACAGCACAGCGCAGCGAGCTAGAGCCTGAGAGCAGCACAGAGAGCAATGGGGAAAGCTATGGTGGAGCTGAGTGGCAGGCTGAGTGGAGCAGACCAGACAGCGGAGCTGAGGTGAGCTGACTGGAAAGCTGACCGGCAGACCAAGATGGCTGACCAGAGCAGAGACGAGACCAAAAAGACCCAACCACCGAAAGACAAGTGTAGCTGGCAGAGAGAACAAGAGGCCGGAGCAGTGAACGACGGAAGTGAAGGCAACAAATTAAGCTAGAGGTCCCAGTAGTCAGGGAGGGAAGACCCTGATAGAGAATAATACTACAGGACAGAAAATAAAAGATAACTAAATAGGCAAATAATAAGGACAAGAGTGGAACATTAGAAATCAAAGAACTAGATCAATCAAATAAATAAGGCAAATGTTAAATAATAAGGTAGGGAGGAATTGGAGCTCAAAAGGTTTAAAAAATATAGGGAAGAAAAGAATAAAACTAACATAACAGTAAGCAAGTTAAATAAATAACAACAGAAAAACGAGCAGAAAAAGGCAGTAAAAAGGCTAGAAAAAAAGAAAGAAACATAATTTTTTACCCTTAAAAGAAGCAGCAAAAAGAAACAAAAACATGGAACTGATACTATTGTGGTATGCAATCTATGTTCCATGTATGTGCTTATGCCCAAAGAACACCCAAATTATACATGTATTAAATGTAAACTAGGTGAACTACTAGAGGAAAAAGTAAGGAATCTAGAGGCAACTCTACCCAAACTCCAACCTAAGCAAGAAAGCTATACCCAAATTGAACCAAATAATGAACAAATAACTCCCAGCGGATTTGACCCTGCTGATAAACCCTTGGAGGAAGACAAATGGAGGTATGTCACACATAGAAGGAAACACAATAATCAAAGAAAAAAGCAGCATACATCTAATAAACCGCTACTGCCCAATCTAACCCAACCAGAAGCAGCCCCATTAAAACTGAGCAATCGATTTCTCCCCCAGATGAAAATACGCAGACCCACAACCTCCCCCTCCAAGAAAACATGCAGACACCTAGAAAAGAGACAGCATCAAATATCCCTAAAAAAGTCACATCAACAAACACACCTGAGATAAACAGAAAATCAACCCAGACTGCACCCCCCAAAAAAGGAAGGCGAGTGTTGGTGATGGGAGATTCTATTCTCAAAGGAACAGAACCAGCCATCTGCAGACCGGACATACAATCTAGGGAGGTATGCTGTCTCCCTGGAGCAAAAATCAAGGATGTGGCTGAGAACCTAGCCAAAATAATTAGGCCACAGGTTACTACCCTTTCCTCCTCCTTCACATTGGGACAAATGACGAAACCAAGAAGCTGAGTACAATATTGAGAGATTATAAGCAGCTAGGCAATAAAGTTAAGGAGCTAGGAGCACAAGTAGTGTTCTCCTCAGTACTCCCAACAAAAGATCAACACCCATTGAGGGAAAAAAGAATTCTAGAAATAAACCACTGGCTAAAGGGTTGGTGTCGCCAAGACAACTTTGGTTTCCTGGACCATGGACTGCATTACCTAAAAGAAGGACTCTTGGCAAGGGATGGGCTGCACCTCACGAAAACAGGGGGAAATGTACTTGGAAAAAGACTGGCCCAACTCATCAGAAGGGCTTTAAACTAAAATTGAAGGGGGAGGGTGACCAATCTTTAGAATCTCTAGAACACAAAACCAATCATAAATCCCAAGAAAACTGTTAAGGAATTCGCAGAGCAACCCTTGAGTAGCAAGGGTGTGCACATGAAAGCGATTGAGAGTAGTTAGGAATAAACACAGCCAACACACAGATACACTGAGTTGTGTTTACTTTTAGGAAATAGTAATAAGGCACAGTCCAATAAACAGTCCAGGTCATACACAGATAAAGCAGTAGATAGTAAAACAATAGTCCAGGGATAATCCAATAACAAAGTCTTCTTACCAGTCGTTTTAGTCATACACAATAAACAGTTGCAAACAGTAGCAAACACAGCAAAGAGCACACAGCAAACAGCAAAAAGTCAGCAAAAAGAGTCAACATACCAGGTTTCTAGCTCCCTGTTAAGGACATTGGCTACAGAGCTAACCAATCAGGACACAGTATGATGCAATACAGCAATACAGCAGTCTTAAAGCTATAATGATGGTTTATATATTGCCAACTCAACAAGTTAGGTAAACTCATTTCCTAACATACTCCCCTTTGGGTAGGACGATATATAATACCTTACATTCTTAAACCATAGTTCTCACAACACGCTTTGTGCTTAATTGCACCCTGAGCCTTGGTGAAATGATCTGCAATATTGTGTTCAGTCATACAGTACTCGAACTGAATCAATTTACTTTTTATACACTGTCTAACGTTTAAATATCGCAAATCAGTATGCTTAGACTGTGTTCTTACAGCTAAATTAGTAGCCATATTTATTGCAGATTGATTGTCTTCGTACACTATAAATGGATCATTCACATTTAATCCTATATCAATTAACAATTGTTTATAAAATACTAATTCTGTACACATCAAGGATAAACATGAAAATTCGGCTTCCATAGTTGATAAACTAATATGCTTTTGCCTAATTGATTTCCATCCTATCAAAACATTACCCAACATTACCACTATACCTGATGTTGATTTACGAGTAAGTAGATCAGTTGCAAAACTTGCATCAGCATATGCAGTTAAAACTAAGTCACTACTAGGCTCCAAATATAACGAATAATAAATTGTTTGCTTCAGATACCTAAGTATTCGCTTAGCAGCTTTCCAGTGTCTTTCAGTAGGTTCAGCATTATATCTAGCCAGTTGGTTAACACTATAAGATATATCTGGCCTAGACCAATTACTTAAATATGATAGACTGCCTATTAAGGATTGATATATTTCCTTATCGAATACAGGACTTTGAATATTACTATGTTTAAAATCCTGACTCATTGGTGTTTTAGCAGACTTAGAGTTCCATATTGTAACGTTTTAGCAATTGGCTAATTTTCTTGGCTTGCGAAATTTTGTAACCTTTACTAGTTTTAACTACGTCAAGACCTAGATAATGCTTAATTTCTCCCAAATTCCTAATTCTGAACTTCTTTTGCAACACAGATACAATTTCAGTTGCTTCGTTTTCAGATTTGGTTATAAGTGCTATATCATCAGTAAATAGCAATAATAAAGAAACTAAACCATTTTTCTCTTTCTTAAATAAACATGGATCAGCTATACTAGCTACAAAACCCATAGCAACTAACCCATTAACAATACATTTATTCCACTCATAACCAGACTGCTTTAAGCCATAAAGACTTTTCTTCAGTCTCCAACAATCAGTCTTTCCATCAGTATTCAAACCTAGTGGCTTCTTCATATAGATTGTATGTTGTAATGGCGCATACAGATATGCAGTTTCAACATCTATATGGTTTATCCTGTATCTATTCTTAGTTGCCCATACTAATGCTGCTCGCAAAGTAGTCACCCTCAGACTCAGTGCAAACACTTCATCATAGTCCTTATCTGACTGAGCAAATCCTTGAGCAACTAATCTTGCCTTATGGGTAACAGTCCCATCTACACCAGTTTTTAGTTTATAAACCCACTTGCAACCAATTGCATGCTCACCTGGTGGTAGCCTAACGTTCTCATAAACATGTTAGGAAATGATTGTTACCTAACTTGTTGGGTTGGCAATATATAAACCTCAATATAGCTTTAAGTCTGCTGTACTGCATCATACTGTGTCCTGATTGGTTAGCTCTGTAGCCAATGTCCTTAAAAGAGAGCTTGAAACCTGGTTTGTTGACTCTTTTTGCTGTTTGACTGTGCCTTACTATTTCCTGAAAGTAAACACAACTCAGTGTATCTGTGTGTTGGCTGTGTTTATTCGTAACTACACTCAATCGCTTTCATGTGCACACCCTTGCTACTCAAGGGTTACTCTGTGAATTCCGTAACAAAACATCTAACTCCTTCAATGATGTCAGCTCTTTGTCCATTGCTTTCTTACAAGCTACCTGATCCTTTTCAGGATACAGTTTAATGTCATTAAAGTTAGACGGCTCTATGTTCACCTGGCATACAACACTTGCTTGATACCTATCAGGTGGACGACTATCTCGAGTTGACCGTCTAGGTAATTCAGGACTCGCTATAGGTATTTCCTCTTCTACCTCCCCTGTAACCTCTTCCTCCTTTAGAGTAATAGAAGGTTCTTCCTCAATTATCTCGTTATCAGGGTTATCATTAAACATTTGAGTATCCACAATAACACTATCATTTACCTTGTCGGATTCCTGCTCAAGCTTACTCCAACCAACATGCTCCAGGAACTTAGCACTAGCACTGCAGTACACACTAGTGGTACCTGGCGCCCAAAATCTATATGACCTGTGGTTGGATTCATAACCAACAAAAAACAGCTTCTTTGCTCTATGTTGCCCCTTTCGCCTCAATTGCGAAGGAATATGAACCCATGCTGGGGCTCCAAATGTGTGCAAATAACTTAATTCTGGTCTTCTACCATGCCAACGTGTGAATGGTAATTCACCAGTTGTTGAATTGACTATGTTATGCAAGACATGGTTAGCACACATTATTGCCTCACCCCAAAGTGTCTCAGGCAAACCAGAATCAGATAACATGGTTCGAGCCATAGCCTGCAACGTTTGCCCTCTGCGTTCAATATACGCATTATGTTGCGGTCTATAAGGGGCAGAACGCTTGTGTTCAATGCCAGCTTTCTGTAACATAGTTACACATCTGTAATTGGTAAACTCAGTACCATTGTCAGTTACCAGGCAAAGAACCTTGTGTTTCTTTTTCCTCTCAGCAAACCTCAGCCAGTTTGAAAAATGCTGGAATGTTTCTGCTTTGGTTTTCATAAGGTAACAGAAACCATAATGGGAAAAATGGTCTATTATGCTCAATATATAAAAGGCTCCTCCTAAACTAGGTTTTTTAGGACCAATAATATCTGCAAACACTACCTCCAAAGGTTCATTGGTTGTAAACCCATTAACTCTGTTTGCAGGAGTTACCTTACTTTTTTCTTGGCTACAAGCATTACAGTTTAAATAATTTTTACAAGGTTTTAATTTTATCCCATCAGATAATTCATTTTCTTTAACATTTTAAAGTTTACATGTCCCAAACGCCTATGAAGCAAGTGAATGCATTCATCATGTGGTTTTGTGTTATCGTAAACTGAGTTAGCATTCGCCATGATTAATGGATCATCATTCAGAACAAACAAATCATTCTCTAACTTTGCAGTAACACTTGTTCCATCTTTTTCTGTCAGACATTTATCTCCCCTAAATGTTACTACAAACCCAGCTTTTAACAATGCTTTCACAGATAGCAGGTTAAACTTTAGTTTAGGTACATACAACATAGGTAAATGCTCATTTATACATGAACAATATGCAGTACCTTCTCCAGATACTTTCATTTTCCATCCATTTGCTAATGATACATGTTGTTTACTCTTGGTCATTTTAACAAACCTCTCTTTACTATTAGTTATAGACTGCGATGCTCCACTGTCAACTACCCACAAATCATGGTTTACAGTTGTAGTTGAGCTGGATATAGCTAAACTAACATCCTTTAGCTCTCTGTTGACTACCAGTATTCAGTTTCTTGCCCTTTTTACAGAATCTAGCTATATGACCCTTAGCCCCACAAGAAAAACATTTTCTAACAGTATAGGCAGTTGAAGACAGGTTTTCTTCCTGTGGTTGTCTCTTTCTCAGTTGGTCTTTATCTTGCCTTCTTCTGGACTCTTCTAACAATCTCCCGGTTATGCCAGTCAATGTCAGTTCATCTCTGGTCAGAACTTCCAGTGAAGATACATAATCATCATAACTTTCATCCAAAGAGGAAAGAACGATATAGACCTGATGAAGCTCTGAGAAAATCAGCTCCTTTTCATGTAGCTCTTGTAAAGTTCCTTTCATAAACTCCAAATGAGCTAACATATCTCCACCTTTCAGAAGACGAGCTCTAAACAGTTTACGTGTAAGGTGTATGTGTGCACCCACACTATCACGAACATAAATCCTCTTCAGAGTGTCCCAACACTTGGCAGCAGACTCCTCACTACGAATATGGACTAGCTGCTGGTCACTCAGTGTCAGTCCGATTATACAAAGAGGCCTTTCATTATCCCGGTTAAATTTGGCTATTTTCTTTGCATCTTCATCATTTGCTGGTTTCCAAGCAGTTACTGTACATCCGGTGGATCATGAACTACAGCCCATAGCCCTTCTTTACGCAGAAGTAGGCTGCACTTCATAGACCAGGAAACGTAGTTTGTTCCATCCAACCGGGTTATCAGAGATATGCTGGTTAACTGTTCTTGTGCCATCTTCACTTAAACAATAAACCACAAAAACAGCTGTCTGAATATGGTACTGTGTATTCACACTAACTCTCAGTATCCTGGGCCCATAACCAATGTTGAGGAATTCTCAGAGCAACCCTTGAGTAGCAAGGGTGTGCACATGAAAGCGATTGAGAGTAGTTAGGAATAAACACAGCCAACACACAGATACAGTGAGTTGTGTTTTCTTTTAGGAAATAGTAACAAGGCACAGTCCAATAAACAGTCCAGGTCATACACAGATAAAGCAGTAGATAGTAAAACAATAGTCCAGGGATAATCCAATAACAAAGTCTTCTTACCAGTCGTTGTAGTCATACACAATAAACAGTTGCAAACAGTAGCAAACACAGCAAAGAGCACACAGCAAACAGCAAAAAGTCAGCAAAAAGAGTCAACATACCAGGTTTCTAGCTCCCTGTTAAGGACATTGGCTACAGAGCTAACCAATCAGGACACAGTATGATGCAATACAGCAATACAGCAGTCTTAAAGCTATAATGATGGTTTATATATTGCCAACCCAACAAGTTAGGTAAACTCATTTCCTAACAAAAACAAATCAAACAATGAGGTAGGGAGTGATGAGAAAAGAGAAAAACTCAAACAACAACTAGGAGATGCAGGAAACACCCATGGACAGGCATAAAAGTCTTAACTGCTTATATACAAATGCTCAAAGCTTGGGAAACAAACAGGGTGAACTAGAAGCAATATTACACGAGGGCAGGTACGACATAGTTGCCATTACAGAAACCTGGCGGAACGAAACCCATGACTGGAATGTACTGATAGATGGATACAAATTGTTCAAAAGAAACAGATCAACACAAAGAGGAGATGGCATTGCACTATATGTAAGAGATCACTACATATGTAGGTCATTTATTAGTAGTGCTTCCAACCAGGGACCAAGTTAAGAGACATTTTTGTTCCAGTGGTCAAGGGACCATCTTAGAACATAATGAACCTTGGAGGTCTTCTAGTCCAACCCCCTGCCCAAGGCAGGAGTCCTTATACCAGTAATTAATTTTCCCAGGAGAAACTGGGAACGTTGTGGAGAGCCGAACCAAGAGGGCTGTGAACGTGTGTGGGCATGCATGCACACACATACGTAAATTGAAAACAACAAAAAGCAGTTGCCCTTAAAATAAAAGCTATCCACACGGGCCGGACAGGGACTGTAAAATGCCTAGGTCTGCCTTATACCATCCTGGACAAATGGTTGTCCAATCTTGTAAAACATAGAATCAAGGGCTGGAAGGGACCTTGGAAGTCATCTAGTCCAACCCCCTGCTCAAGCAGGAGACCCTATCCCATTCCGGACAAATGATTGTCCAGTCTCTTCTTAAAAACCACCAGTGATAGAGCACCCACAATTTCTGCAGGCAAGCTGATTAATTCCATTGATTAATTTTTCTCACTGTTGGAAAATTCCTCCTTAATTCTAGGTTGGATCTATCTTTAATGATCTTACATTAAATTCTTGGAAAAGTTAGACAGAAGCAGCTAACTCTTAATGCCATGACAGTGGATAGGAGAGATCTGAGATCACCCACATGTGGGAATATAAAATATTCTCACGCCTGGGAATATGAGAATATAAGATTTCAGATACATGGATGGCAATGCACTGGTAACCTGCATCAGAGATCTCATTAATCCATATAATCGAAGTCAATCCCTTAAAAGTTTCTGAATGCAGAATCATCAAAAGAGTAAACTTGATTTAGTTTTAACATCTGAAACGGCAACCTTGGATAGAGAATGACTCCAGAGCTGGCCAAGATTTAAACCAAGAGCCAGAGGTACCCCAAAGTAATAAAAGAGCTTTGCAAATATACAGTATATATATATATATATTTCCATGCTTGACTTCATACCAAGTTTAAACTCTGTCAAGTCTCAAGCTGCAATGTCATTAAACTGCTTTTAGAACTTTCAAACCTAAATTTAGGTTTTTTTCTCTTCCCTTCCCACAATAGATTGAGGCATGAAATTCTGGGAGATGAATTAAGCATGTACAGATGACGCTAAGGTGCAAAAAAAAACCCCCATACTGTAGTTTGACATACTACAATTTTTCACCAAAAGGCACAAGAGTGGGTCCACTGACGTGCTCTTTCATGACAGAAAGCAGTCTGTTACCAAACTCTATTTCAATCCAGATAGGATCAGGGGATCCCCAAATACAGATTAACCAATATTGTAGATGTACCAAAAAAATAACATGTACAAAAATGCAACTGGAAATAAGAAAGGATGAAGTGGATCAATGTCTACCCTCTTCAATTACTAGGCACAGCATTGTTTTCTTAACCTTGGCAGCCAAAGAATGGGTAGACTTCAACTCCCAGAATTCCCAAGCCAGCCATACTTAAAGCTTGCTGCCTTGGAAAATCTGGGAGCTGAAGTCCACCTCTCTTACAGAATGCTGGCTGGGGGATTCTGGGAGTTGAAGTCCACCCCACTTAAAGAATGCTGACTGGGGAATTCTGGGTGTTGAAGTCCACCCGTCTGAAAGCATGGTGGCTGTGGGATGCTGGGAGTTGAAGTCCACCCGTCTTAAAGAATGCTGACTAGATAATTCTGGGAGTTAGAATAGAACAGAATGAATGAGCTGGAAGGGACCTTGGAGGTGTTCTAGTTGAGCCCCCTGCTCAAGCAGGAGAACCTATACTATTTCAGATAAGTGACTGTGTGGTCACTCATTGACACCTGTGGTCATTTATAAGTGACCATGGGTGTCAAACTAGATCACGTCACGTGATGTATCATGACGTATTGTGATGTTTTTTGCCTTTGCGGAGCCGGGGTGGGTGTGGCCTGCGCATAACGCATCCGGCCCGCTAGCTGCCAGTTTGACACCCCTGGTCTAGACTCTTCTTAAAAACATCCAGTGATGGAGTGCCCATGATTTCTGGAGGCAAGCTGTTCCACTGGTTAATTGTCCTCACTGTTAGGAAGTTTATCCTTAATTCCAGGTTGCTTCTCTCTTTGGTTAGTTTCCAACCATTGTTTCTTTTTCTGGCCTCTGGTGCTTTGGAGAATAATTTGACCCCATCTTCTTTGTGGCAGCCCCTCAAGTACTGGAATACTGCTATCATGTCACCCCTAGTTCTTCTTTTCTCTAGACTAACCAAACCCAAAACCTGCAGCTGTTCTTCATATGGTTTATCCTACAAGCCTTTGATCATCTTAGTTGCTCTTCTCTGAACTTTTTCCAAAGTCTCAACATCTTTTTTGTAGTATGGTGACCAAAATTGGTTGCAGTATTCCAGGCGTGGTCTTACTAGGGATTTATAAAGTGGTACTAATACTTCACGTGATCTTGATTCTTTGTCTCTGTTTATACAACCAAGGATTGTAGTAGTTTTTTTGGCAGCAGCTGCATACTGCTGGCTCATATTCAAGTGATCATCCACTAAGACTCCAAGGTCCCTCTCACAGTTACTCTTTTTGAGCCAGGTCTCGCCTAGTCTGTACTTATACCTTTGATTTTTTTTCCTGCCTAAATGTAAAACTTTGCTTTTCTTCACATTGAAATTCATTTTGTTGGGTAGGGCCAGGGGTGAAATTCAGCAGGTTCTGACAGGTTCTAGAGAACCGGTAGCGGAAATGTTGAGTAGTTCGGAGAACCGGCAAATACCACCTCTGGCTGGCCCCAGAGTGGGGTGGGAATGGAGATTTTGCTCTATCCTTCCCCTGGAGTGGGGTGGGAATGGAAATTTTGCAGTATCCTTTCCCTGCCACGCCCACCAAGCCAAGCCCACAGAACCGGTAGTAAAAAAATTTGAATTCCACCACTGGATTAGGGCCCATTGTTCAAGTTTGTCAAGATCTTTTTGGATCCTGTGTTTGTCTTCTGGGGTGTTGGCTATGCCTGCCAGTTTAGTGTCATCTGCAAATTTGATGAGTTCCCCTTCTATTCCCTCCTCTAAGTCATTAATGAAGATATTGAAGAGTACTGGGCCTAAGACGGTGCCTTGTGGTACCCCACTGCTTACTTCTCTCCATGTGGATGTAGTACCATTAAGGACTACTCGTTGAGTATGGTTTGTCAGCCAGCTACAAATTCATCTGGTGGTGATGTTGTCTATTCCACATTTTTCTAGCTTACCAAGAAGTAGGTTGTGGTCTACTTTGTCAGATGCCTTACTGAAATCTAAGTATACTATGTCCACAGCATTTCATTGGTCTGCTAATTTAGTGATTTTATCAAAGAATGAGACACGATTGGTTTGGCATGATCTGTTTTTAAGAAACCCGTGCTGGCTACTAGTTATAACTTTATTTGCTTCTAGTTGTTCGCAGATATGTTTTTTGATTAACTTTTCCAGAATCTTCCCAGGTATTGATGTTAGACTGATTGGTCTGTAGTTTCCTGGGTTTGTTTTTTCCCTTTCTTGAAGATGGGAACTACATCAGCCCTTTTCCAATCCTCAGGTACTTCCCCAGTGCTCCAGGATTTTTGAAAGATATGGTACAATGGTTCTGAGATAACATCTGCCAGCTCCTTCACAACTCTGGGATGTAATCTGTCAGGTCCCAGTGATTTATATTCATCAAGGTCAGATATGTGTTCTCTTACCATTTTCTTGCTTATTTTAATTTTTATTTCTAGTTTGTCTTTTACAGTAGGATTTTTTTGGTACATTGGGCTATAATTTCTTTTTGCGTGAAGACTGATGTGAAGAATGAGTTAAGCAGCCCTGCCTGTCTGTTACTTCCTTGCCATCTTCTCTCTTTAGTGGACCAACTGTTTCCTTGACTTTTTTCTTGTTATTTATATGTTGAAAGAAACTTTCATTATCTTTGACTTTTGTTGCAAGTCTTTGTTCATTCTGAGCCTTTGCTTTCCTGACTTCATCTTTGCATGTTCTGCTGATAATCAGCCTTAGTTAAGTGTCCCTCTTTCCATTTTTATTTTTTTTGTCCTTTTTGTCTTTGTTTGTCAGAGAGATCTTTGTGCAGCCATGCTGGTTTCTTTTTGAATTTCTTGTTTTTCTTTTTCAGTGGTATTGTGCTGGACTTTTATGATCATATTTTTCAGTGTTTCCCTCGCTTCTTGAGTTGTTTTCCCCTTTGGGATTTTTATCCAAGAAATTTTTCGTAGGCTCTCACTGAGTTTGTTAAAATCAGCTCTTTTAAAGTTTAAGACGCTGGTTGGATTATATTGTATTGCTTGTGTTTGCATTATATTGAATTCCAGTATGACATGATCACTCTCGCCCAAGGTGCCGGCAACTTCAACTCCCTCTATCACTTCTCTATTAGTAAGAATTAGGTCCAGTATAATTTTTCCTCTTAGTTTCCTCCGCTACCTTTTCGATGACAAAGTTGTCAGCTAGGTTGGTTTGATCTCCCACTCACTGATCATGTGCATTTCTGTAGATACTGTATTTATCTTTTCTTTTTTTTTTGACCAGATTGAAAAGCAAGAATACAGGTAGTCCTTGACTTACAAGTTACAACCACTTGTTTAGTGACTGTTCAAAGTAACAACAGCACTGAAAAAAGTGACTGATGACCATTTTTCACCCTTATGACCGTTGCAGCATCCCCATGGTCATGTGATCAAAATTCAGACTCTTGGCAACTGACTCATATTTATGATGGTCGCAGTGTCCCCGGGGTCATGTGATCCCCTTCTGACAAGCAAAGTCAATGGGGAAGCCAGATTCACTTAACAACCATGTGACTAACTTAACCTCTGCATTTAGTCCCTTAACAATGGTGGCAAGAAAGATCATACAATGGGGCAAAAGTCATTTAACAACTGTCTCACTTAGCAGTGGAAATTTTGGGCTCCATTGTGATCGTAAGTTGAGGACTATCTGTAGCAGTGGTGAAATCCAAATTTTTTTACTACCTGTTCTGTGGGTGTGGCTTGGTGGGCGTGGTGTGGCTTGGTGGGTGTGGCAGGGGAAGGATACTGCAAAATCTCCATTCCCACCCCACTCCAGGGGAAGGATACTGCAAAATCCCCATTCCCTCCCCACTTCTGGGGGAAGGATATTGCAAAATCTCCATTCTCACCCCACTCTGGGGCCAGCCAGAGGTGGCATTTGCCGGTTGTACGAACTTCTCAAAATTTCTGCTACCGGTTCTCCAGAACCTGTCAGAACCTGCTGGATTTCACTACTGATCTGTAGTCATAAACAGTCTATTTGTCTTTTTTATGACCAGACAAAAAACAAAGCTATCTCAGAGAAGATCCAGTTGAGGGACCAGAACTGAAAGCAAGAAGGTTCATAATGGGTTGAGTTGTCTATGGAGCTTCTCCATCATCAAGGTCATGGTTGTCCCAAAGGTGCTTTTTCCAAAAGGCAACTGGACCTTCTTTGTTTTTTCCTTGCAAACCTTTTGCTTTTCATCCAAGTTCCGAAGAAGCTTCTTGACTGAGAAGCAAAATGTTTTCACAGAAAAAAAAACCCCAAGAAACTCCAGTTGCCTTTTGGAAAAAGCACCTTTGGGACAACGGGTTGATTTGAAGGTCTTCCAAGCAACGTGCTGGTCATACTTTTGAGCCATCCCTTGGAAGCCTTGGGTGGGCAGGTGGGTCTTAAAAGCTGTGTCCTCCACTACCCTCTTCACCCTGAGCCCCTCGTAGTAATTGCAACCATTTCCATCCAGCTTCTCAGGGCAGCAAGGAGCTTTTTAAAATCCCCAGCTGGTCCACGAATCTCCTTCCCATTTTCAACTCCGTCCTCCTGAAGAATGGAGAACCCTGTGGAAGAGAAAAAGTCCAGTGAGGTGGTTGACAAGCTGGCTGGTGCATGAACAATGCTAGGTCGGACAAATAAAAACACAGAGGTGTCTAACTATTTGAGGCCAATGTAAATTGGGGGCATCTGGCAACGGATGATGCTCGGAAAGCAACCCTTTATTCCTGGTGGGAGAGCCAGATTGTGTGAGCTATTTGTTTTATTTTATACACCGCACACTTCTTCACACACCTCGTCCTGGCTTGGCACTTCGAGGGCTTCGCTGGTGGGAAGGCCTCGAACCCAAGATAGGTTCCAGCCACCGCCGAACAACACAAAATCCACCTTGCAAACCCGCACAGCACACCGACCCAAAAAACTGTACGTTTTCAGCACAGGTTTTTTGCACCCTACTTCTGCCCGCAATGGAAAAGGTGCATGGCTCTCCCCGTGCTGAAAACAGACACCGTTGCACTAACAAACCGGCATTGCCTTTGTTTGCATGGCTTGCGCAAAGACCCGGAATTGGGGATGTAAGAGCGACAGGTAAGTCTTGCATAAGGACGGACGAAGGTAGCCCTGCGGAAAGCATCCGACATCTTGAAGGTAGGATGAGTAATGATTCCATTGCTGGTCACCTGTCCAAATTGGCAAAACCGACAATGGTGGTTTGCTGTGAACATTATCCAGGTGGGAAATTCTTCACTGCCCCACTATCCCGAAGCCCAAGAGCCAGTGGTCCTCCATAAATATTTGCTTCCATTACCTAGCAGCTGCAATTAAATAAACCGTAGATCGATAGAGCATCAATTAGTCATCACCTTCATGCTAGTTTCCTGGTATTTAGGTTGGGTTTATTTTTGGCGTGTGACTTGTGAGTCAGTGTTGTGACTGCCTGGACACAGCCCTACAGTTTTCTTGGGGGGGGGGGGGAATTTGAGAATGGGTTGGCTATTATCTGCTTCCTAGGGCTGAGAGACAGGACTGGCCCAAGGTCATCCCTAGTTGGTTTTGTGGCTTAAGGCAGGACTAGAACTCCCAGGCTCCTAGTTTCTAGCCAGCTGCCTTAACAATAGTGTCTCAATCTCGGCAAATTTAAGTTGTGTGGACTTTAACTCCCAGAATTCCCCAGCCAGCATACTTGGCATAAAAGTGAACAGGCCTCTTAAATTGTGGGCGGGTTGACCCTGTTTGAGTAAGATAACACTGCTGAATATATTAATTTAATAATAATTAATATTTAATTAAGACAGCCAGAGTCGCCCAGCAGAGAGGTGGGAGTCAAACAAATTTAATATTAAAATAAAATATGATATATAAAATATGATATATAAAATATAAAAGAGGACTCAGATTTAATGCAGATAAAGAACTATAGGCCAATATCTCTATTGAATGTGGACTATAAAATATATGCTTCAATAATAGCAGAGAGATTAAAAAGGGTTTTGAATGAATTTATACATTTAGATCAGAATGGATTCTTGCCAACGAGGCAGATTAAAAACAACACGAGAATGATTTTAAACACATTGGAGTATTATGAAGCACATCCTGGAAAACAAATGGCATTGATTTTCCTAGATGCACAGAAAGGATTTGACAACGTTAGTTGGCAATTTATGTTATTACAATTAAAATACATGGACTTTGGGGAGAGATTTATTAATATGATTAAAGCAATATATCACAAACAATCAGCTAAGGTGATGGTAAATGGGGACACGACAGAGAACTTTGATATAAAAAAAAGGCACTAGACAGGGATGTCCCCTTTGCTATTTATACTGATTTTGGAAGTATTAGCCAGAAATATTCGACAAGATGAAGAAATAAAAGGAATGGAAATAAAAAAGAGAAATACAAGCTACAGGTGTTTGCAGATGATTTGGTCTTTATACTAGAAGACCCACTAGAAACTGGACCGAAGTCAATTAGAAAGATAGAAGAATATGGGGAAGTTGCAGGATTGAAAATAAATAAAGATAAGACAAAAATTATAGTTAAAAACCACACAAATACACAAAAAAGAATGTTGATGGAAAGAATTGATATACAGATAGTCAAAAAAGTGAAGTATCTAGGAATACAACTAACAGCAAAACGTGCAATGATTAAAGAGGATAATTATATGAAACTGATGTAACAAATTAAACTAGATTTGGAGAAATGGAAAGATCTGCAATTGTCATTAACAGGAAGAATAGCTACTATAAAAATGAATACTTTACCAAGACTATTATATTTATTCCAAACAATTCCAATAAAACTGGGGGGAAATATTTTGAAGAACTAAATAAAATAATATTAAGATATATTTGGTTAGGGAAAAAAGCAAGAATAGGTTTGAAAATGTTGCAAGATTCCAAAAAAAGTGGGGGCTTTGGGCTGCCAGATTGGGAATTGTATTATCAGGCATCGGTACTGGGTGAAAGAATGGATTAATTTGAGGCACAAAAGACTATTAACTTTAGAAGGACACGACCTTCAACTAGGTTGGCATGCTTTTTTATGGTACGGGAAGAATAAAATACATAGCTATTTTCAAAGATATTATGTTAGAAATGCATTATCATCAGTATGGGTTAAAATTAAAGAACAACACTGTTTGAAAATACCAGTTTGGCTTTCCACAATGGAAGCATTGATACATCCTAATGTTATTAATATGGGAAAAATTGTAAGATATAAAGATATTCTGAATGAAAAGGGGGAACTAAAAACCAAGCAGGAACTAAGTAGTCAAGGGATGGACATTGCATGGTGGCCACAAATTCAGATACAATCTCGATATGAGAAAGATGTTAAAATGTATGGTTGTAATAAAGAATTAACAGAACTGGACCAGATATTAACTGGAATGGATGAAAAACTGATAAAGAAAATATATAGCAACTTATTAAGTATCAAACTGGAAAGTGAGCAGGTAAAGGAGACAATGATAGTTTGGGCTAAAAAAAATTGTATATGCAATAGAACTGGACAAATGGCAGAAATTGTGGGATAGAAATGTTAAATTGACTATGTCAACTGCATATAAAGAAAATTTGTATAAAATGTTCTATAGATGGCATTTTGCACCAACAAGACTGGCAAAAATGTATAAGGATAGATCCGCTAAATGTTGGAAGTGGCAAGGATTGCATGTAGAAGAATCTCATTCTTTCTGATTTTGTATAATCATTTACTCTGTGGATGTTACGTAATTTTTATTGTATGTTATGTTATATTTACATACAGCATGATGTGATATATGCTATTAATATTTACTTAAACATACAGGTGATCTTTACTTAGCCTTTTGGGTTTTTAATTTTAGGAGGTGTACCGAATCCCGAAGAAGAGTCAAGTTGAAAAGGAGACCAGTGGTACGTACACAAAGGTGTCACTTTTTGATGTGGTTCAGCCCAATGTTTCTCAACCTTGGCAGGTTTAAGATGGATAGATTTCAACTCCCAGAATACTGGGCATTGAAGTCCACCCATCTTACAGCTGCCAAGTGTGAAGTTTCCGAAAGATGCCCTAATTAATTCATGAGCCATGAGCCAAACTTCAAAAGAAATACAGTCATTTATTAGGAGCACCATTTCGGCAATATTCGGATGCAGTTAGAACTAATCTCACTTAGATTTGCGTTCCCCTATGACCCTGTCTCTCCCCTCCTCCCTGGCCATGTCATAAATCACATTCTCCAATTAACCACTTTGGCTGGCTATGAAACCCAACACTTTCCTACTGATTGTTGTAAGAAAGCATCTATGGAATGTAGCTTCAGTTAGGGAAATCAATCAGCTCTATCAGTTCTCCCTCCCTCCTGCTCATGGCAACTTGAAAGCTTTGCAAGTTGACACCAAGGTTGTGAAACACTTAAGTTACAAGCTGACAGCCAGGCCTGGAAGACATATTGAGACTCTTGCTGAAGAGAACAAGTCTCTGATTGATTGATTGATTGATTGATTGATTGATTGATTGATATGGATGGATGAATGAATGGTTAGATAGAGATGGATGGTTAGATATAGATAGATGATAAATATAGATGATAAATAGATATATATAGAAGATAGATAGGGATGGATGGATGGATGGATGGATGGATGGATGGATAGATAGATAGATAGATAGATAGATAGATAGATAGATAGATAGATAGATAGATAATGGATGGATGGTAGGAGTAGCACTTAGATTTATATAGTGCTTCACAGTGCTTTACAACCCTCTAAGTGGTTTACAGAGTCAGCATATTGCCGCCAACGAGAGAGATAGATAGAGATACCTCACATAAGCACATAAGCAATGCTTGAGCAGAGTCTGCAGGATTGTCTGGGACAGTACACATCCTCTTCATGACCCCGTTTTGTTTGTTACCTTCTGGGAGGAGGCTTCGTGGTATCCAAAGCAGGACATCTAGATTCACTCCTATTTTTATTCCATATAGCATCAACCTTGTGAACTCTAAAGTTTCCTCTTTTTACTATGTATTCAAAATGGACAGTGATACACACACACACACACACACAAATATACTGTGTTTTCCTGAAAATAAGACCTACCACGAAAATAAGTCCTAGCATGATTTTTCATGCTGCTCGCAATATAAACCCTACCCCAAAAATAAGCCCTAGTTAAGAGCGTCATCAGTGGGGGGGTGGCCATGGCCAGCTGACGTCGCTCACGTCAGAGGGCACCTGTGGGGGGAGGAAGATTTCTTCACCCTCCTTACTTTCTTTTCTACCCGAGCAATTGCCGCTTGGCTCTTTCGGCGACTGCAGAAAGGGCTGAAAGGGAAGAAGCCATCCATTCTTCCCCGGATCGATTTCAGAAGGTGCGGCCGCTGCCGTTGTGGCCTGGCTGGCCCCAAGGCCTGGCTGCTGGGCCTGCTGCACCTTCTGCTGCTGGCAGGTCGGGCTGTTCTTCAGCCAGGCAGATGGGTGGTGGTGGAAGCGGCTCCTCCCCATGTTGTCCGTGCGGCTGCTGCACAACCTGCTGCTGCCCTGCCTGACCTTGGCTCTTGCCGTCGCCCTGCTGCTACAAGCTTTCAACACGCCTTGGCCTCTGGCCGCCCTGCCTGCTGGCCCTGTTGGGACACTTCTCGGCCGTGGCGGGTACTGTACTGGCCACGGAATGAGTGCCCGTGCTGCTGCTGGCATCACAGGGGCTCTTTGCCCTCCAGGGCGCTCTGCTCTTGGCTGACCTGCTGGGCTGCTCCTGCCTGTTGCGTGGCGAGTTGGCCCAGATCTGCGTGGCACCACCCCACCCCACCCCATGCCTCACCTGATTGTTCGGTGGCAGCACTGCAGCCATTCGCTGCCCTGAGTAGATTCAGTGTACCCTCCTGAAACCATCCACAGAAAAATCAATCTGTTCTTGTCGAATTGGCATTTTGGCGCAGCAGCGGACAGCCTTGGAGCCTCAAGTGTGTTTCTTGCCTCTTTCCTGCTGCAGGAGTAAAGCAAAGAAGCGTGATCGGGCAAAGCTAGAGGAGCGCTGGAGGATGACGTAGGATGGCGGGGGCGGAGCATGCAGGGGCTGTGGCATGGTGCCACCCCCGCCCTGCCTCCTGCCTTGCCTGGTCCATTCAGTGCCAGCGCTGCAGAATGTCATCAACCTCATCTTTTTCATACAGGAGCCCCACCCCCTGCCTCTCCTTGTGGTGGCAGCACCAGTCTGCTACATGCGCTCCGCAGCCGCCTGTGTAAAATAAAATAAGACATCCCCTGAAAATAAGCCGTAGTGCTTATTTTGGGCCCGAAAAGAAAATAAGACCAGGTCTTATTTTTGGGGAAACACGGTATATGCATGGTGCGGGTATATATTTATGTATTATATAGCATGTGTATATGTGTGTTTCGTATGTGTTTGGGTAGATATACACTTTCTCTTGAGAGCAGGCAACAAAATTTCATTTTTAATGTGGGCCAGTGTGCTCTCAGTAACAAAAGAATGACAAAGTTATCTTGGATGGATGGATGGATTGGATGGAGGGAGGGAGGGAGGGAGGGAGAGAGGGAGGAAGAGAGGGAGGGAAGTGTTGTGGCCTGCCAGCGGAGCTGGCGACAGACTCGGACGATGAGGTTGGGGAGGAACTTGGGCCAGTTTTGGAGTCTGGGGAAGGCTCTGATGGATGCTCTGCGTCAGACGCAGAGATAGAGCCAGGGCCGTCCGACATTTCCCAGCCACCGGAGAGGCAGCTGCCTTTGGAGGCTCAGATGAGTGAGGAGGAAGAACAGCTGGGGCCTGTTCCAGATGCACATATGCGCAGAGCAGTTAGGAGAGGTGAACAACAGGTTCACCAGGAGAGGTTGCATGGCAAACCTCAAAAGCATATCACGAGTCTGTGTATATATTGGTAGACCGGTTCACCGCAACTTTGCAGGCTTGAATCAGTGCTACTAGTTCAGCAGCTTGTGCGCTATAGGAAGACAGCAGTGAGGAGACCCAGAAAATCTTGTGAAGAGAAACAACTGCTGCTCCAGAGACCCGCCTCCCATCATGTAAGTAAGATGTTCCATCGGTGAAGAGTTCCAGGTCCGGGTTCTGCAGAGGCACGTCTGTCAGGTCGCATCATGGCAGTTTGGCATCGTGGACCAGGTACAGGCAGTTGTGCAGTATGGAGTCTGAGTTCTCCGTGGGCAACAGGGTGGCTGTATTCAGGGTGGCGCATTGTTCAAAGGTAATATGATCGGTCGTAAAAAGCTCTGCCTCATATTGTGCTAGCTGTTGTGGCCCGCCAGCTGCCAGCGGAGCTGGTGGCAGACTCTGACGATGTTCTGCCCCAGCTACGGACCCTAAAGAACGCAGCACACACAAAGAGCCTTGATAGTACAGTGGTTTAATGCACCCTGTTATTAACACAGCTGCCTGCAATTTCTGCTGGTTCGAATCTCTCCAAGGCTCAAGGTTGACTCAGCCTTCCATCCTTTCTAAGGTAGGTGAAATGAGGACCCAGTTTGTGGGGGCAATAAGCTGACTTTGTATAAAATATACAAAAGAATGAAGGCTATTGCTTAACGCATTGTAAGCCGCCCTGAGTCTCCGGAGAAAGGCGGCATATAAATCAAATTAACCGGCGACGGCGGTGTTTCTTTAAAGACCGCCAGCCCCGCCGCCTGTAGAGCCGCCCCGCGATCGAGGAGCGGCTCGAAAACTCCAAAATCTTGAAGATTGAAGGAGAAGAGATAGCAGGGTACAGGTTGAGCCCCTGTAACCCCCCAGGGAATTGTTTCTGGGGAGGAAACAGGCGTGGCTCCCTCCCAACCTGCTGAAACTCCGGGCGGCGTGGGACGTTTCTGCTAATTAGCAGAACAAGCCGGCAGCAGCAAACTCTTAAAGCGAAAGGAACTAATCTTAACAAACAGCGGAAATACCAACTTGAATCCAGAAACTTGAAAATTGCAAGTATTAGTGCTTTGTTGACTTTTTAATTTAAAAGAGAAAGCGAGTGAGTGAAAGTGATTTGAAAAAATATGGCGCCCAGCATTTGAGTTAATGAGCTAGTGAAAGTGGATCCTTCCTGCTTTGCTACAAAGTTATAAAGCTGCTACAAAGTTGCTCTATCTAAAGAAAAAATTTCTTTTTCTAAAATTTGACTTTGTTTTACTTCAGTTTCACTTGATTAAATTTGGGGGACTTTTTTAGAAGTTTCTGTGGAAGAGGGAAAGGAAAAGGAATTTCCCTCTTCAGAAAAACTAGCTCACGTGGCACGATGGCTTCAAAGAAGCAGGAAGGGAAGGCATTAGGGGGGGGATCCCCCACACACAAACATCAAACGCAACTTCCCCCTGCTCAACAGCTACAGACTCAGAAAAAAGAATTTGATGTGGGAGATTTAAAAGAATTTATTTCTAAAACTCTGGATGACAAATTTCAAAAATCTCAACAGGAGATAGATGATAAACTTCAAAAATCACATCAGGAATTTATGCAGGAAATTAATGAAGTTAAAGACATGGTGAAACAGAATCAAAATAAGGTGACCAAAAAAATATCAGAAGTGGCGTCTGGCCTGGCAGAATTTATTGGGAAAGTTGATTTTAAAGTTGAAGAATTTAAATCAGAAGTTAATGTTAAGATGAAAGACAATGATTATAAAATTGATGAAGTGGACAATAAAATGCAGAGAATTGAAGATGAGATTGTTATGATACAATTCCGGGCGATGGAATTTGCCATACGGCTTCGGGGAATTCGAGAGGAGGAGAGACAGGACTTGAGACAAGTTTGCTCTGAAGCCTTGGCTAAGATTTTACAAGTTAATCCTGATTTGGTATTTCACAAAATAGATAAAATTTACAGAGTGAACTCTTGGGTGGCCAGACAAAGACAACTGCCCAGAGATGTGGTCATATACTTTACTGAGAGAGAAATTAGAAATGATATCCTGCAAAAATCTTTTCACACTTCTGTACAAGTGGGGGGCTCACGACTTGAAATTTTTAAAGAATTACCTCCTAAAATGCTGAAAGCTAGAAAAGAATTTGGTTTTCTTGTTAAGGAATTGAAAAATTTACAGATACCCTTCCGGTGGGACGCACCAGCTGGGATAATTTTTAGATATAAGGGAGAAGGATATCGGTTGAATACCGTGGAGAAGGCACAACACTTTTACAGTACTATTCTTAAGGAAAGAACACCATCTCCACGTACATCTACAGTTTTGGAGATTAAGGAGAGTGAAGAGAGGCAATTGAAAGAACAGTCTAAGCATGAATTAGAAAACGTGCAAGGTGCAGAAGGAGGTTTTCTGAGTGAGCCCTTGTTGGATTCTTCTCCAATTTTGGATTTGATTCAGTTGACTGAAGTTAAAGATCAACGTATAACTAGAGCTCAATCCAAGCTACTCAAACAAAAGCAACAACAACAACAGGAAAGACAAGACAAGAAGGCAGTTAAGAGTACCCTACAAGAGAGTGGAGCTATGGGAGGAGCGAGATCGAAGCTCTCGGATGAACTTCAAATATTTTGCTCTGCGCTCCAGAAAGAGGCTGATGACCTTTAAGTGTCTATCTTGGAATGTCAATGGGTTGAATTCAGCACAGAAAAGGAAGAAATTATTTACATATTTGAAACAATTTAATAATGATATAATATGTTTACAAGAAACGCATATCACAACTCAAGATCAAAAATATTTGATAAACTCAAAACTAGGAGCACATTATATATCTTCAACTTCGCAGAAAAAGAATGGTGTGGTTATTTATGTAAATAAAAAATTAACAGCGAAAGTTATAGAAGCAGATCAAGATGGTAGGTTTGTAGCAATTGAATTGCTCACAGCAAATGGTCAAATTCTTTTGATTGGAATTTATGCTCCCAACCAACAACAGGATTATTTTTATAAGATGTTACATACTAAAATATTGCAATGGGACTACAGATCTATTTTAATTATGGGAGATTGGAATGGAGTAATTGATTCTAAATTAGATAAAAAGAGCTTGGCAAAGTCTAGAATTAGACTACCACAGACTTTTTTTGATATGAAAGAAGATATGGAACTAAAAGATGTTTGGAGAATACATAATCCAAATGAATTGGATTACACTTTCTTTTCTGATAGACATAGATCCTTTTCTAGGATTGATTTTATCCTGTTGTCAAATGATCTACTTGTTAAGACAAAAAGAACAAAGATTTTTCCAAGAACTCTGACTGACCATAGCCCTGTATGGATAGAAATTGAGATGGATAAGGTTGAGAGACGTTCTTGGAGATTAAATGAGAACTTGTTTAGATATGAAAAAAATACAATAGAACTTAAAAAGCATTTGAAAGAATTTTTTGAAATAAATTTGAATAAAGGTACCCCAATTGAAATTGTTTGGGACGCAAGTAAAGCTTATATGAGAGGGGTACTTATCTACATGAATTCTAAACATAGACTGTTCCGACAAAAGAAAAGATCTGAGTTGGAAATGGAAATAAAGAATAAAGAACAGTTACTTATTAAAAACCCAACAGATGAAAGAATACGAAGTGCTATAAAACTTTTGAAAGACCAATTTCAAATGCTTATGGCGGAACAAGTTGCAACAAGCTTACAATACGCGAAGCATAATACATTTTGCAACGCTAACAAACCGGGCAGATGGTTGGCTTACACATTGAGGAAAAAACAAAGTATACGGACTATTGATAGTATTGATATTGGAGGGAAAGAAATCTTTCAACAAAAATTAATTAAAGAAGCTTTTGTGGATTATTATACTAAACTATATGCCAAAGAAGAGGTGCAGAATGGACTTATAGAAAAATATTTAAAGGATAAGAGAGTTACAAAAATTACTGATCAACAAAAGGAAAGAATGAATTATCCTATAACAGAGGAGGAGATAACAGCAGCAATTAAACAGCTAAAAACAGCCAAAGCTCCTGGCACGGATGGTTTGACTGCAGTGTATTACAAAACTTTACAAGCTGAAATGGTGGGACAACTTAGAGATTTATTTTGCAATATTCAACAAGGGGGTAAAATACCCCCATCTTGGACAACTGCTTATATATCTTTGATACCAAAAGAACAAGTTGGTCCTAAAAAACCAGAGAACTACAGACCAATATCTCTTTTGAACACAGACTATAAAATTTATGCGAAGGTATTAGCCAACAGGTTGATGCCAGTAATCCAAAAGGTGATTCATGAGGACCAAGCGGGATTTATTGAGGGCAGATACATGAAGGACAATGTAAGGCAAGTAATAGACTTATTGGAATATCTTGATAAGAATAAACAGATTTCTGCAGTGCTGGTTTTTTTGGATGCGGAGAAGGCCTTTGATAGAGTGGATTGGAATTTTCTACTAAAGACTTTAAAAAAGATGGGCTTTGGGGACCAATTTATACAGGCGATCTCAGCAATTTATCAAGAGCAAAAAGCACAGATTATTATTAATGGAAGTCTGACGACAGAGTTTAAAATTGAAAAAGGAACAAGACAGGGATGTCCGTTGTCCCCACTTTTATTTATTTTAACATTGGAAGTCTTGCTAAATACAATACGGGACTCTAAAATTTTGAAAGGCATAATGATAAGGCAAGAGGATTATAGAATAAAGGCATTTGCAGATGATCTGGTTGTTACCCTATCACAACCAATGGAATCAACAATCCTGATGAACGACATTATACAAGACTATGGTAGAGTTTCAGGTTTTAGACTGAATTCAAAAAAGACTAAAATGATAGTTAAAAATATGACACAAGATCGTAAACATGAGCTTGAAAGGAGGGCAGGTTTTGAAATTGTACCTAAGGTAAAATATCTTGGAGTTCAGGTTGCAGAATCAAACATGAAATTGTTTCAAAATAATTATGAGGTGTTGTGGCGAGAGGTTCAGAAAGACATGGAGACTTGGAAAAAGCTGCAACTGTCTTTACTTGGAAGAATAGCAGCAGTTAAGATGAACATTTTGCCAAGATTTCTGTTTTTGTTTCAAATGATTCCGGTGCTTAAAAGTGATAAACAACTGAAAGTTTGGCAGTCTGGTGTGAATAAGTTTGTCTGGAACGAGAAGAAGCCGAGAGTGAAACTGAAAATTATGCAAGATGTTCCAGAAAGAGGAGGCCTTAAACTCCCAAACCTACAGTTATATTATGATGCAGCAGCTTTAACTTTAACAAGTGATTGGTTTGGAAGTAAAAAGGCTGGAATATTGAATGCAGAAAGTTTTGATCTTGAATTTGGATGGCATGCTTACCTATTTTATGATGACAAAGTTGATAAAGTATTTAAAAGTCATATACTTAGAGACTCTTTGATGAGAGTTTGGAAGAAGCACCGACTCAAATGGGATTATAAAATACCGCTATGGCTGGATCTTGGTCATACCTTGTGGAATACAAATATAATGTCACTCGGGGGGTTTTTATACAAAGAGGTTCTTTTTACAGATGCGGGCAGATGGCAGCTGAAGACATTGCAGACACTGTTGGACGAAGGGATTAATTTAACCTGGTTACAATATAATCAATTACAATTGAGATGGAAAGAGGACCAAAAAACTGGTATTATATTGCATGAGGAAGAATTGGTTAGACATATAAGAGAGAAAGGTCCAATGCATATTAAAAGGCTTTATAATGTTTTGCTAGAAAGGGATTCAGAAACTGAATTAGTTAAAGATTGTATGATTAAGTGGGCACAAAATTTTGAAGAACCAGTGATGTTGGAAACATGGGAAAAAATTTGGGTTCAGAATGTTAAATTTACACAGTCGCAGAATCTGAGGGAAAATTTTTATAAAATGTTTTATAGATGGCATTTAGATCCTAAAAAGTTGTCATGTATGTACCCTAATGTTCAGCCAAAATGTTGGAGATGCGAATGTTTGGATGCTACGTATTATCATGTTTGGTGGACCTGTAGGAAAGTTAAGGCTTTTTGGATAAAAATATGGTGGGTCATGCAGAATGTTTTGAAGAAAAAAATTCAATTTTCTCCACAATTGTTTTTATTGGGTATAGTTAAGGGTTTTACACGGGGTGAAATAAAACTAATATTGTATATGATAACAGCAGCAAGATTGTTGATAGGTAAATATTGGAAGAATGAAGTTTTGCCTACTATCGAGGAATGGATTTTGAAGATGGCAAGTTTTGCAGAGATGGCGAAGATTTCAGCATATTTAAAAGATTGTTCACAAGAGACTTATGAATGGGAATGGAAAAGGTGGATAGAATATGTTCAGAACAAATACCAAACTAGAAAGTATCAAATAGCTTTTATTTGAAAATAATGTATTAGAAATATCTTAATGTAAAGAGACAAAGAGGAAAAATTATATAGGGGGAGGGATGGGTTCAGGTTTATATATCAGTGTTATGAGTACATAATAGGGAAGTCTGGGGGGGGAGGGTTAGGGAGGGTTAGGGAGGACGGGAAGTTTGGGGAGGGAGGGGGGGTGAAAAAAAAAGGGGTGAAAATGTAATTGTAAAACTTTTGCAATAAAAAAAAAAAAAAAGTCCGTAGAAACCTTAGTTTACTAATTAAGGACTACTAATGAGTTTTCTTAGTAGTTGTTCGAACACAAGTACAGTTTAAATCAGTCTTTTCTGAACAAGGGCTGTTAATTTAACTTCATTAACAGCTGACAAGAATCCAAAGAATAATAACTCAATTCTGAAGCACAGTATTTCAGATAACTGTAATCTTACTGTGGTTGGCAGAATGCCCAGAAGCAATTTGCAGGAAAACTGACAAGAAAGGAGCAAGAGCTGATCAAATGTTTCTGGAATCAAGACGCAAAGGAATATGAGCGAAGTTGTTTCCTGCAAATTGCCTCAGTCATCGTCCTTCCTTAAATAGGCTAGGGGAGTGGCCAATTAGCCCCAAGCCTTACTCTCGAGGAGACCTCCTCCTGAGGAGCCACTCCTGCCTTTTCGCAGCTCTGCGCGCTCGTGCATCAAGAAGAGGCTCCTCCTCTTCTTGCTCTTCACTTATGGGAGCTTCTGGAGGTTCTGAAGGCCCTGGCTGAATCCCCGTCTCTGGCACCACATCTTCTCCAGCCTCCTCATTGTCTGACTCGAGTGCCAGCTGCACAGGCTGCTGGCGCATCACCACACCAGCCTCCTCGCTGTCGGAATCAGCTACTAGCTGCACAGGCCGCTGACGGGCCACAACAGATGATGAGGAGGTTGGGGAGGAACTTGGGCCAGTTCTGGAGTCTGGGGAAGGCTCTGATGAATGCTCTGCATTGGACGCAGAGATAGAGCCAAGACCGTCCGACATTTCCCAGCCACTGGAGAAGCAGCTGCCTTTGGAGGCTGAGATGAGTGAGGAGGAAGAATAGCTGGGGCCTATTCCAGATGCACGTTTGTGCAGAGCAGTTAGGAGAGGTGAACAACGGAGGACAAGGAGTCGACTCCGGAAGCAAAGCACACGTGGATGCTGAATGGCCCCTCCCTGGCTGGGGAATAAATAGAAGGAAAGGGGAGTGGTTGTCGTAGGAGACAACAGTTCGTATTTCTGAAGATTTTGCTCATTGTGTTTCGTGCATCAAAGACTGCTTGCCAGAACTTAATTTGCAGCCTTTCAGCTGGGAGCTCACAGCCTTGCAATTATCGCAAGGAACTGATAAGGTCTGTTGCTGCTTGCAGGACTCCTTGCAGGACTCTTGCCTGGACTTTTCGGTGGGTGAATGCAATTAATTCACAAGAGGTAAATAAAGAGGGGTTTTTCGTGACAAGGAGTCTGTTTCTTGCTTCTGCTAAGGCTGGGTCAGAACAGGAAGGATAGATAGATTGGATGGATGGATGGATGGACAGACAGACAGACATGGGTGTATCTATGTATTGATGGATATGGATGGAGAGAGATAGAGAGAGAGAAAGAGATTAGTCTTTCTGAACCTTGGCAACATTAAGACGTGGACTTCAACTCCTAGTACTCCTTAGTCTGAAAGTTGACTAGGGCATTTTGGGACTTGAAATCCACCCATCTTCAAGTTTCCAAGGTCAAGAAAGACTGCTCCCAATATGATGTGATTGCCACCCTCCACAGCCAGCCTGACCCCTACTTGTATCCGCCAACCCTTCAGATCGATCAGGGGTACCTATTCCATAATCTCCCATTTATACATTTTTGTTGGTTTATCAAAATATAAAATACAAAGAAAAATAGAAAACGGGGGAAGAAAGGGAAGGAAATAAAATATGGGGTAGAGAGGGAAAAAGAAAGAAAAAGGCATTGACTTCCAACTCTCTTTTAGCACAGTAGAAGATAATAACATTACAACCTCAACTTTTTACTTTTACACAATAGTATATACTAGCCATTTCTATAGCAACAAACCTATCTAATCAGCAAAAACAATGTTATTTCAAATTTTTAACCCTAAAGGGAGAAAACATTTTTTCTACATTTTAAAACAGTAAACTTTTCTTTAAAAGCATTTCTAAAATCGGTAGGTTCTAATACATCTTTTTTTTAACTTTATTTTTAAAACTTCCTCTTAACATGCATACTTTAAAGTTCACTCTTTACAGACTTTAAAAATTACTCAAGCATTATATATAAAAGGAAAAAAACCTTTATTTTCAAACCCACTTTATAAACAAAAAACACAAACCTACATTAAAGCTTTCTTTCAATTATATATATCACACCAATAAATGTCCAATTAACTCCAGTTGGCTCATTAAATTTAAATCTCTCCCTCAAATTTATCCTCATGGAATAAAATCTTTCTCTTCTCATTAGATATTCTTCTAACTGTATTTTCAAATTTGATCAATAATGTTTTACAAACTTTGGGAAATATTCAAACATTATATAGACTGACAGAAAACATAAATTTGCAAACTCATTTTATAATACAGAACTATATTAAAGCTTTCTTTCGATACATATATCAGACTTATAAAAATCCATCCTAACTCTAATTAACTCATTAAATTTAAGTCACTCTCTCCATCTTGTCTTCATAGAATAACATTTTTTTCTTTTTTTTTCTTTTTTTTTATTGCAAAAGTTTTACAATTACATTTTCACCCCTTTTTCCCCCCCACCTCCCCCCCCAAACTTCCCAACCTCCCTAACCCTCCCTAACCCTCCCCTCCCCCCAGACTTCCCTATAATATACTCATACTCATAAAGAACCCTAATATAACACTTATATATAAACTTGAACCCCTCCCTCCCCTGTATAATTTTTCTCTTTATCTCATTACATTAAAAAATTTCTAGTACATTATTTTCAAATAAAAGCTATTTGATACTTTCTAGTTTGATATTTGTTCTGAACATATTCTATCCACCTTTTCCATTCCCACTCATAAGTCTCTTGTGAACAATCTTTTAAATATGCTGAAATCTTCGCCATCTCTGCAAAACTGGCCATCTTCAAAGTCCATTCCTCAATAGTGGGCAAAGCTTCATTCTTCCAGTATTTACCTATCAACAATCTTGCTGCTGTTATCATATACAATATCAATTTTGTTTCACCCAATGTAAAACCCTTAACTATACCCAATAAAAACAGTTGTGGAGAAAATTGAATTTTTTTCTTCAAAACATTCTGCATGACCCACCAAATTTTTATCCAAAAAGCCTTAACTTTCCTACAGGTCCACCAAACATGATAATACGTAGCATCCAAACATTCACATCTCCAACATTTTGGCTGAACATTAGGGTACATACATGACAACTTTTTGGGATCTAAATGCCATCTATAAAACATTTTATAGAAATTTTCCCTCAGGTTCTGCGACTGTGTAAATTTAACATTCTGAACCCAAATTTTTTCCCATGTTTCCAACATTACTGGTTCTTCAAAATTTTGTGCCCACTTAATCATACAATCTTTAACTAATTCAGTTTCTGAATCCCTTTCTAGCAAAACATTATAAAGCCTTTTGATATGCATTGGACCTTTCTCTTTTATATGTCTAACCAATTCTTCCTCATGCAACATAATACCAGTTTTTTGGTCCTCTTTCCATCTCAATTGTAATTGGTTATATTGTAACCATGTTAAATTAATCCCTTCATCCAACAGTGTCTGCAATGTCTTCAGCCGCCATCTGCCCGCATCTGTAAAAAGAACCTCTTTGTATAAAAACCCCCCGAGTGACATTATATTTGTATTCCACAAAGTATGACCAAGATCCAGCCATAGCGGTATTTTATAATCCCATTTGAGTCGGTGCTTCTTCCAAACTCTCATCAAAGAATCTCTAAGTATATGACTTTTAAATACTTTATCTACCTTGTCGTCGTAGAATAAGTAAGCATGCCATCCAAATTCGAGATCAAAACTTTCTGCATTCAATATTCCAGTCTTTTTCCTTCCAAACCAATCACTTGTTAAAGTTAAAGCTGCTGCATCATAATATAACTGTAGGTTTGGAAGTTTAAGACCTCCTCTTTCTGGAACATCTTGCATAATTTTCAATTTCACTCTCGGCTTTTTCTCGTTCCAGACAAACTTATTGAGTCCAGTTTGCCAAACTTTCAATTGTTTATCACTTTTAAGCACCGGAATCATTTGAAACAAGAAAAGAAATCTTGGCAAAATGTTCATCTTAACTGCTGCTATTCTTCCAAGTAGAGACAGCTGCAGTTTTTTCCAAGTCTCCATGTCTTTCTGCACCTCTCGCCACAACACCTCATAGTTATTTTGAAACAATTTCATGTTTGATTCTGCAACCTGAACTCCTAGATATTTTACCTTAGGTACAGTCTCAAAACCTGCCCTCCTTTCAAGCTCATATTTACGATCTTGTGTCATGTTTTTAACTATCATTTTAGTCTTTTTTGGATTCAGTCTAAAACCTGAAACTTTACCATAGTCTTGTATAATGTCCTTCATCAGGATTATTGATTCCATTGGTTGTGATAGGGTAACAACCAGATCATCTGCAAATGCCTTTATTCTGTAATCCTCTTGCCTAATCATTATACCTTTCAAGATATTAGAGTCCCGTATTGTATTTAACAAGACTTCTAGTGTTAGAATAAATAAAAGTGGGGACAACGGACATCCCTGTCTTGTTCCTTTTTCAATTTTAAACTCTGTTGTCAAACTTCCATTAATAATGATCTGTGCCTTTTGCTCTTGGTAAATTGCTGAAATCGCCTGTATAAATTGATCCCCAAAATCCATCTTTTTTAAAGTCTTTAGTAGAAAATTCCAGTCCACTCTATCAAAGGCCTTCTCTGCATCCAAAAAGACCAGCACTGCAGGAATCTGTTTATTCTTCTCAAGATATTCCAATAAATCTATTACTTGCCTTACATTGTCCTTCATGTGTCTGCCCTCGATAAATCCCGCTTGATCATCTTATCTAGATCCGTTCCAGTCGGGTTTCAGGTCTGGGCACAGCACAGAAACGGCATTGGTCGCGTTGGTTGATGATCTCTGGAGGGCTCGGGACAGGGGTTGTTCCTCTGTTCTGGTCCTGTTAGACCTCTCAGCGGCTTTTGATACCATCGACCATGGTATCATGCTGCACCGGCTGGAAGAGTTGGGGGTGGGAGGCACCGTGTTGCGGTGGTTCTCCTCCTTTCTCTCCGACCAGTCGCAGTTTGTGTTGGCAGGGGGGCAGAGGTCGACCTCGAGGCCTCTCATTTGTGGAGTGCCGCAGGGATCGGTCCTCTCGCCTCTCCTGTTCAACATTTATGTGAAGCCGCTGGGTGAGATCATCCGTGGCTTTGGGGTGAGATACCACCAGTACGCTGATGACACCCAGCTGTACATCTCCACCCCAGGCCACCCCAACGATGCCCTTGAAGTGATGTCCCAGTGCCTGGAGGCTGTACGGATCTGGATGGGGAGGAACAGGCTCAAGCTCAACCCTTCCAAGACTGAGTGGCTGTGGCTCCCGGCATCCCGATATAGTCAGTTGACTCCATCACTGACTATTGGGGGCGAGTCATTGGCCCCCACAGAGAGGGCTCGCAATCTGGGAGTCCTCCTGGATATGCAGCTGTCCTTGGAGGAACATCTGACGGCTGTAACCAGGGGGACCTTTTGTCAGGTTCGCCTGATTCGCCAGTTGCGGCCCTTTCTTGATCGGGATTCCCTGTGCACGGTCACTCACGCCCTCGTCACCTCTCGCCTTGACTATTGCAACGCTCTCTACATGGGGCTCCCCTTGAGGAGCACCCGGAGGCTCCAGCTGGTCCAGAACGCAGCAGCGCGGGTAGTGACGGGAGCAGCATGGCGCTCCCATGTAACACCGCTCCTGCGCGAGCTGCACTGGCTCCTAGTTGTCTTCCGGGTGCGCTTCAAGGTGTTGGTTATCACCTTTAAAGCGCTCCATGGCATAGGGCCTAGCTATATTCGAGACCGCCTGCTGCTACCAACGACCTCCCATCGACCCGTGCGCTCCCACAGAGAGGGCCTCCTCGGGGTGCCATCAGCCAGACAATGTGGGGGCACCTACCCTCTGGAATCAGCTCCCCCCAGAGATAAGGAGAATCCAAGACCTCAGTGCCTTCCGTCGCGCCCTTAAAACCCATTTATTTAAACAAGCCGGGCTGGCTTAAGATGAAATTTTTAACTGTTTTTAAATGTTTTAAACGTTTTTAATTGGTAAATGAGTTTTAATTGGGCCAAATTTATATATCTTTTAATTGTTTTTAATATTTGTTCTGCATGTTTTTTAATCTGGCTGTACACCGCCCTGAGTCCTCAGGGAGAAGGGCGGTATAGAAATCCAATATAAAATAAAAAATAAATAAAATAAAATAAATCCTCATGAATCACCTTTTGGATTACTGGCATCAACCTGTTGGCTAATACTTTCGCATAGATTTTATAATCTGTATTCAAAAGAGATATTGGTCTATAATTCTCTGTTTTTTTAGGACCGACTTGTTCTTTTGGTATCAAAGATATGTAAGCTGTTGTCCATGATGGGGGTATTTTACCCCCTTGTTGAATATTGCAAAATAAATCTCTAAGTTGTTCCACCATTTCAGCTTGCAAAGTTTTGTAATACACTGCAGTCAAACCATCCGTACCAGGAGCTTTGGCTGTTTTTAACTGTTTAATTGCTACTATTATCTCCTCCTCTGTTATAGGATAATTCATTCTTTCCTTTTGTTGATCAGTAATTTTTGTAACTCTTTTATCGTTTAAATATTTTTCTATAAGTCCATTCTGCACCTCCTCTTTGGCATATAATTTGGTATAATAGTCCACAAAAGCTTCTTTAATTAATTTTTGTTGAAAAATTTTTTTCCCTCCAATATCAATACTATCTATAGTCCGTATACTTTGTTTTTTCCTCAATGTGTAAGCCAACCATCTGCCCGGTTTATTAGCGTTACAAAATGTATTATGCTTCGCATATTGTAAGTTTGTTGCAACTTGTTCCGCCATAAGCATTTGAAATTGGTCTTTCAAAAGTTTTATAGCACTGCTTATTCTTTCATCTGTTGGATTTTTAATAAGTAACTGTTCTTTATTCTTTATTTCTATTTCCAATTCAGATCTTTTCTTTTGTCGAAACAGTCTATGTTTAGAGTTCATGTAGATAAGTACCCCTCTCATATAAGCTTTACTTGCGTCCCAGACAATTTCAATTGGGGTACCTTTATTCAAATTTATTTCAAAAAATTCTTTCAAATGCTTTTTAAGTTCTGTTGTATTTTTTTCATATCTAAACAAGTTCTCATTTAATCTCCAAGAACGTCTCTCAACCTTATCCATCTCAATTTCTATCCACACTGGGCTATGGTCAGTCAAAGTTCTTGGAAAAATCTTTGTTCTTTTTGTCTTGACAAGTAAATCATCTGACAACAAGATAAAGTCAATCCTAGAGAAGGATCTGTGTCTATCAGAAAAGAAGGTGTAGTCCAGTTCTTTTGGATTATGTATTCTCCAAACATCTTTTAGCTCCATATCTTCTTTCATGTCAAAAAAAGTCTGTGGTAGTCTGATTCTTTTTGTCTAATTTAGAATCAATTACTCCATTCCAGTCTCCCATAATTAAAATAGATCTATAATCCCATTGCAGTATTATGGTATGTAGCATCTTGTAGAAATAGTCCTGTTGTTGATTGGGAGCATAAATTCCAATCAAAAGAATTTGGCCATTTGCCGTAAGCAATTCAATTGCTACAAACCTACCATCTTCATCTGTTTCTATAACTTTAGCTGTTAACTTTTTATTTACATAGATAACCACACCGTTCTTTTTTTGCGAAGTTGAAGATATAAAATGTGTTCCTAGTTTGGAGTTTATCAGATATTTTTGATCTTGAGTTGTGATGTGCGTTTCTTGTAAACAAATTATATCATTATTAAATTGTTTCAAATATGTAAATAATTTCTTCCTTTTCTGCATCCTTTTCTGTGCTGAATTCAACCCATTAACATTCCAAGATAAACACTTAAAGGTCATCAGCCTCTTTCTGGAGCACAGAGCAAAATACTTGAAGGTCATCCGAAAGCTTCGATCTCGCTCCTCCCATAGCTCCAATCTCTTGTGCAGTACTCTTAACTGCCTCCTTGTCTTGTCTTTCCTGTTGTTGTTGTTGCTTTTGTTTAAGTAACTTAGATTGAGCTCTAGTTATACGTTGATCCTTAACTTCAATCATCCGAACCGAGTCCAAAATTGGAGAAGATTCCAGCAAGGGCTCATCCAGAAAACCTCCTTCTGCACCTTGCACTTCTTCTAATTCCTGCTTGGACTGTTCTTGCAATTCTCGTTGAGGTTTCTTCTCTTCACTCTCTTTAATCTCCAAAACTGTAGATGTACGTGGAGATGGTGTTCTTTCCTTAAGAATAGTAGTATAAAAGTGTTGTGCCTTCTCCACGGTATTCAAACGGCATCTTTCATCCTTGTATCTGAAAATTATCCCAACTGGTGCGTCCCACCGGAAGGGTATCTGTAAATTTTGCAATTCCTTGACAAGAAAGCCAAATTCTTTTCTAGCTTTCAGCATTTTAGGAGGCAATTCTTTATAAATTCCAATTCGTGAGCCCCCCACTTGTACAGAAGTGTAAAAGGATTTTTGCAGGATATCATTTCTTATTTCTCTATCTGTAAAATATATGACCACATCTCTAGGTAATTGTCTTTGTCTGGCCACCCAAGAGTTCACTCTGTAAATTTTGTCTATTTTATGAAAAACCACATCAGGATTAATTTGTAGAATCTTGGCCAGGGCCTCAGAACAAACTTGTCTCAAATCCTGTCTTTCCTCCTCTCGAATTCCCCGAAGCCGTATAGCGAACTCCATTGCCCTGAATTGTATCATAACAATCTCGTCTTCAACTCTCTGCATTTTATTGTCAACATCAGCAATTTTATAATCATTGTCTTTCATCTTAACATTAACTTCTGATTTAAGTTCTTCAACTTTAAAATCAACTTTCCCAATAAATTCTGCCAGGCCAGATGCCACTTCTGATATTTTTTTGGTCACCTTGTTTTGATTCTGTTTCACCATATCTTTAACTTCATTAATTTCCTGCATAAATTCCTGGTGTGATTTTTGAAGTTTATCATCTATCCCCTGATGTGATTTTTGAAGTTTATCATCTATCTCCTGTTGAGATTTTTGAAATTTATCATCCAAAGTTTTAGAAATAAATTCTTTTAAATCTCCCACATCAAATTCTTTTTTCTGAGTCTGTAACTGTTGAGCAGGGGGAAGTTGCGTTTCATGTTTGTGTGTGGGGGATCCCCCCCCCTGTTGCCTTCCCTTCCTGCTTCTTTGAAGCCATCCTGCCACGTGATCTAGTTTTTCTAAAGAGGGAAGTTCCTTTTCCTTTCCCTCCTGCACAAAGACTTCTAAAAAAGTCCCCCAGATTTGATCAAATAAAGGTTGAAGTAAAGCAAAGTCAAATATTGAAAGGGAGAAATTTTCCAATTGTTTCTCTTATAACAAGCAAGGCAACTTTGTAGCAACTTGGAAACTTTGTAACAAAGCAAAATAACTTCACCAATCCACACTCGCTGGCTCGTTAACTCTGAGGCTAAGCGCCATGTTTTTTCAAAGCACTTTCACTCATTCGCATTTTCTCAGATTGAAAAGTCAACAAAGCGCTAGTACTTGCGTTTCCAAGTTTCAGGATTCAGGTAGTTTCGCTGTTGATTAAAGCTGGTTCTTTCGCTTTAAGTTTCCTGCAGCCGGCTTGTTCTGCAAAGGCAGAAACGTCCCACGTCGCCCGGAGTTTCAGCAGGTTGGAAGGGAGCCACGCCTGTTCTCTCCCCAGAAACTTCCCTGGGGGGTTACAGGGGCTCGACCTGTGCCCTGCGATCTCTCCTTCTTCAATCCTATGGATTTAGAAGTTTTCGAGCCGCTTCTTCGTCTCGAAGCGGCTCTACAGGCGGCGGGGCTGGCGGAGCTTCAAAAGGCACCGCCGTCGCCGAAGACAAGGAAACCGGAAGCCCAACATTTTTTTCTTCTCAGGAATGTCTATCAAGTATCTTTTCTTCAAAAAATTCTCAACCTTGTTAATATCCATGAAAAAAAGTGCCAAACTTCTGTTAAGAGTTGTAGATTAGCTTGGAGCTCTTTCTCGTAGAATAAAATCTTCTTCCCTGAGATGTCTATCAAATCTTTTTTTCTCAAAGGATTCTCAACCTTGTTAATACCCATGAAGAAAAGATCCCAAACTTGACCAATTAAAAGTTGATTTACTTGGAACTTTTGTTTCAATTGCGCTGAGAAGTATGTTTTTTTTCTCGGCATATTTATAAGGATTTATAAGGATTCCAGTCTTTACTAACTAAATAATCGTGAATGAATTGAATACAATTTTTAAAATATATTGAATGATCCTGAGAAAACTGATTGAACATTTTAAAAAGTTGTTTAATGCTGGATCGTAATTTTTTATTGCCTAGATGATAAACTTTAATTGCCCTGAAGTGCTTTTATTGCCCTGAACTGCAATTATCATTCTACCTTCTTTTGTGGATTACAAATAGAGACTGCAATTTTTTTTTACAATATTTTTAAATTCCTAATACTTTTAAATATTTTGTGGATTTTTGTGGACTACCTTGTATGCGTCTCTGTGTGTGTGTATATATATATACAGGTGAAACTCGAAAAATTAGAATATCGTGCAAAAGTTTATTTATTTCAGTAATGCAACTTAAAAGGTGAAACTAATATATGAGATAGACTCATTACATGCAAAGCGAGATAGTTCAAGCCTTGATTTGTCATACTTTTGATGATTATGGCTTACAGCTCATGAAAACCCCAAATTCACAATCTCAGAAAATTAGAATATTGTGAAAAGGTTCAATATTCTAGGCTCAAAGTGTCCCACTCTAATCAGCTAATTAAGCCATAACACCTGCAAAGGGTTCCTGAGCCTTTAAATGGTCTCTCAGTCTGGTTCAGTAGGAATCACAATCATGGGAAAGACTGCTGACCTGACAGTTGTGCAGAAAACCATCATTGACACCCTCCATAAGGAGAGAAAGCCTCAAAAGGTAATTGCAAAAGAAGTTGGATGTTCCCAAAGTGCTGTATCAAAGCACATTAATAGAAAGTTATGTGGAAGGGAAAAGTGTGGAAGAAAAAGGTGCACAAGCAGCAGGGATGACCACAGCCTGGAGAGGATTGTCAGGAAAAGGCCATTCAAAAGTGTTGGTGACTTTCACAAGGAGTGGACAGAGGCTGGAGTCAGTGCATCAAGAGCCACCACACACAGACGGATCCTGGACATGGGCTTCAAATGTCGTATTCTTCGTCAAGCCGCTCCTGAACAACAAACAACGTCAGAAGCGTCTTACCTGGGCTAAAGAAAAAAAGAACTGGTCTGTTGCTCAGTGGTCCAAAGTCCTCTTTTCTGATGAGAGCAACTTTTGCATCTCATTTGGAAACCAAGGACCCAGAGTCTGGAGGAAGAATGGAGAGGCACACACTGCAAGATGCTTGAAGTCCAGTGTGAAGTTTCCACAGTCTGTGTTGATTTGGGGAGCCATGTCATCTGCTGGTGTTGGTCCACTGTACTTCATTAAGTCCAGGGTCAACGCAGCCGTCTAGCAGGAGATTTTGGAGCACTTCATGCTTCCTTCCGCAGACGAGCTTTATGGGGATGCTGACTTCATTTTCCAGCAGGACTTGGCACCTGCCCACACTGCCAAAAGTACCAGAACCTTCTTCAATGACCATGGGATTACTGTGCTTGATTGGCCAGCAAACTCGCCTGACCTGAACTCCATAGAGAATCTATGGGGCATTGCTAAGAGAAAGATGAGAGACATGAGACCAAACAATGCAGAAGAGCTGAAGGCCACTATTGAAGCATCCTGGTCTTCCATAACACCTCAGCAGTGCCACAGGCTGATAGCATCCATGCCACGCCGCATTGAGGCAGTAATTGATGCAAAAGGGGCCCAAACCAAGTACTGAGTACATATGCATGCTTATACTTTTCAGAGGTCCGATATTGTTCTATGTACAATCCTTGTTTTATTGATTTCATGTAATATTCTAATTTTCTGAGATTGTGAATTTGGGGTTTTCATGAGCTGTAAGCCATAATCATCAAAATTATGACAAATCAAGGCTTGAACTATCTCGCTTTGCATGTAATGAGTCTATCTCATATATTAGTTTCACCTTTTAAGTTGCATTACTGAAATAAATGAACTTTTGCACGATATTCTAATTTTTTGAGTTTCACCCGTATATACAGCATATATTTGTTTTCGTAGATTTTCACGGGTAGAGGTATGCAAGTCTTGGCATATTCAGGTCTTTTCCCATGTAAGATTGAGAGCATCTTGGCGACGTTTTGATGAGGTACTACTTGTCATCTTCAGGCTGGTGCCTTCGGCTTCGTGCCTGTGTGAGCAAAGCGTGATCGGAGCTGCTATCTCTCTATAAATACTGGTGGGGAGGTGTGGGGTGCTGGCTTTGTTGCTGTGAGCGGGTTGGTTGCCTGTGTTGTTACATCTTGATTAGTTGATGGAGTTGATGTTTGCAGATTAGTCAGCTGTTTCGTAACATCCTGTGTGGGTGAGGTCCTTGATGTGTGCCCATTAGTCTTTTGTATTGTAATGACCTGGGTAATGGGCTGGGTAGTTGATGTAATGTCTTTTTTTTTTTTTAATTGAAAAGTTTTACAAAAAGTTTACATATTTCCCCCCCCCTTCCCTACCTCAACCTCCCCCCTCCCCCCCTCCTCTTCCCAGAACAAATTACAGGGTATAAACTTCAACAATCATAATCAATCCTAGTCTAAACAATTATGACATTCCACATCTCTTGTTCCTTCAATTCCCTAATTACCCGCCTAGCTTTATTACTTAAAGACACACCAAATATCTATATAATCATTCATAACCTATCTGCAATTTCTTATTCCGGTATTTATTTTGAATATAATCTATCCATCTTCTCCAGTCTCTTAAATATCTTTCATTTGAATGATCCTTCAAGTACGCCGAGATTTTTGCCATTTCCGCTAGATTTGTAACTTTCATTGTCCACTCTTGGATTGTAGGTAAATCTTGCTTCTTCCAATATTGTGCCACCAACAGTCTTGCTGCAGTTATTAAGTTCAAAATCAATTTAGTCTCTATAACTGTACAATCCGTAACTATACCCAGCAGAAACAGCTGTGGTGTAAATTTCAACCTCTTTTTAAGAATATTTTGTAAAATCCACCAGATTTTAATCCAAAACGCTTTAACCTTTTTACATGTCCACCAAATGTGAAAATAAGTGGCATCCTCACAATTACATCTCCAACATTTTGGTTGTACATTCGGATACATACGAGATAACTTTTTTGGGTCTAGATGCCATCTATAAAACATTTTATAAAAGTTCTCCCTTAAATTTTGCGCTTTGGTAAATTTCACATTTGTCACCCATATTTTCTCCCACGTTTCCATCATTATTGGCTGTTCAAAATTCTGCGCCCATTTTATCATACAGTCCTTAACTAACTCTGTTTCCGAGTCCATCTCTATCAATATATTATACAATCTTTTTATGTGCATTGGGCTTTGGTCTCTAATTTGTTTAATTAAATTTTCATCACTTTGTATAACACCAGTTTTCTGGTCTTTTCTCCATCTGGCTTGTAATTGTACATATTGAAACCATGTTTGAGTTATTTTCTCCTCTTTCAACACATTCACAGGTTTTAATTTTAATATACCTCCCTCCATAATGAGAATATCTTTATACGTAATTACATCCTGTCTACTTTCTATACTCGTATTCTCTATTGCGTGCCTGGGTGCTGTCCATATAGGTATGTTTTCATTTAACTTATATTGATATTTCTTCCAGACACGCAATAAAGCATTTCTCAGTATATGACTCTTAAATGCTCTATCCACCCTTTTTTCATACACTAAATAAGCATGCCAACCATAGACCAGGTCATGCCCTTCAATATTCAATATCCTTCCATTTGTTAAATTAATCCAATCACTAATTGCTGATAAAACAGCTGCTTCATAGTACAATTTTAAATTTGGCATTTTCAATCCTCCTCTTTCTTGTATGTCCTGCATTATTTTCAGTTTTATCCTTGGTTTCTTACCTTGCCATACGAACTTATTAATACCTTTCTGCCATTCTTCCAGGTTGGCATCCTTTTTTAGTATTGGTATCATTTGAAAGAGGAATAAAAACCTAGGTAAAACATTCATTTTTATAACTGCTATTCTACCCAACAAGGACAGTTGTAATTTTTTCCATTTATCCATTTCAGCTTGTATTTTATGCCATATCAGTTCATAATTATACTTATACAATTTACCATTAGAAGATGCAATATAAACTCCTAAGTACTTAACTTTTTTAACTATTTCACATCCCGTTACCTTTTGTAACTCCTCTTTTTGATTAGCTGTCATATTTTTAACTATCATCTTTGTTTTTCCAATGTTTATCTTAAACCCAGATACTTGACCATACTGTTTTATTATATCAATCAAAACCTTTGCTGATTCCAGTGGATGAGTTAAGGTCATAACCAAATCATCTGCAAATGCCCGTATCTTATATTCATAGTCTCTAACTTTGATTCCCTTTATCTCATCTATATTACGTATTTTGTTTAACAACAATTCCAAAGTTAATATAAATAATAATGGCGATAAGGGACATCCCTGCCTCGTACCTTTTTCAATTTTAAAAGTTTCTGTCAAACTGCCATTAATAATTATCTGAGCTGTCTGTTCCTGATATATTGCTTTTATGGACTGCATAAAGCAATTCCCAAATTGCATCCTATTAACCACTCTCAATAAAAATTGCCAATCTAATCGATCAAAAGCTTTTTCCGCATCCAAAAATATAAGCACCGCAGGGATTTGGTTATTCCTTTCCAAATATTCCAATATGTCAACAATTTGTCTTACATTATTTTTCATTTGTCTACCTTGTATAAAACCAGTTTGGTCAGCATGAATCATTTTTTGCATTACTAGCATTAACCTATTTGCCAATATCTTAGCAAATATTTTATAATCTGTATTCAATAAGGATATGGGTCTATTATTTTTGGGATGTGTCAAATCTTGATCTTCTTTTGGAATTAACGAAATAAAAGCTGTTTTCCATGAAGGTGGTACCCCTTCACCCAGCTGAATTCTATTAAATAATTCTTTAAGAGGTACAACCATCTCCAGTTGTAAATATTTATAATACACAGCTGTTAGTCCATCCGTGCCAGGAGCCTTACCAGTTTTTAACTGTTTAATTGCTGAGAGGATCTCCTCCTCTGTTATTAATTGGTTTAACCGTTCTCTTTGTTCCTCTGTAACTATAGGAATATTCTGTCTATCCAGATATGTCTCTATCTCTGCACCTTGTATTTTGTCTGCAGTGTACAGTCTTGCATAAAATTCTAAAAATGCCTTTTTAATCATATTTTGGTGATACACCTCTTTACCTTTATACTCTATACTTTATACTTTATACTTTATATTTTCTCTATGGTACGAGATTTTTGTTTTTTCCTCAGCATGTATGCCAACCATCTACCTGGTTTATTTGCATTACAAAAAGTATTATGTTTAGCATATTGTAGATTGGTTGCCACTTGGTCTGAGAGCATCATATTAAATTGCCCACGTAATAAACTGATCTCTTCTTTGATTTTCTTATCCCCTGGGTTATCAATTAACACCCTTTCTTTTTTCTTGATCTCTTCTTCTAATTCCCTCCTTTTTTCCACTTGTCTACGCCTATAAGCATTATTCATATTTATCAAAACTCCTCTCATATATGCTTTACTAGCATCCCATACCATATCCATAGATGTTCCCTTGTTCATATTAAAAACAAAAAATTCCTTCATTAGTTTTTTACATTCTATTACATTTTTCTCATATCTGAAAAGGTTTTCATTTAACCGCCAAGATCTCCTAGCTCTTTCCCCACACTCCAGTTCCATCCAAACTGGACTATGATCAGTTAAAATTCTGGGACAAATCTTTATCTTCTTTACCCTGGAAAAAAAATCATTTGTAATTAATATAAAATCAATTCTTGAAAAGGATTGATGTCTATCTGAAAAGAATGTAAAATCTTGTTCTCTATAGTTCCGTTCACGCCAAATGTCTCTTAATTCCATATCCTCCATCATATCAAAAAAAGTCTTAGGCAGTCTGGATCGCAATTTGGTAGATTGTACTATTCTTTTCTTATCAATACTAGGGTCTATCACTCCGTTCCAATCTCCCATCAATATACATGAATTATAATCCCAATGTAATAATTTTGTATGTATCAATTTATAAAATTTCTCTTGTTGTTGGTTGGGAGCATATATCCCCAATAAGAGTGTTTTCTTTCCTTCTATCATTATCTCAATTGCCAGGAATCTTCCTTGTTGATCTGCCTCAACTAATTTAGCCATCAAATCTCTTTTCAAGTAGATCACTATTCCATTCTTTTTTTCCGGGGCTGATGCAACAAAATGTGTTCCCAATTTTGTATTTATTAAATATTTTTGATCAGTTGTCCTTATATGTGTTTCCTGCAGGCATATTATTTCATTTTTAAATTGTCTCAAGTGGTGAAATATTTTCTTCCTTTTTTGTGGTGAGTTTAAACCATTAACATTCCAGGTTAAAAACCTAGAAGCCATCCTCAGACTCTCGAAGCTTGGCGAGAACCGCTTGATAATCCTCTTGGAATTTTCTTTTGGGTCTCGCCCCTCCCACAGCTTCTGCACCAGTATTCACTTCTTGTGATAAAGCCTGCTCTTGTAACTTTTTTAACTCTTCAACTTTACGTTTAGTAGCTGCTCTGGTTTGTCTTTGATCTTTACCTTCTTCTTGTTTTTCAACTATATCCCATGCTTGGACAGCACTTGAAAGTTGCAGTACCTCCTCCTGCATACTCATAGCTCCGCCTTCCAATTGCTTCTGCAGATCCTCTTTCCTTCCCTCTGTCGCCTCTCTTACTTTTTTACCTCCTGGCACTGGTGGTTGTCCAGCCTTTAGTATGTTACTATAAAAATCTCTTGCTTTGCATATTGTATTGAGATGATATCGCTCTCCTGCATAGTCCACCGATAATCCAACTGGGACTTCCCATCTGTATTGTATCTGTCGATTCCTCAGCTCATCTGCCAGAAAAGCATACTCTTTCTTGGATTTCAGCATTTTGGGTGGTATTTCTTTAAATACTGCAACTTCTTGTCCTGCCACTTGCAACTTATTTTTATAGGCAGCTTGTAAAATCTCATTTCTAATCCTTCTGGTGACAAAGTAAATCACAACATCTCTTGGTAGTTTCCTTTGTCTAGCTACCCATGAATTAACACGATAGATCCGGTCCATTTGCCATTCAAGTTCACCTCTGGGCACTCCTATAAACTGTGCCAGAGCATCTTCAAAGATCTCTTTCAAATTTTCCTTAGGATTTTCTTTCAAGCCTCTTATTCTCACGGCAAATTCCATCATCTTATATTGTGTCAACAACATTTCAGCTTCTGCTTTGTCAATCTTAGTTTGTGATTCCTCAACTTTACCATCTAAAATCTCATTGGCTTGAACAACCTCATCAATTCTATCTTCTACATGACTAACATGTTTTGCCAGTCCCTGGAGTGCAAGAACTATATCTTCCCTTATGTGTTGATTTCTTGTCTTAATTATGTCCTTCATTTCTTCCATTTGTTCTGAGACTCCTTTAAATGCAAATGCAATGTCCTCTTTAAAACCTTCTTTAATTTCTTTCATGGCTTCCTGAAACATTTCAAGTGTTAACATTTGTGCTTGTGGTTGTAATTGTGGTTGTAATTGAGCTTGTGTATCTGCCGGAGGCAATAAAGTTTGCAACCTGGTAGTTTGAGCTGGGGAACTTCCCGCACTCCCTGCTTTAGGCAGCACCAATTTTGTCTGCTTTGAAGCCATTTTAAAATCACACAGTCTCAGAAACAGTTCTTATAGCCAGCGAGGAAAAATCAGAAAATCTTTAAAATCTTTAAATTTTGATTCCCAAAGTCCAAGATATAAGGTTAAATCCAAAAAGTTTTAAGCGGAGTTGTTAACTGATAGGCATTAATGAGTTAACAAGCCTGTAACAACTTTCTTCTTAACTTTCACTTTCGTCTCTTTGTCTTAACGAGCCAGCGCCATCTTCCCCTCCCTTTCCACTCCAGCTCCACTCTTAGAGGCTCGAAAAGAAACGATGTTCAAAGGAATTAAAGTATAAGTACTTGCAATTATGTAGTCTCCTGTCTTTGTTCTGCCTGCTTCAATTTTCTCTTTGTATCAATTGGTAGCAGGGGCGGACGTGGCGTTTTGCTCTGCCTTCTGGCAGAGGCGTCCCGGCTTTGGAGCTTTCCCAGGTTCTTGGGGAGCTCACACCTTTCGAGCCCCAGAATTAATTCTAGGGCTCTTATGGAGCTCTACCCTGTGATCTGTCCCCGTACCCACACACACACCCACACAGCCAGTCGAGGGTTAAGGAAACACTTTGGAACGCACCCAGGTCTTATCTCCGACTTGGCAGCGATAGACACACCGTCTGCCAAGGGTCTTTATTTTCACAAACAGACAGATAAGATACGAACGTTCAAGAAAGTCCAAACAGAAATAATATTCCTCCCAGCAGTTCCGGACGAGGCTTTAGTGACTCCAAGGTTTTGCTTTGTTCGTCACAAAAGATCCTTGACCACCACTCTCTATTATATAGTCTCTGGGGTGTGGTCTCTGGGGTGTGGTCCAGTGACTCAGTGCTAATCCCTAGCACGCCTCCCAAGCTGCTGCAAACGTTTATCACGCCTTCGGAGGCGTGCGTCCAGGAATGATGTTTCATTATCACTTTGACTCGAATCAGCTGTCTCCTCTCCCTCGACTGGCACTTGAGACAATGCCAGAGGGGAGGGGCCTGGAGAGGGAGGCCTGGCTGACTCCTCTTCCTCATGCTCGGAGCTTTCTTCCTCCGATGGGACAGGCTCAGAGGGCGGGGCCACAACACTATCCCCCACCGCAGGGCCCTTCCCCCGGGTCTGACGGTCGGGATGGGGTCGGGACGGGAACTGTTCGTGGAAAGCCCGCACCAGGTCAGGGGCCTGAACGGCAGACGCGTCCACCCAGGTGAAATCCTCGGGCCCGTACCCCTTCCAGGCGATGAGGTATTGGAAGCGCCCCTTCAGCCAACGGGAGTCCCGGATACTGTCCACCTCGTACGTCGAGGCGTCGTCCTCGTCGGCTGCGGCTGGGGGGACAGGCGTCGGCGGGCGGCGGAGATGGCTCGCGGGGGCCTCAGGGACCAAGAGGGACCGATGAAAAACAGGGTGGAGCCGCATGGAGCGGGGTAGAGTCAACCGGTAGGCCACCGGATTGATGACCGCCTCGATAGGGAAGGGACCGATAAAGCGTTGGGCCAGTTTCCTCACCGGCCGGTCCGTGGGGAGGTGTTTCGTGGACAACCACACCCGATCTCCTACTTCCAGCGGTGGCGTCGCCCGGCGGGCGCGATCGGCGAACCGTTTATAATCCTCTTTCGCCCGGATCAGCTGCCGCCGCACCAGTTGCTGCACCGCCTGCAGCTCCGAGAGGAAGTCCCGGGTCTCGGGAACAGGGGAGTCCATGATGGTCAACGGGAAAAGCCGTGGATGGTATCCAACGTTGGCATGGAACGGGGTCATCTGGGTGGAGGTGTGTTGGGAGTTATTAAAGGCGAACTCCGCCAGGGGAAGGTACTCGGCCCAGTTGTCCTGCTGCTGGTTGACAAAACAGCGGAGGTACTGCTCCAGTATGCCGATGACCTTCTCCGTGCCCCCGTCAGTCTCCGGATGGTGCGACGACGACAGGCACACCTGCACCTCCAGCGCGGCCATCAGGCTTTTCCAGAAGCGGGCCGTGAACTGGGCCCCGCGGTCCGAAACCACCCGGTCCGGCAGGCCGTGGAGGCGGAAGATATGTTGCAGGAACAGGCGAGCCGTGGTGCGGGCCGAGGGCAGGCCGCGGCACGGGATGAAATGTGCCATCTTCGTGAGCGCATCCACCACCACGAGGACGGTCGTGTACGTAGCAGACAGGGGCAGGTCTGTCAGGAAGTCCATGGAGATGGCTCCCCACGGTCTCTCCGGTGTCGGCAGCGGCTGGAGGAGTCCGGGAGGGGGACCGGACGCGGCTTTGGCCTGTCGGCACGTCACACAGGACGTCACGTAGGCGTGCACGTCGTGCCGTACCCGAGGCCACCAAAAAGTCCGCGTCACCAGGTTCAAAGTCTTAAAGAAGCCGAAGTGCCCCGCCGCGGGGTTGTCATGGCACTGGTTCATGACGAGGGCTCGGAGCGGACTCGTGGGCACGTACAGCCGACCCCGGTGTCTGAGCAAGCCCTCCTCCACGGTCCATGGGGACGCGGGACCGACGTCCGCTCTCCGCTGCTGCGACCAGTCATCCTGTCGCTGCGCTTCCAGCACCTGAGCCCGCAGGTCCACCGGTTCCTGGACCGCGGCCAAGGAGTCCGCTGGCAGCACCGTCCGGGGGGGAAGGGAGTCCTTGGGGCAAAAGTATTCCGGCTTACGGGATAGCGCGTCCGCCCTCTGGTTGAGGTTGCTCGGAATGTATGTGACGTGGAAGTTGAACCGGGCGAAAAACAACGACCACCGGATCTGCCGCTGGTTCAACTTCCTGGCCGTGGTGAGGTGCTCCAGGTTCCGATGGTCCGTCCGCACCTCCACCTGGTGTCGGGCCCCCTCGAGGTGATGTCGCCAAGCCTCGAACGCGGCCTTGATGGCCAGCAACTCCTTTTCCCAGATGGTGTAGTTGCGCTCGGAAGGGTTGAGTTTCCGGGAGTAGTATGCGCAGGGAAAAAGAGTGCCGCCATCCACCGGAGCCTGTAGCAGCACCGCCCCAATCGCCACGTTGGACGCGTCCGTCTCCACCACGAACGGACGGTGTGGATTGGGGTGCCTCAGGACTGGCTCCGTGAGGAAGGTCTGCTTGAGGACCTCGAAGGCCTGCTGCTGCGGGGGCCCCCACTGGAACGGGACCTTCTTCCGAAGGAGCTGGGTCAACGGCAAGGTCAGGGTGGCGAAGCCCGGAATGAAGGTCCGATAGTAGTTGGCGAATCCCAACAGACGCTGGACGTCCTTCACCCGACGCGGGGGTTCCCAACTGCGCAAGGCCTCCACCTTGCGCGGGTCCATCGCGATGCCCTCGGGGGTGATGATGTGCCCGAGGAACTCTATGGAAGTCTGGAAGAAGTAGCATTTCTCCAACTTCGCATAGAGCTGGTGCTCCCGCAGGCGCTGCAGGACCTGGCGGACATGCTGGAGGTGACTTTCCGGGGTCCGGGAATAGATCAAAATGTCATCCAAGTAGATCACCACGAACCGATCCAGCATGTCCCGGAACACATCGTTCATCAAGTGCTGGAAGACCGCGGGGGCGTTGGTCAATCCGAACGGCATGACGGTATACTCGAAGTGTCCGTACCGAGTGCCGAACGCCGTCTTCCACTCGTCCCCCTCTCTCACGCGCACCAGGTTGTAGGCCCCTCGGAGATCGAGCTTAGTGAAGATCGAGGCCTCCCGCAACCTCTCCATAAGCTCCGGGATCAGCGGCAGGGGGTAGCGATTTCGCACTGTGATGGCGTTCAAGCGCCGGTAGTCGCAACACAGGCGCAAGTCCCCCGTCTTCTTTTTAACGAAGAGGACCGGGGCCGAGAGCGGGGAGGTCGAAGGCCGGATGAACCCACGGGCCAGGTTCTTTTCCAGAAAGTCCCGTAAGGCGGCCAGCTCGGGCTCCGACATGGAGTACAGGCGTCCCGAGGGCAGGGGCGCGTTGGGCATTAGGTCCACCGCACAGTCGTAGAGTCGGTGCGGGGGCAAGCGGTCCGCCTCCTTCTCGCTGAACACGTCGGCGAAGGGCGTCAGCTCCGGAGGCAAGGAGGCGTTTGGGGCAGAGACGTCCTGGCCGGCGCAGGTGTGGCGAAGGTGGTCGACACACTGCAGGCTCGGGAACGAGATGGCGTTTCTCGACCACGCCACCTGAGGGTCGTGCGCCCGAAGCCAGGCCATCCCCAGGACCAAGGGAAAGTGCAGATCCGCCGTTACGTAAAACTGGATCGCCTCCTCGTGGTTTCCAATGGCGAGGCGCAAGGGCTGGGTAGCGGTTTTGATGGGTCCCGCCACGAGTTCCCGCCCATCTATAGTTTCAACCCTCAACGGAGGGTCCACTGGAACCAAGGGGACTTTGTAATGGGCCACAAAGGCCTGGTCCATAAAGTTCGTGGTGGCCCCCGAGTCCACCAGCGCGTGCGCCTGGAGCCCCTCCGACCGGTTAGCCAACAACACCCGGGTGTTCAAAATCAGGTGCCGAGGGGGCTCACAGTCCACAGCCGCCGACTCCGGCGGGGCATGGTCACGTGCCTGACCCAGAGTTTCCCCTAGGCCAGGCCTGGCCCGTTTCCCGGCTGGTCGCGTCGAGACTCCGGAACAGGCTTGAGCGGTCCACTCCGCTTCCGGGGACACGAGGCGGCAAAATGTCCCGCCTCGCCGCAATAGAGGCACAACCCCCCTTGACGTCTCCGCATCCGCTCCTGGGCCGTCAGTTGAGGTCTGGCTGCTCCGAGCTCCATGGGCTCCTCAGCCGTCGCCACAAAACGCTGTGCGGTCCGGAGCGCTGTCGGTGCGAAACGCGGGGGTGCCGACGCTGTCGGTGGTTCCGGAAGAGCCCGACGGGGCCGTCGCCGTTGCAGGCGGGCGTCGATGCGCAGGCATTGGGTCACCAGCGCGTCGAGGGTCGGTGGCGCCTCCACACGAACCAGCTCGTCCTGCATCTCGTCGGAAAGGCCGTCCTGGAAAGCGTCCATCAGCGCCACCTCATTCCAAGCCGAATCCTGGCCTAGCAGTCGGAACTCTGCAATATAGTCCTGCAGGGGGCGCTTGCCTTGGCGGAGGTCCTTGATGCGCCTCGCTGCCGTCTGCACCCGGAGGGGGTCCTCAAACATGGTGCGCAGGTGTTGTAAAAAGCCCTGAAAGTCCAGGAGCAAGGGGCTATCTTGCAACAACAGGGGCGTGGCCCATCGGGCGGCAGTGCCAGAGAGGGAGCTGATAACAAATGCCACCCGAGCCCGGTCATCCGGAAAATCCTCCGGCCTCATCGCCATAAACAGTTGGCATTGTCCCAAGAAGGCCGGAAACATCTCCTGCTGCCCAGAAAACCTATCTGGCACGTTCACTGGGCATCTCGGACGGGGAGGGGGAGGAGGTGGAGCTGCAGGAGCATTTCCCAAAGCAAGTTGGGCAGTTAGCTGTGCTACTTGCTGTTGCAGAAGCTGATTGGCCTCCAGCATCTGCTGTATCTGCTGCTGCAGCTGTTGGTCCATCGTGGGTTAACGATGGAGTATGGGGTGACGAACAAGATGATCTGTCCCCGTACCCACACACACACCCACACAGCCAGTCGAGGGTTAAGGAAACACTTTGGAACGCACCCAGGTCTTATCTCCGACTTGGCAGCGATAGACACACCGTCTGCCAAGGGTCTTTATTTTCACAAACAGACAGATAAGATACGAACGTTCAAGAAAGTCCAAACAGAAATAATATTCCTCCCAGCAGTTCCGGACGAGGCTTTAGTGACTCCAAGGTTTTGCTTTGTTCGTCACAAAAGATCCTTGACCACCACTCTCTATTATATAGTCTCTGGGGTGTGGTCTCTGGGGTGTGGTCCAGTGACTCAGTGCTAATCCCTAGCACGCCTCCCAAGCTGCTGCAAACGTTTATCACGCCTTCGGAGGCGTGCGTCCAGGAATGATGTTTCATTATCACTTTGACTCGAATCAGCTGTCTCCTCTCCCTCGACTGGCACTTGAGACAATGCCAGAGGGGAGGGGCCTGGAGAGGGAGGCCTGGCTGACTCCTCTTCCTCATGCTCGGAGCTTTCTTCCTCCGATGGGACAGGCTCAGAGGGCGGGGCCACAACAACCCTGCACCTGGCTGCTCGCTTCCCCCTCTTCTCCCGGGGGGGAAGGTTCTTCGCCGCTAGACAGCTGATTTTTTGCTGTTCTAGCGGCTAACAAAGTCGCAGGGCTAGCGCTCACCCAGGGAGCGTCCTCAATGTCCTACGGAGCCGCCGGCGTGTCCGATGTAATGTCTTGAGCAGATGGCTGTGATGCCACATCCCGGGCTTTGGTTTGGCTCCGAGTTTGAGGTCTTGCCATGTGTTCATGGCGTGTGTCAGTTTGCTTTGTGTGGGGATCGGAGGGGGGGCGCAGCAGCTGGTGATGCCGCCGTGGTCTGGTCTCTGGATGGTGGTTGCACTTCGTCTATGGGATGGGTTTGGGTTTGAATCTGGTGAGGATGATTGGTGGTGGTGTCATGTGTTATCTTGGGTCCGATGTTAATTTTCGTGGCTGGGAATGGTCTGTTGACTAGGGCTAGTTTCCAGATGTCCGGTAGGCGGGAGGTATCGTTGCGTTTATTCATGTTATGGGGGTGTTTCTCTATTTCGATGGCTTCCATGATTATTCTCTTGTTGAAGTGTTCAGTTTTGGAGATTAATTTGGTTCCTTCAAAGTCAATTTCGTGTCCTGTTGTTTTAAGGTGCTGGAAAAGGGAGGAAGTTTTTTCTTCTTTTCTGATTGCATTCTTGTGTTCTGCAATGCGTGCATTTATTCTCCTATTAGTTTGTCCAATGTATGTGGCTGGGCAGATTTTGCATGGTCTTAAGAAATCCCAAAGACAAGATCCAGCTAGAAAACCAAGGAGTCTATGAAATACCATGCAAAATCTGCCATGTATTAAAACTCAGACCACACGTTTTCTGAATAGTTTTTATCCCAGAACTATAATTGCACTCAACAATGAACTAAAGGGCCAACATCAGTGAGCTGTTGGACAGTATTACTTGGTCTGTTGTGTGGATGTTTGGGTGGTTTAGGGGTGGAGAATTGTGGTGGGTGGGAGTGTGTTTGGGGATTGTTATGTGTGTTGGACCTGGTCTTTGGGTGTTAAGTGAATTTCGTTGTATGGGTATACTGTGTATACATGTACAATGACAATAAAGTTATTTATTATTTATGTATATATATACACACACACACGTATGTAAGAGCCTTGGTGGCGCAGCAGACTAAAGTGCTGTTAAGTAGCACCAGGTGCCTGCAATTACTGCAAGTTCAAATCTCACCAGGCTCAAGGTTAACTCAGCCTTCCATCCTTTCGAGGTAGGTAAAATGAGGACCCGGTTTGTGGGGGCAATAAGCTGACTTCGTATAAAAAAGAACACCACTTGGGGGGGCCGAAAGCCCTACTAAGCAGGTATATACAAAAGTATGAAGGCTATTGCTTAATGCATTGTAAGCCGCCCTGAGTCTCCGGAGAAGGGCGGCATATAAATCGAACCAATAAATAAAATAAATAAATGTATAAAAGGTCTCAACAAATGAACCAGCAAACATGTCGAAAACTCTTAAAAATATCACCGGTTACAGCAAACCTCCTTCCAATGCTGAAAGAAATCAACAACTGGCAGAGGACCTGAATGTGTTTTACTGTAGGTTTGAGAGAAAACTACTGCCACCTATCTCCACAATCCCCATCTCAGACACACCAACAACAGCCAAGCCTCCTACAACTGACCCCATCCCTTTGGCCCACCCACCTCTGGTGATCACAGAAAAAGATGTGTGAGATCTATTTCACAGACAAAAGCCAGGAAAAGCACCAGGCCCAGACAAGATAACTCCTTCTTTCTTAAAAGCTTGTGCTGACCAACTGACCCCCATCTTCACCCGCAACTTTAATAAATCACTAGAGATGTGCTATATTCTTTCTTGCTTCAAACGCTCTACTATCATCCCAGTGCTGAAGAAACCCTCCATCGAGGAACTGAATGACTATAGACCGGTTGCTCTAACATATGTAGTTATGAAAACCTTTGAAAGGCTAGTGATGGCCCATCTAAAAACAATAACAGATCCGCTGTTAGACCCCTTGCAATTTGCCTACTGAGCAAATAGATCGACAGATGATGCTGTTAATATGACTCTGCACTACATCCTACAACATCTTGAATCTCCAAAGACCTATGGAAGGGTCCTCTTTATAGACTTCAGCTCAGCATTCAACACCATCAATCCAGATATTCTTCTAACTAAACTAAATCAGCTAGCTGTACCTGACCACACTTGTAAATGGATCGTAAACTTGCTAACAGCCAGGAAGCAGCAGGTGAAGCTAGGCAAAATCACATCAGATACCTTTACAATTAGCACAGGAGCCCCCCAGGGCTGTGTACTCTCTCCACTTCTCTCTATACACCAATGACTGCATCTCAAAAGATCCCTCTGTTAAAGTACTGAAGTTTGCAGATGATACAACAGTGATTGGTCTCATTTGAGACAACGAATCTGCATACAGACGGGAGGTTGAACAACTAGCCTTGTGGTGCAACTGAAACAATCTTGAACTAAACACATTCAAAACCATAGAAATGGTGGTGGATTTTAGGAGAAACCCTCCTACACAGTATCAACAGTAGAGACCTTCACGTTTCTAGGTTCTATCATATCTCAAGACTTAAAATGGACACCTAACATAAAAAACGTCATCAAAAAAGCACAACAAAGAATGTTCTTTCTGCGCCAACTCAGAAAGCTCAAACTGCCCAAGGAGCTGCTGATTCAGTTCTACAGAGGAATTATTGAGTCTGTCATCTGCACCTCTATAACTCTCTGGTTTGGCTCTGCAACCAAACAAGACAGACACAGACTTCAACGGATAATTAGAACTGCAGAAAAAACAATTGCTACCAACCTGCCTTCCATTGAGGGCCTGTATACTGCACGAGTCAAAAAGAGGGCTGTGAAAATATACAGACCCCTCACATCCTGGACATAAATTGTTTCAACTTCTACCCTCAAAATGACGCTATAGGGCACTGCACACCAGAACAACTAGACACAAGGACAGTTTTTTCCCAAATGCCATTACTCTGCTAAACAACTAATTCCCACAACGCTGTCAAACTATTTACTAAGACTGTATTGCTATTATTCTTCTCATCCTTCCTATTACCTATCTCCTCCCACTTATGTTGCTTGTATCTACGATTTATATTGCTTATTTGTTTCCTAGTATGATTTGATTGCTTATTAGTAACCTATGACTATCACTAAATGTTGTATCTTATGATCCTTGATGAATGTATTTTTTTTTCTTTTTATGTACACTGAGAGCATATGTACCAAAGACAAATTCCTTGTGTGTCCAATCACACTTGGCCAATAAAGAATTCTATTCTAATCTATTCTACAAAACAACAACCAAGAGCAAAGCCCCTACTATCTACCCTAGCCCACTCCAGTGAAGCCCCTCTGGAACTGAACATACACTTTCATAGTTTCCCGCTGGAAGAAAATATGCAGACACTCACAAAAGAGCATTCAGTATTCCAGACTTCCTTAGGAAAAAAAAAGGCGAATATTGATGATAGGAGATTCAGTTCTTAGGGGAACAGAAACTATAGTCTGCAGACTAGGCAGTCAATCTAGGGAGGTATATTGTCTCCCTGGAGCAAAAATCAAAGATGCAACTGAGTACCTTACTAAAATAACCCCACAGATTACTACCCCTTTCTTCTCCTACGCATGGGGACCAGTGACAAAACCATGAATCTGAAAACAATAACGAGATTACGAAGAGCTAGGGAAGAAAGTTAAAGAATTAGGAGCACAAGTGGTGTTTTCATCTATACTGTCATGCCCCCATCGGAGCCTGAATCCACAGAGGAGGATGGACTGGAACTGGGGCTGACAGAGGTCGAAGTGGCGGCCTTGTTGGCTTCAGAGGAATGCGGGGAGGAGCAGGACCAGGTAGCCCCGAGCCCCTCGGGCTTGGGATGGCTTGCCAGCAGGGAGGAACAGACAGGACGACCGAGAGAGGGCAGACAGTGGAGATGAAGAGCGACAGAGCTCAGGCGATGAGCAAGGACTGTCCCCTCCTGATCCCCAAGTATGGAGAGTGGAGAGCAGGTGAGAACAGTGCAGGCCGACCTGGGGACTGAGCCTTAAGGAAACACTGTGGGGAGGGGTGTTTGTCAGGAACAAATACTGATGGATTACATCCCAGAGTTCTGAAGGAGCTGGTATATGTTGTCTCAGAACCATTGTACCATAATCTTTCAAAAGTCCTGGAGCACCTGGTAACTACCAGAGGATTGGAAAAGAGCTGATGTGGTTCCCATCTTCAAAAAAACAACAAAAAAACAAACAAACAGGGGGGGAAACAGACCCAGGAAACTACAGACCAATCAGTCTAGCATAAATACCGGGGAAGATACTGGAAAAAATAAAAGATCCGTGAACGTCTAGAAACAAATAAAGTTATAACTAGTAGTAAGCATGGGTTTGTTAAAAACAGATCATGCCAAACCGTTCTTATTTCATTTTTTGATAAAGTGACTAAATTAGTAGACCAGTGAAATGCTGTGAACATAGTATACTTAGACTTCAGCAAGGCATTCGACAAAGTAGACCACAACCTACTTCTTGATAAACTAGAAAAATGTGGGATAGATGGCATCACCACCAGATGGATTTGTAACCGACTGACAAACTGTACTCAATGAGTAGTCCTTAATTGTACTACGTCTACATGGAGGGAAGTAAGCAGTGGGGTACCACAAGGTTCCGTCAGAGGAAAAAGTGCAAAGAAGACCAACTAAGATGATTAAAGGCCTGGAGACAAAAACATATGAAGAACAGTTGCAGGATTTGGGTTTGGCTAGTCTAGAGAAAAGAAGGATTAGGGGTGACATGATAGCAGTATTCCAGTATTTGAGGGGCTGCCACAAAGAGGAGGAGGTCAATTTATTTCCCAAAGCACCAGAAGGCAAGACAAGAAAGAATGGATGGAAACTAATCAAGGAGAGAAGCAACCTGGAATTAAGGAGAAACCAGTGGAACAGCTAGACTTCAGAAGTTGTAGGGGCTTCGTCACTGGAGGTTTTTAAGAGACTGGACAGCCACCTATCTGAAATGGTATAGTGCAGGGGTCCTCAAAGTATGGCCTGCGGGCCAGATATGGTCCACCGACACAATGTATCTGGCCCGCGCAGTGGTAGGATTCAGCCCCACCCCTCACTTCCCAGCCACTCCTCGCATGGCTGGCTTTTCCCTCACACCGCTCTGCTCACAGTGGCTGCCCGTGAAGGTAAGGCCTACAACGGGGGAGGGAGATCGGTTCCAGGCCCGTCACGCTTGTCCAAAGGGTGTGGGTGGGCGGGGAAAGGCCAGCTGGTGGAGGGGCGATTTGGACAGTACAGCCTCACAGTCCCTGGCCGCTCCCCGCCCGCTGGCAGCCATGGGACGTGAGGCCCAGCAGCTGCGGAGAGTCCAGCTGGGGGGCGAGATGCCGGCGCCTGCCACTCCCTTCAGATGCAGAAGGAGTGGCATCCGCCAAGGTGCAGGTGTCCGGCAGCAGGGACTCCACAGCTGGCCCTCCCAAGAAACAGGCATGGCGGGGAGGCACGTGATGCAGACCACCGGACGCGCCTGCTCCATCCCATGTGGCTGGGACAGGGCAGGTGGCTGCCTGACACATCCAGCAGGCCAGACCACGTGCCTCTCCCCTGTGCCTCTGCCTTCGGTTACTGCTGCTGCTGCAGGCAAAGTTAAGGTGAGGAGGGTGTGGGGCGGCTGCTGCCTACTCCGCCCCGTCTCTTTTGGCTTGAGGTTGGAGAGCAGGTCACCGCTGGTCATCTCCTTGGCCCCCTCATGTGTCTTGCCCTTGGCCCACGCGTGGAGCGCGTTCCCTTCGCGCATCTGACGCACCTCGGCACCACCGAGGCCACCAGCAGGTTGCGCAGGTCCATTAGGCCGCTGCCATCGCCTCCCGGAGCACCAGGCCCGCCCAGCCAAAGGGAGGCAAAGCGGCTAGCTAGAAAGGTCGAGTAGAGGTGCTAAAAGCATGCCTGTTCCCAGCTGGCAAAAGGCTACTACCACGAGCAGGCAAAGCTCGATCCCCATTGGTGCTATGGCTGCCCAATCCCAGCCGTGGTTGCGTGCCTCCCCCCCCCATCTCTCCTGGGCCTGGGCAGCCAGGGCTCCAATGGGAATCTGGCTTTCCCCACTCACAGTGGCCGTTTTTTGCCTGCTGGGCCTGGGCATGCTTTACCACCTCTACTCAGCCTTTCTAGCTGGCCGCTTTGCCTCCTTAGGGCTGGGCGGGCCTGGTACTCCAGGCGTCAACAGCAGCAGCCTAATGGACCTGCGCAACCTGCTGGCGGCCTCGGTGGTGCCGAGGTGCGTTGGGTACATGAGAACGTGCCTTTCTAGCTGGCTGCTTTGCCTCCTTCGGGCTGGGCAGGTCTACTGAGAAGTGGTGGAGTTGCCACCCAGGAGCTGCCAGGGGTAGAGACCCCCGATGACGTGCCTCCTTCACTGGGGCTGCTCGGCAGGGAGAGCCAAGACCCACCTTGCCCTGTGAGGCAGCAGCTCCAGAGCATTTTTGGGGTATTGCCCAACCTACGCAGCTCCTTCAGACAGAGCCCCCGAGGTTGCGGTCCCTTCCCTGGACTGAAGGCAGCGTTCTTTCTGTCTTGCAGCCCTCCCCCCCGCCACAACTCTGTTCCAAGCTGACAGTTGCAGCCAAATTACCTGCTCAGCTGGCATTCCGGGAAGGCACGGCTCGGAGGTAGTGGGGCTTCCCTCCGCGCAAGTCAGTGAGTCGGCAGGGTGCTGCCCGAACCGGTGCCTGGGGCTCAAAGGCCCTCTTCCTCCAGCCTTGGGATGAGCACCTCTTCCTACCCCGCCCCCCTTCGGGTAATCCCGGCCGGGCGCCGCGTGTTGGGTCTGGTAGCGGATGGGGAAATGCCATGCCCTCCCCCACTTCCTCCAGGGCCTGCTGGTGAAGCACCCCTCTCGTGCACCTGCCGCTGCAGTCACATGTGTGAGAGGAACACGCTCTATGCGCAGGCCAAGGGCAAGACCTGCGAGGGGGCTGAGGAGATAACCAGAGGCAACCTGCTCTCCAACCACAAGCCAAAACAGACAGTGGGATGGTGTAAGTGCGTCCAACGGTCCGCATTACGTTTCTTCCTCCCGCCTCCACTTGCTGCTTGGACGGCCAGCCCAGTGCTGGCAATGGGCTCCGGAGCCGCAGCGTGTGCCAGCTGAGGGGACAGCAGGCTGTGTCTACAGCCGGAAACCATTCCCCCTGCAGACAAAGGGCGGTGAGCGCACGGTGGCCGATGGGTTTCTGGCTGTAGCTGCCCCGCCCCTTGCCTCGCCTCACCTCATCCTACAGGACAAGCCTCCTGCCCACTGCCCCACCTACTGGAGACCTCTGGATTCCCTCCCCAACCGTGCCCAAACCCACAGGCATCACCCATGTGAGCAATGTCAAGTGGGCCATACCCCCGGCCTCACCCAGTTGGTCGTGACCACCACACCCCTTCCCCAGCCACGTGCCTCCCTAAATTGGTCCTGCCCACCCAGTCACATGACCACCTAGCCACGCCCACCCAGCCGTTCATTAGGCAGATCAAACTATAAGTCGGGCCCCCAAAAGTCTGAGGGACCATGACTTGGCCCATTTAAAAAGTTTGAGGACCCCTGGTATAGGGTCTCGTGCTTGAGCAGGGGGTTGGCTGGAAGACCTCCAAAGTTTCTTCCAGCTCTATTCTGATTGAAATATCATAATAAAGGCTGGTGTCAGATTTGTATTCCAAAGTTAAGAGTTATTTGCATTGTCCGATGTTTGTGGAATTCTCAGTGGGTTGATAATTTTCTATACCTAATTGCATCTCTTGTTCTTTTTTTTATATCATCTATACCATTCCTATCTTTAGTTCCTAATCGATTTATAATATGGATGATTTTCTTTAGCGAGCTTTCAAGGATTTCCCTAATAACAGACGAGCTCAGGTTTAAGCACCTTCATGCTTAATTAGAAATTTCTAATTTCTTATATTTCTAGTGGTCTATATATATATCCTCCTCTAGGCATAGAGATTGACCCAATGAAGGTGTGACAAACCCTGACAGAGGGCAAGAGAGTAGGTTAGGGAAACAGCAGAATGAGGGAGATGGGGGGGGGGGGTAAGGAGGAACAACGCAGACCCATCACAAGATCATGGGTAAAACAAATGGGTTTAGAGGAAGCAACGTGTGCGCCTAAAAGGGAAAGGCATAACAATGAGGGAGAGGGAGCTGGGAGTAATACCTTCAAAGCAATGCCTGATAACCCTGCGTTACCCCCCAGGGAGAGAAAGAGGCAACACACAATGGGGCAGGAGGCAGGGGAAAGTGCATCGTCATCTGTCAGCATGACTAAGGCAGAAAATAAGATAATTACAGGGGGAAGGCAAGGGTGTGGGCCTGTTACACGCGCAATGACCAAATTGATCAGCATTACATAAAAGCAAGCAGCTCTTCAATGGTGATTTTATACTCTGACGAAGTCGGTAGGGGCCGATGAAAGCTTAGCACAAGTTTTAAAATAATTTTTTTTTAAACTTTTAAACGTTCCGGAGATCGTGATGTCTATCGCTTCTTCTACAACTATACCTGGAACTCGCATCTTTAGGACAATTCTTAATATATATATATATATATATTTGGCCAATCAGAGTTCATGAAAATCAGAGATTTTCAACCACCCACAACAAAGCAATCCAAGGCTACAGATTATTTTAAAAATAGTAAAATAAAACCACAAGTTTATATCCTTATGTTTCTCCATCAAAATTAAAAAAAAAAATACTCTACACTGCCTTATTTTAGCTTGCCTCCAGCAACCCTCTTCCTTGTTGTTTAACAATAAAGACGTCTCAAAAATGGCGCAGAGCTTCAAAAAGGAGTAACAGGCTGACTAAAGAGAGCCTCTTTTAGCTAATAAAGATAATAGTCTCATAAATTGATAAGAAATGAAAGGCACAACTTATTGTCCATTTGAAAAATAAATTCCAGAACAGCTGTTTTGTCCAACAATGAAATGATTGCAGGCCTGCCCCCCAGCTCTGGCTCACCAGCTACTTTGAAGCACAGCTCCTGAAGCTATTTTCAGACTGTTGCTGTACAAAGGAACTTGTGGGATGATTCTAGGACACTCCCTAACCCAGGAGAGTTATAAAAATGAAAGGAAAGCCTGTTCTTTCAGTTAGTAAGTTGAAAAAAAGACAGTCCATAGAGAGACATTCTCTCTGGGTGTGTCAGTTGTTGGCCATATCACCAGAAGACTAAGTGGCTGTTGGGAATTCTGGGAGTTGCAGTCCTGGCACCTTTGGAAGGTTCCAGTTTGAGAAAGGATGCTCAGGTCTGTTTTAGCCGGGCTTCCCTCCAAGTGATCCATGGTCCTCTTGCCCTCCTTTGTCTTTGTCCATCTGGAAAGTAACTGGTAGGACACAGGTAATCCTTGACTTACAATCACAATTGGGACCAGAATTTCCATCCCTAAACAAGGTGTTTGTTAAGTGAGTTATGCCTGATGTTATGACCTTTGTGCCATGCTTGTTAAGCAAATCACTGCAGTTTTTAAGTGAATCATGCATTCATCTGTCCTCGACATACGAGCATTCATTTAAGAACTATTTGAAGTTACAATAGCACTTAAAAAGTGACTTATGACCGTTTTTCACACTTACAACTGTTGCAGCATTCCTGTGGTCAGGTGATCAAAATTCAGACGCTTGGCAATTGGTTCATACAGTATTTATGACAGTTGCCGTGTCCTGGGGTCATGTGATTACATTTTGCAACCTTCTGACAAAGTCAATGGGGAAGCCAGATTCACTTAATGATTGATTGCATGATTCACTTAACAATTGCAGTGATTCGCTTAACAACTGTATGATTCACTTAACAGCTGCAGCAATTCACTTAACAACTGTGGCAAAAAAGGTCATAAAATCGTGCACAACTCAATTGACAACTGCCTTGCTTAGTAATGGAAACTTTGGGCTCAATTGTGGTATATTGTGCTTGAATAGGGGGTTGAACTAGAAGACCTCCAAGGTCCCTTCCAACCTTATTCTATGTGATCATAAGTTGAGGACTAGCTGTAACTGTATTTAAAAGCCATTGCAGTTCACCAGGCTATTGAACTGGTTGGATAAGAAAAAATGTGGTTTTATAAAGGTTTATTTTATTCATTTTAAATTTGTTATTTTTAATTTAATATTCATTAAATTTTTTGCCACCCATCTTGCTGCACGGCAACTTTGCAGGTTGACTGGCTTGCTAATTTTCCTCGTGTCCCAAGTCTGGTAAGATCTTGGCTTGTAGAGAATGAAATGTTCCTCCTAACCACCTTAGCTCGCTTTGTTTGCAGATCATGGGAGAGAGCTAGTGGGCCGAGGTACCTCAGCCACCCCCAAAAACCAGAACAGAGAACGGGACCCTGAAAGGCAGAGCAAAGAGAAGAAAAAATGGAGGGAGTCCTTGTCCCCCCCGTCGGCCTATGAGCGAGGCACAAAGCGACCAGATGACCGGTACGTTGGGTATGGTTGAACCCACTTTTTTATTAATGTTTGCATGTAGTCCTTGACTTACAACCATTCATTTAGTGACCGAACATGCTGAATGAAGAAATTTGTAACTGGTGCTACAATTTACGGCCGTTCGTTTGATGGCTTACAAGGGCTGAAAAAGCATTTGTTGAGCAAGGCAATCACGTAGGTGCCTCCTAAATGACTGTAATGGGCAGCCTTCATTACAGTTGTTAAGTCATTGCAGTCATTAAGCGAGGTATACATGTGATAACCTCGCTCAACGAACAGCCTCCATTACAGTCATAACTCAAGAATTACCTGTACTGCTGCATATAATAAAGATTGAAAGAAAGGGGAGAGGGAAAGGTTTTTTAATTCATTTTTTATCTTTTATATTTATATTAAACTGTATACTTCAAGACAACCATCCTAAGAAAATATAAAATAATCCTTATAAAGATTTTTTTTAATACTAAAAACAGCAGATTAAAAAAGGAATAAAATTGCTAGCACCCAACAGGAATCACTGCTTGTGCTGGGAAGAATCAAAATTTAAAAGTGCCTAAAATGTTATTTAATCGCTTGGAAAGGCTGCGTGCATTTTAAAATATTAATGACGGCCTCACTGAACCATGCCTGCAAAAGACATAGGACAGCATCACAAAACGACTTTGCCAATACACCTAAAGTACAGGTAGTCCTCAACTTAAGACCACAATTGAGCCCAAAATTTCTGTTGTTAAGTGAGACATTTATTAAGTGAGTTTTCCTCCATTTTATGACTTTTCTTGCGATGGTTGTTAAGAGAATGAATGCAGTTGTTAAGTTAGTCACATAGTTGTTAAGTGAATCTGGCTTCCCCATTGAATTTATTTGTCAGAAGGTTGCAAAAGGGGATCACATGACCCTGGGACATTGTAACCATCATAAATACGAGTCAGTTGCCAAGCGTCTGAATTTTGATCATGTGACCACGGAGATGCTACAAAGGTCGTAAGCATGGAAAAACAGTCATAAATCACTTTTTTCAGTGCTGTTGTAACTTTGAATGGTCACTAAACAAACTGTTGTAAGTCAAGGACTACCTGCATTATGTGTGTTGGGAGTCCAAGCTGTTTAAACGTTTTAACAAGCCAGTTTGGTCTTGTGGTTATGTTGCTGGCCAGGCGCCAATGAGTTCCAATCTCACCTGATTCGTTGCATGTGGCCATCTCGCACCAGAATCTCAACCCCATTCTCTCTCTCCACAGCTATGACACGCTGGCCACAAGTTTGAAGAAGAAAGTCCGGCTTAAGGACCGCAGCAAGCTGTCCACTGAAGAACGGCGCAAACTTTTCGAGCAAGAGGTTGCCCAGCGTGAGGTGCAGAAGCAGCAGCAGCTGCAGAGCCTGGCCATGGTGTCGGCCATGCCATACGACTCTCTGGGCTACGGCACCTCCCACCACCCATTCATAGGCTATCCCCCGGGCTACCCCATGCAGGCCTACGTGGACCCCAGCAACCCCAATGCCGGCAAGGTGCTCCTTCCCACGCCTAACATGGAGCCTTTGTGCTCACCAGCCTCTTACGAGCTCTCGCAGACTCTGGTGGGCCACACCATGGAGCTGAGCCTGGCTGCCTTGCAGCCTGTGCCAGTGGTCCAGCAGGTAGCCCCCCTGGACGTGTCCCCTCCCCAGTACGTGGCCCCAAGTGACCCCATGGTCCACCAGGAACCCAGTGTGGCCGTCTTGCCTGTGGCATTGCCTGGTCTGGTACAGGGACAAAGCTACAGCGTCTGGGACTCCAGCCAAACCACAGTCGCGGTGCAGCCCCCCTACTCTCCAGCCCAGGCCCACCCCACCATCTATTACCAAGGACAGGCCTGCCCAACGGTATATGGAGTCACCTCGCCTTATTCGCAGACCACGCCGCCGATCTTGCAGGTAATCTCACAGGGGTGAAGGTATGGCAAAATTGGACGCAATCTTCTACCTGGGTGGTCTTTCATGGAGACACATGGGGGCCGCCCAAAGCTTGTCAAGACCATCTATTGCAGGGGTGTCAAACTCGATTGCGTCATTGGCTGGTTCATGACATATCATGTTTTTTGCCTTTGTGGAGCCAGGGTGGGCGTGGCGTGCGCGGACCTCCAGTTTGACAGGCCTGATCTATTGGTTGTCCTCAACTTATGACCACAGTTGGGACCAGAATTTCCATCACTAAGCAAAGTGGAGGTTTGTTGAGCTGGGCCTGATTTTGTGACCTTTTTTGCCACGGTTATTAAATGAGCAGCTGCCGTTGTTAAGTGAATCATAAGGTTGTTAAGCAAATCTGGCTTCCCCCATTGACTGGTTGTCGAAACGTTGCAAATGGCAATCACATGACCCTGAGACACTGCACCCGTCCTAAATACATACTGGTTGCCAACTTTGATTATGTGACTGCGGATGCTGCAGCAGTCATAAATGTGAGGATCGGTCATAAGTCACTTTTGTCAGCACCATTGTAGTTTTAAGCAGTCGCTAAACGAATGGTTGTAAGTCAAGGACTACCTTTCCTAAGAGTAGATTCAGGATGCTCCTTAACCTTAAGTGTACTCCAACCCTTTGTCATCTTGTCTTCAATGGGAATTCTTTTGTGGGGAGTAGGCTTTGCTTGCTTTCTACAGGTAGTCCTCAACTTTTGACCACAATTGAGCATAAAATTTCTGTTGCTAAGCGAGACAGTGTTTAAGTGAGTTTTGCCCCATTTTACGACCTTTCTTGCCATGGTTGTTAAGTGAATGACTGCAGTTGTCACACCATTGTTAAGTGAATCTGGCTTCCCCATTGACTTTGTTTGGCAGAAGGCCGCAAAAGGGGATCACATGACCCCAGGACACTGCAACTGTTATAAATATGAGTCAGTCACCAAGTGGCTGGATTTTTATCATGTATCCATGGGGATGCTGCAATGGTTGGAATTGTGAAAAACCATCATAAGTCACTTTTTTCAGTGCCGTTGTAACTTTGAACGGTCACTAAATAAACTGTTCTCAGTTGAGGACTACTTGTAGTCATCTTTGCTCTCATACTTTGTAAGTATGCAAACTAATGCTTGCAATTGTCTGCTGTCTTTTGTAGAGTTACGCCCAGCCAAGTCTTCAGTACATCCAAGGACAACAGATTTATACCACCCATCCTCCAAGCATGGTGATGCAATCCACAACCGCCATCGCCACCATTGTCACAACCGGACAGCCTCCGTCGATCCAACAAGTAGAGACAGGAGGAAGCTCTTTCATTTCATGTCATGGTGCTGTCAGGCTTGTGAGATTTTGTTGCAAGAGCCGATCTGAATAAAAAGCACTTTTAATAAAGTGGTCCTCATTTAATGACAGTAATCGGGACTGGAAATTCCATCATTAAGTGACATAGTCATGCTGAAACAACCATGTGCTCGTACCATTTAGGAAGGGCACTTTCGGCAATCCCAGTTGCTGTTGTTGCTTAACAACAGCAACTGGGATTGCCGAAAGTTTTGCTTGAGGACCATTAAGGACCATTGAGGACTATTAAGTGAGGACCTCACATGACCACCTGTTCTGATTTCCTGCTGGCTTCCCCATTGACCTTGCTTGTTGGAAGCCAGCAGGAAAAGTCACAAGTGACCCTGGAGACACTGATGGCTGGAAGTACAAAGTCTAGTTGTTAAGTAGCATTTGTTCAACACCGTCGTAAGTTCAAATGGTTGCTGAACGAGTGGTTGATAAATGAGGATCGTTTGTATTCTGAGGAATCTTATTGCCTGGTCTGGTCTGCCTGCTTGCTAAGGTTGACAGTTGCCCACAGAGCAGACAATGGTGAATATTTCTCAATTTGGCTGCTTGAAGATGTATGGACTTCAACTCCCAGAATTCCTCAGCCAGCATGACTGACTGGGGAATTCTGGGGGTTGACGTTCACACATCTTCAAGTGGCCAAGGTTGAAAACACTGCCTTAGTAATATGTGTTTTGGATTATACTTCCTAGCAGTGTATTCCTAAAAAGATTTAGCAATCCCATCTTGTGTCCTTTTTAAGTATAAAAGCAGGCTGGAAATACTGAAATTTTTGAAAAGAAAAAAAAATTGCTTTGCAGATTGATCTGTTTCTTCTCCTCCTCCTCCCTTCTTTCCTTCTACCTTTTAATCCCTCTCTTCTCCTTCCTTCTTCTCTTGTCTTCTCCTCTCCTCTTCTCCTTTTTCTTTTCTTCCCCTCTCCTCCCCTTACTCTTCTCCTCTCTTCTCTCTCCTTCTCTTCCCTTTCCCCTTTTTACCTTTCTTCCTTCCCACCTCTCCTTCCTCCCTCCCCTCCTCTCCTTTCTCTCTTTTCCTCCCTCCCTCCCTCCTCTGCCTCCTCCCTTTCAGTCAGAATTGGTGGTGGCCAACAACCTCTTGGACCTGCCTCCTCCATCTCCTCCCAAGCCCAAAACCATTGTCCTGCCCCCCAATTGGAAAACGGCCCGTGATCCTGAGGGGAAGATCTACTACTACCACGTGGTCACCAGGTAAGGCTGGCCTCTGGCCACTGGTCGAGGAAGGAGACATGGCCATGGACATTTGCCCTGTTCCAAGTCTTGGCAGGTCCAGTTCCTGAAGATCTCAACCAGCACCAGCAATGTGGGTTTCAGGTTTTCTTTTTGGGATCCAGGACTGACACCCCTCTTTATGCAGGCAAACCCAGTGGGACCCCCCCAACTGGGACAGCCCAGAAGATGACACCAGCCTGGAGCATGAAGCTGAAATGGACCTTGGCACACCGACGTACGATGAAAACCCCATGAAGGTGAGTTGGAGTGAAGCTCCCCCTGATAGACATAGTGTGGATTTTCTAATCCAAGTAGTTGCTATGGCCTGTCAGCCGCCAGCCCCTCCAGCAGCCAAATCAGATGAGGGGGAGGTGTGGGAGTCAGGGTCAGCATCAAGGCAACCTGAGAGCTCTGAGGGGGAAGAGAGAATGGAGCTGCTAGAGAGAGAGAGAGACAGAGGCGGAGCCTGAGCCGTCCGTTGGCCCGCAGATGGTGAGTCAACAGCCCCCAGATCTGGAGGTGGCTGATGAAGAGGAGGAACAGCTGGGTCCAGTGCCTGACGCGCGGATGCACAGAAGGAAGAGGAGAGGAGAGCAGTGGACGTCTGTGGGTTGATCCTTGGGATGGAAGAGCCACCGCTGCTAGCAAAGCCCCACCGTAGCTCTGGGGATAAAAGGCAGGGGGCGGAGATGAATAGATGTGGCAGACATCTGTGAGTGGGGGAGACCAGGGGTGAAATGCTCCCAGTTCGGACCAGATCGGCCGATCCGGTAGCGATGATGGCTGGTAGTTCGGAGAACCGGTAGCGATGGCAGCTGGAGGCTCCACCCACCCACCTTAGCCTCTGCAACCCACTGGCCCCTCTTGCCCTTCTCTTTCTGAGTGCAGCACTTCTGCTTGTTGGGCCACTTCCCCGCAGCGCTTCTGCTGGTGCCACCACACAAGCCTCCCATGAGGAAAAAGGGAAAAAGCAAAGCGGCTGGCTGCAGAGCTGCCAGCTTCAGGAAGTGGCCCAACAGACAGAAGCGACATGCCCAGAAAGAGACTCTGGCCTTGCCCCGCCCTCTCACCACCCGCTCTCCCTTCGCTTTGGGTCGGGGGCTGGGGCCCAGAGACGCGCCATTCACCGAAGCCCCGGAGCTGCCGCCTGCTCACTGCCTGCCTCAACCAGGTCGGGGAATGCACCATTCCCCGACCCCAGCCTTGCCGCGGAGCCGCCGGCTGCTTGCCCTTCTCCACGCGGCATGTCCTACTCCTTACCTTTCTCCCGTGGCTGGCTGACAGGGAAGGCAAGCACCCAAAAGTTACCGGAGCTGCTCTCCTGCTTGAATGTGCCGCCATCACCGCCCTGGTCCACGCGCCAGCTGCACAAGTGCACACCATTTATTTCATTCATCAGTGTCAGGTTGGGTGTGCGCTTGCGCAGCCAGCGTGTGCACCAGGGCGGCGATGGCGGCACATTAAAGCAGGAGAGCAGCTCTGGTAACTTTCGGGCGCTTGCCTTCCCTGGCAGCCAGCCGCGAGAGAAAGGTAAGGAGTAGGACACGCCGCGTGGCGAAGGGCAAGCAGCCGGCGGCTCCGCGTCAAGTCTGGAGTCAGGGAATGGTGCATTCCCTGACCCGGTTGAGGCAGGCGGTGAGCAGGCGGCAGCTCCAGGGCTTTGGTGAATAGTGCGTCTCTGGGCCCCAGCCCCCGACCCAAAGCGAAGGGAGAGCGGGTGGTGAGCGGGCGGCAGAATAGAAATTTAAAATGTTTTCCTACTGGGTTCTGTGGGCGTGGCTTGGTGGGGGGGTCTTGTGACTGAGTGGGCGTGGCTGTAAGTGACATTGAGTTGGCCATGCCCACTTAGTCACAGGACACCGCCCCCACCAAGCCACGCCCACAGAACCGGTAGGGAAAAATTTTAGATTTCACCCCTGGGGGAGACTGAGAGGAAGTGCAGAGGACAAAGGTAGTGGCCCGCATGCCTAACGGCGTGTGAATCATATAACTAAAAATCCAAAACAGCAATAATACATTCAGGGCACCTGAGATTGCGATTTTATTTTATTTCAGAATGACTGGCTTAGTTCAGTGCAATACTTGTTTTCCAGCTGTCTTTCGCAGTACTCTTCAAATTTGAATACTGTCCTATTTGTAAACAAATTACTATTCTACATGGACAGATTATCTATCTAGAGTCTAATCTGTGCTCTCCAAGCAGAAATTAGGCATCCAATTCAGCCATTCCACTCTATTGAGCTGCCGTGCTATCAGCCCCCTCTACCACAAAGATGCTGCAGGAGAAGGGCAATATGGACAACCGTGGGATCTGGCAGGGTGAGAGCTGTGAACCATAAACACAAAGCTTTCGCTGTGTCCCAGCATAACAGATACAGTGCCCTTGCTGACCTTAATAGGGACACTAAAGTGACAGGTCAAGGTACCGTACTTTTCAGAGTATAAGACGCACCTTAGTTTTTGGGGAGGAAAATAAGAAAAAAGCTGATTGGTGGGTGGATCGGCCTACCAGAATACCCCCAATCAGCTGTTTCCAGAGGTGAATTTTAGCAACAGGTTCATTGGTTGTGAGCTCTGTGCCTTGCTTTTTTTTTCTGCCTCTGAAACTTCTGAAACTCTGTTTCAGAAAAAAACTTTTTTGGACTTCCAGTTGGCGTCGCGGGGATACAAACGGGGAATTAGTGGGTTATTCGGAGCCCCGCGAAAACCCCGTCTGCCAAGCCCCCGCCGGTAGGTCTTTGGACCTACCCTGTCCTGTAGGGACAGGGGGATAGAGAGGGACCCTCGGACGGCCGAGAGGAACGGGCAGGTTCCTCGGGGCCGGAGGATTGCTCTCTGCGCCGGCGGCAGTGGAACGGCGGCCATGGCGGCTGCCCTGAGACCGCGGCAACCGGGATACAAGAATGCGCAGGAGGAGAGGTGGAGAAGCAGAGAGCGGAGCCGGGAGTTTGTATACCGGGTGAGTGGACATCAACCCAGGCAGGAACTGCCCACAAACACTGAATTACAATTAGTCTGCCCCAGCCTTAACAGCGGCTGAGAACTATTGGGGCACAAAGACAAAAGACCTGTTGGTGGATAATATAAATTACTGACTTTTTGGAAATGTTTGACTACAGATCTGGATATATTTTTTCTTTACTTTTTGGTGGATAAATGAGATTGGACTATGTTTGGGAGAGAGGAAGGAGAAGAGGAAATAATTATGCCTTCAAAAGCAAAGGGAAAAGACAAACGGAGACGGATAAAAATGGTTGCCAGCTGAAAAGGGAAAGTGAATTCCAGGTTGCTTGTTACTTGAAAAGAGAAACTTTGTTGCTTGTTATTTAAACTTGACTATTTTGAGGAAAAGACTCAGAGAACTTGACTTAGGATACATAATCTGTTCACTGGAGGATTTATTGAAGATTAGAAAGAAGAAATTAAATGGAACAATGAAAACTGAACTAATAAACATGCCAATAAAAGAAGGGTGTGGCAATAGAAGAAGGACATGATGATACCATATATGGAATAGATTCAGAAACAACTTTGTAGAACTTATAACTTTGATGACATTGAAATGGAAAAGATATATACTTGGACAGACTGGAGAAAGGAATAATGGAATATATTATGTAACAAGACAACAAAATATATTTTGATTTAAATGAATGTAACGGTTTCTGGGTGGTTGAATAATGCCAGGAGATACTCTTTTTTTCTTTCTTTTCCTTCTCTATGCTCTCTCTCTCTATTTCTTTCTTGTAGTATCCTTCTCTTCGTTTCTTTTCCCCTCTCTATTTTCTTTTTTAATCTATTTTACTTCTTTTGTTATATTTCAACTCTCTTCCTTTTTCCTTTTTTCTCTTTTTTAGTGTTGCCTTATTTTTTTTGTATTTCTTTTATTGTAATTATTATTATTATTGCTATTACTCTCTCCTTTTTTCCTATTATTATTTTCATATAAATATATAAACAATTTGATTAAGAAATAAGAGCATAAATGATTGAAGAAAAACATGATTTTTGGATGTTCTAATGCCCTTTTAAATTTTGAATTTTTAACTAGCACTACTTACAGATTTAATAATCTGGAAGAAAATATTTACTTTTAAAGGCATTGGATGTTAAAAAGAATTATTTATAGAATTAAGAACCATAAAAAATTGATTTTAAAGTGTTTCAAAATGTTTCTTATTGAAAATAAGAAATAAGCATGGAATGGGAGAAAACTTAAGAGAGAATAGGAGATAAGATATTTATTGAAATATACTTTTATCTTAAATTGGTAAGAGATATGGAGGAGAATAGATTGGAAAACAATATTGGTAACATATTCCGAAACAATCTGGAGCTAAACAACTGAATAAGAGATAAATGTTATGAATTAGTTAAATAAATGAATTTAGGAGTGGAGGAAAGCATAACTCTGGAGATCAGTGAAAGCAAAGCTGTGACCCAGTTTTACAAATAAGGTAGGAGTGGAGGAAAGCATCATACTGGAGAACAGTTAAAATAAACTGGGAACCAGTTAAAAATAAAAATAAGAGTTAGGAGTGGAGGAAAGCATGGGCTGGAAAACAGCTAAAGCAAAACTGTGAACTAGCCAAAAGTAAAAAGTTAGGAGTGGAGGAGACTATACCTGGGGATCAATTGAAATAAAGTTGTGAACCAGTTAAAAATAGGGGTAGGAGTGGAGGAAAGCATTGCTGGAAGGCAACTACTTGAGTTGTGAACCAGTTTTATAATAGATTTAGGAGGAGTTAAGGAGAAGGTTGGTGTGCAGTTAAAATTATACTGTGAACCAGCTAAAATAATTAAGATAAGGAGTGGAGGAAAGCATTGTTGGAAAGCAGCTGATTAAGATGAGAACCAGCTAAAAAATAAATTTAGGAGGAAATGGAAGAGATTTTACCGGAGAATAGTAGCTAAACTGTGAACCAGTTTAAATAAATACAGATAGGAGTATTGGAAAATACAGCTGGGAAATAGATATTTAAACTATGAACCAGTTAAAAATTAGATTTAATAAAATATGAGAATAAACTTGAAATAAATAAAATAAAGTATTGTGGAAGTAACAAACTATAGAAGGAAATGTTGATTGTTTATGAAATGATTTTAAGAGAGGAGGAAAATACTTTTTGTCAAGATGATAGATATTAGATGTCATTTAAGAGAAGTAAAATATAGATTTGAGGTAATGGGTTTTAGGATTGAGGAATATATATGAAATATTGATTGTTAAAATGATAAAGATTTAGAACAGTGTTTATTGTTTAGAATTTTGGGTGTGATAGAATGATAAATGTTTAGAATAATTTTTTATTTATTTATTTTTTTAAAGATGTAAATGGATAAAATTTGGAACAAAATTGATTGAGGGAATGTGAATAATTGTACTCATTTTATGCCAGACCAAACCCTTGCTCTAAAACCATGTATTTTATGTTTTATGTTTAAAAAAAATTTAAAAAATTTGAGAAAAAGAAAAGAAAAAAACTTTCTTTTCTGCCTCTGAAAGCCTCCGAAACAGAGCTTCAGAAAAAAAGGATTTTTTCTGAAGCTCTATTTGGAGGCTTTTTTTCTGAAGCTTCTTTCAGTACTCTCCTTTCTTTGGTATTGGTATGTAGATTATCCTCTTCCGGATCTGTTGGTTATTGTGTAATTCTCCAGATTTGTTAGCATAGTTTAGTTAGAACCTTTACTGATTCTTCTTTTGTTGCTTGCCATATTATTTTAGATAAAAGCCTTTCAGAGGCTTTTTTTCTGAAGCTTCGTTTCTGAGGCTTTTTTTCTGAAGCTTCTTTCAGAGCCTTCTTTCAGCCTCTAAAATCTCCATTTGTGAGGCTGGATGGGGCTACATTTGAAGTATAAGACGCACCCAGATTTTCACCCTCTTTTTGGTGGGGGGGGAAAGGTGCATCTTATATTCTGAAAAATACGGTAGTTGTGATGATAATAACTTAAGCTGGGGATCGTGGTCCAAGATGAAGAACTTACTTTAGAAAGGGGAAACTGTGAATCAGGTATTACACATCAGTCACACAAGAGCAAGGTATCCAAAAAGAGAAGCCACCTTCTGGTTGGTGATTCAATTGTAAGGGATGTAAATTTAGGAAAGGATAGGGAGGTTTTGAAAGAGGTCAGGTGTCTGCCAGGTGCTACTGCCAGCAGAGACGAGGGGTATTTTTAAGATAGTCAAGAATGCCAGTAAGGACTGTGATGTTGATGCTATTATACATCTTGGCACAAATGATCTGTCCCAAAAAGATGTACTTTCTGTGCAGAATGATTTCCAGAGCTTGGAGTATGAATTTAGTAGCATAGGCTGTAGGCTTATCTTTTCAGAGGTTTTACCAGTATCTAAGGAACAAAACAGGAAAGGCCAGCGTGTAGCAGAGTTTAATGTGTGGCTAAAGGAGTGGCGTAGAAGGGAAGGCTTTGGTTTTATTAGTCATGATGTCTGCAACTGGTCCAATGAAGAACTGTACAAAAGAGATGGATTGCATCCATTAAAGAAAGGGACTGAGTTACTTAGCAATAAATTCACAGATTTTCTGGATATACATTTAAACTGAACAGTGGGGACATAGAATTAATTGATACAGAACATTTCTGTCCCCAGCAATCTAAAATTAATAGGGCTATCAGTGCATGTAACATAGATGTCTGTGCGAGTAAGTTTATCACCCCTGCTATCAACCAAAACCAAGCATTTAATAGTGAATGCCATACTATGTGCACTAATCAAACAGGTGGTAAGAAAGTAGGGGAAGTCAAACACAAAACAGGTTATGTAGACAGTAAACACAAGGTCAGTCAAAATGGACTCAAATGTCTATACACTAATGCACAGAGTATGAGGAATAAACAGGGTGAATTAGAAATTCAAGTAAATGAGGGCAGATATGATATTGTTGCCATTACGGAAACTTGGTGGGATGAAACCCACAAATGGAACATACAGCTAGGGGGATATAAATTATTTAAAAGAAATAGACCAAATAAAAGAGGAGGTGGAGTTGCACTATATATAAGAAATAACTACATCTCTACAGAAATAGAGCACAACAATGATGAAAATTATCTTGAATGCATTTGGGTCAATATTAAAGGGGGGGGGAATGACATTGCCATAGGTCTATACTATAGGCCACCCAACCAAACAGAGGAAGTACATGAACTTTTTGCTAGTCAGCTAACTAAGGTATGTAGGAAGCACATCACAATAGTAATGGGGGATTTTAACTACCCTGACATCAACTGGGAGACAAACTCTGCACCAAGTGGAAGATCCAACAGGTTCCTGACAAACCTAGCAGACAACTTTGTTTCCCAAAAAGTAGAGAAGGGAACAAGGGGATCAGCCATATTGGACTTAATTCTCACTAACAAAGATGAAATGATAGAAGGTGTTGAAGCTACAGGAACCTTGGGAGGGAGTGATCATACAATATTGGAATTCAACATTATGCAAGTACAAGCAACAGAACAAAGTCAAACTAGAGTCTTGGACTTTAAGAGAGCTAATTTTTTAAAAAATAATTTTAAAAACAAACTTTATTAAACTTAAAAAGATAAAATACAGTATATACAGAATACATTTATATTAATCCAAACAACATTACTTACTCACAGCAAAAGATAGAAAAAGAAAACAAAACAAAATTAAAAAGAAAAAGAAAAGAAAAGAAAAGAAGAGAGAAGAAAAAAAAGAAAGAAAAAGGGAAAACAAACAACATATAGAAAGTGACTTTGTCACTTTATCACATCCTTTATGTTATGTAAATAGGTTTGTTTTGGCGGGAAGTTTGAACTAACTGACCCTCAGCTGATTGGCTGACCACCACAGCTGCAAGGTATATAAAGGGAGCTGGCTCCCCTGGTCAGTTGCTGGAGTCTCACCATATAATAAAGAGCTGTTGTCACTAACTACTCTGGCTTGCTGTGTCCTCATTCACCCTACATAACATTGGCGACGAGGATGGGATTTTGAGGCCAGAAGCAGAGGAGAGCTGAAGCCACACTCGAGAGAAAGAGCTGAAGCCACGTTCAGAGAAGGGACCAGAGACCGCAACCAAATCCAGCCAGGCGAGCGAGCGGAGCACAGGAGAATCCCCGAAACGATGTCTGCCTACACCCCGCCAGCGCCTTTCGACCCCAAGGAAGAGAAGTGGGGATCCTACATGTCTCGGTTCGAGTGCTTCATGGTGGCAAACGACATGCAAGGGCTACCGGACGTTCGGAAGAAAGCCCTGTTCCTGAGCCACTGCGGGCCAAGGGTCTTCGACACAGCCGAAGCATTGTCGGAGCCGAATTCGGTCCACAACATTTCCTGGTCGACGCTACAGACCCTGCTGAAAGACCACTATGCACCAACGCCATCGAAGTACGTCCAACGCTATGAATTCCGGCAACGGCTACAGCAGGAGGGCGAATCGATCAGCGAGTACGTCGCTGCCCTGCGTAAGGCCGCAACCCAATGTGAGTACCGAGACCTCGATGAGATGCTCCTAGAGCAACTAATTTGCGGAGTGAGAGATGGCCGGCTCCAGAGAAGGCTGCTTGCGAGGTCAAACCTGACCCTACTCATCGCGCTAGACGAAGCCAGAGCGCAAGAGTCGTCAGTAAAGGCCGCCGAGAGATTAAAGAGCTCCCACCTAACCAAGACAACGCAGAAAACGGCGCCAGTGCATCGGGAGGCCGTGAGCACCGCGAGCGAGGGGGAGTCTGAGGAAGAGGTCTACCGCACCGAGCAGTCCCGCACAGCCCGGAGAGAGCCCAGAGACGGATGCGCCAGCTGCGGAGGGTCCCACTCACGACAAAACTGTAAGTTCAGGGACGCCGTTTGCCGTGCCTGCGAAAAGAGGGGCCACATCGCGAGGGTCTGCAGATCGAAGGCACACCAGAGCTACAGACCACGTGGCCAATCTGCCCAATCCGAGACGGCGCCACACCGAAGGCCCAACAGGGATGGCGGAAACCGGAAGGGCGCGAAATTCGAAGACGATGGGGCCTACACCATACGCATCGCACAGACCTGCACCTCGCCCGGAGAAAAGACCTACACCACGGTCGAGATCGAGGGACGGGAGTGCCTGATGGAGATAGACACGGGATCACCAATATCCATCATGTCTTGGGAGAACCTGAAGAGAGTCATCCCCAGCGTCCACAAGCGACAGCTCCAGCCGCAGCAACGCAGACTGAAGGACTACCAAGGGAACCGCATACCCGTCGAAGGCAGAGGCGAGTTCCAAGTCCAGTACGGGGAGTTTACCGAGAAACTGCCCCTCACCATCGTCAGCGACAACCTCCCCAGCCTCCTGGGCATGGACTGGTTCAGGGCCCTAGGCATGGGATTCACCGGAGTAAGGAACGTTCGAAGCACCCTGAAGGAAGACCTGATGCAGGAATTCCAGGACGTGTTCGACGAAAGGCTTGGCAAGTATGTGGGGACCCCGATTTCGTTTAATCTAGACCCCAATATTGCACCAATCCGTTTAAAGCCAAGGCGGGTACCATTTGCCCTGAAGCCCAAAATAGACATTGAACTGGACAAATTAATCAAACAAGGGGTGCTCGTTCCAGTCGACCACGCCAAATGGGAGACCCCAATTGTTACACCGGTCAAACCGGACGGGTCAGTGCGCATATGCGCCGATTATAAATGCACAATTAATAAGGCCCTGCAGCAGAGCGCCTATCCAGTGCCCGTCGTTCACCACCTATTGCATTCCCTGGGCCCCGGCAAGATTTTCGCGAAACTCGATCTTGCGCAGGCGTACCAGCAGCTGCCAGTAGATGGCGCCACCGCGGAAGCACAGACTATCGTAACCCACAGAGGGGCCTTCAAGTGCACCCGCCTGCAATTCGGAGTAAGCGTGGCTCCCGGACTGTTCCAAAGTACCATGGAGCGGCTACTACAGGGGATTCCCGGGGTGGTGCCCTATTTCGACGACGTGCTCATTACCGCCGACAATGAGCACCAGCTAAGAGAAAGGCTGAGGGAGGTGTTAAGGAAATTCAGGGACGCAGGACTCCGAGTAAAGCGCAACAAATGCATGATCGCAGTCCCCTCAGTCGAATTCCTTGGGTACAGGGTTGATGGCACCGGCATCCACCCCACAGAAAGCAAGATCAGGGCAATCCAAGAAGCACCCACCCCCAAAGACAAGGCAGAGCTACAAGCTTTCCTGGGACTATTAAACTTTTACGCCATCTTCCTAAAAGACAAGGCAACAGTGGCAGAACCCCTACATAGACTGTTAACCAAAAAAGCCACCTGGAATTGGGGGAAGGCAGAAGACAGGGCATTCGCCGGCATTAAAAAACTGCTGTCAGCCGAGAGTTTTTTAATTCAATACAACGCAACGCTTACCCTTGTTCTAGCATGTGACGCGTCCCCGTTCGGGGTGGGAGCCGTCCTGAGCCACAGACTCCCGAATGGCCTGGAGGCGCCCATCGCATACTACTCCCGAACCCTATCAAGTGCCGAGCGAAATTACAGCCAGCTCGACAAAGAGGCCCTAGCCGCCGTTTCGGGAGTGAAGAAATTCCACGAGTACTTGTTCGGGAGAGACTTTGAATTAATCACAGACCATCGCCCGCTCCTGGGTCTCCTCGCGGGAGATCGACCAACCCCGGCAGCGCTTTCGCCCAGGATGACACGCTGGGCCATTTTCCTCGCAGCATACTCTTATCGCCTGGTACACCGACCAGGGGCGGACATGGGCAACGCGGACGCACTCAGCCGATGCCCACTACCCGACAGTTTAGAAGACCCCACACCCGGCATCCCCATCCTGCTGATAGACGTTTTGGACTCTGGGCCCATCACATCAGCCGAGGTTGCGAGAGCCTCAACCAAAGACCACGTGATCCGGACACTCGCAAGTTGGGTTATGAGGGGGTGGCCGGAAAGGATTGGGAGCGGGGAATTCAAACCATTCGCGGGAAAACGGGACGAGTTGACAATGCAAGGGGGTTGTTTACTATGGGGCGATCGGGTTGTTATTCCTTCACGCTTAAGGAAAAAGGTTCTAACGTTGTTGCATGAGGGGCACCCCGGGATTGTAAGGATGAAGGGGCTAGCCAGGAGCTACGTCTGGTGGCCCAGCATGGATACAGACATTACCGAGTGGGTGGGGAAATGCCAGCCCTGCCAAGAATCCAGATCAGACCCGCCAACGGCACCCGTGAGAGAGTGGGAAAGACCCCAGGGACCCTGGTCCAGAATACATATTGACTTTGCAGGCCCCTTCCATGGACAGACCTTCATGGTCGTCGTAGACGCATTCTCCAAATGGTTGGAGATCAAGCTAATGAAGGCCACTACCACCGACGCAACCATTAGAGAGCTAAGACAATTATTCGCCACACATGGGTTACCGGACATCCTAGTGTCAGATAACGGGCCACAGTTCACCGCAACACAGTTCGAGGGCTACTTAGCGGGACTTGGGATCAGACACGTCCTTTCTGCCCCGTTTCACCCGGCTAGTAACGGACAGGCTGAGAGATTTGTTAGGTCAGCAAAGGAGGCCCTTTCACGCTTAAGCCCCGGGGACTGGCAGGAAAGGGTAGACAAGTTCCTACTAGCCCAGCACTCCACACCCTGTACAGCCACAGGCCGAAGCCCGGCCGAACTATTAATGGGGCGGAAACTCCGGGGAATACTAGATAGACTCAACCCCAATTACTCCCCAGAGGTATTCAAGGGGGGGGAGAGGAAACTTAGAGAGTTCACCATAGGAACACCGGTACACGCCAGAAACTATGGACAGGGCCCACTCTGGGAGGCAGGAACAATCACAGAAATCACAGGCCCCAAGTCATACCGGGTAGACATGGGGGACGGGAGAGTTTGGCGCAGACACATTGACCAATTAAGAAAACGAGTAACCGCTAACACCGACGAGTCATTAGACGACCCCATCTCCGACCACGACTACCAACCAGAGGCACAAACCACTAGCCCGAATAGAGCGGAGGACTTAGCTGAGGATTCGGGTATCCAGCGCCGCCCCATCGAGGTAGTCCCAGCAGCCGAAGAAGTCGCCGCCCACGAGGAGGTTCCGGAGGCCTCATTGGCGGAGCAGGGAGAAACAGAAAGTCCCTCCGACCTGCTCGACGCCGCCCCTCCGACTGAACTGCGCAGGTCAACTAGGGCTCGTACACGCCCTAGTCACCTGAGAGACTTTGTATGCAAATAACACCCCAAGTGACTTCTGGGAGGGGAGGAGTGTTATGTAAATAGGTTTGTTTTGGCGGGAAGTTTGAACTAACTGACCCTCAGCTGATTGGCTGACCACCACAGCTGCAAGGTATATAAAGGGAGCTGGCTCCCCTGGTCAGTTGCTGGAGTCTCACCATATAATAAAGAGCTGTTGTCACTAACTACTCTGGCTTGCTGTGTCCTCATTCACCCTACATAACACTTTATCTTGTTGAAGGTGCCTGTTTGTTAATTTTGTTGTCTTAGCTAATTTTACATTTACTCTCCTTTCTTTTGATTTATCCAATTGTACCATCTATTCCACACCGTGTAGTATTTTGAGTCTATCTTATCTTTTAACTCAAATGTTAATTTATCCATTTCAGCACAATTGTAAATTTTTTGGATTATTAGGTGATCTGTTGGCAATTGATTCGTTTTCCAATATTGAGCTAATGCCAATCTAGCTGCCGTAATTATATGTAATATATATATCTGCTGTTATTTCTGTTAGCCATGTTTTTATTTTTTCCCAGTATTTCCTAATTTTTGGGCAAAGCCACCAGACATGAAAAAAAGTGCCCTGTGCCTGTTTGCATTTCCAGCAAGTTGGGTTTAAATTCGGATACATCTTCGCTAATCTCGAAGGGGCCAGATACCATATATACCACATTTTATACTGATTCTCTTTATAAACTGCCGATTTTGTCATGGTGTAATTAGTTTCCCACACTCTTTCCCAGTCCTCTAATTGTATGTTATGTCCAATATTTCTTGCCCATGCTATCATTTGTCCTTTTACTATTTCTTCTGCTAAATCGTATTCCAATAAGTATTTATAAATTTTTGAAATTAATTTTTCTTCCTTGGCTTCTAAGAGTTTATCTAATCGGTTCGGTTTTAGTTCAATTCCTCCTTCCTCTTGGTCTTTTTTGTATCTTGTTTTTATCTGTAAGTAGGGCCACCAGTCTATCTGTATTCCTTGTTCTCTAAGTTGTTCTTGTGTTTTTAATCTTCCCTGGGGGTCCAATATTTCATTATATCTTATCATTTTTTGTATTGCTAGTGTGTTGGGGTGTATTGTCACCTCCATTGTGGATAACCATCCAGGAACTTTCATGTAAAGTTTGTTTTTAATTTCTCGCCATGTACAAATTAATGAGTCTCTTAATATATGATTACTAAAATATTTATATGTTTTGTTCCCGGTGTTCCATAAGAAGGCATGCCACCACTTCAACAAATCATGTCCTTCTAATTTTAATAGTCTTTGATTTTTCAAGCTCACCCATTCTCTAATCCATGTCAGGCTTGTTGCTTTGTAGTATGTTTCCCATGCTGGCAATCCAAATCCACCTCTGGTTCTATCATCTTGCAAAATACTTAATTTGATTCTTGGTTTTTTCCCATCCCACACAAATTTTGTAGTTATTTTATTCAAATTGTTGAAAAAATTTTTATCTAATTTTACCGGGATTGTTTGAAATAAATAAAGGAGTCTCGGCAGTACGTTCATCTTTATCGCTGCTATCCTTCCTAATAGTGATAATTTCAATTTTCCCCATTTTTCTAAATCTTCTTTTATTTGTTTGACTAAAATTGACGAAAATTCCATAATTGTTCTCCTTTATAGTTGCACATCTGGCTGTCAGATTTATACCTAAGTATTTCACCTTTTTTACTTTTTTATGAATTTTACTAATTCGTTAACTAATTCTTCTATTTGTTTTCCTATAATATTTTTCGTTAACATTTTGGTCTTATCTGTGTTAATTTTTAAACCTGCTACTTTTCCAAATGGTTCTTCTAGGAAGAATACAAGGTCATCCGCAAATGCTTGGACCTTGTATTCTTCTCGTTTTACATTTAATCCTTTTATTTTTTTATTTGATCTAATTCTTATGAGTAAATTTTCCAATGTTAAAATAACAAGTACAAGTACAAGCAACAGAACAAAGTCAAACTAGAGTCTTGGACTTTAAGAGAGCTAATTTCAATAAACTTATAGAGAGCTTGAGAAGGATTCCATGGATGAGAATCCTCAAGGGGAAAACAACTCAAGAAGCTTGGGAAATTTTGAAAAGTGAGATTATAAAAGCCCAGTCTAGCACAATACCAATGAAGAAGAAAAATAATAGATCTCAAAAGAAACCAGCATGGCTGCATAAAGAACTCTCTGACAAATTGAAAGACAAAAAGGACAAGTATAAAAAGTGCAAAGAGGGGCACATAACTAAGGCAGAATATCAGCAAATAGCCCGAGCCTGCAAAGATGAAGTGAGGAAAGCTAAGACTCACAATGAACAAAGGCTTGCGAGAAAGGTAAAAAATAAGCAAAAAAAAAGCTTCTTCCAACATGTTAAAAACAAGAAAAAAGTCAAGGAAACAATTGGTCCATTGCTGAGAGAAAGTGGCAAAAAGGTGACAAGCAACAGGGAGAAAGCAGAACTACTTAACTCATTTTTTGCATCTGTCTTTACACAAAGGGAAAAAACAGTCCAACCTATCAAAAACAGCACCACAAAAGACAGATTAGGAACACAAGTTAAAATAGGGAAGAACATGGTAAGTGAACACCTGTCTACCCTAGATGAGTTCAAATCACCAGGACCAGATGGATTACACCCCAAGGTTCTGAAGGAACTGGCAGATGAGATCTCAGAATCACTGAACTACATCTTTCAAAGATCCTGGAGCACCGGGGAACTGCCAGAGGACTTGAAAAGAGCTAATGTAGTTCCCATCTTCAAAAAAGGAAAAAAAAATAGATCCAGGAAACTACAGACCTATCAGCCTGACCTCAATACCAGGGAAGATTCTGGAAAAGATAATCAAGCAACGAATCAGCGAACACCTAGAAGCAAACCAAGTAATAACCAAAAGCCAACATAGGTTTGTCAAAAGCAGTTCATGCCAGACTAATCTTATTGCATTCTTTGTCAAAGTGACAAAATGAGTGGACCAGAGGAATGCTGTCGATATAATTTACTTGAACTTCAGTAAGGCGTTAAATAAAGTAGACCATAACCTACTACTAGATAAAATGGAAAAATGTGGGTTAGACATTATCACCACCAGATAGATTCGTAACTGGATGACCAACCGCACTCAACGTGTAGTCCTCAATGGAACTGCATCTACACGGAGGGAAGTATGCAGCGGGGTACCCCAAGGCTCTGTAATAGGCCCAGTACTCTTCAACATCTTCATCAATGATTTGGAGGAGGGGACAGATGGGGAACTCATCAAATTTACAGACGACACCAAGCTACCAGGAATAGCCAACACTCCAGAAGATAGGCTTAAGATACTGAAGGTTCTTGACAGACTTGGGCGCTATCTAACAAAATGAAATTCAATGGTGAAAAAAGTAAGGTTCTACATTTAGGCAAGAAAAACAAAACGCACAGGTACAGTATATGTGGTACCTTGCTCAATAGTAGTAACTGTGAGAGGGATCTTGGAGTCCTAGTGGGCAATCATTTAAATATGAGCTAGCAGTGTGCTGCAGCTGGCAAAAAGCCAACACAGTTCTAGGCTGCATAAACAGAGGGATAGAATCAAGATTATGTGAAGTGTTAATACCACTTTATAATGCCTTGGTAAGGCCACACTTGGAATATTGTATCCAGTTTTGGTCGCCACGATGTAAAAAAGATGTTGAGACACTAGAAAGAGTGCAGAGAAGAGCAACAAAGATGATTAGGGGACTGGGGGCTAAAACATATAAAGTGGTTGCTGGAACTGGGTATGTCTAGTCTGATGAAAAGAAGGAGTAGGGGTGACATGATAGCAGTGTTCCAATATCTCAGGGGCTGCCAAAAGAAGAAGGAGTCAAGCTATTCTCCAAAGCACCTGAGGGTAGGACAAGAAGCAATGGGTGGAAACTAATCAAGGAGAGAAGCAACTTAGAACTAAGGAGAAATTTCCTGACAGAACAATTAATCAGTGGAACAACTTGCCTCCGGAGGTTGTGAATGCTCCAACACTGGAAGAAGAGATTGGATAACCATTTGTCTGAAGTGGTGTAGGGTTTCCTGCCTAAGCAAGGGGTTGGACTAGAAGACAACTATTCATCTCCCTGCCAGACAGACTTGTTAGCCTGCGTTGAGAGAGAAACGTTTTGCCAGGACTGCTGGTGCTCCTAATAAAGGAATCATTGATTTAAATACAGAGGGTTTGCCGTGTTTGGGGAGCTGGGTCAGAACAGTAGTTCTCAAGTTACAGCCAGTACTTAGCAACTGTTTGAACGCACAACGGATCCGAAAAAGGGATGTTATGGCCCAGATTGGAAGTTACACTTGATGAGAAATGGAGAAGCTGCAGATGATGGAAGATATATTTTTTTAAAAAGTCATCTTTTTGTATGCAATAGAAATTAATCAGAATATGTAGGCTGTCAAGTTACAGGTAGTCCTCAATTTACAACAGATCCCCAAAAAGGGTATTTATAACTCAATTCTGACGTCCAACCCACCTACCTGCATGGTCACATGATTGGACTTCTGGTAATCGGTGACACGGATGCACCTACCACCATTTGCAGTGTCCTGCAATCATGTGACCATGTTTTATGACAGTCTTGTGGAAAACCAGCAGTTGTCAACTTCAAACTGAACCTGGCCACAGCCATCTTTCTGTTCCTCAGTTGTCACACAGAGGGAGAAGGGGGGAAGGAATGCATTACTGGACACAACAAAGCTTTCTCGTGAGAACCAAGGTCATCTCTACTGGCAACAGATAAGGTTGGGGAAGGAGTGTCTGAAGAGCCCGCCAATTAACCCAATTGGCCAATGTGACCTGTGACACTTGGGGATGGGGTTATTTCCTAGTTTAATTATACTGAAACAGCAGGAAAGATTTAGATTTGGTTTTCCTTTGAAGCTGTGCCGATATGATGTACTCAGTAAAGAAAACCTTTTGGAAGAAGCAAAGTCTCAGAGTTTTTATTTTTCTTGGGTTCGTTAGTCGGAGCCTTGACAGTAAACCAAATCTCTTAAACCTACTCTGGGGTCCTGAGCCCTGACCGCCCTTCTGACAACACCAGATGGGTGGAAAAGACTCAGGGAAGATCGGAGATGAAGAAGATGGGGGAAGCGACCGCTAAACCTAGCGTTGCCCCGGCTGGGGTCGTGCAGCAGGCAAGTTGTCCTGGTGAGGCGGCCCTCCCACTGGCAGCCAGGCCAAAGCGACGTGGGAGGAAGCCCTAGCCACTGAGGACCTTTACCTAGCAGAGGTGGGTGTCAGGCCCAAGTGGGTGCCAAAGGCCACTGAAGTGGAATTTCCCCTGAGGCCCCCTCAGTCACCGGCTGCTCTCGTCCGAAGATGGAAAGCGAAGAGGAACACCGAGTGGGATGAGCACAGGTAATGGAAGTACCTGACGGCCCTTCACAGCCCATCAGTAGAACTGCTGAGGGAGAGGTTCAACCACATGGAGATCCAAGGAGTGGAACCGATGCGCCAAATCGGGTTGTCTGTGGTGACAGCGGCTTGGTCAACTCAGCCGCTGCTAACCCGCCAGGGCCAGAGGCCAGCCCCAGCAGCATGAGCGGCCAGCCTGCCTCCCCAAGTAGCCGGGGCAGTGAGTCCAAGCCCGAGACAGAGCCTCCCAAGGCAGCAACCAGTAGCAGGTCCAGTGGGGCAACCTCAGCCTCCTACTGAATGGCACGGGTATCCGCTGTGGCCCTACTATATGGGACCCAGCTGGTTCCCTGGCCCGTGGTCACCCCCTCCGCTGCTGCCCACAGACCCGCCACCCATGAAGGCCACGTTTGACGGAGACCCAGTGAAATTGGCAGGTGTGGACCCACTTAGACTGCTACACCCCAGCCTACCCATTGGACGTGGCGATGGTGGATGCCGTGACCGCCAACCTAGAGGTGGAAGCCGTGGAGTGGGTGACGAAACTCCACGATGAAGACGTGCCAGAGTTGGGGAACATCAAAGCCTTCGTGGGGGAGCTGAGACGAGTCCCAAGCCTGGCAAGCAGAAGCCAAAATTCAAGACCTAAAGCAGAGGGGCTGACTGGTGAAGGAGTATGTGTGGGAGTTCCGTAGAATGGCTGGCAAACTGAGAGATTGGCCAGACCAACTGTTGGTCTACTATGTTAAGGAGGACCTGGACCGAGAATTACTACAGGCCTGCATTTACCGAGGGGTCCACTAGCGAATTCATGACTGGTACTGGATGGCCATAGCGATGGACCTTGAGCTCAACCAGTGCAAGAAGCATACCACACCTGAACCAAAGCCCAAGCGGACACAAAAGGGTCACCAGTTCAGTCGCCGATCTGTCGCCACTCCGCCCACTGACCCTCTGCCTGCTCCGGCCTGAGCCCCGATCAAGTGCTTCAGATGCAGCCAGCAAGGCCATTGAGCAACTGAGTGCCTGGCACCAGCACCCCAGCTGAGAGCGACTTCGGCCGCATCGTCTAAGCCAAAAAAGCCACCACAGAAGGGTCAACAGAAGTCGAGCTTGGTGCACCAGGCCATCGAGGTCTCTCCCCCCCCCCCCGCCTTCAAGTGAGGGAGAGGGAACTCCGGCCCAGAGGGACCAGCAGCCTGCCTCCTATGACATCGATGACGAAGGTGAAAATGACCTGATGGTAAGTGAAGCCATCCGCCCCTTTGCCATCCCCCCAAAAATCATGGTGCCAAAGTCAGGAATCCAGGGAGAGGTGGACGCCCTAATAGACTCAGGCTGCACCAGGTGCCTAATTAGCCTACCAACAGTGCTGAAGCTAGGGATCAGAGCGAGAAGACTACCCCGAGCCATGAGGTTCAAGCAAGTCGATGGATCACTGATAGGAGGTTCCCCTGCAACGCACCTCACTGAGCCAGTGCGGCTAGAAATGGGCCAACATTGGGAGATCATCCGATTTTTAATAGTCCCAAAGATGACAGAGGCAGTGATTCTGGGACTGTCCTGCTAGACAAGTGGGACCCGACGATCTGGTGGGAAGGGGGAGAGAGAAAAATGAGGCTAGGAAGAGGCCCTCTCCCTCCTCAAGGCAGCCAAAAGGGAGGAGCTGTCCAGCACCAGGCGGAAACTGAAGGGAGCGAGCTCCTTAAAGCCACTTCAGAGCAACCATCAGCTAATCCCCAAAGAATACCGAGACCTAGCAGGGATGTTCAGCGAGAAATAATATGATGTGCTAACACACACACACACACACCCGACTGTGATTGTGATCCTACCAGACGCAAAGCTCCCTAAACCAAAACTGTACTCCATGACCCCAAATGGAAATGAAGGAGCTAAGGGAGTACATCGACAAAAACCTAGCCAGAGGCTTCATCCAGCCAGCAAAATCCCGGGTGGCCGCTCCTGTGCTGTTCAAAGAGAAAAAAGATGGGACAATGAGGTTGTGCGTGGACTTTAGGGACATAAATGAAGTGTGTGGCAAACATGTACCCCCTCCCCCTAATGAAAAGACATGCTGGCCTATCTAGCAAAGGGGAAGAGCTTCACCAAGCTAGACCTGAGAGAGGCATACTACAGGGTGAGGATTAAATAGGGGGATGAGTGGAAGACTGCTTTTAACCACTCACTGGGCAGCTTCCAATTCAAAGTAATGCCAGTCGGGCTCCAAGGGCCCCCTGCTGTCTTCATGCAACTCATAAACAAAGTGCTGCATGAGCACCTGTATAAGGGGGTCCTAGTGTACTTAGATGACATTCTCATCTTCACCAAAACGATGGAGGAGCACATCAAACTGGTCCGTCAGGTACTAAAGAAACTCTTGGCTGCAAACCTATACGCCAAGCTATCCAAATGCGAGTTCCATAAGACCCGCCTTGACTACCTAGGCCGGGGTGGGCAAATGTGGCTCTTTTACAACCTGTGGACTTCAACTCCCAGAATTCCTGAGACAGCCAAGGTGGCTCAGGAATTCTGGGAGTTGAAGTCCACAGGTTGTAAAAGAGCCACATTTGCCCACCCCGACCTAGGCTATTGAGTGTTGAGTGAGGGGGTAAAAATGGACCCAGGAAAAGTAAAAGCCATCCTGGAGTGGCAGCCCCCTCGAACCCGCAAGCAATTGCAGAGATTTATGGGGTTTGCAAACTTCTACCAGCAATTTATCCCCTCTTTCGCCAAAAGAGCCTTGACAGCAGTTACTTCTGATTTTCTGCAAAACCGCACCCTTAGCAGACCACTGGTTCACTCAATGAATGCCTGTTTGTTGTATGACCACCATATTCACTTAATGACTGCCACAAAAACAGTAGGAAAATTGGATCATCATATGGCTGACCTGTTTTGTGACCGTTAGGACCTACAACCATAATGGGCAGGTTCTATTACAGTCGTAAGTCAAGGACTACCTGTAGTGTTAGAATTTCTTTGCATTCCATAGCTAATTATTTGGGCAATATAACTATCTGAGTTATAAGTAATTATAACTATTCTGGTTATAGGCTTTTAACTACATTTCTGTTAGTCCTCCACTTAGGACAATAGAATAGAAGGGGAGGGGAGGGGAGGAGGGGAGAGGACAGGTGAGTTGAGTTGAGTTGAGTTGAGTTGAGTTGGAAGGGACCTTGGAGGTCTTTTAGTCCAACCCCCTGCCCAGGCAGGAAACCCTACACCACTTCAGACAAATGGTTATCCAACATCTTTAAAATTTCCAGTGTTGGGGCATTCACAACTTCTGTAGGCAAGTTGTTCCACTTATTAATTGTTCTAACTGTCAGGAAATTTCTCCTTAGTTCTAAATTGCTTCTCTCCTTGATTAGTTTCCACCCATTGCTTCTTGTTCTACCCTCAGGTGCTTTGAAGAATAGTTTGGCTCCCTCTTCTTTGTGGCAACCCCTGAGATATTGGAACACTGCTATCATGTCTCTCCTAGTCCTTCTCTTCATTAAACTAGACATACCCAGTTCCTGCAACCGTTCTTCATATGTTTTAGCCTCCAGTCCCCTAATCATCTTTGTTGCTCTTCTCTGCACTCTTTCTAGAGTCTCAACATCTTTTTTACATCGTGGCGACCAATACTGGATGCAGTATTCCAAGTGTGGCCTTACCAAGGCATTATAAAGTGGTATTAACACTTCACGTGATCTTGATTCTATCCCTCCGTTTATGCAGCCCAGAACTGTGTTGTCTTTTTTGGCAGCTGCTGCACACTGGTAGCTCATATCTAAATGGTTGTCCACTAGGACTCCAAGATCCCTCTCACAGTTACTACTATTGAGCAAGGTACCACATATATGGTACCTGTGCATTTTGTGTTTCTTCCCTAAATGTAGAACCTTACTTTTTTCACTGTTGAATGTCATTTTGTTAGATAGCGCCCAATGTTCAAGTCTGTCAAGATCCTTCTGTATCTTGAGCCTATCTTCTGGAGTGTTGGCTATTCCTGCCAGCTTGGTGTCATCTGCAAATTTGATGAGTTCCCCATCTATCCCCTCATCCAAGTCATTGATGAAGATGTTGACGAGCACTAGGCCTAAAACAGAGCTCTGGGGTACTCCACTGCATACTTCCCTCCGTGTAGATGCAGTTCCATTGAGGACTACATGTTGAGTGCAGTTGGTCAGACAGTTACGAATCCATCTGGTGGTGATGCTGTCTAACCCACATTTTTCTACTTTATCTAGTAGTAGGTTATGGTCTACTTTATCAAATGCTTTACTGAAGTCCAAGTAAATTATATCGACAGCATTCCTCTGGTCCACTAATTTTGTCACTTTGTCAAAGAATGCAATAAGATTAGTCTGGCATAATCTGTTTTTGACAAACCTATGTTGGCTTTTGGTTATTACTTGGTTTGCTTCTAGGTATTTGGTGATTCGTTGTTTGATTATCTTTTCCAGAATCTTCCCTGGTATTGAGGTCAGGCTGATAGGTCTGTAGTTTCCTGGATCTATTTTTTTTCCCTTTTTTGAAGATGGGAACTACATCAGCTCTTTTCCAATCCTCTGGCAGTTCCCCTGTGCTCCAGGATCTTTGGAAGATATAGTTCAGTGGTTGTGAGATCTCGTCTGCCAGTTCCTTCAGAACCTTGGGGTGTAATCCATCTGGTCCTGGTGATTTGAACTCATCTAGGGTAGACAGGTTTTCACTTACCATTTTCTTCCCGATTTTAACTTGTGTTTCTAATCTGTTTTTAGTGGTGCTGTTTTTGATAGGTTGGACTGTTTTTTCCTCTTGTGTAAAGACAGATGGAAAAAAGGAGTTAAGTAGTTCTGCTTTCTCCCTGTTGCTTGTCACCTTCTTGCCACTTTCTCCCAGCAATGGACCAATTGTTTCCATGACTTTTTTCTTGTTTTTAATATGTTGGAAGAAGCTTTTTTTGTTATTTTTTACTTTAGTCGCAAGCCTTTGTTCATTGTGAGCCTTAGCTTTCCTCACTTCATCTTTACAGGCTCGGGCTATTTGCTGATATTCTGCCTTAGTTATGTGCCCCTCTTTGCACTTTTTATACTTGTCCATTTTGTCTTTCAATTTGTCAGAGAGTTCTTTATGCAGCCATGCTGGTTTCTTTTGAGATCTATTATTTTTCTTCTTCATTGGTATTGTGCTAGATTGGGCTTTTATAATCTCACTTTTCAAAATTTCCCAAGCTTCTTGAGTTGTTTTCCCCTTGAGGATTCTCATCCATGGAATCCTTCTCAAGCTCTCTATAAGTTTATTGAAATTAGCTCTCTTAAAGTCCAAAACTCTAGTTTGACTTTGTTCTACTACTTGTGTTTGCATAATGTTGAATTCCAATATTGTGTGATCACTTGCCCCCAAGGTTTCTGTAGCTTCAACACCTATCATTTCGTCTCTCTTAGTGAGAATTAAGTCCGATATGGCTGATCCCCTTGTTCCCTTCTCTACTTTTTGGGAAACAAAGTTGTCTGCTAGGTTTGTCAGGAACCTGTTGGATCTTCCACTTGGTGCAGAGTTTGTCTCCCAGTTGATGTCAGGGTAGTTAAAATCCCCCATTACTATTGTGATGTGCTTCCTACATACCTTTTTTTTTTTTTTTAATTTGATTTATATGCCGCCCTTCTCCGGAGACTCAGGGCGGCTTACAGTGCGTTAAGCAATAGCCTTCATACTTTTGTATATTTATACAAAGTCAGCTTATTGCCCCCACAAACTGGGTCCTCATTTAACCTACCTTAGAAAGGATGGAAGGCTGAGTCAACCTTGAGCCTTGGAGAGATTCGAACCAGCAGTAAATTGCAGGCAGCTGTGTTAATAACAGGGTGCTTTAAACCACTGTAGTACCAAGGCTCTTACCTTAGTTAGCTGACTAGCAAAAAGTTCATGTACTTCCTCTGTTTGGTTGGGTGGCCTATAGTATAGACCTATGGCAATGTCATTCCCCCCCCCCCTTTAATATTGACCCAAATGCATTCAAGATAATTTTCATCATTGTTGTGCTCTATTTCTGTAGAGATGTAGTTATTTCTTATATATAGTGCAACTCCACCTCCTCTTTTATTTCGTCTATTTCTTTTAAATAATTTATATCCCTCTAGCTGTATGTTCCATTTGTGGGTTTCATCCCACCAAGTTTCCGTAATGGCAACAATATCATATCTGCCCTCATTTACTTGAATTTCTAATTCACCCTGTTTATTCCTCATACTCTGTGCATTGGTGTATAGACATTTGAGTCCATTTTGATTAACCCTATGTTTACTGTCTACATAACCTGTGTTGTGCCTGACTGCCCCTGCTTTCTTGCCACCTGTTTGATTAGTGCACATGGTATGGCACTCGCTATTAAATGCTTGGTTTTGGTTGATAGCAGGGGTGATAAACTTACTCGCACAGACATCTATGTTACATGCACTGATAGCCCTATTAATTTTGGATTGCTGGGGACAGAAATGTTCTGTATCAATTAATTCTATGTCCCCACTGTTCAGTTTAAATGTATATCCAGAAAATCTGTGAATTTATTGCTAAGTAACTCAGTCCCTTTCTTTAATGGATGCAATCCATCTCTTTTGTACAGTTCTTCATTGGACCAGTTGCAGACATCATGACTAATAAAACCAAAGCCTTCCCATATTTTTTTATCTAACCATTGATAAATTAGGTCCCATATCTTATAGTATTGTTTATCTTCTTGTTCTCTAATTTCAAATGTCAATTTGCTCATTTCAGCACATTCCATTATTTTCTTAATAAGTTCATCCTGCGTTGGTATTTTCTCATTTTTCCAATTTTTAGCAAACACAATCCTAGCCGCTGTTAATACATTCACAATCAAATATCTCAATTCTCTATTATATATTTCAGGTACAATCCCCAATTAAAAAATCTCTGGTTTAAAATCTATGTGTTTTTTTATCATTTTTTTCAACCATGTGTGGATTTTAGTCCAGTATCTTTTGGCTTCTGCACATGTCCACCACATATGGTAATATGAACCCGGTATCTGATGACATTTCCAACATTTTTCAGATTTGTTCTTGAACATTCTGGCTATTCTCGTTGGGGGTAGATGCCACCTGTAAAACATCTTATACAAATTTTCTTTATATGCAGTTGACATTGTCATTTTATAATTATGCAACCACAATTTTTGCCATTTCTCTAAGTCAATTCCATGTCCAAATTTTTTCCCCCAAGCAATCATTGTTTCTTTAACTTGTTCATCCTCCAACTTAACCTTTAATAAGTATCCATATAATTTTTTAATTACGTTTTCATCAGTACCTGTTAAAGTTTTATCTAAATTAGTCAAATTATTATAAAACCTTTCTGTCTTAAAAACTTTATCGTATCTAGAGCGTATTTGCAAATAGGAAAACCAATTCATCTTTATACCTTGTTCTTCTCATTCTTGCTTAGATTTAAGTTCACCCTTTTCATTCAATAATTCACTATATCTTACAATTTGTTCCTTTCTAAATGTTATTGAATATGAGAATGCTTCAATAGTTGATAACCAGACTGGAATTTTTAAATAATGTTGTCTTTTAATCTTCTCCCAGTTTAAAAGCAAGGCCTCTCGTATAAAATGTCTTCTAAAATACCCCTGCGTTTTTGTTCCCTTATACCATAAAAAAGCGTGCCATCCCAACAACAAATCATGTCCTTCTAAAGTCAATAATCTAGTATTTCTTAGCATTAGCCATTCCTTGATCCACATTAAACTTGTCGCTTGATAGTATAATTCCCAATTAGGCAAGTCAAATCCTCCTCGTATTCTAGCATCTTGCAACAATTTTAATTTTATTCTCGTTTTTTTGCCCTGCCAAATGTATTTCAACACTACTTTATTTAAATCCTCAAAATACTCTTTCCTCAATTTAATTGGAATTGTCTGGAACAAATATAGGATTCTAGGTAATACGTTCATCTTAATCGTTGATATTCTCCCTATTAATGATAGTTGTAGATTTTCCCACTTTGCCAAGTCTGTCACTATCTGTTGCTTGAGTTTATTGTAATTGTTCTCTTTAAGTGTACTACATCTTGCTGTCAAGTATATCCCCAAGTACTTAACCTTATTTGTGACCTGCATCTTCAATACTTCCGCCAGTTCTTCTTTTTGTTTTATTAACATATTTTTGTCAAAATCTTCATTTTGTCTTTATTTATTTTCAAACCTGCTACTTTTCCATATTCTCCTATCTTGTCTATCAATTTAATTGCTGATTCTAATGGATCTTCTAGAATAAAAACCAGGTCATCTGGACGCACAAAAAGCGTTTGATAATCTTAATAACACAATTGGAAATGATGAAATTTGGAGGAAGATTCTTAAACATGATCAAAAGGATATATAATACCCAAACAGCAAAAATATTGATTAATGGAGAGACAACAGAACAATTTGATATAAAGAAAGGAGTGAGGCAAGGATGCCCCCTATCCCCCCTATTGTTTATATTAACATTGGAAATATTATTGAAAGAAATTAGGGAAGATAAAGAAATAACGGGATTAAGGATAAAGAACCAGGAATACGAACTGCAAGCATTTGCGGATGATATAGTACTCATCCTAGAACAACCATTACAATCAGGATCCAAATTATTGACAAAAATAGAACAATATGGGGAAGTAACGGGCCTGAAAATCAATAAACAAAAAACAAAAATGCTAACGAAGAACCTCACCAAAAATCAAGGGGAAGAATTGGAAAATATACTAGGAATACAAATAGTAAAGAAAGGGATCTGGCTCACCAATAGAATATCAACACTCAAAGAAGATAATTATAATAAATTGGCCAAACAAATAGAAAAAGATTTAGAATTTTGGACTAAATTACAGCTATCATTTCTAGGTAAAATTGCCTCCATTAAAATGAATAATTTGCCAAGGATGCTATATCTGTTCCAGGTAATACCAATAAATCCAGGAAAAACTTACTTCAAAGATTTAGATAAGATGATATTAAAGTATATCTGGCAGGGGAAAAAGGCAAGAATTAAACTAAAACATCTACAGGATAAACGAGAAAGAGGAGGAATGGAGCTTCCAGATTGGCAAATTTACCACAAAGCATCATCACTAACATGGATTCAAGAGTGGATCGAACTCCAAAACAAACACATATTAACACTAGAAGGCTTTGATCTGGTGAAAGGATGGCAGGCATATCTATGGGAAGAGAAACCTAAAAAACATGAACAATTCCGAAGACATATTGTGAGAGATACATTGTTAAAGATTTGTACCAAAATTAGGAAGAACCACTACGATAGAATCCCATGATGGATTTCAACAATGGAAGCACAAATATACCCAAATAAAACGGATACAAATAAAATGAAAACATATCAAGAACTCTTAAATGATGAAGGAAAATTAAAAACAAGAGAAGAATTAAAAGAACAAGGTGTGGAAATTGGTGGCCATACCTACAATTAAAATCCAGATACAAAATGGACATGGAGAATTATGGAATTCAAAAAGAACCAAATGAACTGGATAAAATACTACTGGGCCCAAATGAGAAATTAATAACTAAAATCTACAATTTTTTACTTGCATATAAATTAGAAGAGGAAATAGTAAAAGAGAATATGATTACATGGGCGAAGAACTTTGGATATAGCATTGAACTAAGCAAATGGGAGAAACTATGGAAAGTTAATAGCAAATTGACAGTATCAGTATCATATAAAGAAAATGCTTATAAGATGTTTTACAGATGGCATCTTCCCCCAGCACGGGTTTCAAAAATGTTTCCCAACACTTCCCCACTTTGCTGGAAATGCAAAATACAAAAAGGGACATACTACCACATGTGGTGGTTATGCCCAAAAGCAAAACAATTTTGGAATAAAATTAAAATCCAACTGGAAGAAATAACAGCACAAAAAATACCATTAAAACCGGAAACATATTTATTAGGTATACTCACAAATAGCTACGAAAAAGAAACAATATATTTAATTACACATATTCTGACCGCAGCAAGAATCATCTTTGCACAAAATTGGAAATCGGAAGAAATCCCAACACAAGATAAAATAATATTGAAAGTAATGGAATGTGCCGAGATGGACAAACTCACTAAAGAAATCCAAGAAAAGGAAGAATCTGAATACTACCTGGTTTGGCAAAAGTGGTATCAATGGCTGGAGAAAAGGAAACCCAAATAAAAAGATGATCCTAAAAGATTTGAACCAAATCGTGTACCAAACAAGATACAATAGAGTTACAACAAAACTTTAAAAAGTATCGTTATATAAGGTGAGATGTGGGAATATATATTGAGAAATACAATTTACTGATGTATTGTCTTAAGAAATAAGATATCACGTTTAAATGTTGTATATGTTGTGTATTGTTTTATTTGTACCTGTATGTGTTCTTTTTTTTTTCTGTGTGTGTATGTTTTTAATTCAATAAAAAAAAAACCAGGTCATCTGCGAATGCTTGCAATTTGTATTCTTCCTTTTGAATTTTCATTCCTTTTATATCTTTTTCTTCTCTAATATTTCTGTTTAGCACTTCTAATGTTAACACAAACAACAAAGGTGACAGTGGGCAACCTTGTCTCGTTCCTTTTTTTATTTCAATAGACTCTGTCAATTCTCCATTTATCATTACTTTTGTTGTTTGTTTATGGTATATGGCTTCTATGACTTGAATAAATTTTCTACCGAAGCCCATCTGCTCCAGCTGTAAAAGCATAAATCGCCAACTCACATTATCGAAGGCTTTCTGTGCATCTAGAAATATCAAAGCCATTTGTTTTTCAGGATGTGCCTCATAATATTCCAAAGTGTCCAGAATTATCCTCATGTTATCTTTAATCTGTCTTTTTGGCAGAAACCCATTTTGATCAGAGTGTATAAAATTATTTAAGTATCTTTTGAGTCTTTCTGACAGTATTGAAGCAAAGATTTTATAGTCTGAGTTTAGCAGGGATATGGGCCTATAGTTCTTGATTAGTTGTGGGTCGGTGTCCTCCTTTGGAACAAGTGTAATATATGCTTCTGACCATGACTTGGGTAGTTTCATCTTTAACATAACTTCATTCATGACTTATAACAATGGGAGACTCAACGATTCCTGTAGTGTCTTATAATATTCCACTGGCAGCCCATCCGGGCCTGGTGCCTTCCCATTCTTTTGTTTTTTAAATGCTTCAGTTAATTCCATCATCGTTATATTTCCTTCTAACATCATTTCAGTGTCTTTGGAAATCTGGGGTAAATTCGCTTTCAGCAGGTATCGTTTAATACTTTCCTCCTCTATAGTCTCTTGCTCATACAATTTTCTATAATAATCCTGTATAATTTTTTTCTTCTCTTTATTCCCATATCTAGTTTGTCCTTGGTCATCCACTAGCTGTGTTATTTTTCTTGATTCTCTCTCTTTTTTCAGTTTATATGCTAACCATCTACCTGGTTTATTTGCATCTTCAAAATAGTTCTGTTTGGCACTTCTAATTTTTTGTGCTAAATCCTCTTTTTCTATTAGTCCCATTTTATGTTTAATTGTGTCCATTTTTATTTTAATGTCCTTTTTTGTGGAGATTTCTGTAGTTCTTTTTCAAATTTCTTATAGTCATCTTCTAATGTTTTATAAGCTTGTCTTTTCTTGATGTTTCTTTTCCTTGTATAGTCTATTATCAGACCTCTAGTATAGGCCTTCATTGTATCCCAAAAATTTTGCATTGATGTGTCCTCTTTTCTATTTTCTTAAAAAAAAAAAAAAAATTCTTAATCCATTTTCTGTACAAATTCTTTTTCTTTTAGGATTGTATTATTTAAGGTCCATCTAGAGTTTCTCCTTTGTCCTTTCCATTTCATTGTCATTGGATTATGATCTGCCCAGGTACTTGCTTCTATTTCAATTTCTTCTATTTTAGATGTCAATTCCATTCTCGTCCATATCATGTCTATTCTAGACCATGATGAATGTCTATTTGAATAGAAAGTATATTGTCTATTTTTTGCATTTCTTTCCCTCCATGCGTCTTTCAAATTTGTTTCCTCTATCATTTTAAAGAAAGATTTCGGAAGAGTCTTTCTACTTTGCTTTAACAGCCAAAATTAGGGAAAACATTTACTTCATTGCCACAATGTAAAAAGAGAGGAGTTGTTTTATATATCAGAGACACAATCCCAGCAGAGCAAATTTATACAGATGATGATGGAAGAATCTTGATGGTGGAAATAATAGATAATAACACGAAAATACTTTTAATAGCAATATATGCTCCAAATGATAATCAAGAAGAATTTTATAGAAAATTACATATGAAAATAATTGAGTTGGACTATGACAATATTTGCATGATGGGAGATTTTAATGGTATAGTAGATGAGAAATTAGATTACAATACACAGAAAACAACAAAGCAAAGTAAGAATACTCCTCTTGTCTCTGCTGGCAGTAGCACCTGGCAGACACCTGACCTCTTTCAAAACTTCCATATCTTTTCCTAAATTTACATCCCTTACAATTGAATCACCAACCAGAAGGTGGCTTCTCTCTTTGGATACCGTGCTCTTCTTGTGTGTCCGATGTGTAATACCTGGTTCACACTTTCCCCTTTCCAAAGTAAGTTCTTCATCTCGGACCACGATCCCCTGCTTATTTGAGTTATCAGTATCACAACTACCTTGACCTGTCACTTTAGTGTCCCTATTAAGGTCAGCAAGGGCACTGTATCTGTTATGCTGGGATATAGCAAAAGCTTTGTGTTTATGGTTCACAGCTCTCACCCTGCCAGATCCCACGGTTGTCCATACTGCCCTTCTCCTGCAGGATCTTTGTGGTAGAGAGGACTGATGGCATGGCAGCTCAATAGAGTGGAATGGCTGAATTGGGCACCTAATTTCTGCTTGGAGAGCACAGATTAGTGATTCTAGATAGGTAATCTGTCCACGTAGACTACTAATTTGTTTACAAAGAGGACAGTACCCAAATTTGAAAAGAGTACTGTGAAAGACAGCTGCAAAACAAGTATTACACTGAACTAAGCTGGTCATTTTGAAGTAGAATAAAATCACAGTCTCAAGTGCACTAACCCTGAATATATTATTGTTATTTTTGGTTTATAGTTATATGATTATAACTAGCTACCTTTCTCCTCTGTACTCACTCAGACCCCCCCCCCTCACAGCTCCTGGAAGTGAAAATGTAATGAAGGCAAGTTTCACTCTGCTTTTTCTCTGTACTCACTCTGACCCCCCCTCACAGGCAGTTGCTCCTCCCTCTAGCTCAGTGGTTCTCAACCTTCCTAATGCCGCGACCCTTTAATACAGTTCCTCATGTTGTGGTGACCCCCAACCAGGGGTGGGTTCTAAATTTTTTTACTACCGGTTCTGTGGGCGTGGCTTAGAGGTCATGTGACTGGGTGGGTGTGGCTAGCTGGTCATGTGACCGGGTGGCCATGGCTATGTGCATAGGGACTACTCAGAGGGCTGAAAAAAGTCATTTCTGACAGGTCCTCGCACTTTTGACTGGTCCTCACACTTATGACCATCCTCACATTTATGCCCGTGCAGCATTCTTAACAACCATGTCACTCATTTCACAACTGCTTCTCTTCACCATGGTGACAAAATAGGGCAAAAACATAAATTGTGAGGACAGTCGTAAGTTCGAGGACTGGTCAAAAGTGCGAGGACCAGTCAAAAATAACTTTTTCAGCCCTCTGAGTAGTCCATATGCATAAAAGGATACAGCAATAGAGAGGGATGAAGGAAGGGAAGGGAAATTAGAGGAGGAGTGAAGGTAAGAGAGGGAGGAAGAGAGGAGGAGAAGGAGAAAGAGGAAGTAGGGAGAAGAAGAAGAGGGGGGGGAAGAGAAAGTAAGTAAGTAAGAAAAGACAGAGGTGGTAGGTTTGAGGAGAAAGATTGCTGTACAATAAAAAAGATGAAAGGGAAGAAAGCCAACCCCAAACAAATATAAAGATATTAAGATAAAGAATGAATTGTTAAACTTTAAAGAATAAAAGAGAACAAATATGAATAAATAACAATAATTAGAAACACACATACAAACATACAATGTATTTTCTTTGAACAGAGTATTTGGCCGGTTCATAAATTTAAACAGTGTTTAGTCATTTCAATTAAATTTACAATTTCTATATTTCCTTTTTGCCATATTTATTCCTCATCTATTTTTGTAAAAAACCAATATTACCCTTCATCCTCATCTCTAATCTTAATCAAATTCAATTTTTCCCTTCTATTCTATATTATACCCCTTCCCATTGTCATCTATTTTTATATCCATCCTCACATTGGTTAATTATGTAATATTACAGTTGTTTAATATGAATTCAACATTTTAATATAAATCAATTAGTTATATAACTACCTTTTTTGTATATTAATCAATATGAACATGAATATTTATTTATTTATTTATTTATTTATTAGATTTCTATACCGCCCTACTCCCGAAGGACTCAGGGTGGTGCACAGCCAAACAATAAAAACACATACAATACAAAATTTAAAAAATAGAATAAAATCAAATTAAATAATTTTGGCCCCGACAAATTTAAAACCCCAAACTTTTAAAACCAATTTAAAATTGAATATATAAATACTAAAAGATATTTAAAATTTTAAAAATCTTTTATAAAAGAGGGGGAAAATTAGGCCAGGCCGGCCTGGTGAAATAGTAAGGTCTTTAAGGCGCGGCGGAAGGTGCGCAGATCCGGGATCCTCCGTATCTCTGGGGGGAGCTCGTTCCAGATAGTAGGTGCCCCCACAGAGAAGGCTCTCCCCCTGGGGGCCGCCAGTCGGCATTGTTTGGCTGACGGCACCCGGAGGAGCCCCTCTCTATGGGAGCGTACCGGCCGGTGGGAGGCTATTGGTGGTAGTAGGCGGTCCCGCAAGTACCCGGGTCCTAAGCCATGGAGCGCTTTAAAGGTGGTAACCAAAACCTTGAAGCGCACCCGGAAGACCACCGGGAGCCAGTGCAGCTCGCGCAGGAGAGGTGTTGCATGGGAACGCCATGTCGCTCGCATTACCACCCGCGCGGCCGCACTCTGCGCCAGTTGGAGCCTCCGGGTGCTCCTCAAGGGGAGCCCCATGTAGAGAGCGTTGCAATAGTCCAGGCGGGAGGTGACAAGGGCATGAGTGACCGTGCGTAAAGAGTCCCGATCCAGAAAGGGACGCAACTGGCGAATCAGGCGAACCTGATGAAAAATCCTCCCGGTCACGGCCGTCAAGTGCTCTTCTAAAGACAGCCGTGAATCCAGGAGGACGCCCAAGTTGCGAGCCCTCTCCGTGGGGGCCAATGATTCGCCCCCAATAGTCAGTGATGGCGTCAACTGACTATATCGGGACGTCGGAAACCACAGCCACTCAGTCTTGGATGGGTTGAGCCTGAGCCTGTTCCTCCCCATCCAGATCCGTACGGCCTCCAGGCACCGGGACATCACTTCAAGGGCATCGTTGGGGTGATCCGGGGTGGAGATGTACAGCTGGGTGTCGTCAGCATACTGATGGTACTCCACCCCGAAACCACGGATGATCTCACCCAGCGACTTCACATAAATGTTGAACAGGAGAGGCGAGAGGACCGACCCTTGCGGCACCCCACATATGAGGGGCCTCGGGGTCGACCTCTGTCCCCCTGTCAACACAGACTGCGACCGGTCAGAGAGAAAGGAGGAGAACCACCGCAACACAGTGCCTCCCACCCCCAACTCTTCCAACCGGTGCAGCATGATACCATGGTCGATGGTATCAAAAGCCTCTGAGAGATCTAACAGGACCAGGACAGAGGAGCACCCCCTGTCCCGAGCCCTCCAGAGATCATCAACCAACGCGACCAATGCCGTTTCCGTGCTGTACCCGGGCCTGAAGCCCGACTGGAACGGATCCAGATACGTCGTTTCATCCAGGTGCTGGGGGAACTGTTGCGCGACCACACTCTCAACAACCTTTGTAACAAAGCGAAGATTGGAGACCGGACAATAATTTACCAACATTGCCGGGTCCAGGGAAGGCTTCTTGAGGAGAGGCCTCACCACCGCCTCTTTCAAGGCGGCGGGAAAGTCACCCTCACTCAGCGAAGCATTTATAATCCCCTGGAGCCAGCCTCGTGTCACTTCCCGGGAAGCCAGTACTAACCAGGAAGGACACGGGTCCAATAAACAAGTGGTCGCGTTCAGTCTACCCAGAATCCTGTCCACGTCCTCAGGGGTCACAGGATCAAACTCATCCCAGATAACATTCTCAAGACCTGCCCCTGTCTCTCCCCCCGAGACTACCCAGTCGGAGTCCAAATCTTCCCGAATCTGAGTGATTTTGTCATACAGATACTGAACAAAATCCTCGGCTCTACCCTCCAAGGGGTCCTCCCGCGCTTCCTGGTGGAGCAGGGAGCGGGTCACCCTAAAGAGGGCGGCCGGGCGATTATCTGATGACGCAATAAGAGCAGCAAAATAACTACATTTCGCTGCTTTTATCGCCACTAAGTAATTCCTAATGTGGGATCTTACTAGTGTCCGGTCAGATTCAAGAAGACTGGCCCTCCAACTACTCTCTAGGCGTCTTTTCCGGCGCTTCAACTCCCTCAGCTCCTCGGTAAACCAAGGAGCCAATTGAGATCGGCGCCGGGTCAGAGGCCGCAAAGGCACGACCCGATCCAGAGCACCAGCAGCCGCCCTATCCCAGGCGGCCACCAGGTCTCCAGTCGAGGCGTGTGCCAGAACCTCAGGAAATGGCCCAAGCTCCGTCTGGAATCTGTCAGGTTCCATCAGGCGCCTGGGGCGGAACCATCTGACCGGCTCCGCCTCCCTGCGGCGGGGTGCAGCGGTTCGAAAGTCGAGACGAAGGAGAGAGTGATCTGACCATGACAAGGGTTCAGTAACTATATCCCCTATATCAAGATCCCTCAACCACTGTCCAGAGACAAAAACCAGATCCAGCGTGTTTCCCCCTGTGTGGGTAGGGCCATGAATTAACTGGGTCAGGTCCATAGCTGTCATGGAAGCCATGAACTCCCGAGCCATCTCTGACGTCTCACCCACGGACGGCAGGTTGAAATCTCCCATGACCATAAGCTTAGGGGTATCAACCGCCACCGCGGCGATGACGTTGAGTAGCTCGGGCAGGGCTGTTGCCACGTGGCAGGGAGCCAGGTACGTGATCAGCAAACCCATCTGAACCCCATGACCCCATTTCACAAAAAGGGATTCACAGCCGGCCGTCTGAGGAACAGTGGCCTCCCTCGGTCTCAGACCTTCTTTAATGATAACCGCTACCCCCCCGCCCCTCCCCTGTGACCTCGGCTGATGGAATGCTTGGAAACCTGGCGGGCACATTTCAACGAGGGGAACCCCCCCCCTCCTGGCCCAACCAGGTCTCCGTAATACCTGCCAGGTCCGCACCCCCCTCCTGAACAAGATCACAGATGAGGGGGTCTTTATTTACTACGGACCTGGCATTGCACAGCATCAGCCGAAGGCCTGGGTCCTGAGGGTCTATGCAACCTGAGGAGCGAGTAGAGCCTTGGGGGCCGGAGCAAGCCACCGCTCGTAGACAGCGAGTGTGCACTCCCCTAACACGATATGGCCCCCTGCTCCCGCCATATCTACCCCTCCCACCTACAGTACTGATGTTCAAAAAACTATCCGGACAAGCTCTAACCCCCCCCCTCGATCCCGGGTCCCCCATCCCCCATGCCACGCTTCACTGCCAGACCCGACCCTCCCCCTTGTGGGTTATCCCCCATACCCACAGCCCGAATTCCAATCTGACCCTCCTCCTCCCTAGGACCCCTTAAAAATTTGACTAAAAATTTTGGTAGAAAACCCCTCAATCCCCTCGTTTTCACATGCCACCTCTCTGGGTCCCCAAACCCTTCCTTGAGGTGGGCCCTCGATAGTGAGGAGGGCCACATCTGCGAGAAGGGGGAATCTCGCAGCGCAAGAAGATCTGCAGTCGTATACATCTCCAAAATGCAGCGATGGAGGCCCAAAGCTCAGACAGGGGACTTCACAAAAGATGTAACACAGCCAATTGTTCATCGATGTGCTGTTGGTGTCTCAACTGTCCTCCCACAACAGCAGGAGGGATATTCCAATTATTTCCATGCAATCCAATTTCTTACAAATCAATTAATTATATTTACCAATAATAATAAACCAAATAATTTCCCCCATATATTCCTCCAAACCACAACTTAACCATTTCTGCTTTCAACACAATATACAATTAATAGTATCTCAATTATTACAATTCCCTAGTTAAATAGAGCTTTTTTTCTTTTGTGTTTTAAAATCTCCTCTTTTTCCCTAAATTTCCCGTCGTTTGCACCTACCTTTTTTGGTGAGGAAAAAGAAATCTGCCTGCCTAATTTTCCAACATGCAAAGCCAACAGCCTGCTTTACTTTCTCTTTCGTTTTTCAGTATAGGTAGGGGGGAAAAAATCTGCACTCTTTCCAAGCAAGCAGCAGAGCTCTGAGCAAAACAGTTGAGAGCAAATCAGCTGGGGGTCGGGAGCCGATCTTAGCAAGGGCTAATTAGCCTATGCTGAAGCTCCGTGGGCCAATAAAATTACAAAAACACACCGAACCATTTCTTAAATTGCTGGCTCCCCCGCCCCTCGCCCACCACTATTTATTGGCAATAAATAGTGGTGCGGAGGGGCGGGGCAAGCCAGCAATTTAACAAACGGTTCGGCTGCACCACTGGCCCTTTGAAGCCCCGCGGCAAGAATTTAAACCGTTTTTTTTCCTCTAGCCATCGGAGGCAGCAATAGATTGGGAGTGGAGGGGGTAAACGAACGGCCGGCGATCCAACAGAGCAGAGAGTGAGGGTGAGTGAACGCGTGGGGGGGGAGAGAGGGCTTTGGCGACCCCTGTGAAATGGCCGTTCGACCCCCAAAGGGGTCGCGACCCCCAGGTTGAGAACCGCTGCTCTAGCTCCTGTGAAGTGAAAATGTCATAATTGAACCCAGAATTACAGTCGTAAGTCATAAGTCAAGGCATTACCAAGTACCGGGCACCTACTACCACATGTGGTGGACATGCAGAAAAGCAAAAGATTATTGGTGAAGGATCCAGATGTGGCTGGGAAAAATGACTGGACAAAGATTGGAATTCAAACCAGAACTATTTTTATTAGGAATTATAACAGAAGGTTATAGTAAGGGGTTAACATATTTAATATTGCATATAACAACGGCAGCGAGAATGGTATATGCCCAACAATGGAAGAATGAGAATATACCTCTAGAAAGGGAGATAATAAAGAAAATATTAGTCTGTGCAGAATGTGATAGGTTGACACTAGAATTAAAAAACAAAGGAGAGACAGAATACAATGAGATTTGGAATAGATTCTATCAATGGTTAGATTTGAGAGATGAAAATTGGAACAGAAAAGAACTAGGATGTGTAGACCGAAAGATGATGTAATATATGTAAATATAAGTGTATATAGGGGGTCACATATGTGTATATAATTAGCAATGTATGCTGAGTATATAAGATACTTGTGTTATACTTTAGTGTGTATGGTGGAGATAATGCCAGGAAAGTTGCACTATGTCCAATTTCTTTTTTAATATGCCATATGTCATATATATATATGGCTCCTGGATTGGAGCTGAAAGGCGAAAGGGAGCAGAATGCCCCCTCCCACATGTTGGGGTAGACCAGGTGTCTCGGTAAACACTTAATATAAATATATAATAAATATATATATAAAAATAAGTCAAGGGATTACATGACCAGATTCTAAGTTATTTATTTATTTATTTATTTATTTATTTATTTATTTATTTATTTATTTATTTATTGGTTCGATTTGTATGCTGCCCTCCTCCGGAGACTCAGGGCGGCTTACAATGTGTTAAGCAATAGCCTTCATACTTTTTTTTTTTTAATTGAAAAAGTTTTTCAAATACAGATTCCCCCCCTCCCTAGCCCCCCCTAACCCTAACCCTCCCCTTCCCCTCCCCCCATGGCTTCTTCAAGATAAAATCATTGATATCAAATTAAATAATACTTTACCATCCTTTTACACCACCCCCCACATGCTAACCATTTCTTTCTAACATTGTTATTATATCCCCCTTATACTATACATTTCAAAGCAACCTTCAGCTATAAAACTATATAATAAATCCTAATTTGGCATTTATTCAACTCAAAATCTACCCATTTCCTCTACCCCCATACATATATCTCTTAATTCGAATTTTTTATGTATATTAATATCTGAACCTAACATCCCTTTTCCTAAACTAAACAATCAGTAACCTAACCTATCTCCACCCCTTTTCCTACAGGTCTACCATACATAGTATTTTAATATCTTTGATCTTCTGCCCACACCACACCACTAAGAAATATTTCCATATATAAACAAAATCCTCAAATGACTTTAAGTAATCCATATAATATCTTCTGTAATGTCTTTCAACTAGATTATTAATTCCATCGCCCATGTAAGGGTAACATCAAGTTCTAGTTCCAACAGTATGTTCAGTATCTTCAATTACAATCTGCCCCCATCAGTAATGAATATTTTCGTGTATAAAAAACCACCCGAGTGACTTTATATTTATATTCCATATAGTATCTTCTGTAGTGTCTTTCATCCATATTATTAATTCCAACCACCGTGTTAGGGTAACAACCAGATCTTCTGCATGCCCCAATCCCATAGTTCTCATGCCTTATAGCTCAACATATACGTAATCGATTTTTCAAAGAGTCCAGAATAGAAAGTTCCAATCCACTCAGTTGGAGGCCATCTTCCACATCCCAAAAACACAGCACTGCAGAGATCTGTTATTCTTCTCAAAATAGTATAAGTCAATAATTTGCCTCAGCTATATTTTCATGTATCATCCATCTATAAGTCCCGCTTATTATATTTAAACGTCTCTTAAGTAACTGGCATTAAACTGTTGTTTAGTCTAAAATTTTTTAGTTTTGTAGGACCTGCTTCTTCTCTTCTTAACTTTTTGTGGTTTAGATCTCCATCCTAGTTTCCTTTCTATGAGTTGTATATCAGCTGATTGATTTCCATGCTGGTCTGTAACTTGATAAGACATCACCTTAAAATCCAAAGCCGCCTCTCTTGTATTTATAGATAATCCAGCTATAACCTCTGAAGGAGAATCCAAAAGCGACTCGTCCGAAAGGGCCTCTGTGACTTGTTGTTTTTCCATTACCTCCATCTCCATCTGCTTAGCCTGGGTTTCAATCTCTTGTTCATTTTGCTTTTCTTTATCCCCCTCCTGTGTTCCTAACACTGATGACATACGTGGAGATGTTGGATCCTTTTTAAGAACCTTGTAGTAAAATTCTTCCGCTTTTCCAACGGTATTTAATTGATATCTTTCTCCTTGGTATCTCAATATTATGCCAACTGGAGCATCCCACCTAAATGGAATGTTTTGTTTCTTTAGCTCAGTCACCAAAAATCCAAATTCCTTACTCTGTAGGCCTTGTCAATCTTACAGGATACCTCTTCAGGACTAACCTTTAAAATCACAGCCAGAACTTCAGCAGACATCTTTCTCAAATCATCTCTATTATTTTCCTGTAGTCCTCTCATTCTGACCGCAAATTGTATGGACCTGTATTGCATCATTGTGACTTCTTTTTCAATCCTTTGTTTTATATTATCTGCATTATAAGTCTCGTGATCAGCTTCCTTTTTAGACTTTACTTCTGAGCAAATGTCTTGAATATTTATCAAATCATTTTCAATTCTTTGTATTTTATTGTCCAGATTATAAATCTTATGATCAGCTTCCTTCATTTTAGACTCTAGTTCTAAGTTGGTATCTTTATCCATCTTTATAACTATTTCTGAAAAAGTTTTCAAAGCTGTTACAATCTCTTGTTTCAGACTGGCATATTTTTGTTGTACCAACTCCTTAATTTCCTGCCTGAATTTTTCAAGATTCTGGTTCACAATCTCATCATATCTTGCCATCTCCTCCAAGACAAATTCCTTTAGGTCTTTAAAGCCATTCTTCTGAGTCTGCAAGTTCAAAACTTGTTCATATGGTTTGTAAAAGGGGGAGCCCCCCCCCCGCTGCTTGTTTGTCTGGCTTTATCAGTTTTAACGCCATCCTGCCACACAGACAAACTCTTTTTAAAGAAAAAGACTTCTCTCCAAACGGTATCAATATCAAGTCTCTAAGAAGGAAGAAACATAAAGTAGAAATTTTTCTCTTCAATACTAGCCAGCACTATTATTTCTGCTACTTTGTAACGTGTTAAACTATTCAGGCGGAAGGACTTTCGCTTTCAGCTTTCTTCTTCTCAAGCCTCAGCCAGTCGCCATTTTAAACTTTTTCTCCTTCGCTTTAAAATCACTTATAAAATTGATAGAAATACTTGCGATTTAGGGTCCCAAATCCGGATTTCATCCTATTTGTTTAAGCAATCTGTTGATTTTCATTGAATGGATTGATTCCGTCGCCTGGCTCTGCAAAAAGCAGAGTTCCCCCGAAGCCCGGAGCAGCGGCGAGCTGTATGGGGAGCCACATTCTGCTTCCTCCCCAAGAGTAATAAAAAACTCTGGGGAGTTCTCAGAGGGCTCTACCTGCCCTCGCCGGCTCTATCTCACGTCTCCTTGAGGAGACGGAGTTTTTCGAGCCGTCTCTCAGCTGTAGAGACGGCTCTTTACAGGCAACGAGGCTGGCGGTCCCGAAAGACCGTCTGGCAGCGACGGAAGTCAAACCGGAAGCCTCCATAGCCTTCATACTTTTGTATATACCTGCTTAGTAGGGCTTTCAGCCCCCCCTAAGCGGTGTTCTTTTTTTTTATGACCAGTTTTTACAATAGTTGTTAAGCAGATGCTGTGGTTGTTAAGTGAAACACTGCAGTCGTTAAGCAGAACCTGCAGTCTTTATGTGAATCCATTTTTCCCAATGGGCATTTTTTTTTTTTTACTGGAAACTAGAAGTAAACACTGGAAACCGGCAAAAGTTGCAAAATGTGGTTGTGTGACTGCAGGACGTTACAAACGGCCGTAAAGGTGAGCTGGTTGCCAAGCACCCAAAATATTGATCATGTGATTTCAGGGAGGGAGGGGGTTTGTGTGTTTGTGTGTGTGTAGCTGTCATAACTCTGAAAATGAGTCATAAAGAGCTCTTGGGAGATTTGTCGTAACTTCAAACAGTTGTTAAACAACCCCATTGTAAGTCAAGGACTACCAATAATCTCCTTGTAGAGAAAAGACAGGTGTTCCTTGATTTACAACAGTTTGTGTAGTAACCATTGGAAGTTACAGAGGCACTGAAAAAAGTGACTTATGACCGTTTTTCACACTTATGACTGTGGTCATAACTGTGACCACAGTCATAAGTCATCCCCATGGTCACATGATCAAAATTCAGACGCTTGGCAACTGACTCATAATGGTTGCAGTGTCCCAGGGTCAAGTGACCCTTTTGCGACCTTCTGATGAGGAAAGTCAATGGGAAAGCCAGATTCACTTAACAACCGTGTTACTAACTTAACAACTGCAGCGATTCGCTTAACAACTGTGGCAAGAAAGGTCGTAAAATGGAGCAAAACTTACTTAACTGTATCGCTTAGCAACATAAATTTTGAGCTCAATTGTGGTCGTAAGTCAAGGACTACCTGTATAATTACAGAACTTCTCAGGGCTTGATTTTGCCAATCAATTTTCTTTTGCATCACAGAAATTTTAGCACCTCATCTGAAGTTATTATTACTGAATATAAAAATATGAAAAATGCAAATAAAATATAGGCAATGAAGTAACTGTCTGAATTTCCAAAGCAAACGTTCATGTATATCTGGCTTCTCAGTTGCCTTTTCCTCTGTGGGGAAAGAAAGCCTGTAATTCTTTGCAAAAATATAACAATTTTTTTCACCATGATAATTCTCTGTTTTGTGGGTCTTTTTCCAGTCCTCCAAAAAGCCCAAAACTGCTGAAGCAGATACTTCCAGCGAGCTGGCTAAGAAGAGCAAAGAGATCTTCCGGAAAGAGGTGAGTTTATTTTGTTTTGTTTTATTATTTTATCTTATTTTATTATTTTATTTTTATTTTTTATTTATTGCCCGCCTAACCCTAACCCGCCTTTAGTATTTTTTATAAATAACTTAAGGTGGCAAACATACCTAATATTCCTTTCTTCTTCTATTTTCCCAACAACAACAACAACCGTATGAGATGGGTTGGGCTGAGAGAGAGGACTGGGCCAAATCCACCCAGCCAGCTTTCATGCAGGACTAGAAATCCCAGTCTCCTGGTGATTGGCTCAAAGTCACCCAGTGGGCTTTTGTGCCTAAGGCAGGACTAGAACTCACCGTCTCTTAGTGATTGGCCCAAAGTCACCCAGCTGGCTTCATGCTTAAGATGGAACTAAAACTCACTGTCTCCTGATGATTGTCTAGAGTCACCCAGTTGGCTTTCATGGGTAAAGTGGGACTAGAATTCATCATTTCCTGGGGATTGGCCCAAAGTCACCCAGCCAGCTTTCATGCATAAGGCATGACTAGAACTCATCACTCCCGGTTTCTAGCCTGCTGCCTTAACCACTAGTTACCACCATCAAAACCAGCTCAGCTGCTCCTACTGTGCAGCTGGGTGATGAATCTTACAGGAGAGAGATCCCTCCCTCTGCTTTTGATCACTTTTAAGAGCAAATCTGAAAATATTCCAGAAAAATGTGTGTGTTTTATGCACAACATCTTCCAAACAAGAATGTATGCTTTTATTCACCATGTTTCTTTCTTTTTTCTTTTCTTTTTTTTTTTGGAAAAGTTTTTCAGTTTTATTTCTTATACACATAATATAAAATGTACATTTTCTTATACATAATTAATCCTACATATACATGTTTTCCGCGAGCTGCACTGGCTCCCGGTGGTCTTCCGGGTGCGCTTCAAGGTGTTGGTTCTCACCTTTAAAGCGCTCCATGGCTTAGGGCCAGGGTATTTACGAGACCGCCTGCTGCTACTGATAACCTCCCACTGGCCAATACACTCTCACAGAGAGGGCCTCCTCAGGGTGCCGTCGGTCAAGCAATGTCGGCTGGCGGCCCCCAGGGGGAGGGCCTTCTCTGTGGGAACACCCGCCCTCTGGAACGAGCTACCTCCCGTAATACGGCTGATTCCGGATCTCCGCACTTTCCGTAAGGCCCTGAAGACGTTTTTATTTCAGCAAGCCGGCCTGGCCTGAATAGGTTTTAAGGGTTTTTATTTGTATTGCTAGGGGGTTTAAATTGGGGTGGCCGTTTAATTTAATTTATTCTTAATTATTTTAACTTTTATATTGCATGTTATTTTAATTCTCGGCTGTTCACCGCCCTGAGTCCCTTCGGGGAGAAGGGCGGGATATAAATTTAATAAAGAAGAAGAAGAAGAAGAAGGAGGAGGAGGAGGAGGAGGAGGAGGAGGAGGAGGAGGAGGAGGAGGAGGAAAGCATTAAAATAAGGCATTTTAATTACATTTGGAGTTTCTCTTCTACCCTTTCTTCCCTCATTTCGCAACAACCCTTTTTCTTCTTCTTCTCCTCTTTCCCTTCCCTCCCTCCTCTCCTCTCCTACTTTCTCTTCCCTCCTCTCCTACCTCATCCTATTTCCCCTTCCTTTCCCCCACTCCTCTCTTCTTTTCCCCCTACTTACCTTCTCTCCTACTCCTATCCCCTACCCTTCCTTCCTCTCCTTTTCCCTTTTTTCCATTCCTCTCCCTCCCTCTCCTCTTCCTACCCTCTCCTCCTCTCTCCTTTCTATCTTCTTTGCTGTGGAATATTCTCCTTGTTTGGTATCCGAACAACTCCTGTATTCTAATACTATATACTTTCTTTCAATTTCTTTTCAGATTTATTCTATCAGTATTATCATCATAATTGTACACTTATTCTTATTATCTTCTTTCTTTTCCCCCCTCCCATCCCCCTTTTTCATTTACTCTGGTGTCATCTGAGTTTCTATTTCTTTTTTATCCTCTCCCTCGTTTTACTTTCTTTTATCTAAATCATTTATCTATCCTCTTATCTTCATATTTCTTTTCTAACCATATATAAAATCTTCCCCATGTCTTGAAATACACTGATTCCTCTTTATCTCTTATTCTTAGAGTTAATCTATTCATTTCCGCACAGTCTAAAATCTTTATTACTTCACCTTCTGACGGAATTTTTTCTGTCTTCCAATTTTGTGCAAACACAATTCTTGCTGCTATTATTATATGTATAGTTAAATACACATCTTCTTTACTATATCTCTCTGGGAGAATACCCAATAAAAAAAACTCTGGTTTTAATTCTATAGATTTATGTAATATTTCTTCCAACCATTTCTGTATTCTAGACCAATAATTTTTTGCTTCTAAACATGACCACCACATATGATAGTATGATCCCGGCAAATGCCAACATTTCCAACATTTGGCTGATTTATCCTTAAACATCTTTGCTAATCTTTCTGGTGGCATATGCCACCTATAAAACATTTTATATAGATTTTCTTTATATGCAGTTGCCATTGTCAATTTAGAATTCCTTTCCCATAGTTGTTGCCATTTCTCTAATTCTATTGCATATCCAAAATTTTTCGCTCATGTTATCATTGTCTCTTTTACCTCTTCATCTTCCAATCTAATTTGCAACAAATAATTATACAGTCTTTTAATCATTTAATCATTTTTTCATCCTTTCCAATCATTATCTGATCCAACTCTGATTCCCCCAAATTAAAACCATATTGTTTCAAGTCTTTATCGTATCTTGATTGTATCTGCAGCCGTGTATACTAGTCAGTCTCAATCCCTCATTTTTCTAAGTCTTGTTTCTGTTTTAATTCTCCCTTCTCTGTTAAAATGTCTTTATATCTTACAATCTTGTCCATGTTAATCATATTTGGATGTGTCAGCGCTTCTATTGTTTTTTTTTATTGAAAAAGTTTTTCAAATACAGATTTTCCCCCCCTTTTTCCCCCCTCCTCCCTAACCCCCCTCCCCCTCCCCTCCCCCTGTGGCTTCTCCAGAATAAAACCCAAATTAATAACAGATTATATAATACTTTACCATCCTTTTTACTCCACCCCCCATATGCTGACCCTTTCTTTCTAACAATATTATTATATCCCCCTTATACTATACATTTCAAAGCAACATTCAACTATAAAATTATATAATAAATCCTAATTTGGCAATTTCAACTCATAATCTATCCATTTCCTCCTCCCCCATACATATATCTCTTAATTCAAGTCTTTTACGTATATTAATATAACATAACATCCCTTTTCCTAAACTAAACAATCAGTAAGCTAGCCTATCTCCACCCACTTTCCTGCAGGTCTACCATACATAATATTTTCAATATCTTTGTTCTTCTGCCCACACCACTAAAAAATATTTCCATATATAGATAAAATCCTCAAATGACTTTAAACTTGTAATCCATATGGTATCTTCTGTAATGTTTTTCAGATGGATTATTAATTCCATCACCCATGTTAGGGTAACATCAAATTCTAGTTCCAACAGTATGTTCAGTATCTTCAATTACCATCTGCCCCCATCAATAATAAATGTTTTCGTATATAAAAAACCACCTGAGTGACTTAATATTTATATTCCATATAGTGTCTTCTGTAATGTCTTCCATCTAGATTATTAATTCCAACCACCGTGTTAGGGTAACAACCAGATCTTCTGCATTCCCCAATCCCATAATTCTCTTGCCTTGTAGCTCAGCATAAACGTAATCCATTTGTCAAAGAATTCAAAATAGAAAGTTCCAATCCACTCAATTTAAGGCCATCTTCCACATCCCAAAAGTACAGCACTGCAGAGATCTGTCACTCTCCTCAAAATAATATAAACCAATACTTTGCCTCAACTATATTTTCATGTATTCAGTCGTCTCTTAAGTAACTGGCATTACACTGTTGTTTAGTCTAAAAAATTTTATTTTTGTAGGACCTGCTTCTTCTTTTCTTAACTTTTTGTGGTTTAGATCTCCATCCTAGTTTCCTTTCTATGAGTTGTATATCAACTGAATGATTTCCATGCTGGTCTGTAACTTGATAAGTCATCACATTAGAATCCAAAGCCGCCTCTCTTGTATTTATAGGTAATCCAACTATAACCTCTGAAGGAGAATCCAAAAGCGGCTCGTCCAGAAAGGCCTCTGGCAACTTGTTGTTTTTCCGTTACCTCCACCTTCATCTGCTTAGCCTGAATTTCAATCTCTTGTTGATTTTGCTTTTCTTTATTCCCCTCGTGTGTTATACATGGAGATGTTGAACCCATTTTAAGAACCTTATAGTAAAATTCTTCCGCTTTTTCAACAGTATTTAGTTGATATCTTTCTCCTTGATATCTCAATATTATACCAACTGGAACATCCCACCTAAATGGGATGTTTTGTTTCTTTAGCTCGGTCACCAAAAATACAAAATCCTTTCTATCTTTTAACATCTTGGGCGGCAGCTCTTTAAATATCCAAATCTTCCTTCCATGCATTTCAAGAGTGGAGTTAAAAGACTTTTGCACAATGTCATTTCTTATTTCTTTATCAGTAAAGTAAATCACCACATCTCTAGGCAACTGCCTTTGCTTCGCCACCCAAGAATTAACTCTGTAGGCCTTGTCAATCTTGCAGGATACCTCTTCAGAACTAACCTTTAAAATCCCAGCCAGAACTTCAGCAGACACCTTTCTCAAATCTTCTCTTTTATTTTCCTGTATTCCCCTAATTCTAACTGCAAATTCCATGAATCTGAATTGCATTATTGTGGCTTCATTTTCAATCCTTTGTTTTATATTATCTACATTGTGAGTCTTGTAATCAGCTTCCTTTATTTTTTTAAACTCTACTTCTGGGCTTTTTTCTTGAATCATTATTAAATCATTTTCAATTCTTTGTATTTTATTATCCAAATTATAAATCTTATCATCAACTTCCTTCATTTTAGACTCTATTTCTAAGTTGATATCTTTATCCATCTTCATAATTACTTCTAAGAAACTGTTCATATGTTGCTTCAGAATATCATACTTTTGTTGAACCAACTCTTTAATTTCCTGTCTAAAATTTTCAAGGTTCTGCTTCACAGTCTTATCATGTCTTACCATCTCCTCCAGTACAAATTTCTTTAGGTCTGAGAAGCCATTCTTCTGCATCTGCAAGCTCACAACTTGTTCATGTGATTTATAAATGGGGGAGCCCTCCCCCCCACAGCTTGGTTATCTGGTTTTGTCAGTTTTAGCGCCATCCTGCCACACAAACAGATTTTTTTTCCTTTTAAAGAAAAAGACTTCTCTCCAAACAATATCAGTAACAAATCTCTAAGAAGGAAGAAGCATGAAATAAGAATTTTTCTCTTCACTTCTAACCAGCACTTTTGTTAGATACTTTGTAACGTAATAAACTATTCAAACGGAAGGACTTTCGCTTTCAGCTTTTCTCAAGCCTCGGCCAGTCGCCATTTTAAACTCTCTTTTCCTCCTTTCACTCTTCTTTACTTTTAAAATCAGTCTTGGGGTTAGAAATACTTGCAGTTTAGGATCCCAAATCCGGATTTCATCCTGCTAATTCAGATGATCTGTTATTTTCGTTAATTGGTCCGGTCCCATCGCCTGGCTCTGCAAGAAGCAGAGTTCTCCCGAAGCCCGGAGCAGCGGCGAGCGGAAATAGGGAGCCACAACCTGCTTCGTCCCCAAGAGTAAAAAAGAACTCTGGGGACTTCGCAGAGGGCTCTACCTGCCCTCACCGGCTCTGTCTCACATTTCCTTTAGGAAATGGAGTTTTTCGAGCCGCCTTTCAGCTGTAAAGGCGGCTCTTTACGGGCGATGGGGCTGGTGGTCTCAAAAGGCCGTCTGACGGCGACGGAAGCCAAACCGGAAGCCAACGCTTCTACTGTTGAAAGCCACATTGGTACTTCCATATAATGTTTTTCTTTCACTCTTTCCCATACTACCAACAAGCCATTCCTTACACAATGTCTCTGGAAATATCTGTGAATCCAATTTTTCCCATACCATAAGAAAGCATGCCATCCTAGTTGTAGGTCATGTCCTTCCAAAGTCAATAGTCTTGTATTTCTCAATAAGATATTCTAATATTTTCTGGTGTAATTTTGCATAAAATTCTTCTTGATTTTCATTTGGAGCATATATACCCACAAGTAATATTTTTTTATAGTTCATTACAATTTCTACCATTAATACTCTTCCTTCCTCATCCTCATATATTTGTTTGGATTGTATTGTCTGATGTAAAATGCTACTCCTCTTTTGCTTTGACCAGCTAAAGTTGTATACAATGTCCCTAGTTTTATTCGCTCCAAAAAAAATTTATGTTGCTTTCTAATATGCACTTCTTGTAAACATATAATTTCTAATTTTAAATTCTCTAATTTATTGAATATTTTTCTTCTCTTTATTGCCGACTTTAATCCATTTATATTCAACGATATTATTTTAATTTCTTCTTCCATTTCCTATTTATTTATTTGCTTTGTTGATCTAGTCATTCTTATCTCCCTTAGTTCCTTAACTTCTTTCGCCCTCGCTCCTTCTCTTAACGCTCTCTCTTCTTGTTCTTTCGTTGTCTCTCTTGGCTGTTCTTTCTTCTCCTTCATCCCCTTTTTCTTCCCTCAACCTTCCTTCCTCTTGGACATCTATGTATTGTTTATAAAATAACTCTGCTTTCTCTAGTCTGTATCTTTGTTCTTCCCAGTTCACCAATATTCCTTCTGGAATCAACCAGCTAAAATTTATTCCTCTCTTTATCAAACATTTCGTGAGAAATTGATATTCTTTTCTCAAATCTCTCACTCTTCTTGGAATTTGTTTCAGTGCCACTACTTCTTTCCCTTTGTGCTTTATCGTCGTGTTTCTCACCAATTGCAATATCTCTGCTCTCAGTGTTTTCTTGGTGAATCTGACATGAATTTCTCTAGGTAGATTATGTCTCATCGCATATCTTGTGTGCACTCTGTATATCTCGTCGATTCCACTTAATATCCCTTACTTAATTTCTTCCATTGCTTCTGCTAGTATCTCTGCAATTTTCTCTGCTAAATTTTCTCCCTTTTCTTCTTCAATATTTTGTAATCTTAGATAAAAATCAGCTTTATCCATTTCCAGGGTTATAATTGTTTTTTCCTGATTTTTATCAGTAATTGTAAGTCTATAGTCCATCTCTTATCTTTATCTTTATCTTTATCTTTATTTGATTTGTATACCGCCCTACTCCCGAAGGACTCAGGGCGGTGAATAGCCAAACAGTAAAATACATAAATACAAAATTTAAAAACAGGATAAAATTGAATTAAACAATTTGGCCCAGACAAATTAAAACACCCCAATCATTTAAAAAACAGATTAAAATTTGCATATTAAAAAGAAAAGAGGGAAAAGATTAGGCCAGGCCTTCAACTTTTTTCTCCATTGCTTCTGCTTTTTCTTCCATTTGCTGCAATCGTTGTTCATTTTTCCCTATCATTTCTTTAACTTCTTTCAATTCTCCTTCCATTTTTTCCATTCTCCCATCTACCTTGTCTAATCTTGTCTTAAAATCTTCATATATCCGTGATGGCAAACCTATGGCACAGGTGCCACAGGTGGCACACGGAACCATATCAGTGGGCACGCGAGCGTTGCCATAGCTCAGCTCCAGCGCACATGTGTGCGCTGGCCAGCTGGTTTTTCGGCCTTTCGGTCCCACTGGAAGTTGGGAAATGGGCTGTTTCTGGCCTCCGGGGGGGTGGGGAAGGCCGTTTTCACCCTCCCCAGGCTCTTAGAAAGCCTCTGGAACCTGGGGAGGGCGAAAAACGGGTCTTCCATGCCCACTGTGCCATCACATGCTAAAAGCAGGGAGGCACGCATGCGCAGGGGTGGGGCGCATTGGATTATGGGTGTGGGCACATATGGGTGACCTCCCCGCACTCCCCCCCGCTTTTGGCACATGACGGCAAAAAGGTTAGCCATCACTGTCATATATAGTCTGTAGCATATTTTTTTAATTCTATGTTTATTTTCTCTTGCTGTGGCGTGGGTTCTGTTGTTTTTTGCCCAATAGTACCAGATGCTGCAGATATTGATGGTGATGATGAATGCTGTGTTGTTTTCTTCATCTTGTTGTTTTTTTTTTCAAATCTTACTGCCCAATTTATAATCCAAATATTCGATTTCTTCAAATTCAAACTGGTCACTCAGACTCTTCAGGTTCTTGCTACCCTAATCCACATAGATTTAATCTATATAGGATAAAAAAAGGTAGAAAGACTGTAACTGAAAAAACAACACCAAAAACAATGAAAAATCAAAAACAGCCAAGATGCCCCAAAAAGGCAAAAAAAGAAAAAAGAAAAAGAAGGAAAAAGAAAAGCAAAAGAGAAAAAAGATTTTTCAAATTTTACTACCCAGTTTTATAATCCAAATACTCAATTTCCTTAAATTCAAAATGCCCAATCAGATTCTTCAGGTTCTTGATACCGTAATCCACGTAGATTTAATCCATAAACTATACAAAAAGCCAAGAACAATCAAACAGCCCAAAAGGGCAAAAATGAAGAGAAAAAAATAAACATTAAAAAGATAGGGGGGGGGGGGGGAAGAGAAGATAGAACCAGATCAGCGCAAAAAAAGAAATAAAAATTCACTAGTCCAAAACTCAGGTATTTGCCCAAAATATCCAACCAGGCGATAAAAAGATGAAAAAAAAATGTATATATCGCCCCCCCAAAAAACTTTAAAAAAAAAACAGAAAAAAACCCTGCCAATGAACTCTTTTAAGTCCAGGAAGAGGGAATTTCTACAAGAAAAAAGAAAGAGGAAAAGGCACAAAAAGAGAAAAACCAGAAAGAAAAAATAATATTCCAAAGTACCACTATTCCAAAATCTTCCAGAATTTATAGTCCCATCAAACGAAAGGAAACAACAAACAGCTTTCCTTCTTCTTCTTTTTTTCTTCTATATCTTCCCCCTTCTATTACAAAGTCCCTAGACCACTTCTTATCAAAATCCTCTTGCCAGTTTCCTAAATATCCCAAAGTCACTCTCTTCTCGTCTTTTCCTTTGTCCAATTTATCTCTTTAATTTTCTCTACGATCCAAAATAGTCTTAAAGAAAAAATAAACCCCCAGCTTCAAAACTCCAAACTCTGATTTGCAAATTACAGTTCTTTAGCCAAAAATGCCTCTTTTCCCAATCTCCTTTCAGTTTATTAAATTGCTTTTTCAGCTTTTGTTAATTAGCTTTTATTAATGGCTTCTTCTTCTTTGCCGCTGTTCCGGAAGTGGGGAGGTAGCCTTTTTCCACTCCCTCCCCTCTCTCTTTGCCAATTTTCTCGAGTAAATAGTTTTAAAAGTTCAGGAGTTGACTTCTGGTTGGCTCCGCGCGCGTTGCAGACACTCCTCCGTGAGCGCCCAATCCCTGGCACCGTAAAAGCCGCCATAACAGCTGAAAAACAGCTGTCTGGCGGCTTGGAAACTTTCTCCCCGGGCAAAGGGTAGAGAGGAGAGCCGACAGGTGAAGGTAGAGCTCCCCAAGTGCCCTAGGAAAAATTCTGGGGCGTGAAGGGCGAGAGCTCCCTAGAAGCCTGTCAATCTGCTCCGGACCTGGGACGACTCTGCTATTTAGCGGAGCAAGACGCCACAACCAACTCTGCCAATAACAAATGAAGGGTTTTCCAACATTTAAATTTGCTGCAGGCAGAACAAGCCAGGAGAAGTCAGACTGCAAGTATCTAAACTTAACTCCAATGTTTTTTACCTCCTTCGGAAATAACAAAGTAGCAAATTTGTAACAAGATGGCGATTGAGGCTTGAAAGGGCGTGGAAAGTGAAAGTTAAAGGAAAGTTTCATTTTGCTGGTAGCCTCTTGCTTGAAAGAACTTTTGTATTGAGAGAAGGAGGATTTTAAGATACTAATTTAAGACTGGGAAAATCTTTGTATCTTTCGGAAACTTGACAGACAGTCAGGACTCCTTTTAAAAATCTGTAAAGATTACCAGGTTTCCTGAATCCTGGACTCTCCAACAGCTCCCCGATGTCTCGGGTGCTGGGAGGGAAAATCAGGCAACCATGGCCAGAGACGAGCTATCTGGAGAGAGCCTAATTGCAGCCGGAATGCAGCCTCCCTCTGACATCAAAGCTGAGATGCCTGCTTCAGCGACGGAAGAAAGAAAAGATGAGTATTGGGAGGAGTTAATCTCTAAGGCAGCTGAAGTCGAGTTTCCCCACCCCAATGCCCTGAAAAAGGGGAAGCCCCTGAGCGAGCTGGAAAGAGTGGAATGGAGGTTGGACTGGAAACAAGCCAGGCTTCCAAAGCCCCTGGGGAGTTCCAGAGAGCAGCCAAAGAAGGAATTTGACCAAGCCACCCTTCCCGATGAGGGGCCGTCATGCAGGCCAAAGGAGAGGGGAGGAGCAGTGGATCCCTTTGAAGTGAGGAGAAGCAGACAGGAGCACAGCCCCCCTTCTCCACCCATCAGAAAGAAGCCGCAACCAGTGTCTTTCCCACGCAGCAGGCAGGATGCCCAGGGCAGACAAACCCCTCTCTCCCTCCAAAGTAGAACTGAGGAAGAGGGCCAGTTACATCAAATGCAAGCATACAGAGGCCAACAGGGGGAGAGAGGAGCAGTGCTGCCCCAGTTCAGAGGAAAGTTTGATGGGGACTCAGACCAGCTAGCTCTATTCCTTGACTCAGCTGAGATCCACCTAGAATGTTATGGACACCTCTACCCATCCCCCAGAGCTATGGTGAATACCATCGCAGATGTTGTGGCCCCGCCCTCTGAGCCTATCCCATCGGAGGAAGAAAGCTCCGAACATGAGGAAGAGGAGTCAGCCAGGCCTCCCTGTCCAGGCCCCTCCCCTCTGGCACTGTCTCAGGTGCCGGCCGAGGGAGAGGAGATTAGCCGGGAGACAGGTGTCTCGGATGAGAGTGAAGGAGAGATGTCATTCCTGGACGCACGCCAACGAAGGCGCGATAAACGATGGCAGCAGTTAAGGAGGCATGCTAGGGATTAGAACTGAGTCACTGGACCACACCCCAGAGACTATATAATAGAGGGTGGTGGCCAGTGATCCCTGTGACGAACAAAAACAAACCCTGGATAGTCACTAGAACACGGCTGAAGCTGACGAGAGGAATATTGTTTTTGTTGGACTCTTGTACGCTGAGTATATTATCTTTCTGTTTCTGTGGCAATAAAAGCACTTGGCAGACGGTGTGTCTATCGCTGCCAAGTTGGAGATAAAGACCTGGGTGCGTGCCAAGTGCTTCCTTAACCCTCGGCTGGCTGTGTTTGTGTGTGTGTGTGGACGGGGACAGATCAGCAGAGGGGCTAGAGGGGGAAGCAAGGGAATGGCTAGCAGCCCTCCACAAGAGGAGAGCCCCCCAACTGCAAGATGTAGATGACTTCCTACGACTGCTAGAGGCCAGATTCGAGGAGGCAGAGGAAGACCTGTATGCAGAGGATGAGCTCAGCTATCTAAAGCAGAGGGGCTGCCCCATTAAAGAGCACATCCACAAATTTAGGAGAGTTGTTGGGAGGCTACCCCCTTTGCCAGAGCGGTTGCTAGTGCACTTTTTCAGAACAAGCCTGGACAATCAAATTGCCCAGGTAATCCCTTACTTGGACATCCCAAACCAGCTCTCTGAGTGGTTCCGAGTAGCAATAAAAGTCGACAGTGGATTGCGCGCCAACAACATGAGAGAGCAACCAGACACGAAAGAGAGGGAGCAACCCGACCTGAAACCAGCCCTCCCTCGAAGCCTGCTGAAGTGCTACAGATGTGGGGGGAAGGGCCACATGGTATCTGTGTGCACGACCCCAGCCCCAAGGCCTAGACCAGAGCCACCACCCAGGGCACAGCTGGAACAAGGCCCCAAATGAGCCACCAACAGGTCCCGGAGGGCCCTCTGGGCTGAAGAGGTCCCTTCCCACCCTGCCGAAGGGGGGGAAACACCAGGCAACGATGACCAGTTGCCAGACTCCTATGATAGCGAGGACGAGGGTGAAAACGACCCAATGGTGAGGGAACCAGTCCACCCTTTCGTTTTCCCAATACGCCTCACAGCCCCAAAAACAGGGACCCAGGGGGCCTTTCAAGCCCTGATAGACTCAGGCTGCACTAGATGCTTGATCAACCTAACCACAGTCCTGAAACTGGGGATCAGAGCAAAAAGACTGACCCACCCAATCTGGTTCGAACAGGTTGATGGGTCCCTAATGGGGGGAGCCTATGCCACTCACCTGACTGAACCAGTGAGGCTAGAGCTAGAGGATCACTGGGAAGTAATTCAATTCGTAATAGCCCCCAAAATGACAGATCTAGTCATACTGGGACTCTTGTGGCTAGACAAGTGGGGACTGACCATCTGGTGGCAAGGGGGTACCCGCAGACTGAGAATAGCAAAGGGGCCCCAACCCCTCCCGCACCAGCAAGCAGAAATACCGCCCATGCAGGGAACCCTCCAAAAGAGCACACCAGAACAACTGGCAGCCACATCCGACAAAACCCCAGAGACCGAACAGATCCCAAAGGAATATCAGGACCTTGCAGAAGTATTCAGCGAGGCCGAGTGCGACGTCCTGCCTCCCCACCACGAGGCAGATTGCACCATCGAAATCATCCCTGGGGCGAAACTACCTAAATCCAAATTGTATGCCATGACGCCCCGTGAAATGCAAGAAATGCGGAACTACATAAACAAGAACAACCAAATGGGTTTCATTGAGACAGCCAAACCACGGGTCGCGGCGCCAGTCCTCTTCAAAGAGAAGAAAGACAGCTCTATGCGTCTGGTGGTTGATTTTAGAGTTATCAACACTGTCTGCGTACACAACTTATATCCCCTTCCCCTCATGAAAGACATGCTAGCCCACCTGGCCAAAGGGAAAGTTTTCACCAAACTAGACCTCCTTGAAGCCTACTACCGGATACACATCAGGGAAGGAGATGAGTGGAAAACAGCATTCAACTGCCCCCTAGGGAGTTTCCAAATTAAAGTGATGCCATTTGGACTGCAGGGAGCCCCGGCGGTGTTCATGCAATTGATAAATGAGTTTCTGCATGAGCATCTCTATAAGGGGGTCTTCGTCTACCTAGATGACATTCTCATTTACACGGAAACCATAGACGAACACATACCCCTCGTCCGCCAAGTGCTGGAAAAACTGCTGGGGGCGAACCTATATGTCAAGCTATCAAAATGCGAGTTCCACCAGTCACGGCTAGACTACTTAGGCTACCGAGTGTCAAACGAGGGGATAGAAATGGACCCAGCCAAAGTACAATCAGTCCTAAACTGGCAACCCCCTCGCACCCGCAGACAACTGCAAAGCTTCCTGGGGTTCGCAAACTTCTACAGACAATTCATTCCCTCTTTTGCAAGAATTGCTAAACCTCTGACGGACCTCCTAAAAACAGGGAGTCCAGCAACAAAACCCCGCCCAGGACAACCTCTACAGTGGGACCTGACCTGCCAACAAGCATTCGAAACACTAAAAGAAATGTTTGCAAAAGAACCAGTCTTAAAGCATCCTGACCCCGAACAACCCTTCGTCATCCAAGCAGATGCCAGCGATGTATTTACTGGGGGCCGTGCTACTCCAAAAGAATAGCCAAGGGAATCTACAACCTTGTGCCTACACATCCCGCAAACTCACCGACACAGAAAGACGATGGGCGGCGTGGGAAAAGGAAACATTCACAGTGAGATGGGCACTGTTGACCTGGCGACACCTGCTAGAAGGAGGCCAGAAACCGTTCGAAGTTTGGACTGACCATAAGAATCTGGAGGCCCTCAGGACCCCACAGAAGTTGTCGCCCAGGCAAGTACGGTGGGTCCAATACTTCAATCATTTCAACTTCGAGCTGAAACACATCCCAGGGGGGAACATCTTTCTGGCCGATGCCCTCTCCCGAATGCCTCAATACAACAGCGAGCGGGAGCAGGTAGTGAATGCCATCATCCCCTCTGCCCAAGGAGTAGGTCAAGTAATCACCAGACGGCAACGTCGCGACCAGCAAGGCCAACCCGCAAGTGACTTAATGACAAGACTCAACTGAAACATCGACGGACCGCTGGTTCCAAGACAACCAACATCTCTTAACAAAAAGGGATGACCTAGCATGGAAGGGAACAAAACTCTATGTCCCAGAGACTCTACGCACCCTGATCCTCAAGAGAAGCCACGACATTAAACCAGTGGGACATTTTGGCTTCCTAAAGACTCTGCACTTAGTACGAAGACAGTTTTGGTGGCCCCACATGAGAAAAGATGTAGACAGTTATGTGAAAAGTTGTACCATCTGTGCCACGATGAAAAAACGACTAGGAAGACCTCCCGGGCTGCTGCAGCCAGTAGCTGAACCGACAAGGCCATGGGAGGAGATTGCAATGGACTTTATAGTAGAACTACCGAGGAGTGGTGGAAACACAGTGATCTGGACTGTAATAGACTTATTCTCCAAACAGGCACATTTCATACCCTGCAGCGGGCTACCCTCAGCCCGCCAGTTGTCCAAACTGTTCCTAAAACACATCTACCGCCTCCATGGAGTACCCAGAAGAATCATCTCCGATCAAGGTGTCCAGTTCACAGCAAAATTCTGGAGAGAATTCCTACGGTCCATAGGGTCATCCCAAGGCCTCAGCTCAGCGTTTCACCCGAGCACCAATGGGGGGCGGAGAGACTGAATGCCATGATAGAGCAGTACCTGAGGTGCTACGTGAACTATCAGCAGTCCAATTGGGCGGACCTCCTGTCTTTCGCTGAGGTTGCGTATAATAATGCTGTTCACAGTAGCACGGGGCTAACCCCGTTTAAGATAGTGAGCGGCATGGACTTTGTCCCAATGCCTGAGTACCCAAGGGAGCCTCCCTCCTCAGTCAGCTTGACCGATTGGATGGCGACACTGAAAGCAACCTGGGAGAATGTCAAGAAAGCGCTAGCTAAGGCAGCACAAACCTATAAGAAACAGGCAGACAAACACCGAGTTCCCCAAAGGCCTTTTCAATTGGGGGAGAAAGTTTACCTCTGCACAAAATATTTGAGGTTAAAACTTCCTAGCAAGAAATTGGGACCAAAATGTATAGGACCATTCCCCATAGTAAAGATAATCAACCCAGTCACAGTGCAATTGAAGTTGCCCTGATTGCTAGGGAAGATACACCCGGTATTCCATAGTAGCCTCTTAAAACCCGTGGTCGGATCGACCCTGAGGCCACTACCCCGTGAGCCCCCAGGCCCCGTGGTCATAGGGGGCCAGACCCATTATGAGGTGCAGCAAATCCTCAATTCGAGGTGGCACAGGAGGCAACTCCAATATTTAATCAAGTGGAAGGGTTACCCCTTATCAGAGGCATCTTGGGTAAAGAGTCAAAACATCCAGGCTGATCGCCTTATAGCCAAATTTCATGCAGAAAATCCAAACAAGCCTGGTGGGGGGTCACATCCCTAAACTCTACATCTGTACTCAAATTGTTTTGCTTTGTGCAGGTTGCCCTCGGGAAGTGAGGGGAGCCGAATGTCAACTTGCAAAGCTTTCAAGTTGCCATGAGCAGGAGGGAGGGAGAACTGAAGTGAATTCCATACATTTTCTGATCGCAATCAGAAGGAGGGTGTTAGGTTTCACAGCCAGCCAAAGTGGTTAATTGGAGAATGTGATTTATGACATGGCCAGGGGGGAGGGGAGAAACAGGGTCATAGGGGAACATAAATCTACATGGGGTCAGTCCTGACTGCATCCGAGTATTGCCGGAATGGTGCTCCAAATAAATCACTATATTTCCTTTGAAGTTTGGATCATGGCTCATGAATTAATTAGGGCATCTTTCGGAAACTTGACACTTTGACTTTGTTGAACTCTTCTTTTTGGCTTCTGATTAAAATACAAAAATTAACTTAAACTGAAAAATGGCCTCAAAACCTGTAAAGATGTTCCTATTAAAGGAACTGGGAGTGCTGGAAGCTCTCCAGCCCACACTTCTAGAATGCAAGCCTCTGTTCCCCCAACAGATCCACAGATTTTAACGTTTGAAATGGTACAAGAAGCCCTAAAAGCTACACAGGATAAAATTGCTACTGTGATTAATCAAAAAATTAATGAAACTAATGAAAAAATACAGTCTGTTTCAGATGAGATTGCAGTTCAGAATCAGGAAATTAAGGAAGATATAATATTGGCATTTAAAAGTTTGGCAGGTCACATTGAAATTTTGGATGATAAAGTTGAAGAAATTAAGCAATCTACAGAAATTTTGGATTACAAATTAGGAGAGACTCAAAATAAAATTGAAAGAGCTGAAGCTGATGTAACAATGATTCAATACAGAGATATGGAATTTGCTCTAAGAATAAGAGGGGTGAAGGAGAACAAACAAGAGAATTTGAAAGAGATGATGTCAGAGGCATTGGCACAGATGTTGGGGGAGCAGAAAGTGGAGTTAGGCTGGCAGATTGACAAGATATATCGTGTCAATTCGTGGGTGGCCAGACAGAAACATTTACCAAGAGACATTGTAATATATTTTACCACAAGGAGACTACGCAATGAAATTTTACAGGCTACCTTTAAAAATAAGCTTCAAGTGGAAGGCCAGGAGGTGATGACAATGAAAGAAATCCCCCCCAAAATGTTGAGAGCTAGAAGGGAGTATGCTTTTCTGGTGGATGAACTGAGAAAACGCCAAATACAGTATAGATGGGAAGTGCCAGCCGGCCTAGTGGTGATCTATTCGGGAGAGAGATATCGGCTTAATACAATATGGAAAGCAAGAGATTTTTATGTCAATGTGTTAAAGGCTGGGACATCAAAATCACCAGAAGGAAAAAGAAAGAAGGAAGTAATGGAAGGAGAGAGAGAAGAGCTGATGACAATAGTTCAGGGGGGAGCTTCGACCAGTCAAGAAGATTTGCCACAAATTCAGATTGCTGTTCAAGATTTGGACTTAATTAATATATCAGAAGAACCAAAGGATCAAAGATAGACCAGAGCAGCAACAGCTAAACGCAAGGAAGAATTAAGACTGCAACAACTTCAGATGGCAACTCAAGGAACTACAAAAACAGAAGCAGTGGGAGGAGCCAGACCTAAAAGCCAAATGAGGCAAGATCATCAGCGAATGCTCCAAATGCTTCAGAGGGCCAAAGATGGGAACTAGATTTCTAACATGGAATGTCAATGGTTTGAATTCTCCACAGAAGAGGAGGAAAATATTTCATTATCTTAAACAATTTAAAAATGATGTAATTTGTTTACAAGAGACTCATATTAGGATACAAGATCAAAAATATTTAACAAACACAAGATTAGGAACACATTATGTAGTGGCAGCACCAGAGAAGAAAAACGGTATAGTTATATATTTGAAAAGAGACTTAATTTCCAAATTAATTGAAGCAGATGATCAAGGAAGATTTTTAGCGATTGAACTTTTAATAAAAGGAGAAAAATTACTTTTAATTGGAGTATATGCCCCGAATCAACAACAGGAAAAGTTTTATAATCTTTTATACTCAAAGTTGACACAATGGAGATACAAAACTTGTATCCTACTGGGTGATTGGAATGGTTTTAGATGTTAAAAAGGACAAGAAGGGACCTAAGCAAAATGTTTTAACAAGAGCAAGATTGCCCAAATAGTTTTTGGAGATGATGGACAACTGGGAGTTGAGGGATATTTGGCGTGAAAGAAACCCAGAAGAAAAAGATTTCACTTTCTTTTTGGATAGACATCAATCCTTTTCAAGGATTGATTTTATACTAATTACTAATGAGCTCTTTTCCAGGGTGAAGCGTACGAAGATTTGTTCAAGAACATTGACAGACCATAGTCCAGTCTGGATGGAACTGGAGTATGGAAAGGGGCTTAGGAGGTCCTGGAGGTTAAATGATAATTTGTTTAGATATGAAGAAAATGTAAAAGAGTGTAAAAAATTTATGAAAGAATTTTTTGTTATGAATATGCAAAAGGGTACATCTATGGAAATGGTGTGGGATGCAAGTAAAGCATACATGCGAGGTATTTTGATATATTTGAATAATAAATATAGAAAGAAACGGGGGGGGAAGAAAGGAATTAGAAGAAGAGATTAAAAAACAAGAAAGAGCTTTGATGGTTAATCCAACAGATAAGGAAATTAAAGAGGCAATTAATTTACTGAAAGGTCAATTTAATATGTTAATAGCAGATCAAGTGGCAACTAACTTAAAATATGCTAAACACAATACTTTTTGTAATGCTAATAAACCTGGCAGGTGGTTAACATATTTGTTAAGGAAAAAGCAGAAATCAAGGACTAGAGAGAAAATAAAATACAAGGGTAAAGAGGTTTATGAGCAAGAATTGCTTAAAAAATCTTTTTTAGAGTTCTACTCAAGGCTGTATACTGGTGATAAAATTCAAGACATAGATATAGATAGATATTTGCAGAAAGAGAATATTTATACGACTTCAAAAGAGCAGAGGGATAGTTTAAATCAATTGATAACTTCCGAGGAAATTCTGTTTGCAATTAAGCAGTTGAAAGTGGGTAAAGCTCCTGGAACGGATGGTTTGACAGCTGTTTATTATAAAAGTTTACAGGAGGAAATGGTGGAACCACTGAAGGAATTATTTAACAATATACAACAGGGAGGAGAGGTACCTCCAACTTGGAAGACAGCTTTTATCTCTTTGATCCCAAAAGAGGGTCAAGATCATACAGATCCAAAAACCTATAGGCCAATTTCACTTTTAAATACAGATTACAAGATTTTTGCTAAAATATTAGCAAATAGATTAATGACAGTTATGCAGCAAATGATTCATCATGATCAAACTGGTTTTATAAATGGTAGACAAATGAAAAGCAATGTAAGGCAAATTGTTAACTTACTAGAGTATTTGGGGAGGAACAACCAGGTCCCCGCAGTGCTAGTATTTTTGGATGCTGAGAAAGCCTTCAATAGATTGAATTGGCATTTTTTATTGAAATTAACAGAAAGGATGCAATTTGGAGAATATTTTATACAATCTATTAAGGCAATATATCAGAAACAAACAGCGCGAGACTTCCGGCGGTGACGTAAAGTCATGGCGGCACAGGAGAGAAGCGCTCTCTCTCTGTTGTCGATTTTCTGAGCTTTGGTGCCTTTTTCTGGCGGAGACCGGTCCCGGAGAGATCGGAAATAAAGAGGGGAAGCTTTGGGGGAGGCAAGGAGAGGTGCGATCTCCCACCGTACCGAGAAGATCCCTCAATCCAGGCTTGGGAAGAAGCCGGCTGGCGCGGTGAGCACAGCCAGCCCGGAGACCCGACGAGCCGATTGAGATCATCGGGAGCAAAGGAGTGAGTACAGTGCAGAATCGCTGAGGCGGAGCAGAAAGCGGAATTAATTTGGATTATCTACTTTGGCGCAAAACCGAGGAGAAAGTTTTTTCCGGAGGGGCAGCATGATGAAGGAAGAACTCAGAGCGTAAATGGGCGGCAACTGAAAAGGCGAGCAAAAAGGAAGGGTTGGAATACAAAGCAGTGAAGAAAGACTAAAAAACATCAAAACAGGGAAAACGAAGGTGAGGAGAAATAGACTTAAACAGTGGAAATTAAAGGAAGAACGGACATCCTTTGTACCCTCTTTTCTAGCTGCTCAAACGGAAGGAGAGAGAAGTTTGGCAAAGTAAGGATTGCATACAGTGACTGTGCAGATTAGAGATCGCCATATTGAAACTGGAAAGGACTCCAACAGTAGTAAAAGAACTTGTGCTTTTTTTCCTTCGCTGAAAATATAGCGAAAAAGGCTTATAAGAACATTGAAAAAACACTGCTCCTATTTACCTTTTTTAATTAGACATAGATGAATTATTATTGTTATTTATCGGAATTAATTAAGAAATATAGTGATATTTATCTATTCATTTATTAGTAAGTATTTAACAACTTAGAAAAATATTTATAATATACATAGAGATTTAAAAGTAATTATTAGGATATTATATTATTATTAACTAATTAATTATTATATATTATTAGAATATTGTCTTTTTCTTGATTTTTATGACCTTTTTTGATTTTATACAATAAGTAGGATAGTTACTGATTACTGAATAACCAACTATTAGATATTAAGAATTGATCAACTGTTTAGTCTTTAATTATATAAGATATATATTTATATATATTTATATCTATATTTGTAGTTAAATTTATATCTTTACTACATTTTCAACGGAATATTACATTGAGATAATTAATTATTTAAAGGAATTTATTTAAAGAAAGGAGATCTAGTGATTGAAAGGTTATTGAATTGAACTTTTATAAGGAAAGAAAAAGAAAGGAAAAGAAAGAAAGGAATTATATAGAATTTGGATGGTGATTTTGGAGAAAGTTGATAAAATATTGGGGGAACAATATAGGATCTTGAAAGAAATGACCAGCACCACCACAACCACGTTGAAGACAGCCAAGAAAACAACATCAATCTTAGCAGGAACGTCGGCTTCCCCAGTGACACAGAAAACTTTGGAGGGAATGTTTGCATCAGATAAGCAACCCAGCACACCTAATATGCCAACAATGCAGGCCACGCTCATAACAATTCAGGAAACTATGGCCAAAATGCAAGAATGCATGACTAGAAATCATGAGCAATCTAGAAAAGACATGGATGAGGTAAAGAGAGAAGTCAAGAACGATATTCAAAAGATTGATGGGAAAATGGATTTAATACAAGAAATCATTCAAAAAAATGACAAAGGATAAAAGAAATAGAACAAAAAACCGAATTGACGGAAGAAAAACTAGAAGCACTGGATACAAAAATGACAGGATTAAATAAGGAACTTGAGAACACCGTGGCCCAATTAGAAATGGAAAAAGCGGCATTTTATCTGCGTTTCCAGAATGTAGCGGAAGACTGGGAGGAAGATCTGACGATGGTAATGGCTGAGATGATAGCAGAGGCACTCCAAAGAGAAAAAGACGAAATAATTAATGAATTAGATGAAGTCTATCGAGTTCACACTAATTATGCCCGACAAAACAAACTCCCCTGGGAGGTACATATAAGATTTGTAAGAAGGAAGGTGAGGGACATCGTATACAAGATAACAAAGGACGAACCAATGTATTACAGAAACAAAGAAATAATCACCCTAAAGCAAATACCTAAAAGAATAAGAGACTTGCGAAAAGACTATTGGTTTCTGGCCACGTTACTAAACAAAAGATATATACCCTTTAGATGGACAACTCCGGAAGGAATGTTGGTAACGTGGCAGGAAAAGAAAATTAAGGTGGACTCGCAGAGTAAAGCAAGGGAATTATACGACCAAATGATGGGCGTTGAGACAACAAGTGGCAATGAAGAAGAAGAAGGACGGAACATCAAAGGAAAACAGAGAAGAGAACGGGAAAGAAGCCCACAACAAAGAGGGAAAGTAGACGAAGGAGAGATTCAGGAAGAAGAAGGAGTGCAAACAAGAGGCAAAAAAAAGGAACAGGAAGAAACAAAGAAGAAACAACAGAAAAGTCAGTAAGAAATGGAACGGACTTTAAAAATTTTATCTGTAAATGTTAATGGACTCAACTCACCATCCAAACGACACCAAATTTACAAAAAAAATTTGAAACAAAAATCAGATATTGTGTGCCTCCAGGAGGTACATATAAGAAAACAGGACATAAAATATATACAATACAAAAAATTAGGTAAAGAATATTCATCATTGGCAGAGGAAAAAAAAAAGAGGAATAGTGGTATATATTAAGGAAGGAATAGACAGCAATATAAGGTATGTGGATACAGAAGGTAGGATAGTTATGATAGAGCTAAAACTTGAGTTTAAAAAGATATTATTGGTAGTAATATATACTCCAAACAGTCAACAAGTAGAATTCTATAAAAAAGTGCATGAGAAAATTATAGAGCAAAAAATGGAAAATGTATGTCTGATTGGAGACTTCAATGCTATTCTAGATGTAAGAAAAGATTACGAATGTGGTCAGCAAAATAAAAATAAGAAAAACATATTACCTAGAACCTTTACAGATATGGTGGAAGAGTTAAATATGGTAGATAGCTGGAGATGTCTTAACCCCGAAACAAAAAAAATTACATATTATTCGAATCAGCATAAGTCCTGGTCTAGGTTGGATATGGCTTGGGTAACCAAGATGTTAATGATGGAAATAGAAGAGGTAGATATTTTATCAAATAACTGGGCTGATCACAACCCAATAATGATGAACTGGAAAGGGCAGCAGAGAAAGAAGAATAGATGGACTATGAATATACAGTTATTACAAGAAAAAGAATATAAGAAATACATGGAAAAGGAGTTAGAATGGTTCTATAAGGAAAATACAAAACAACACACCTCTCTACAAAACTTATGGGACACAACCAAGGCATATGTAAGGGGCCTCACAATAGCTTACAATGCAAAACGATGAAAAGAAAGAGAGAAAGAATATAACAAATTACAAGGAGAAATTCAAAATTGGGAATGTAAATTGCAAAGAAACCCGGGGGATGAAAAAATAAGGTTAAATTGGTTAACAGCAAAACATAATTTAAATATATTAGAGCAAGGGAAATATGCAATAACCTTGAAATATATAAGGCAAAATTATTTTGAACACGCAAACAAACCAGGGAGGTGGCTGGCGTATAGGCTGAGGAAGGAAAGAGAAAACAGAATAATTCAGAAGTTAAGAGACGATGAGGGCAGGATCCAACAGGCCTTAGAGGAAAAAAAAGGACATAATAGTCCAATACTACCAAAAACTGTATGAAAAGGATATAGTAACAGAGGAGGAAATTGAACATTATTTAAAAGGGGAGGGATTGCAAACACTAACAGAGGAAGAAAAAGAATTATTAGATAAGGAGATTACGATAGGGGAGCTAAAAGAAGCGTTGAAGAGACAAAAAAATAAAACTCCGGGGACAGACGGTCTACCAACAGAGTTCTAGAAAACATTTGGAGAATCATTAAATGGAATACTATTAGAAATATACAATGAAGCTCTAATGGAGGCAAAGCTACCAAATACGTGGAAAGAAGCATATATTTCCCTAATACCTAAAGAGGGGGCAGATACCACATTAATAAAAAACTATAGGCCGATTTCTTTATTGAATACCGATTATAAAGTCTTCATGAGTATAATTGCCAATAGGATGAAAATATTACTACAAAACAAAATACACCAGGATCAGAACGGTTTTTTGCCCACAAGACAGATAAAAAATAATTTAAGAATGGCAATGGATGTTTTAGAATATTACGAGGTGCATCCAGAGAGACAGGTAGCGCTGATCTTTCTGGATGCACAAAAAGCGTTTGACCAAGTAAACTGGCAATTTATGAAGCAGCAAATCAAAAGTATGAACTTTGGAGAGAGATTTATTAAAATGATAACATCAATATATCAGAATCAAAAAGCATGTGTCTTGGTGAATGGGGATCCAACAAAATTCTTTGGAATAAATAAAGGAGTAAGGCAGGGATGTCCGCTGTCTCCCCTACTTTTTATTTTAACTTTGGAAAACTTGTTAATTAGAATTAGAGCAAATAAAGAAATTCAAGGATTAAAAATTAAGAGAGAGGATTACAAGGTCCAAGCTTTCGCGGACGACCTTGTTTTCTTCATAGAAGACCCAATAGAAACAACCCCGAAATTAATAAAAGAGATTGAAAAATTTGGAAAGGTAGCAGGTCTAAAAATTAATAAAGAAAAGACGAAAATGATAACAAAAAATATGACAACAAAACAAGTAGAGAAATTAGTAAAAGAATCTGGACTGCAGGCAGTTAAAAAAGTAAAATATTTAGGGATAAATTTGACGGCTAGAACGGCAACAATAAAAGAAGATAATTATGACCCCTTAGTCCAGAAAATAAAGGAGGATTTAGAAAAATGGGGGAAATTAAAATTGTCTTTACTGGGGAAAATAGCAGCGATAAAATCAAACATACTTCCAAGACTCCTTTATTTATTCCAAACAATTCCAATAAAATTAGATAAGAATTTTTTTGATAATTTGGACAAAATAACTAAAAAATTTGTGTGGGAAGGGAAAAAACCAAGAATAAAATTAAATATATTACAAGACGACAAAATTAGAGGCGGATTTGGGTTCCCGGCATGGGAAAAATATTACAAGGCTGCAAGTTTATTATGGATTAAAGAATGGATAACCTTGGATAATCAAAGACTGTTAAACCTGGAAGGGCATGACCTAATGAAGGGATGGCATGCCTTTATATGGAGCTCAGGAAACAAAATATATAAACATTTTAATAACCACACTATTAGGAAGTCTTTAATTAACACATGGCAACAAATCAAACACAAACACTATATGAAAATTCCCAGCTGGCTATCAACCATAGAAGCAATAACTCACCCCAACATATTAACAAAACAAAAGATCTTAAGATATAGAGAAATAGTAGATGTTCAGGGGAAATTGAAAACTAGGGAAGAGCTCAAAGAACAAGGAATAGTAATAGACTGGTGGCCCTATTCGCAAATAAAGGTAAGATACAGAAAGGACCAAGAGGAGGGAGGAATAGACTTAAAACAAAATCGATTGGACAAACTACTAGAGTCTAAAGAAGGGAAATTGATTTCAAAAATTTATAAATATTTACTTGAATACGATTTAGCAGAAGAATTGGTCAAAGGGCAGATGATAGCGTGGGCGAGGAACATTGGGCATAGCATACAATTGGAAGATTAGGAAAGAGCATGGGAAAACAATTATAGCATGACGAAATCGGTGGCCTATAAAGAAAATCACTATAAGATGTGGTACCGATGGTATCTGGCACCCGCAAGGTTAGCAAAAATGTATCCAAATGTAAATCCGGCCTGTTGGAAATGTAAAAAAACACAGGGAACTTTTTACCATGCTTGGTGGCTTTGCCCAGAAATTAAGAGAGATTGGAACAAAATAAAAACATGGATATTAGAAATAACAAATTACGAAATTGAATTAAAACCCGAAGTCTTTTTATTAGGCATGATTAATAAGAATATTAGAAAGGATATAAAATACTTAATACTCCACATTATAAGGGCGGCTAGATTAGCGTTAGCACAACTTTGGAAAATAGATCGCTTGCCAACTGATCAGGAATTAATACAAAAAATCTATATATGCGCAGAGATGGACAAACTAACTCTAGAGTTACAGGATAAGGAAGACTCAAAATACTTCAAAATATGGAATAGCTGGTACCAGTGGATAAATCAGAGGAGGGGGAATGGATAAAGATGAAATTCAGAAGAAATCAATATAAATAAACAACTGCACTGTCAGAGAGATACAAAAGGAAATAAGTCACTGTGCGTATGTATATATGTATATATAATAATAGAAAGTAGTCAATAGATGAAGTTGAGTACTGTATATGTACTGTATATGTATATATAATCTGTGTTTTTGATTAAGAGAAACTTGTTTGTTTTTCTTATATTTGTTTTAAATGTTTTTTTAAATACGAATAAAGTTTGTTTTTAAAATTAAAAAAAAGAAAGAAACAGCGCAAATAATAATTAATGGTGGTTTAACAGATATTTTTAATATAGAAAAAGGAACAAGGCAAGGTTGTCCCTTGTCTCCATTATTGTTTATTTTGACGCTGGAAATTTTACTGAGTAAAATACGTGGGACAGATACAATAAAGGGAATTAAAATTAGACAGCATGAGTATAAGCTAAGAGCATTTGCGGATGACCTGGTTGTTACCCTAGCCCAACCAGCACAATCGATTACAGCCTTGATGGATATAATTAATCCATTTGGACAAGTATCTGGTTTTAAAATAAATACAGCCAAAACAAAGATAATAGCTAAAAATATGACTAGAAGCCAAAGAGAAGAGATAGAAAGGGTAACAGGATTTGAGATAGTAAAGAAGGTTAAATATTTAGGGGTCTATATTATGACTACAAATATGAAACTATATCAGCATAATTATGAACCGTTGTGGCAAAAAATACAGAAAGAGATGGAAAACTGGAGAAAATTACAACTGACTTTTTGCTGGGAAGGATAGCTGCAGTAAAAATGAATGTCTTACCAAGGTTTTTATTTCTTTTTCAAATGATACCTATACTTAAAAAAGATGAAAACTTGAAGGAATGGCAGAAGGGCATAAATAAGTTTGTTTGGGCAGGGAAGAAACCACGAGTAAATCAAAAGATAATGCAAGATACACGAGAAAGAGGAGGTCTTAAAATGCCCAATTTAAGATTGTACTACGAAGCTGCTGCCCTCTCAGCAGTTACTGACTGGATAAATTTAACGGAGGAAAGGATATTAAATATTGAAGGATATGGTCTGGTCTACGGCTGGCATGCTTATTTATTGTATGACAAGAAAGTAGACAAGACTTTTAAAAGTCATATATTCAGGAATGCTTTATTGCGTGTCTGGAAAAAGTATCAATACAAATTAAATGATAAGTTACCAATATGGACAGTACCCAGACACGCGATAGAGAATATAAATGTGGAGCAGAAACTACATACATAAGACTACATACAAGGAACTCCTTTATAAAGAAGGAGTGAGATTACAATTAAAATCTATGGAACAATTAAGAGAAGAAGGAATAATTAGAACTTGGTTTCAATATGGACAGCTGCAGGCCAGATGGAGAGAAGATCAAAAAATTGGTATTTTGCAACAGGATGAGAATTTGATAAAACAAATAAGAGACAAAAGTCAAATGCATATAAAAAGGTTGTATAATGTATTAGTGGAAATAGATTCAGAAACAGAGCTAGTCAAGGACTGTATGATAAAGTGGGCACAAAATATAGGAGAACCAATAATGATGGAAACATGGGAAACGATATGGGTTAGAAATGTAAGATTTACACAAGCCCAAAATTTAAGAGAGAACTTTTATAAAATGTTTTATAGATGGCATTTAGATCCAAAAAAACTAGCCTGTATGTATCCAAATTTACAACCTAAATGTTGGCGATGTGAGTGTGAAGATGCTACGTATTTTCATATAGGGTGGACATGTAAAAAAATTAAGGCTTTTTAAGGCTTTTTGGATATTATGGTGGATTATTCAAAATATTTTAAAGAAAAAGATTAAATTTACACCACAGTTTTTTTTGTTGGGAATAGTTACGGATTGTACTGTAATAGAGACTAAGTTGGCTTTAAATTTAATAACAGCAACCAGGTTACTGGTGGCACAGTATTGGAAGAAGGAAGATCCACCTACTATTGAAGAATGGACATTAAAAGTCGCGCATCTGGCAGAGATGGCAAAAATTTCATCATATCTCAGAGACCACTCAAACGAAAGATATATATCGGAATGGAAAAGATGGATTGACTATATTCAAAACAAGTATCAGACTAAGACGTTTCATATAGCTTATGAATGAAACATTCTTAACTTTTTAGTTTATGTTTATAGTGTTTTGAGTTATAAGGAGTTAAAGACCTGGGGAGAATTTGAAGTCAACAAATTGTTAGCATATTTTAGTAATATGTTTGTGAATGCTATACCCTGTGCTTGTTCTGGGAAGTCTAGGGAGGGGGTGGGGGGAAGGGGGAGGGGGAAAGGGTGGATGGGTGGGTAAGGGGGGTGGGAGGGGTGAGGGTGGAAGGGTGGGGGGGGAGAAAATGTTTGTATCATAAAACTTTTCAATAAAAAAAATAATTCAGGAGTTAAATATACAGAGGAATCTTGTTTACAAGACCACCGTCTTACCCAGATAATCGCCTTCTTCTTTTTCCTTTATCTTCTTGCGTGTGACTGCCTGGCTTTTGGCAGCTCCTAATGGCTGCCTTCCCATGCTGCTAGGTCGAGGGCTGATGCAGACACTACAGAGAATTTGTGGCTTCTCTGTTCATGCCTGCCTGTGCCTTCATTCTTCACTGTTCCTCCAGAACAGCTATGATCCTGAGGATCCCTTAAAGCAGCTGAGATATCAGCATTTTCCAGGAGCCCCCGGAATTTGCTGTATCGCCACTGGCCCTGGCCACACCCCTTCTATTCACCATGTTTCTATAGCTGTTCCTCTCATGATTGACTCTGGATGGCGTGCAAAGTTAAAGCTATGCAAATGAACCTGACACTCATGTTAGTGTGAGGTTTTACAAGTGGTCCTCGACTTACAACAGTTCATTTAGTGACCGTTCAAAGTTACAACGGCACTGAAAAAGGTGACTTAGGACCCTTTTTCACAATTATAACCATTGCAGCATCCCATGTCAGACTCGTAAGTTACAACTTCATTCAAAGTTACTTACAGGTAGTCCTTGATTTATAATCTTGTTTAATGAAAAAGGTGACTTAGGACCATTTTCCACACTTATGACCACTGCACTATCCCCATGGTCACGTGATCAAAATTTGGATGCTTGGCAGCTGACTCGTATTTATGACACTTGCAGTGTCCCAGGGTCATGTGATCCCCTTTTGTGACCTGACAAGCAGGAAGCCAGATTTACTTAATAACCATGTTGCTAACTTAACAACTGCAGTGATTCCCTTTACAACTCTGACAAGCAAGGTGGTAAATTGGGGCAAAACTCGCTTAACAATTGTCTCACCTAGCAATGGAAATTTTGGACTGAATTGTGGTCATAAGTTGAGGACTCCCTGTAGTTCGCCTGTCCTGTCCCTTCAGGAGAGTCTATTTTTTAAGATCCGAGATTTCCTATTGTCTCTTCTGTTTTCCCCGCCAGATGTCTCAGTTTATTGTGCAATGCCTGAACCCTTATCGCAAACCCGATTGCAAAGTGGGGCGGATCACCACAACAGAAGACTTCAAGCATCTCGCACGCAAGGTGAGCTGCCTTCCATTCATGCATTGGTTAAACCGTACGACTGTCCTAAAAGTGCTCAGGGTCAGAAGTGAGGTTCAAAGCCTCTGCAGACAAGCAGGCCTGATGGTCCCCATGTGATGTGACATTGATGGCAACTTGACAAAGGGGGTGAAATTTGCAAGCTGAGGTTTGGTTTGGTTTCTTTCTTTCTTTCTTTCTTTCTTTCTTTCTTTCTTTCTTTCTTTCTTTCCTACCTTATTCTTCCTTCCTCTCTCTCTCTCTCTTGCTTTCTTTCTCTTTCTCTTTCTTTTCTTCTCCTTTCTTTTCTTCCTTCTGAGGTTTGTAGAAGCCTCTTGTTGTAATGAGCCTCCAAGCAGAAGCTTAGAGACTCATCTCAGTGGCTTGGCTGCCAGGAAGATGCATGTGCCCCACTATGCTCAGAGGGCGACTTGAGGTCTTCTGGCAAAATTAGGAGGACTTAATTAAGATAATCCCTAGCATGAAAGGGAACCAAGGCTCTGCAGACAGACTGATCTGAAGAATAGTTGCTTGAGGCTGGATTTTGATTTATTTTTAGTCATTTGGTGAGCCTGAAAAGAGGGAGGGAGAAAGGGAGGAAGGGAGAGGTAACAATAGAAATAATAGAAATTGAAATGGGGAGGAAGGGAGGAGAAAAAGCAATATAATAGAAAAGAAGGAGAAAAAGAAGAAAGGACAGAAAGAAAAGGAGAAGAAAGGACAGAAATAGCTATAGAAATAATAGAAATTGAAATAAAAAAGGAAGGTGGGAGAGAAACAAAGGAGAGAACGAGAAGGAAGGGAAGGAAGGACGGAAGGAAGCCTTTTCCTTCTCCTCTCCACAAACCCACCCTCCCTTCTAGCACTGATGTTGTTACCTAGTTGGCTCATGAAACGTCTGCAAGAAAACCACCAAGATCAGCACCAAGGACCCCATAGTCCTTTTCTTCTTCTTCCTTCTCCTCCTCCTCTTCCTCTCCTCAAATCCCACTCCCTTCTAGCACTGATGAAATTCCCTAGCTGGGTCATGAAACGTCTGCAAGGAAACCACCAAGCTCAGAGGCCACCAAGGTCCCTACAATTCACCCCTCAAATATTCTACAAATATTCTATGAGTCTCTTCTCTTTCCCTTCCCTTCCTCTTGCAGCTTACCCACGGCGTGATGAACAAGGAACTCAAATACTGCAAGACACCTGAAGACCTGGAATGCAATGAGAATGTCAAACACAAAACGAAGGAATACATCAAGAAATACATGCAGAAATTCGGCACCGTGTACAAACCCAAGGAGGACACTGACATGGAGTAGCCACCGCAGGATATATATATAAAATGTTCTTAGGGCCTTGAGTCTCTGCTTTTCCTGTGCAGGGTTCACACTGTTGTGGGTCTGAATACACAAACCACAGATCAGGCCATACAACCATCTCCTTTCCAAGCTGAATTTGGAGGCTGGTGTGGCAGAACCAGAGGTGTGCAAAAATGTGGTTGCACAACCCCACCTGCTTACAACCACCCCACTTTGCAAGCAGACCAGAAAATTGCCCATCTGACAGTGCTTCCCATGTGCAACACAATGTGCGAGTCCATCTCCACACTGAGATCTGTATATTTTAACCTGTATGTGAATATATTGAGTTTATTTTTTTCCTCTTTCGTTTAGCCCGGCCTCTTTTTTCAGCCCAACACCTGTTGATATCATAGGAACACTTTGTAAGAATAGTTTTGGGAAAAAAGAAAAACACAAAAAAAGAGGAGGGTTTTTTTTCTTCAATTTTTGTTTCCTTTTTTGGGGGAGGTTTTCTTGTTGTTCTCTGCAAGGTTTTATCTGTTATGTAAATATTTGCAAAACAGGCTGGCTCAGGGTTTCAGGCAGGCCATGCACTCTGTTGATAAGATTGATTTTACTGCTTTAAAATCATATTACTTTTTTTTTTTTTTTTTTTTTTTTTAATTTTTTTTTATTTTTTTTTTTTTTAATTTGATTTATATGCCGCCCTTCTCCGAAGACTCAGGGCGGCTTACAATGTGCTCAGCAATAGCCTTCATCCTTTTGTATATTTATACAAAGTCAGCTTATTGCCCCCACAAACTGGGTCCTCATTTCACCTACCTTAGAAAGGATGGAAGGCTGAGTCAACCTTGAGCCTTGGCGAGATTCGAACCCTGCAGTAATTGCAGGCAGCTGGTCTTAAGCAGCTTAATAATAGGGTGCCTTAAACCCTTGTACTACCAAGGCTCTTTCTCCAGTTTTTATGGAAGTTTCTATGTAAAAGGAAAAAAATTAAAAATGAAAGAAAACGGCAATGAAAAAACACAGAAAAAATGGATTTCCCCCCTCTGGAAGTTGAGTTACCTTGAGGTAAGATGGGCAGCCTATAAATTTTATAAATAAAATAAAAAATAAATAAGTTGGAACAAAAGTAGGGAAAGAAAAGGTTCTACAGGTAGTGTTCAACTTGTGACCAATCACTTAGCAACCATTCAAAGTAACAATGGATTACCTGGAGGGTACCTGCCACCTGGATTCGAACTTACAACAGTCAAGGGAACACATGTCAGGCACTCAGCAACTGACCTGCATTTATGGCCAGTTTGCAGTGCCCTCCACTCACACAAAACAATGGTTTTGACAAATCTGGCATTTGCTTCCATTTTTTAGGCAAAACCGCCCTGTTTCAAACCATGGGTTTGTTTAACGTCTGCCGTAAAAGTTGTAAAATAGAGTCGGTCACGTGTATGACCCAATTGACAATAGTAACGAGTCACAACTTACAACCGTGATGGGCAGGCTCCATTATGTCATAAATTGAGGACTCTGTAGTTAAGTCTGCAGGTCTTGAAAATGACCTTTGAGCCTTCAATGTGGATGGAGTTATGTGTAATTACAGGTAGTCCTCGACTTATGACCACAATTGAGCCCAAAATTTCTGCTAAGCGAGACAGCTTTTAAGTGAGCTTTGCCCCATTTTACGACCTTTCTTGCCACGGTTGTTAAGTGAATCATTACAGTTAAGTTAGCAACACGGTTGTTAAGTGAATCTGGCTTCCCTATTGATTTTGCTTGTCAGAAAGTCGCAAAAGGAGATCACATGACCCCCGGGACACCTCAACCATCATAAATAAAAGTCAGTTGCCAAGTGTCTGAATTTTGATCATGTGACCATAGGGATGCTGCAATGGTCGTAAGTGTGAAAAATGGTCCTAAGTCCTGGGGTCATGTGATCCCCTTTTGTGACCTCTCTGACAAGCAAAGACAATGGGGAAGCCAGATTCACTTAACAACCCTGATACTGTTAACAGGTGCAGTAGTTCACTTAAAAACTATGGCAAGAAAGGTGGTAAAATTGGGCAAAACTCCCTTTTAACAACTGTCACGCTTAGCAATGGAAATTTTGGGCTCCCTTGTGGTTGTAAGTGAAAGACTACCTGTATTTCTCCAGCACGTGGGCTGGCTGGCATGCAATGCCCAGTGTGGCCTGCAGGTGGCAGAGTTGCTTTGTCTTCGATAGAATAGAATTCTTTATTGGCCAAGTGTTGAATTTGTCTTGGTGCATACGCTCTCAGAGTACATAAAAGAAAAGATACATTGGTCAAGAATCATAAGGTACAACACTTAATGATAGTCATAGGGAAACAGTCAATATAAATCTTAACGATACCAGCCACAAGGTTACAGTCGTAAGTGGGAGGAGATGGGCAGTGGTGGGTTTCAAAAATTTTTACTACCGGTTCTGTGGGCGTGGCTTGGTGGGTGTGGTGTGGCTTGGTGGGCGTGGCAGGGGAAGGATACTGCAAAAACCCCATTTCCTCCCTATCAGCTGGAACTTGGGAGGCAGAGAATAGATGGGGGCGGGGCCAGTCAGAATTTTTACTACCGGTTCTCCGAACTACTCAAAATTTCCGCTACCGGTTCTCCAGAACTGGTCAGAACCTGCTGAAACCCACCTCTGGAGATGGGTGATAGGAATGAAGCTCTTGCCAAGGAAAGACTGCCAAACGGTTGGCTTTCTCCAACCTGGTGTCCTTCAGGTACTTGGACTGTCCTTCCCAGAATTCCCAGCTGATTAACTACCTGGGAAGGGGAGGGGGCTTCTCCCCCTTCATTTTTCATCTTTTTCTGCTTTCCTTCTTTCTCCTTCCTTGTCTTTTTCTCATCTCCCTTTTTCTTTCTTTTTCTCTTTCTGCTGTCCTTCCTTCCTACCCTCCTTTCCTTCCCCCACCCATACTTTCCTTCTTTTCCCCTTTCCCTTCCTTCCTTTACTCAATCTTTCCTTTTTCTCCTTCAATCCATTTTTCTTTTTCTTTCTTTTCCTGCTTTCCTTCCTTTTTCTTTGTCCATCCTTCCTCTTTTTCTTTCTCCTCTCCCTTTTTCTTTTCCAGCTCTCCTTCCTTCTTCTTTCTCCTTTCTTCCTCCCTCCCTCCCTCCCTCCAAACAGGTGTGTTCATTTTGATAAGGACACACTTCTGCAACCTTCCTGAAACACACCCCACTGCCTGGCTGTTCCTGAGAACTGACCTCCAATGAATGGATGAAAGCTGAGAAGTCCTACCTAGATGGACCCTCCAACTCCATCTCTGCTCCTGAAGTTCATCTTAAGACTTTCTGCTACTCAACAAAAGAGAAACAGAAGTTCTCAAACTTGTCCTTTGCATAAATTGCTATTCCGACCCTCCCTTAAAAGATTCTGGCACTTTCTGGAGAGCTCGGGATTCTGGGAGAATCTGGTCAGATGCAGCATAATTAATTTTGAAGACACTAAAATTTGCTTTCAATTCTCCCTGCTTCCCAAATGATGTCCTTATAATGAGATTCATTCTTTTTCTTTGGAAACCTTGGATGAACAGAGGGATATTTATTGCCTCTGGCCTCTCATATACTCAATTAAGAACAATTAAAACTTTATTTAACAATAAGATTGTGGAAACAACTAGTTTGTATATATACAAACTAGTTTGTCTATCTGGATCCATTCCAGTCGGGCTTCAGGCCGGGGTACAGCATGGAAACAGCATTGGTCGCTTGGTTGATGATCTCTGGAGGGCTCGGGACAGGGGCTGTTCCTCTGTCCTGGTCCTATTAGACCTCTCAGCGACTTTTGATACCATCGACCATGGTATCATGCTGCACCGATTGGAGGGGTTGGGAGTGGGGGGCACTGTGCTGCGGTGGTTCTCCTTCCTCTCTGACCATATGCAGTTTGTGTTGGCAGGGGGACAGAGGTCAACCTCGAGGCGCCTTGTTTGTGGGGTGCCGCAAGGGTCGGTCCTCTCGCCCCTTCTGTTCAACATTTATGTGAAGCCGCTGGGTGAGATCATCCGTGGTTTTGGGGTGAAGCTCCATCAGTACGCTGATGATACTCAGCTGTACATCTCCACCCCAGACCACCCCAATGATGCCCTTGACGTGATGTCCCGGAGCCTGGAGGCCGTGCGGATCTGGATGGGGAGAAACAAGCTCAGACTCAACCCTTCCAAGACCGAGTGGCTGTGGTTTCCGGCGTCCCGGTATAGCCAACTGGCTCCATTGCTGACTATTGGGGGCGAGATCTTGGCCCCCTCAGAGAGGGCTCGCAACTTGGGTGTTCTCCTGGATGCACGGCTGTCTTTAGAAGATCATATGACGGCTGTGGCCAGGGGAGCTTTTTATCAGGTTTGCCTGATCCACCAGTTGCGTCCCTTTCGGGACCGGGATGCCTTGCGCACGGTCACTCATGCCCTTGTCACGTCCTGTCTGGACTACTGTAATGCTCTCTACATGGGGCTCCCCTTGAAGAGCACTCGGAGGCTCCAACTGGTCCAGAATGTGGCCGCACGGGTGATTATGGGGGCGACTCGGCGCACCCATGTAACACCTCTCCTGCGCGAGCTGCACTGGCTCCCGGTGGTCTTCCAGGTGCGATTCAAGGTGTTGGTTACCACCTTTAAAGCGCTCCATGGCTTAGGAACTGGGTATGTACGAGATCGCCTTCTGCCACCGATAGCCTCCCACCGGCCAATACGCTCCCACAGAGAGGGACTCCTCAGGGTGCCGTCGGCCAAGCAATGTCGACTGGCGACACCCAGGGGGAGAGCCTTCTCTGTGGGGGCACCTGCCCTCTGGAATGAACTGCCCCCAGAGATTCGCATGATCCCCAACCTACGTACCTTTCGCCGTGCCCTTAATACTCTTTTGTTTCAACAGGCCAGGCTGGCTTAGAAAATGAATTTTAATTGGGTGTTTGTAGTTTTTAATATAAGGGCCAAATTTTTAATATATTTTAAACTGTTTTTAAATTTTGTGGGTATATGTCGTTTTAATATGGCTGTACACCGCCCTGAGTACTTCGGGAGAAGGGCGGTATAAAAATTTAATTAATAATAATAATAATAATAATAATAATAATAATAATAATAATAATAATAATAATAATAATAATAATAATAATAATAATAATAATAATAATAATAATAATAATAAATACAAAGTTTCTCTTCCGTGAGGGACATCAGCAAAGCTCCATGCTTATTTACAGAAGGGAAGTTAATTTTGTTACAAAAAAATATCAGCATTTTTCTTTTTTGACAGTCCTCCACTTATGACTGGTCACTTAACAACCATTGAAAGTTATGACAGACTCAGAAGTTATGACTTCATTCAAAGTTACTTACAGGTAGTCCTCAATTTACAACAGTTCATTTAGTGACCAAAGTTACAACGGCACTGAAAAAAGTGATGTATGACCACTTTTCACATGACTGTTGCAGCATCCCCACGTTCATATGATCAATATTTGGACATTTGGCAACTGGTACATATTTATGACAGTTGCAGTGTCTCAGGGTCATGTGATCCCCTTTTGTGACCTGACAAGCAAAGCTAATGGGGAAGCCAGATTCACTTAACAACCATGTGAGTAAATTAACAACCGCAGTGATTCACATAACGGTGAAAAAGGTTGTAAAACGGGTCAAAACACACTTAACAAATTTCTCACTTAGCAACAGAAATTTTGGGCTCAGTTGTGGTTATAAGTTGAGGACTACCTGTATTTTACTTATTTATTAGATTTGTGTGCATCCCATCTCGTCTTGAGGCAACTGCTATCCTCAAAGTTACAACTGCCATAGGACAACGACCCGGGTCATGTGATTGCATTTCAGGTATTTGCAACTGTCACATTTATGACCAATTACAGTGTCCCATGGTCACGTGATTGCATTTTGCAACAATTTTTGCAGTTTTTCCAGCAAAAAACACCCAATGGATAAAATGGGTTTATACTTAAGACCAGGTGGCTGGCTTAAGGACCACAGTGACTCACTTAACAACAGTTGTAAAATTGAGTGGGAGTTGAAATCCACTCATTGTGGCCAAGGCTGAGAAACCGTGTTGTAGAATGCTGGGTAAAGTGAGATAATCCATGGAGGCAACTTAATTTTGGCTTATGAGGTTGGTGATCATAGCCACTATGATCAGTTAACTATGGTTTATGGCTTGCCCAATGCAGCTTGTCTTGTCTTTGTGGGAATAATAAAATTTAAGGGGAACAGGAGCCAAACTCAGTCCTGGGGAAATGTCTTTACACCACCAAGCTGACCTCGTGGGGCACATTTAAACTATCTGCCATGTCCCCCTGCTCAATGGCGGCCAGGGCCATGCACAGAGCCTCCAGCGTGGCCCCCTCACTGGTGCAGCCTGGCCCACCTGGAGGAAACTGGATGGGCCAGTTTTACTGTTTGGCTGTTCACCGCCCTGAGTCCTTCGGGAGTAGGGCGGTATACAAATCAAAGAAAGATAAAGAAAGATAAAGATAAACCATCCAGACTTAACAACAGTTGTAAAATTGAGTGGGAGTTGAAATCCACTCATTGTGGCCAAGGCTGAGAAACAGTGTTTCTTTCCATTTCTTCCTCCTTCCCCTTTTCCGCTTTCTCCTTACTTTCTTTCCTTTTTCTCCTTTCTTTTTTTCTTTCTTCCCTCCTTTTTCTTCTCTTTCCTTCTTTCTCTCCTTCCTTCTCTGTCCTTCATTCTTTCTCTCCTTCCTTCTCTGTCCTTCCTTCCCATTTTCCTCCTTTTCCTTCCTTTCCATCTCTTTTCTGTTTTCTCCTTCCTTTCTTTTCCTTTTCTCTTATTCTCCTTTCCTTTCCTGTTACTTACTTACTTCTCTCCTTTCCTCCCTCCCACCCGCCCGCCCATTTCATTTCTTTTTCCCTTGAAGGATTGGTTGGACCATAGCAGGCTGATCAATATCCGAACAGGGAGGCCAAAAAGTCAAATCTACACTCATGTACCTGCAGTAAAAACTTCTCCACCATGAGGACTAGCAACTCACATGTGGAAGTGTCTGCAGAATACAACCAGGGAGGGTTCCCCTAATTTTTGGGAGAGGGTTTGTTGAGCAGCCTTACCCTTGTTCAGCAGGGGCTGCTCCTGCAGGCTGTGTCGTGGAAGACCCTGCTGTCTCCGTGAAGTTTCTCACCTTTGGGGGACAACGCCAACTCCTCCATCCGGGCTTTGCCAAGCTGGTGCTTCTGCTTGCACGTTGTCCAGCTGCACCAGAGCAGGAAGAGCTAGTTGTTTGGGGACCTGACCCAAGATCCCCTCTCTATTTCCCCTTTCAAGCAAGCTAGCCCTGGCCATCATCCCCTCCCTCCAAATCATAGCCAGATCTTGCAGCTGGTGGTGTGCGAACTTTTAGAAAATTTCAACTGGGAGGCTGCTTTTTTTTGCCGTCTCATAAAAGCACTGCAAAAAAGAGAGCCTCTCCTGCTGGCATCTTCAAACAGATGGCCCAATGGATGGAGAACAGGAATGTAGCAGAAGACAGATGAGTGGGGAGGAAGTGATGGGGGGGGGCATTGAGGGGGGATATGAAAGCTCTGCAGGGAGGGTGAAGAAAACCACAAGTTGGAAAGCGGTTATCTGGGTGTGAATCTATGGCTAAATACAGATAGTCCTTGACTTACGAACACAATTCAACCCAAAATTTCCATTGCTAAGCGAGACAATTGTTAAGTGAGTTTTGCCCAATTTTATGACCTTTTTTGCCACCTGTCAGGGTTCCAAATAATACAGCCATTTCAAAACAGAACTCCAAGGCAGGTTGATTCCTCAAAGAACAGTTTCAATTGGAGATATCTTGGCACAAACTTCTGGAAAGCCAGTTCTGAATGTTCCCGCGCTTTCCACAGCGTAAAAAGAAAAAGTTTCCTGTTTTCTCAAAACAATAAATCACATTGTCCAATCTGGATACTAGCTGGTTGCCTGGTTATGTCCCTGCTCCTCCTCTGGCCAGCCAGCTGTTGGAATGTCTCTGACTCACCAGAGAGCTATTTTGTTTTGTCTACAAAACCCCCTCTATCACTACCCCCCTTCAGCTCCAAGCTGTGTCAGCCTGAAGCCCTGAGAAAAGAAATGCCCATAGACAGGTCGACTTCAGGCTTGACAGGCTGCCCCCCCCACTCAGTTGAAGGAACCTTCCTGCAAAAGAGAGAGTACAGTGAGGTTAGTTGAGCATTCCTAACCTCCTCTCCCTCCCCCAGGCGGACCCTTTGGCTTTTGGGGGTACTTATCATGGAATTGTTTCACCAGTCTATCTGCTTGCACATTCCAACTCTTCACCCAGATGGCTTCAGCAAGAGGGTATCCCTTCCAGTGCACTAGATATTGCAACTGACCCCTATGTAATCTAGAGTTCAAAATCATCTTTATCTCGTAATGCGTCTGACCTTCGATTACAAGCGGCTTGGGTGGCGTCCGATCTACTGGTCTGACTTGACAGCCCATGGCAGGTTTTAACAGACTGTTGTTGTAAATGGGATGCACTTTCCCTAACAATCGGGGGGAGTCTTAAGTTGCACAGTAACTGGGTTAATTACTTTCACTATGGGAAAAGGCCCTACGAACTTTGAACCGAGCTTCTTAGAGGCTAGTTTCAACTTTAGGTACTTTGTGGACAAGTAGACCTTATCCCCCACCTTAAACTGCAGTTGGAGAGAACTGCATTTGTTGGCTTGGGTTTTATATGCTTTTGCCGCCTCCCGTAGGGCTTGCTTGGTATTTTCCCATGCTTTCTTCAGTGACTCCATACACTCTACTAGCAACATGGAGGAGGCTGGTTCCCTGGGGAGCTCGGGCATGGGGACAAACTCCAGGCCACTGGTGACCTGAAATGGGGTCAGTCCAGTGCTACTGCGCACCATGTTGTTGTATGCCACCTCAGCAAACAGCAGAAACTGCCCAGTCAGTTTGCTGATAGTTGACATAGCACCTCAAATATTGCTGCACCATGGCGTTTGTACGTTCTGCGGCCCCATTAGTGCTTTCCCCATTCAGGATGGAATGCTGAACTTAGCCCCTGTGAGGACCCAATGGACCGCATGAACTCCCTCCAGAACTTAGCGGTGAACTGGACCCCCCTATCAGAGATGAGCCAGCTTTCGAGTTGACGGGAGCCCGGGCAAGCTATAAAATGGGCTTGTTTTGAGAACAAGTCTATGATGGTCCAGATGACCATGCTCCCCCCACTCTTGGGGAGCTCAGCAATGAAGTCCATGGCTATTTCCTCCCAGGGCCAGGAGGGGTCTGCCACCTGCTGGAGCAGCCCGGGGGATCTCCCCAGCCTTTTCTTCATGGCGGCACAAGTGGTGCAACTCTTATCATAGTCCTCAATGTCCTTTTTCATCTTCGGTGACCAAAACTGACTTCTGGCCAGGTGCAGGGTTTTCAGGTAGCCGAAGTGCCTCACTTGCTTGGAATCATGACTCTTCTGGAGGACCTGGAGTCACAAGCTGCTGGGCACATACAATTTGGAGCCTTTCCAGGCTAGTCCATCTTTGAGGGTTAGTACCCTGGGGTTATCTTTGTACCACAGGTCAGCTGGCAGCTCATCCTTTAAGTTTTGAGTCATCCCCCCCCCCCCCGGTCTGTGGTTTTCTTCTGCCCAGCCTGTCCCCTGGTTATGGCTTGCGAGGCAGGTTGGGGGAGAGTAATCATTGTGTGAACCACCACCTCATGCTTGCTATGGTATTGTGGTTTGTGCAACAAAGCATCTGCCAGGAGGTTCTTCCTTCCAGGGATGTACTTCAGCTCAAAATTGAATCATTTGAAATATTGCACCCAACGGACCTCCTTTGGGGAGAGTTTTTTTTTGGGGGGGGGGGGGTTAGTACCTCTAGGTTTTTGTGGTCAGTCCATACTTCAAAAAGCACGCAACTGCCCTCAAGGATAGCAGGGCCCACCGGGCCACATAGGCTTTCTCCCACACCGCCCACCTCTGTTCAGTTTCAGTCAGTTTTTTGGAGGTGTAAGCGCAGGGCTTTAAGTTGCCCTCTGCATTTCTCTGAAGGAGAACTTCTGCAACGGCCACATCATTGGCATCAGCTTGGATTACAAAGGGCCGTTCTGGGTCAGGGTGCTTGAGGATTGGCTCCTTGGCGAACAGCCTCTTCAATTCCTTGAACTCCCACTGACATGCTAAGGTCCACTTTAGGGGTTGACTCGGCCGTGGTTGTTGAGTTCCCCCCTCCAGTCTTTAGCAGTTGGTGATGGGCAGGGCGATCTCAGCGAAAGAGGAGATGAACTGCCGGTAGAAGTTAGCAAAGCCCAGGAAGCTTTGAACTCTAGAACCACTTTTCGGTTATGATGGAAAGGGGTACAGGCCCGCAGCTGAGGAGCGAGCACGAGCTGCAGTGGTGGCTTCCCCGAAGACGACCCCCCTCCTCCTCCTTCTCATGCAACTCCCTGGCCAGCTGATGCAGGGCCGGGAGGACACACACAAGCGGAGATACCCTCCTCAAGTGAGTGGCCAAGCTCGGCCGAAGCACAGCCTGATCCCTGGGGTGGGCGTGTGAGGTTCGGCAGGGCCAGCCTCCTTGGAGTAAAGCTCAGGGCAGTGGGAAAAGGGGGCCCCACTGGAGCTCACATGCCCACCCTGGGGATCAGGCTCTGAGAAAGCCGGAGTGCCCTCGCCAAAGACGCTCACCCATCATCCGGTCAACCCACCCACTCCAGCACCTTCGCTGTGCTTTGGCTGAGCCTGACCACTCACGGAGGATATCCCCGATCATGCACGAGAGGACATCTTTGCTCGTGTGCATGCGTGTGAGAGAGAGAAATGAGAAAGAAAAGGGAAGAAAAAGAGAAAAAAATGAGAAAATGATGGAGGGAGAGAATCAGAGAGAGGAAAAAGAGAAATGAGAGAGCTGGAGGGAGAGAATGAGAGGGGAAAGGGAAACAAATGAGAGAGAGAAGGGGAGAGAAAGAAAAAGAAAGAAAGAGGGAGAGGAAAAAGAAAAATAGAAATGAGAGGGAGGGAGAAAGAGAGAGAGAGCCATTTCCCACAGAAAACACCTGGAGCCAGAAAACCTGCGAAGTCGTAGCTGGGGGGGTCATGTGACTGGGTGGGAGTGACATTGAGATGGCCATGCCCACCCAGGTTTTGAGGCTCCTGGTGTTTTCTGTGGGAAATGGGTCCAAATGGCTCTTCGAGTGTTTAAGGTTGCAGACCCCTGCTCTAGGGTCTCAGTGAAGATAAGAATGTCAGCCAAGTACACGAGAACTCCCTTATATAGGTGCTCATGTAGCACCTCATTTATCAGTTGCATAAAGACAGCGGGGGCTCCTTCCAACCCAAAAGGCATCACTTTGAATTGGAAGCTCCCTAAGGGGCAGTTGAAGGTGGTTTTCCACTCGTCCCCTCCTTTGATTTGCACCTGGTAGTATGCCTCTCACAGGTCTAATTTGATAAACACCTTCCCTTTAGCCAGGTGGGCCAACATGTCTTTCATGAGGGAAAGTGGGTAGGTGTTCTCCACGCATACTGCATTAATACTTCTAAAATCCACACAGCCTCATCAACCTGTCCTTTCTATCCTTAAAGAGGACCAGGGCGGCCACTCAAGGCTTAGCTGGCTGGATAAATCCGCGGGCCAGGTTGGTGTCGATGTACTTTCTTAGCTCTCTCATCTCTTTCAGGGTCATGGAGTACATCTTTGGCTTGGGTGGTTTAGCCCCTGGTACAAACTGTATGACACAGTCTGTGGGGCAGTGAGGGGGTAGCACATTGCATTCCTCCTCGCTGAACACCTCAGACAGGTCCCGGTATTCTCCAGGAATCTGGGGTTCGCCTGGGGGCAGCTGTGAGGCAGGGGCAGCCTTCTCCCTCCGCTTAGCGCTGCTCCATCATTTGGCAGCCTCTCCAGCAACCTCTTCAGGGGGGTTGGGACCTATCCCCAGCCTTAGCTTCCTGTAGCCACCCTCCCACAAGATGGTGGGGCTCCACTTGTCCAGCCAGGATAAGCCCAGATTCACCGCTTCTCTCATTTTTGGTGACACCATGAAGCGGATGAGCTCCCTGTGCTGGCCCATTTCCAGCTTTACAGGCTCAGTGAGAAGCGTAGAAGAGCCCCCCCCCATCAACTACCCATCAACCTGTTCAAAACGTATGGGCTGGGTCATCGTCTTAGTCCTGATCCCCATCTTTAGGACTGTGGGTAGCTTGATCAGACAGCGGGTGCAGCCCATGTCTATGATCGCGTCCACTTCCCTCTGTGCCCCAGTCTTGGGTGCTACTATTCTCGATAGGATGGCGAATGGGCAGATGGCTTCCCTCACCATCGGGTTGTCCTCACCTTCACCGTCGCTGTCGTAGGCCATCAGCATCTGGGACTCCTGGGCTGAGCTCCCCAGATGTGGGTGGGGAGACCTCAATGACCTGGTGGGCGAACTTTCCCCTTTCCTTCATGCTGCGCAGCTTTTTCCATGGCTTGGTCAACTCAGGGGTCTTCACCTCTGGTTTGGTGGCAGGGGCCGGGCCCTCAGCCATCTCGTTGCTTTGACAGTCGCCATCCTCAGTCAGGTCTCTCTCAGCGGCCCCTCATGTTTCCCGAACCCAAATCGTCACCCGAGTGGGCGCCTCTTGGGCCCATGTTCCTCCCCAGCCTCCTCTCTGTCTGACTCTGCTGCCAGCTCCACAGGCTGCTGGCAGACCACAAGACTTCAATCCATGGCTGGGCTGCAGGCTGAGGGGGAGAAGGAGTCAGCACCAGGGGCTGCGATGGAACTGGGGTGGAGGCCCACTACCCCTGGAGCCAGCCATGGCTGGGGTGGTAAAGCCAACTGGGCAGCACCTGTCAACTCAGCTGAGGCTGTGGGTGGTCACGCAAGCCGCCTTCTGCCCCGTGCCTCAACAGCCTCCATCCCAGCTCTGGGCTTTCGGAGCTTCCCCTATTGAGCCCCTCCGGTCGTTCTTCCAGCCCCTGGATGAGCAATGCTCTTTGGCAGCCCCAGGTGCTTGATTCCTCCAGGGCCCGCCGCTCGGGGGTTTGACAGCTGCAGCGGAAGAATCCCACGGGCCGTGCGGGGGCTTCCCTTGGCAGCTCTTTGAGCTGTCAGCTTAAACAGGTGCTTCCTGGGCCGGCTCTCGATCCGCTGCAGGGCAGTAAGCATGGGGGAGCTGGCACAGAGAGCAGAAGTGGGTCGGGGGGGAGGCCCACAGTGCCTGGAACAGGCCATGACTGGGACTGTAGTCCTCGCCAGGCTGCGCTTGGCTTGTTGGCTGGGGTCCTGGGTTACTGGGAGGACTGCCCCCTCCATGGCACTTCAACAGGCTCCGCTGCGGTACTGGGTTCTCGTGACTTATCCAACTAGCCTCCCCCCCACAGGCTTCCCTGGCCCCGACTGCACAACGCCGTCTGGAGCCTCCAGGACCTCGACTCATCCAGGCCTAGCAGGGACTGTGTTCTCCTCTGGACAGGGGTGGCTGTGGTAGTCAGTTCCCTTCTCACAGCCACCAGGAGGTCCTCTGATGGCCTTTGGAATGGACCTGGGCTCCTGATGTCCTCTTCCACCTGGCATGGGCCTTCAGTAATCAGCCTTCCGACATGGGGTGTAGGCTGCGCGACTGCCAGCCATGCATGCTCCGCCGCCGCTGCTGTTTACCACCGGACCTCCGAGGGCGTCTGCCACCATTCCAGGTGGTCACCACGGTAACTGTCCATTTTGTTCCCCTCCTTCTCCATTCTCTCGTCTTCCCTGAGTCTTTCCGCTCCCTGGGCAATTCAGGTGGGAGGCCGGGGCTCAGGACCCCGGAAAGTGGCTCCAGCTGGAGCAGAGATTTTTGGAGAAAATCAGGCAGGTTGATTCCTCAAAGAACAATTTTAATTGGAGATATCATCTTGGCGCAAACTGGTGGAAAGCCAGTTCTGAATGTTTCCGCACTTTCCACAACCTTAAAAAGTTTCCCGTTTTCTCAAAACAATAAATTTGTCAGAGTGTGCACAGTGTGACTATTTTGAGGCAACAGAGGTTTGTCTTTCAAATAGTGGTTTATCTACAAGGAATATATACATACACGTACTAGGCAAAGTCAGGCAATCAGTCATCAACTAGAGCATGGAAGCACACACAGATACGTCCTCACAGGGCCTCTCTTATATTACCGCCTCTTAAATCAATAAGTTAAATAACCATGCTGACTCATTCTCAGTGCATCATCATTTCAGTATTACAGCATTACAACATTACATCAGCTGGTCAGCTATTAAATCATCATTACCCTGACAAAATCACATTGTCCAATCTAGCTGGTTGCCTGGTTACATCTCTGCTCCTCCTCTGGCCAGCCAGCTGTTGGAATGTCTCTGACTCACCAGAGAGCTATTTTGTTTTGTCTACAAAACCCCCTCTATCACTACCCCCCTTCAGCTCCAAGTTGTGTCAGCCTGAAGCCCTGAGAAAAGAAACACCCATAGTCAGGTCAACTTCAGGCTTGACACCACCTTTAAGTGAATCCCTGCAGTGGTTAAGTTAGTCACAAGGTTGTTAAGTGAATCTGGCTTCCCCATTGACTGTGCTTGTCAGAAGGTTGAAAAGGGGATCTGTTGTGACCCAGGCCCAAGTAGTTAGTATTAAACGCAAACAGTTCGAAAACAAACAGACTTTATTAGAACAGCTGAGAATTAACTCATTCAAAGCATAGTCCAAACTAAATTAAAGCAAATTCTTCAAAACACCATTCCACAGTTTATCATCTGACCTTGGGATAATTAGGCAAACTGCCAAAGGCTTTTCTTGGCAAAAGTTCAGAAGCAGAAGACGCCGACAAGAAATAAATACAGTGAAACAAGAACCAATTCTCTCAATATTGTTTTCCAGCAAAGAGGCCAAGAGCCGTTGCTGGTCTTTTAAGGCTTATGGGAGGGGCCAATCATCTCTTGGCCCTACTCCTGAGTCGTCGTCTCTGCTTTATCTGCTCCTGCCTTCTGGCAGCTCTTCTCATATGTGCACTAGGAACAGGCTCCTCCTGTTCCTCTGCCACTCTACTGTCAGCCTCTGGAGGCTCCAAAGTCTGCATATCACTCCCTGATGGCCCTGGCCCCATCTCTGCCTCCGATGCAGAGCCCTCATCTGGGCCTTCCCCAGCCTCTACTGCACTGGCTCCCGGTGGTCTTCCGGGTGCGATTCAAGGTGATGGTTACCACCTTTAAAGCGCTCCATGGCTTAGGACCCGGGTATTTATGAGACCGCCTTCTGCCGCCGGTAGCCTCCCACCGACCAGTACGCTCCCACAGAGAGGGGCTCCTCAGGGTGCCGTCGGCCAAACAATGTCGGCTGGCGGCCACCAGGGGGAGAGCCTTCTCTGTGGGGGCACCTACCCTCTGGAACGAGTTGCCCCCGGAGATACGGTGGATCCCGGATCTGCACACTTTCCGCCGTGCCTTAAAGACGTTTTTGTTTCATCAAGCCGGGCTGACCTCACCTAACTTTTTAAATTGTTTTAATTTTAAGTTGTTAAATTATGAGTTTTAATATAGGAGTGTTTTAACTGTGGGCTGAATTAATTTAATCAGATTTTAATATTGTTTTAATTTTTGTATTTTCTGTATTTTATCTGCTGGCTGTTCACCGCCCCAAGTCCTTCGGGAGAAGGGCGGTATACAAATATAATAAACATAAACATAAACATGTATGGAGGTTGCATCCTCCCAGGTGAAGTCCTCCGGCCCATATTCCTTCCACTCAATGAGATACTGGAACCGTCCTTTTAGCCACCGGAAGTCCCGAATGCTGGTGACCTCGTACTCAGGTGGTTCATCTCCATCTCATGGCGCTGGTTGTGGACGGTCAGGTTGGTAGAGCGGGCAGGCTGGTAATTCTGGGACAAGGAGGGATCTATGAAAGACTGGGTGGACACGCATCGAGCGTGGCAAGGTCAAGCGGTAGGCGACCAGGTTAATAACCACCTCCACAGGGAACGGACCAAGGTACCGGTGGTCTAGCTTCTTGACCAGCCGATCTGATGGAAGGTGCCTAGTGGACAACCAAACCTGATCCCCCCACAGCCAATGGTGGCATTGCCCGCCAAGATCGGTTCGCGACTCTCTTATAGTCCTCTTTGGCTTTCTCTAGATACCGTCGCACCAAGTGATGGACGGCCTACAAGTCGCACAGATAGTCATTAGCCACTGGTACGGGGGAGTCGAGTTGCATGAGGGGAAAGAACCGAGGATGGTATCCCATATTAGCCAGGAAAGGGGTCGTTTGCGTGGAGGTGTGCTGCAAGATGTTGAACGCGAACTCTGCTACTGCCAAATAGTCCGACCAATTATCTTGTTGCTGGTTCACGAAGCAGCGCAGGTATTGCTCCAGAATGCTGATAACTTTCTCAATCCCACCATCGGTTTCCGGATGATGTGCAGATGACAGGCAGATTTTCACATCCAAGGCCGTCATCAGCCCTTTCCAAAACTGGGCTGTAAATTGAGCCCCTCTGTCTGAAACAACCCTATCAGGTAGGCTGTGCAGCCAGAAGATGTGTTGGATAAACATGCAGGCAGTGGCGCGAGCCGTCGGTAACCCCCAACATGGGATGAAATGCGCCATCTTCATCAGCATGTCCACCACCACAAACACAGTCGTGAATCCAGAAGACGGAGGCCAATCCATCAAGAAGTCCATGGAAATGGCACCCCAGGGTCTTTCTGGTGTCGGTAATGGCTGAAGCAGCCCTGGAGGGGCTCCCGTTGCCAACTTGGCCTGACGGCAGCGAACACAGGACGTGACATAAGCCTGGACACCATGTCGCAATCGGGGCTACCAAAAAGTGCGGGAAACTAGATGTAATGTCTTAAAGAGGCCAAAGTGCACCGCCGCAGGATTATCATGGCACTGCGACAAGATAAGTCCCCGGAGTGGCCCCACCAACACATAGAGCCTGTCTCGGTACTGCAAGAGTTCCTCGTGAAACGTCCATGGAGAGGCAGGCCCCACCTCTTCCTTCCATTGCTCCACATAAGCATCATGCCGCTGCGCTTCCTGTATCTGAGCCCGTAAATCCACTGGTTCCTGAACCACGGAGAAAGACTCTACAGGCAACACTGTCCAGAGCGGAAGCGGGTCTTAGATGTGGGAATACTCTGGTTTCTGTGAGAGTGCATCCGCCCTTTGGTTGCGACCACTGGGGATGTATGTCACGCGGAAATTGAACCGGGCAAAGAAGAGGGACCACCGAATCTGCCGTTGGTTCAGTTTCTGGGCAGTCTGTAGGAACTCCAAATTTTTATGGTCCGTCTGGACTTCAATTTGATGCCGGGCCCCCTCCAGAAGATGTCTCTTAATGGCCAGTAACTCCTTCTCCCAGACAGTGTAATTGCGCTCAGAAGGGTTGAGCTTCCGCGACTAATAGGCACAAGGGAAGAGGGTACTGCCGGATACGCAAGCCTGGAGCAACACCGCACCAACAGCAACATCCAATGCATCTGCTTCCACCACAAACGGACAGTGGGGGTCAGGATGCTTCAAGATAGGCTCCTTCATGAAGGCCTGTTTCAAGGCGTGGAATGCCTGCTGCTCGGGGCTACCCCACCAGAACGGGACGTTTTTCTGCTGAAGCCGAGTGAGGGGTGCGGACAAGGCAGCAAAGCTGGGGATAAAAGTCCAATAGTAGTTGGCGAACCCGAGGAGGCGCTGGACATCCTTCACTCGTCGAGGAGGTTGCCAACTACGCAAAGAATCCACCTTGCTCGGCTCCATGGCAATGCCCTCGGGAGAGATGCAATGTCCCAGGAACTCGATGGTGGACTGGAAAAACTGGCATTTCTCCAGTTTAGCATACAGATGATGCTCCTGAAGACATTGCAGGTATCAGGGTTCCCAGGCGAAATGCAGCAATGCAGAAAATACAGCTCATACAGCTTGTCCTTTCAATGCTGGTTTATTGCGCGTTATCCCAGGCACACACTGCGATCTCAGAAAGACTCGAAATCAGTGCTACTGCTGATTGGAGAGGCACATTTAAATAGCCCGCCCCAGCAACGTTAGGATATAGACACGCCCACGCCCCATAACGCCGGATCCGGCATCTCACAGGCATCATGGGACCGGCCGCTATCATCCCGCCGCCGGATGCACCCCAGCAGTAAGGAAATACAGAGACACCTATCCCTGGCGTAGCCGTCCGCCCCACCTCGCAGACGACCGCCTAACACCCAGTGCCACCACTACCAGCCCTGTGAACACAGCCCCGCCCCCTCTTGTAAGGTTGCCGTTTTGCCCCGTCGCCCCGTCCTCCGCACCATCTCGCGTCAGCGTTGTCGAGCATGCCGTGGGGCTCGACAGGCGGCTCCCCTTTCACCACAGGTTTTCCTGAAACACAGACATAATCAGAGACGTTAGCAACAGGCTGTGGCTTTGGGGGGTATTTTCTATGGAATTGTCTTACTAGGCGTTTCGCGTTCACATTCGCGGCGGCTACCCATGATGCTTCCTCACAGGGGTATCCCTTCCATCGGACAAGGTATTTAAGTTTCCCCCTACTCAGTTTGGCATCAAGAATTTCATCAATTTCGTAATGCCCCTCCATGACAGGACCAGGACGGTCCCGGAAGTCTCGGGTTAGGTTAACGGGTTTGAGAAGACTGCTGTGAAACACAGGATGTATTTTCCCTAACAGAGGGGGTAGTTTCAGTGCAACCGTGACAGGATTTATCACCCTTGTTACGGGGAATGGGCCTAGATATTTTGGACCCAGTTTACGACTAGGGACCCGTAATTTGTTATATTTGGTGGAGAGGTACACCATGTCTCCCACTCGCAGGGTCTGCAGGGGTAGTCGCTTTTTGTCTGCCTGCATCTTGTATTCAGCGGCGGCTTTGTCTAAGGCATCCCGGACTTGTGGCCACAACAGTTTAACCTTTTCAGCACATTCTTGGGGTAGTACCATGGTATCTGACTGTTGTTCTAGTTCCGGTATGGCCATGAAGTCTCTACCCATCACTACTTGAAATAGAGTGAACCCCGTACTGCCATGAACAGTATTATTATATGCGACCTCCGCAAAAGGTAATAAAGAGGACCAATCGTTCTGCTGATATGAAACATAACAGCGGAGATAGCGTTCAACCATGGCGTTCACGCGTTCGACTGCCCCATTCGTGCTGGGATGAAAGGCAGAACTGAGCCCTTGGGTTGATCCAATGGCCTGCAGGAAGTTTCGCCAGAACCGGGCCGTGAATTGTACCCCCCTGTCCGAAATTATGCGTTGGGGTACTCCATGTAACCTATATATATGTTGGATGAATAGTTTTGTTAATCGGCGGGCCGAGGGGAGCCTGCCACAGGGAATGAAATGGGCCTGTTTAGAAAACAGGTCTATCACGGTCCATATGACCGTGTTACCGTTGCTTTCTGGGAGGTCGATCACGAAGTCCATCGCGATCTCCTCCCATGGATGACTAGGAGTAACTATTGATTGCAATAGGCCCAGGGGCTTTCCGGTGCGTGGCTTGGTCTTTGCACACAACGAACAGCTCCTCACATATGTTTCTATGTCATTTCGCATCTGCGGCCACCAGAATTGTCGCCGGGCTAAATGGAGGGTTTTCAGAAACCCAAAGTGTCCAGCAGATTTGTTATCATGACTCCGTCGTAACACCGCATTACGAACATCCTTCGGGACATACAGTTTATTTCCCTTCCACGCCAGCCCGTCCCTATGTGTAAGCAGCTGCTTGTTCTTTTGCAACCATTCATCATGTTCAAGGCCTTGCCGTAACACCTCCTCCCACGTGGGATTCCCCTCCACCCACAGGGTGGCATCGTTGTTTCCCATGGGCTCCTCAGGTACCATGGCTTGTACAACCTCAACCCGTTTGCTGTGGAATTGCGGCATTTGGGATAAAGCATTGGCGAGAAAGTTCTTTCCACCTGGTGCGTATTTTAGCACGAATTTGAATTGTTGGAAATAGTGGGCCCAACGTACCTGTTTGGGTGATAATCTCCTAGGCGTTTGCAAAGCTATTAGGTTTCGGTGGTCTGTCCAGACCTCGAATGGTACTGATGCCCCCTCCAGTAGGTGGCACCAGGTAAGGAGTGCCCAGTGGACAGCGAAGGCTTCCTTTCCCCATATAGCCCACCCCCGTTCCGTAGCACTAAACTTTTTCGATGTGTATGCGCATGGATGTAACTGGCCTTGTTCATCAGCCTGCAACAATACAGCCCCCACAGCTATGTCGCTTGCATCCGCTTGCACCACAAATGGTTTTGATTGATCAGGGTGTTTAAGTACCGGAGCTTCCGCAAAACGTCATTTCAACGTTTCAAAAGCTCTTTGGCAGTCCTCCGTCCATTCCAGGCGTTGTTTCGGCCTCGGCACGTCAGGTCCTTTGGTTCGCAAAAGGTTAGTCAGGGGTAAGGCAATGTGAGCAAAGGTTGGGATAAACTGGCGGTAGAAATTGGCGAAACCAAGGAAGCTCTGTAGTTGCCACCTAGTACCCAGAGCTTGCCAGCCGAGGACGGTAGTCACCTTTTTTGGGTCCATCTCCAGACCATCTTTGGAAATACGATAACCTAGGTATTCTAATTCCGTGCGGTGGAACTCACACTTCGATACCTTGACGTATAGCCGAGCTTTTAACAGACATTCTAGCACCTGCCGCACAAGGGTTACGTGTTCTTCCATGGTTCTAGTATACACGAGAATATCGTCCAAGTATACTAATACACCACGGTACAGATATTCATGGAGGACCTCATTAATTAACTGCATAAAAACCGCAGGCGCACCTTGGAGTCCGAAGGGCATAACACAGAATTTGTAACTACCCAGAGGACAGTTGAAAGTGGTTTTCCACTCATCACCTTGTTTAACCTGAACCCGATAATATGCTTTCCTTAGGTCCAATTTCGTAAAATATGTGCCCGTGGCTAAGGCAGCTAACAGGTCCTTCATTAAGGGGAGAGGATACAAGGGCTCTACGCTAACTGCATTCAAACCCCGGTAATCCACACACAGACGAAGACCGCCATCTTTCTTTTCCTGAAAAAGTACGGGGGCGGCCATGTGTGAACGGCTGGGTTGTATAAACCCCCTGGCTAAGTTCTTATCGATGTATTTGCGCAGTTCCTCTACCTCTTTTGGGGCCATCGCGTACATCCGCGGTTTTGGTAACTTAACCCCAGGGACTAGCTCAATAGCACAATCCGTTGCCCTGTGTGGTGGTAGGGTATCACACTCTTTTTCATCAAAGACCTCTGCTAGATCTGCATACTCGTCAGGTATTCCAGGTATTGGCATCACCTTACGTCTCAACGACAATCCCTCCCCTGTTGATGATGGACTCGAAGAACGCGGCTCTGGTCCCAGTTCGAGGCGGAGTCTCCGGTAACCCCCCTCCCACCAAATGGTGGGATTCCATTTGTCCAGCCAGGCGAGGCCTAAAATAACGGGTTCAATCATTGTGTCCACCACCACAAACCGTAACCGCTCCCAATGTGTCCCTATCTCTATCCTAACTAATTCTGTCATATGTGTGGTGGGAGCCCCCCCTAGGGTAGACCCATCCATCTGCTCAAATGCTATCGGTGTTTTCAGGGGAAGTAACCGAAGTCCTAGCTTTGTAGCCAGTGCTCATCTCATCAAACACCGTGTGCAACCGGAATCGATAAGTGCCTCCTGTTGAACCGTCACCACCCTGTGAGAACTCTTCAGGGTCACTGGGATAAGGAAGGGACAGATGGGCTCACTTACCATCGGATCCTTAGTTTCTTCCTCATCATCGCTGTCTGCCACTATCACCGGTACAATACCAGGGTGTGACATTGGACTGAACTCCTTCTTCGGCGTTCTGTTGTCAGCCTGTCCCGCCTGAAGAGCCCCTCTGGTTCTTTCGGGACTTGTTCGGGTTCGGCCCTTCCCGCTTGGAGTTGTGGTGGCAGGTACGGTTGCTTGCACCGGTGGTAATGGGCAGTCCAGGGCTCTGTGCCCTATCTGGTTACAACAGAAACACCGTAACGGCTGGCGGGTAGCCTCCGGGGGTCGAGGGTCGGGCTCCGCTCATTCCATGGCTCTCGGGGGTGATGGTCTCTCAGGCAGCTGCCGCGTTTGGGGTGGTCCCACGCTTGGTCTTACACGGAATTCACGTAACCCCACATCAAGATCTATCACTGCCTTACACCATTCCGATAGGCGGGGTGGCAAACCCCTGTACACACATGCCTGTCGTAACTCGCGGTCCAACCCAAGGTGGAATTGGTGGACAAGCATGCGTTCGGGCCACGCACGGACCCTCCCTGCTAATTTCCGGAATTCCTTGACGTACTCTTTGGCAGGGCGCCCTCTTTGTTTTAGAGCGACTAGCTCGCCTTCAGCTATTTGGGTTCTGGTATCATCCTCGAACCGGGCTCTGAGACCCTCGAGAAACAACCCAACATCAGTCAACTCTTGAGCATGGTCACTGTGGAGATCAGCTACCCAGTCTTCAGCCTCCCCTGTTAACGTCATGGTAATAGCGACCACCATAGACCACTGTGATGGGTATAAACGTCCATATAGATCGATATAACTCAGCACCTGGCTCAAGAAGAGGGCCACCCTATCTGGGTTTCCATTGAAAGTAGTCTGCAAAGGGGGGGGCACACCGGTTGAGGACCCCACACCCCAAAAGGCCCGTGTCCAGGCAGTGGTGGCTGGGGCACATGCGGGCCCTGTGCCCCTACTGGAATATGTCTGCCTCCCTGGGAGCCAACCCCACCGGCCTGACCCTGGCGAGGAGCCCCATAGCCCATCCCTGTACTCCCCCTGTGGGAGGAGGTTGGTGGTTCAGTTGTCCTGGGCTTCCCTGTTAGTGGGCCTTGTGGACCTACCCGCAGTTTAGGACTTGCCAACCGAAACCGGGTTTCCGTTCCAGATGACCCCGACGGTCCATGCCAGGTGTTGCTGGGCTCCCTTCCAGCCATCCACGGTTGCCATGACTGTGTGTCACGGAAACTAGCTTCACCAAACCGCTCACGGAGTATGTCCATAGTGGAATGGCCCAACCCCATTGAATAACTCCATTCCCCGTCCTCATCCTCCACCCAACGCATTTCTCTCCACCTTTGGAAGCGTTCGCTGAAGGAAGGAGAGCATATGTCCTTTACACTAGCCAGTGCAGGGCTTTGCCACCACTCCCCAGCAGTTGGCTGAGAGCCTGTTGACTGGGCAACCTCACTCCGTGCAACACCAAGCTCAGCCGCCTCTCCGCCTTGACTACGGCTACGAGCCCGCTCCTTGGGGCGCACCGTCAGCTGCTGGGTCTCCGTTGAATCCTCCACTGGCTTTTCATCCTGTTGCTCTTCCCCCTCGGCGGCCCCCCCGAGAGCGGCATCCATGCCCTCAGCCATCCTGGCCAGATGAAGGGTAGCGCTGATTTCCTATCAGGGTTCCCAGGCGAAACGCAGCAATGCAGAAAATACAGCTCATACAGCTCGTCCTTTCAATGCTGGTTTATTGCGCGTTATCCCAGGCACACACTGCGATCTCAGAAAGACTCTAAATCAGTGCTACTGCTGATCGGAGAGGCACATTTAAATAGCCCGCCCCAGCAACATCAGGATATAGACACGCCCACGCCCCATAACGCCGGATCCGGCATCTCACAGGCATCATGGGATCGGCCGCTGTCATCCCGCCGCCGGATGCACCCCAGCAGTAAGGAAATACAGAGACACCTATCCCTGGCGTAGCTGTCTGCCCCACCCCGCAGACGACCGCCTAACACCCAGTGCCACCACTACCAGCTCTGTGAACACAGCCCCGCCCCCTCTTGTAAGGTTGCCGTTTTGCCCCGTCGCCCCGTCCTCCGCACCATCTCGCGTCAGCGTTGTCGAGCATGCCATGGGGCTCGACAGCAGGACCAGGCGGAGGTGCTGTTGGTGGCTCTCCTGGGAAGGAGAGTAGATCAGAATGTCGTCCAAGTAAATGACGACAAACTTGTCCAAGAGGTCCCTAAAAATGTCATTCATGAAATGTTGGAAGATGGCAGGAGCATTGGTCAGCCCAAACGGCATGACTGTATACTCAAAATGTCCGTAACGGGTGCTGAACGCCGTCTTCCATTCATCCCCGGGACAGATCCGAACAAGATAATAAGCCCCTCGCAAGTCCAATTTAGTGAACACAGTAGTCTCCCGGAGCTGTTCTAAAAGTTCAGGAATAAGGGGCAGAGGATACCGGTTGCGCACCATGATGGCGTTTAACTTGCGGTAGTCGCAACAAAGCCGTAAGTCTCCAGTCTTCTTTTTCACGAACAGGACCGGGGCGGACAATGGCGATGATGAGGGCCGGATAAAACCCTGAGCCAGGTTTTTGTCCACAAAGTCCCGTAATGCAGCCAACTCAGGGTCCGACATCGAATACAAACGCCCCACTGGGAGTGGCGCGTCCAGAATCAAATCAATGGGGCAGTCGTATGGCCAGTGTGGGGGCAATTGGTCCGCTTCCTGCTCACTGAAAACATCTGCAAAATCCTTGAGGTTGGAAGGCAAGGACACCCCGGTTGGACCCAGCAACTGGCCTGCGCAGACTTGATGGGTGTGGTCCACACATTGCAGGCTCGGAAAAGAGATGAAGTTCTGGGACCAATAGATCTGAGGGTCGTGTGTCCGGAGCCAAGCCAATCCCAAGACCATGGGAAAATGCAGGCCGGAGGTAATATAAACCTGAATGGCCTCCTCATGAGACCCGATGGTCAGGCACAAGGGTTGCGTGATGGCCGTAATAGGCCCAGACAGAAGCACCCAGCCATCAATGGTCTCCATGAGCATGGGAGGATCCAATGGACACTGAGGGACTGCATATTTGGCTACAAACGCCGCATCCATAAAATTAGTTGTAGCTCCAGAGTCCACCAAAGCTTGAGCCGGAATCCCCTGCGGACTATTGGACAGGAAGACTTTTGCCGCCAAAATCAAATGCCTTGGTATTGGTGCACGCCCGACCCAGGGTCTCCCCTAGATCGGGCTCAGGGCGTTTCCTGACAGGGTTTTCTGTGACTTTGGGGCAGGCCCAGGAGCCGACTCTCCTCATTGCTTCTTTGGGCAAGAGGCAGCCATGTGTCCGGGTTCCCCGCAATACAAACACAACCCCCCTGATCGTCGTTTATTTTTCTCAGCCACCGACAGACGGGGTCTGGCTGCACCTATTTCCATGGGCTCCTCCCGTGGAGCCGGGGTCTCACGCTGGACCGGAACCACACGGGTCTCCTGGCAGGCACGGCGACTGGTCCGTATCTGCAACCGGGCATCGATCCTAAGGCACAGATGTACCAGCACATTAAGGGTCGGAGGGATATCAACCCAGACCAGCTCATCCTGAAACTCCTCCGATAAGCCATCCTGGAATGCGTCCATGAGGGCCGCCTCATTCCAGGCCGAATCCTGGCTAAGCAGCCGAAACTCACTGATATATTCCTGCAGCAGTTTGCAACCCTGCTTCAGGGTCTTCAGTTGTCTGGTGGCAGTCTGCATTTTGATGGGGTCCTCGTACATAAGTCTGAGATGCTCACAAAAACCCCTGAAATCGTCCAACAGAGGACTAGCCTGGACCAGCAGGGGCGTGGCCCTGTGAGCTGCAGAGCCGGAGAGCAGGCTGAGTACAAACCCCACTTTATCCCGGTCAGTGGGGAAGTCCTCTGTTCTCAGGCTGATAAAAAGCTGGCATTGTCCCTGTTAGGATATGGTGTAAGCCTAACAGGTTGTCCAGGCAATATATGTGTTCTATGACTTTAACATGAATATGTATTCTATGACTTTAAGAAGTACTGCTGAGTCATTGTAATGCTGAGTCATTGTATCCTAATTGGATAAGCTCTGTTGTAACTGTATTTAAGAAGGGAGCTGAAATGTAGTCATTGATGATATGCTACCATCGTGTGTGGAGATGTTATCATCATGGGTGGATATGCTACCATCGTGATCTATTACCAGCGTGAATGTGCTGCTATTTATTACCTACTGCTGTTTTGTATGGTAAGAAGATTTTTGTATCACTGGACTGATTTGACTGGCTAAGACTTGGATTGATTAAAGACTATGAGATTGTTTTTCACTACAAAGTAAACACTTTGATAAGCCAGTTTGTATGTATTGTATTCATTGCTCTCAGCACCGTTTCCCTGTGCTCTACGCTCTGCTGGTTGGTTAACACAACAATATCCTTAACAGTCCCATAAAAGCAGGAAACATGGCTTGAGTGCTGTCAAACTTGTCTGGCACGGCAACATGACATCTTCTACGGGGAGGGGGAGAAGTTGAAGCTTGGAGCTGAGCCATCTGTGGAGCTAACAAAGCTACTTGCTGCTGAAGCTGCGCGTTCTCAGCACAGAGCTGCTCCATTAAGATAGAGGTTTGTTAATAATTATCCTCATTGGGCCGGAAAACAAACTGTTGTGACCCAGGCCCAAGTAGTTAGTATTAAACGCAAACAGTTCGAAAACAAACAGACTTGTCTTCCGGTTGGCGCTGCCGCCGTCGCTAGATGGTCTCTTTAAGACCGCCAGCCCCGCCGCCCGTAAAGAGCCACCTCTACAGCTGAGAGGCAGCTTGAAAAACTCCACGTTCTTGAGGAAACGGGAGGAGAGCCGGCGAGACCAGGTAGAGCCCCCTGCGAAGTCCCCAGATTGTCTTTTTTGCTTCTGGGGAGGAAGCAGGGTGAGGCTCCCTATCCAGCTCGCCGAGGCTCCGGACTCCGGGGACAACTCTGCATCCAGCAGAGCCAGACGACGCGACCAACATAACCAGCGAAATCCAAGAGAATCATCAAAAATAAACAGGGTGGAATCTGGACTTGAAACTCAAAACTGCAAGTATTTGTATTAGCCCTGTGATTGAACTTAAGAACGGAGAAAAAGTGAAAGTCTGCTAAAATGGCATCCGGCTTCAGCGGTAGGAAAAAAGCTGAAAGCGAAAGTGGATTTGCCTGAGTGTTTTAATACGTTACAAAGTATCTAAAGCAACAGCGCTGGCTAGAAGAAAAGGGAAAAGTTCTTTTTAAAGTGTTTTTGATCTGTTCCTTCTCCCTTAGAGACTTGTTTAAAGCTGGGGAAATTCTTGAAAGGATTCTGTGGTGAAAAGGGAGGGAGGACTTCCTTCTTAGAAAGAATCAGACTGCGTGGCAGAATGGCTTCAAAGCAGACAAAGCCAGCCACTAAAGCTGCAGGGGGGGGGGGGTTCCCCCACCCACAAGTCACAAGAGCAGCTATTAAGTTTGCAGACTCAGAACCAAGCGCAGGAGACTGGTTTTAAAGATTTGAAGGAATTTATTGCTGCGGCTCTGATGAATCAAAATGAAGTTTTGGACCAGAAATTTGAAAAATCTCAACAGGAAATTAAGGAGGTGGTTCAAGAAAAGTATGACAAGATGAAGCATGACATACTGACAGTTGTGACTGGCTTGTCAGAAGTAGTTGTCCAGATTGATAAAAAAGTGGAAGAACTTAGTTCAGAAGTAGAATCTAAAATGAAGGAAGCTGATTATAAAATTTCTAATGTTGACAATAAAACGCAAAGGATTGAAAATGAAGTGACAATGATGCAATTTAGATTCATGGAGTTTGCTGTAAGACTGAGAGGAATAAAAGAAAATAACAGAGAAGATTTGAGAAAGGTTTGTGCTGATGCCCTGGCTGTGATGCTAAAGGTTAGCCCTGAGGAGATTTTGTGCAAGATGGACAAGGTCTATAGAGTGAATTCTTGGGTGGCAAGGGAAAGGCAATTGCCTAGAGATGTGGTGATCTACTTTACAGATAGAAGAATAAGAAATGATATCTTGTAAAAGTCTTTTGTTTCTACTATTCAAGTGGATGGAAGGGAGATTGGAATTTACAAAGAGTTGCCGCCTAAGATGCTAAGAGATAGAAAGGACTTTGGATTTTTGGTGACTGAATTAAAGAAACAACAAATTCCATTCAGATGGGATGCTCCAGTTGGCATAATATTGAGGTATCAAGGAGAGAGATATCGATTAAACACTGTTGAAAAAGCAGAAGATTTCTACTTCAATGTTTTTAAAACTGGCGCAACATCTCCACGTACATCCTCAGTGTTAGGTATAGAGGAGGGTGAGAAAGAGAAGCAATTTGAACAAGAGCTTGAAGAGCAGAGGAAACAGATGGAGGTGGAGGCAATGGAAACTCAAGGAGCAACAGGGGTTTTTTTGGATGAACCTTTGCTGGATCTTCCTTTAGAGGCTTTAGGTGGACCACCTAAAAATACAAGAGAAGTGGCAGTGGATCTCGATCTGATGTTGCACAATGCTAAGGACCAGCGTATAACTCGAGCAGCTTATAAACAAATTCTAGAGAAACAACAACAGCAGAGGTCTAAGCTATCGCAAGATAAGAAGGGAGTCAATGGTAAAGCACAAAAATCCGAAGCTATGGGAGGAGGTAAACCGAAGACTACCAGTCTGGAACAGAAACTTCAGCAAATGCTCTTAACGCTTCAGGAGACTACAAATGACAATTAAGTTTTTATCTTGGAATGTGAATGGATTGAATTCACCACAGAAAAGAAGGAAGATATTTCATTATCTGAGACAATTTAATAATGATGTTATTTGCCTACAAGAAACTCATATTAGAATACAAGATCAAAAATATTTGATAAATCCTAGATTAGGAGCACAGTTTATAGCCTCAAATTCGGAGAAAAAGAATGGTGTAGTGATTTATATAAATAAAAGATTGCCAGCAAAAATTTTAGAAGCAGATGATTGTGGAAGATATATAGTAATTGAACTTTCTACAGATAATGGTCCAATTCTGGTGATTGGAATTTATGCTCCTAATCAGCAACAAGAAAATTTTTATAAAATATTGTACTCTAAAATATTACAATGGGACTACAGATCTATTTTACTTATGGGAGATTGGAATGGAGTAATAGATCCCAAAAAAGATAAAAAGAGCTTGGCAAAGTCATGTGTTAAATTACCTCAGATCTTTTTTGATATGAAAGAAGATTTGGAATTGAAAGATATATGGAGAGTGCATAACCCAAAAGAACTGGACTTTACTTTTTTTTCAGACAGACATAGATCCTTCTCTAGGATTGATTTTATTCTACTCACGGCTGACTTACTCTTAAAAACAAAGAAAACAAAGATATTTCCGAGGACTTTAACTGACCATAGCCCGGTATGGATAGAAATGGAAATGGGAAAGAATGAGAGAAGATCGTGGAGAGTAAATGAAAACTTATTTAGATATGAAAAGAATGTAAATGAACTTAAAAAGCAAATGAAGGAATTTTTTGAAATGAACTTGAATAAGGGTACCCCTATTGAAATTGTTTGGGATGCGAGTAAGGCGTATATGCGGGGGGTACTGATCCATATGAATTCCAAACATAAATCAAATCAACAAAGAAAAAGATTAGAATTGGAAGGAGAGATAAAGAAAAAAGAACAGTTGCTCATAAAAAACCCAACAGATGAAAAACTACAAGGAATTATAAAACTTTTGAAAGACCAATTTCAAATGCTTACAGCGGAACAAGCAGCAACTAATTTACAATTTGCGAAACATAATACATTTTGCAATGCTAATAAGCCGGGCAGGTGGTTAGCTTACATACTGAGGAAACAACAGAGTACTCGGACTATTGGCAGTATTGAGTATGGAGGGAAGGAAGTTTTTCAACAAAGACTAATTAAAGAAGCCTTCTTAGATTATTATACCAAATTATATGCCAAAGATGATATACAGAATGAATTTATAAATAAATATCTAGAAGAAAGGAGAGTTATGAAAATTTCTAGTGATCAAAAGGAAAGAACGAGTTTACCAATAACAGCTGAGGAGATTATTGTTGCTATTAAACAACTGAAAACAGCTAAAGCTCCAGGAATGGATGGTTTAACTGCGGTGTATTATAAAACTTTACAAGCAGAAATGAATGAACATCTTAAAGACTTATTTTGTAGCATACAACAAGGGGGTAAAATACCCCCTTCATGGAAAACAGCTTTTGTTTCTTTGATACCGAAAGAGGAAGCAGGTTCTACAAAACCGGAAAATTTTAGGCCAATATCTCTCCTGAATACGGATTATAAAATTTTTGCAAAAGTATTAGCCAACAGACTAATGCCAGTTATTCAAGAGGTGATTCATCATGATCAAGCAGGATTTATAGAAGGCAGATACATGAAGGATAATGTGAGGCAAATTATAGATTTATTGGAATATCTTGAGAAGAATAAACAGATCTCTGCAGTGCTGGTGTTTTTGGATGCGGAGAAGGCCTTTGATCGAGTGAACTGGAACTTTCTATTAAAGACTTTAAGACAGATGGACTTTGGGGATCAGTTCGTGCAGACAGTTTCAGCAATTTATCAAGAGCAAACAGCACAAATTATCATTAATGGAAGCTTAACTACAAATTTCAGTATAGAAAAAGGCACAAGACAAGGTTGTCCGTTATCCCCGCTGTTGTTTATTCTAACTCTAGAAGTCTTGCTGAATACAATACGGGACTCGAGCACTTTGAATGGAATAGTTATAAGGCAAGAGGATTACAGAACAAGGGCATTTGCAGATGATCTGGTTGTTACCTTAACACGGCCGATGGAATAAATAATTCAGATGAAAGACATTATAGAAGAATATGGTATGGTATCAGGATTGAGACTGAATCAGAAAAAAACCAAGATGATAGTTAAAAATATGACAGTTGATCAAAAGAAGGAACTTGAAAGGAAGGCAGGCTTTGAAATAGTACCAAAGGTGAGATAACTAGGAGTTCAAGTTGCAGATTCAAATATAAAACTGTTCCAAAATAATTATGAGGTGTTGTGGTGAAAGGTACAAAAGGATATGGAAACCTGGAAAAAACTGCAGCTGTCTCTACTTGGAAGAATAGCAGCAGTTAAAATAAATGTTCTACCTAGATTTTTATTTTTGTTTCAAATGATTCCAGTGCTTAAAAGTGATAAACAGCTGATGGAATGGCAAAAAGGAGTGAATAAGTTTATTTGGAATGAGAAAAAGCCAAGAGTTAAATTGAAAATTATGCAAGATGTTCGTGAAAGGGGTGGTCTTAAACTTCCAAACCTACGATTGTACTATGAAGCAGCAGCGTTGACACAAGCAAGTGATTGGTTTGGAAGGACAAAGACTGGAATATTGTATATAGAGAGTTATGATCTTGAATTTGGTTGGCATGCATATTTATTCTATGAAAATAAAGTGGATAAAGTATTCAACAGCCATATGCTTAGAAACTCCTTGATGAGAGTATGGAAGAAGCACCGGTTCAAATGGGATTATAAAATACCGTTGTGGTTGGATCTTGGTCATATCATACGGAATATAAATATAAAGTCACTCGGGGGGGTTTTATACAAAGAAGTACTTTTTAATGATGGGGCAGATGGCAATTAAAGACATTAAACACACTGTTGGAAGAAGGGATTAATCTAACTTGGTTACAGTATAATCAACTTCAACTGAGATGGAGAGAGGATCAAAAAACTGGTTTAATGTTGCATGAAGAAGAATTGGTTAGACAGATAAAAGATAGAGGCCCAATGCATATCAAGAGGGTTTATAATGTTTTGTTAGAAAGAGACTCAGAAAACGAATTGGTTAAAGATTGTATGATAAAATGGGCACAAAATTTTGCAGAACCAGTTATGATGGAAACGTGGGAAAAAATATGGGTTCAGAATGTTAAATTTACGCAGTCACAGAATTTGAGGGAAAATTTTTATAAAATGTTTTATAGGTGGCATTTAGATCCTAAGAAATTGTCATGCATGTATCCTAAAGTTCAACCAAAATGTTGGAGATGTGATTGTTTGGATGCTACATATTATCATATATGGTGGACTTGCAAGAAAGTGAAGGCTTTCTGGATAAAAATTTGGTGGGTTATGCAAAATGTTCTGAAGAAAAAACTCCAATTTTCTCCTCAATTGTTTTTATTGGGCATAGTTAAGGGTTTTTCAATGGGTGAAACAAAATTGATATTGTATATGGTGACAGCAGCTAGGTTACTGATTGGTCAATATTGGAAAAGGGATGTTTTGCCTACTATTGAAGAATGGACTTTGAAGGTGGCCAGTTTTGCAGAAATGGCGAAGATATCAGCATACTTAAAAGACCGGACTCAAGAGACTTATGCATGGGAGTGGAAGAAATGGATAGATTATGTGCAGAATAAATATCAAACTAGGAAGTACCAGATAGCTTTTAGTTGAATGTTGTGTAGAAATGTATAGTATATAGGGGGTAGAATAGTTTAATGTCATGTAGAAATGTATAGTACACGGGGGGGGGGGGGGGATAGAAGGGCGGTAAATTATGATATAATATGATTTGGATTTGGATTTCACCTTGGGGAAGTCATGGGAGGAGGGGAGGGTTAGGGAGGGTTAGGGAGGGAAAGGGGGGGGGAAATGGGAAAATTTGTATTTGTAAAACTTTTTCAAAAAAAAAAGAAAAAAGAAAAAAAGAAAACAAACAGACTTTATTAGAACAGCTGAGAATTAACTCATTCTCAGCATAGACCAAACTAAATTAAAGCAAATTCTTCAAAACACCATTCCACAGTTTATCACCTGACCTTGGGATAATTAAGCAAACTGCCAAAGGCTTTTCTTGGCAGAAGTTCAGAAGCAGAAGACGCCGACAAGAAATAAATACAGTGAAACAAGAACCAATTCTCTCAACGTTGTTTTCCGGCAAAGAGGCCAAGAGCCATTGCTGGTCTTTTAAGGCTTATGGGAGGGGCCAATCATCTCTTGGCCCTACTCCTGAGTCGTCCTCTCTGCTTTATCTGCTCCTGCCTTCTGGCAGCTCTTCTCATATGTGCACTAGGAACAGGCTCCTCCTGTTCCTCTGCCACTCTACTGTCAGCCTCTGGAGGCTCCAAAGTCCACACATCAGTCCCCGATGGCCCTGGCCCCATCTCTGCCTCCGATGCAGAATCCTCATCCAGGCCTTCCCCAGCCTCCAGGACTGGCCCATGTTCTTCCTCAGCCTCATCGCTGTCCGACTCCGCTGCCAGCTCCGCAGGCTGCTGGCGGACCACAACAGGATCACATGACCCTGGGACACTGTAAACATTGTAAATACGGGTAAGTTGCCAAGTGCCTGAATTTTGATCATGTGACTGGGGATGCTGCAGCAGTCATAAGTGTGAAAAATAGCCATAAGTCACTTTTTTCAGTGCTGTTGTAACTTTGAATGGTCACTAAAAAAATGGTTGTAAGTCAAGGACTACCTGTACCAGAAATAAGTGCAAGGACTGGTCATAAGTCATATTTTTCAGAGCTCTTGTAACTTCCTTGTTTTACAACCATTCATTTAGTGACCGTTTGAAGTTACAACAGCACTGAAAATTGATTTAGGACCATTTTTCACACAATCATTGTAGCCTCCCTGTGGTCACATGATCAAAATTCAAACGTTTGACAACTGACTCATATTTATGACTGTTGCAGTGTCCTGGGATCATGTAATCCCCTTTTGCAACCTTCTGACAAGCACAGTCAATGGGGAAGCCAGATTCACTTAACAACCTTATGACTAATTTAACAACTGCAGCAATTCTTAGAACATAGAACAGTAGAGTTGGAAGGGACCTTGGAGTTCTCCTAGTCCAACCCTCTGCTTGAGCAAGAGACCCTATACCATTTCAGACAAATGGCTGCCCAGCACCCATAACCTCTGGAGGCAAGCTATTGCATTGGTTTATTGCTCTCACCATTAGGAAATTTTTCCTTAGTCTTAGGTTGCTTATCTCCTGGTTAGTTTCCATCCATTGTTTTGTGTCCTGTCTTCTGATGCATTCTGATAATTTGCCTTTTGGGTCTGGCTCTTGGAAGTAGGAGTGACCTATGCACACCTGGACCTAAACTGCCAGAAGGATCAGAGAATTCTACCCTCTGCCTTTGTCGATCAGGCAGCTCATGACATAAAGGGGCATTTACACAAGATTGTTTCAAATTGGTCTACTTTGGAGATTTTGGATTGCAAACTTCGTCTTTGACCAAGGGGAAAATTAGGAGAAGAGGAAAGGGAAAGGAAGGAGATGGAAAAAGAAAGAGAGAGAGACCGAAGGAGGCGGGCACAAAGGAAGGGAGACCTGCAGGCATTCGCAGCCCTACACAATACCAAGAGGCAACCAAGTAATTGGTTCTCTGAAAGACAAGGGAGATGCTGGCGATGTGAGGAGGAGGGAGGGATGGAAACAAGATGCAGACATTGTTTTAAATGTGGCAGAGAGGGACATTACAAACATGAGTGTAGGAGATACCCTTCGGTATCACAAGATCACAGCACCCCTCCTAGAGCCCCCTTTCAAACGGAGCCTCTCTCAACCTAGAGAGCTAGGAGAGACCAAGAATGACCCCAAAGGGTGCAGTTCGAGGATGATTTTCAGACACCCTGTCTAGCAGGGGAACCAGCAGAATTCCAAGCCACCTTTACTGGCCTCACTATTCCTTTAAGGAGTGGCCCAGAGGGTGAGCCCCTCCTCACACTCACAATAGGAGGGAAAGCATATGAGTGTTTGGTGGACATCATCCCTCATTACAAAGCCCCCTTTTAAAGGGTCAGTAGTCCCCGGAGCCAGGGATAACATCATTGGAGTAGGAGGGAAAATAATCCCCGTCGAATTTACAAATGAAATGAGGGTGGAGGTCGGTTCCTTCTCCATAGATCATTGCTTCACTATATGTTCACAGTCTCCACTGTCCCTAATGGGCAGAGATTTGCTGTGCAAACTTGGGGCCACCATTAAGTGCACTCCTGAAGGGCTGACATTAGAAATCCCAGCAAAACATACTCATTCCCTGGCCACACATCTAGTCACAGAAATAAATCAATTACATCCAGATCTAATGGATTTACCCTCTTCACTGTGGGGCTGGGACTCCACAGTGGTAGGCTTACTAAAAGGGGCTATCCCGGTAAAAATCCAAACAAAAACAGGACCGTCCCCATGTGTCCCTCAGTACAAAATTCAAGCAGAAGCAATGGAGCCAATAGGAAAATTAATAAAATCCTACCTAGAACAGGGAGTTTTCCGTATATGCACCTCCCCATGTAATACCCCTATCTTCCCAGTTCACAAACCATGACTGGACCCTGATGGCAAACCACTGTTTCACTTTATACATGATCTTAGGCTCGTCAACAATTATGTAATGCCAAGAGCCCTGATAGTACCAAACCCAGCAACCATTGTCACAGAAGTGCCAGCAACAGCCACCTATTTCACAGTGGTGGACCTGTGTACATTACGAACAGTAGCTAATTACTCAGTCAACCTAGATATGGTGGCTCGAGGAGCAGTCCCCTGTTTAAGAGCCGTGGCAGCCACCTTAGAAATAGTGAAATGTTCAAAGGACCTTGTCCTTGGACACCCCTTAACCTTAAAGGTCCCCCATGATGTTTTTGCTATTCTCCTCAAATCTCAGACCCAGGCTTTCACCCAACAACGGCTGGCTCACTATGAGACTGAACTGTTCACCTTGGACCATATCTCCTTTGAGAGATGTAGCATGCTCAACCTGGCCACTCTGTTACCCAGTCAGGAGACATTCTTCATGACTGTCTCCACCTGGTCCACGACACTGAATTACCTTGACCCGATTTGACTGACACTCCATTGCAGAACCCAGACATAGAACTCTTCACAGATGGGTCTTCCTATGTGCATGAGCCGAGGACCCAGGGGAGGGGTGGGGGGGTGGCGGTTATTATTAAAGATGGTCTTGGTCCGAGGGAGACCACTGTGCCACAGATTGTCGGATGTGAATCCCTCTTTGTGAGATGGGGTCATGGGGTTCAGATGGGCCTGTTGCTCACGTACCTGGCTCCCTGCCGTGTGGCAACGGCCCTGCCCGAACTACTCAACGTGATAGCCACGGTGGCAGTTGATACACCCAGGCTTATGGTCATGGGTGATTTCAATCTGCCATCCGTTGGTGAAACGTCTGAGATGGCCCAGGAGTTCATGGCTTCCATGACGGCCATGGACCTGACCCAGCTAGTTCATGGCCCCACCCACAGGGGGGGTCACACTCTGGACTTGATTTTTGTCTCTGGCCAGTGGTTGAGTGGTCTTGTTATAGGGGATATAGACATGAAACCCTTGTCATGGTCAAATCACTCGCTCCTTCGCCTAGACCTTCAAACCGCTACACCCCACCGCAGGGAGGCGGAGCCTACAAGATGGGCCCGCCCCAGGCGCCTGATGGATTCTGATAGATTCCAGATGGAGCTTGGGCCATTTCCTGAGGATCTAGCACATGACTCGGTCGAGGACCTGGTGGCAGCCTGGGATTGGGCCGCTATTGGGGCCTTAGATCGAGTCGTGCCTTTGCGGCCTCTGACCCGGTGCCGATCCCTCGTGGCTCCTTGGTTCACTGAGGAACTGAGGGAGATGAAGCGCCAGAAAAGACGCCTGGGGAATGGTTGGAGGGCCAGTCTCTCTGAATCTGATCGAACACTGGTAAGGTCGCATATTAAGACCTACCTAGTGGCGATAAAAGCGGCAAAGTTTAACTACTTTTCCGCTCTTATTGCATCATCAGAGAATCGTCCGGCAGCCCTGTTCAGGGTGACCCGCTCCCTGCTTCAACCGGGAGTGCGGGAGGACCCCCTGGAGGGCAGGGCTGAGGATTTCGGACGATATCTGTATGACAAAATCGCTCAGATCTGGGGGGATTTGGACTCTGACTGGGTAGATCCGGGCAGGGTGACGAGGAACAGTCTTGAGAACGTCATCTGGGAAGAGTTTGACTCTGTGACTCCGGATGACGTGGACAGGATTTTGGGGAGACTCAATGCGACCACATGTTTACTGGACCCGTGTCCCTCCTGGTTAGTACTGGCTTCCCGGGAGGTTACACGAGGCTGGCTCCAGGGAATTATCAACGCTTAGTTGAGTGAGGGTCACTTCCCAGCTGCCTTGAAAGAGGCGGTGGTGAGGCCTCTCCTCAAGAAGCCCTCCCTGGACCTGGCAGTATTGGCCAGCTATCGTCCTGTCTCCAACCTTCGCTTTGTGGTGAAGGTTGTTGAGAGTGTGGTCGCACGACAGTTTCCACAATTCCTGGAGGAAACATCATATCTAGATCCGTTCCAGTCGGGTTTCAGGCCTGGGCACAGCACTGAAACAGCATTGGTCGCGTTGGTTGATGATCTCTGGAGGGCTCGGGACAGGGGTTGCTCCTCTGTTCTAGCCTTGTTAGACCTCTCAGCGGCTTTTGATACCATCGACCATGGTATCATGCTGCACCGGTTGGAATAGTTGGGGATGGGGGGCACCGTGTTACGGTGGTTCTCCTCCTTTCTCTCTGACCGGTCGCAGTTTGTGTTGGCAGGGGGGCAGAGGTCGACCTCGAGGCCTCTCATTTGTGGAGTGCCTCAGGGGTCGGTCCTCTCGCCCCTTCTGTTCAACATTTATGTGAAGCCGCTGGGTGAGATCATCTGTGGCTTTGGGGTGAGATACCACCAGTACGCTGATGACACCCAGCTGTACATCTCCACCCCAGGCCACCCCAACGATGCCCTTGAAGTGATGTCTCAGTGCCTGGAGGCTGTGCGGATCTGGATGGGGAGGAACAGGCTCAAGCTCAACCCTTCCAAGACTGAGTGGCTGTGGTTCCCGGCATCCCGATATAGTCAGCTGACTCCATTGCTGACTATTGGGGGCGAGTGTTTGGCCCCCACGGAGAGGGTGCGCAATCTGGGTGTCCTCCTGGATACGCAGCTGTCCTTGGAGGAACATCTGACGGCTGTGGCCAGGGAGACGTTTTGTCAGGTTCGCCTGATTTGCCAGTTGCACCCCTTTTTTGATCGGGATTCCGTGTGCACAGTCACTCACGCCCTCGTCACCTCTTGCCTGGACTACTGTAACGCTCTCTACATGGGGCTCCCCTTGAAGAGCACCCGGAGGCTCCAACTGGTCCAGAATGCGGCCACGCGGGTAGTTACGGGAGCTGCATGGCGCTCCCACATAACACCGCTCCTGCGTGAGCTGCACTGGCTCCCAGTGGTCTTCCGGGTGCGCTTCAAGGTGTTGGTTACCACCTTTAAAGCGCTCCATGGCATAGGACCTAGTTACCTTCGAGACTTCCTGCTGCCACCGACGACCTCCCATTGACCCGTACGCTCCCACAGAGAGGGCCTCCTCGGGGTGCCATCAGCCAAACAATGTAGGTTGGTGACCCCCAGGGGGAGGGCCTTCTCTGTGGGGGCACCTACCCTCTGGAATCAGCTGCCCCCAGAGATAAGGAGAATCCAAGACCTTGGTGCCTTCCGCCGCGCCCTTAAAACTTTCTTATTTCAGCAAGCCGGGCTGGCTTAACAAATTCTTTTAATAATTTTAATTGGTTTTGTCTTTTTAAATTTGGGGCCAAACAGAGATATTTCTTTTAATTGTTTTTAATGTTTGTATTATATGTTTTTATCTGGCTGTACACCGCCCTGAGTCCTCAGGGAGAAGGGCGGTATATAAATTTGAAATAAAATAAAAAAATAAAATAAAAAAAATGAGGGAATGAGGGTTTCAGGAGCCGCAGTAGTCTCCCTCCATGAGACCATCTGGGCTTTCCCACTCCCTCCCTAATACAGTGCTCAAATGGCCAAGCTTCTAGCCTTAGCAAAGGCTTGCGAAGCCGCTAGGAACCGGTCTACTAACATATATACCGATTCCAGATACGCTTTTGGAGTTTGTCATGCGACGGGTGCCTTGTGGAAGCAGTGAGGTTTTTTAACTTCAACTGGGCACCCAATTGCTCATGCAACCCTAGTCTCCAAATTACTGGAAGCCATCCAGCTGCCCAAAACTCTAGCAGTCATCCACTGTAAAGCCCATCAAAGGGATGACTCCATGGTCACTAATATGCAATAATAAACCAATATGCAGACGCCACTGCAAAATGGGCTGCCACCCAACCTCTGCCAACATCAGTTACACTCCCAGCCCTGGGAGTAGACACCAAAATCCCTTACAAAGACTTCCTAGAGCAGTGATGGCAAACCTTTTCGGCACCGAGTGCCGAAACCGGAGTGCATGAGCGCCGGAGCACTGGAAACCCGAAGACCAGCTGGCTGGTGCACATGTGTGTGCCGGAAACCAGAAAACCAACTGGCGATGGTGCACTTGCCCACAGGGCTCTGTGTGCCACTGCTGGCACATGTGCCACAGGTTCGCCATCACGGTTCTAGTATGTAGAGATCAGCTCACCCATTGGATAGATGGGTGAGCTGATCTCCCATTGGACGGCTCCCCTGCCGTCATGCCACTGCCCTTGAGACAGCAAGGCACATGCTAAAGGACATAGTCCCCAGGTTTGGAATACCAAGTGTCCTGGACATGGACAGAGGTACACATTTTGTGTCTCAAGTCATCACTCATGTCTTGCAGGCCTTGGGGACCGCCCAGAACCTTCACACACTCCTTCACACCCTTGCTCATCTGGTGGGGTTGAGAGAGAGAACAAAGGATTCGAGACCCACTGTTCTGCCCCAGCTACAGACCCCAAAGAATGCAGCACACACAAAGTGTGTGACCGCTGATGGGCCACAACACCCACTTAGGAAAGCTCTGTCAGGAAACCCACTTACCATGGCTCCAAGTACTGCCCTTAGCCCTATTTCATCTTAGGACCCGACCTCGGAAAGACTTAGGCATTTCCCCATTCGAGCTGCTGTTTGGCCATCCACCAGATACCCTGAAAGTCTTAGATCCCCAATCCCTTAGTTTAGAAAGAGGGGAGGTGATTTTTATCATCATATCTTTCAGCCTTGCATCAACAGCTCTGCAGACTTTGGAGACAGAGTCCCCTAACCCAGGCCCTGCCACTTGAAGAAAACCTCCACCCCTTTGAGACTGGATCTGGATTAAGTCCTTCACCAGGAAATCACCACTGCTACCCAAGTGGAACAGACCCTTCCAGATCCTCCTCACAACCCACACCACTGTAAAGGTTGCAGAAAGAAATGCCTGGATACATTGGAAACACATCAAACCAGCAGTCTTTGATCATAGCACAGAATCAGCCTCAACGCAGAAGGTCCCACCCCTGCAACTACAAAAGGATCCAGAGACTGACAAGTGGGCAGTAAAGACACTGTTTTGCAGTGAATATAACAGGGAGGAAATGGGAGTCTGTTTTGACATTTTGTTTAATTTACCTGATGAAACATGTAACTGAGGTTTTTGTGGAAACTAACTTATTTCCTGAGAAAAGAAATGTGTGGAAATACTTGGCCAGAGAGGTATTGAACACGACTGATTTCTGTCTACAGGGAGGCAGGTCAGTCAAGGACATCTTAGCAACCTGCCTTATAGGAGTAGCAACTCACTCACAGGCCATCCAGAATTTTACAAAACTCAGGGATTTCAAACTAGCACCAACATATTCCACCATTTATGACTGGGGACCTGGCACAAACTTCAAGGATAGGACCATGTTTGTCTTAAACACCACTACAGTAACCAAAGCAGCCCTGTGTTTTGAGATGGAAGGCTGCAACCCCTTAAAGGTGCCTGATTGTCATGTTCTAGACAATACAGCCCTTGGCTGTAACCACACTTCACTTACACACACATCAAACTCCAATTTTCAAAGTCCAATTTTCTATGTTTTAAAAGGTATTTAGCTTTTCTCCCCTTTGTTCCTTTCTTTCAGGTCTAGGATCTTTCTCTCTATGGTTATTTGCTGCTTTAAATAGTTCTAAGAGTCTCTTTTCCTGGATTTTCTTCTTCTTCTTTTTTCTTTTAAAGTTAGGGTCTAAATAAAAAAGGAATCTTCTCACCCAGCTCCAGTCACTGTTCATCTACACTGCTCCTGCACATTCCTTTGTTGCCTCGGCTGTCCCAGATTCATGGCAGCCATGATGGCTGCCTCTTCTCTTTGTCGTGGATGAGAGGGAAGAAGCCCTGGGTCAAGCAGGAGACTTGCAGCTCTCTGCAACCTGTAGGGCGCCCCTCTTTACTTCACCACCCCTACAGGATGGCTTTAGCGACTTTCGGAGCCCTCCAACAAGGAGAACTTGGCATGAGAGCACAGAGACCCGCTCATCATGTCCGATCTCGCCGTGGCATCAGCCAGAAGTCCCGTGTGCCATTGTAACTTCAAATGATCACTAAATGAATGGTTGTAAATCAAGGACTACCTATGTTATGACTATTGTCAGAGTTATCCTTCACTAATTGTGCTAGCTGCTATTTTACTACAATGTGTATTGCTTGGTATGTTTTTACCTTGATGGAGATGTTGATTTGGGTTAGACTCTCTTACAAGCCTAGATGGATGGATGGATGGATGATATGGAAAAAGAAAGCTGGACCAAGACAAAGGATTTATGGCATGTGTCTGTGTGAGTGCCTAGGACAGAGTTGTTCAACTGTAGCAACTTTCAAATTGTTGTGGCTCCATTGCCTGAGCCTGGGCTATCGACAGATGCAGACTCTGAGAGTGAGGGGAAGGAGTTGGCAAGGCCTCCCTCTCCAGGACCCTCCTCTCTGGCAATGCCTCCGGAGGACACCGAAGGCCAAACGATAGGCTCAGAGCCAAGCACGTCCCTGCAGCCACAGGTGGACAGCGCCGAGGAAGATAAGTGCTGGCTGGACCCTCGACAGAGGCGCAGGGAGAAGCGTGCACAGCAGAGGGGAAGGCATGCCAGAGATTAGCTGAGTCACTGGACCACACCCCACAGGGTATAAATGTGGGTGTGGTGGCCGGTTCAGTTTGTGATGAGCAAAAACTGGAAATACTCCATGATCTCTGTGTTACTGGACTTTGCCTGCTTTATCGGACTGCATTTGGACTAATCCTTGTATTATTGACACTCTGCCTGTTTTATCGGAATGCTGCAGTCTAATCTTTGTTTTGTGTGAGTAAAGTCTGAATTGGCAGCTAGCCACTGGGTTGCTGCCAGCTTTATCATCAAAGAGTTTTGTCGTGTGGCTTATTAACTCCAGGCCGTCTGTGGGTGTGTGTGCGTGGTACGGGGACAGAACACAAATGTGTGGACCTCAACTCCCAGAATTCATAGCTGGCTGGGGTCACAAAGGTTAGAAAAAATGTCACAAAGGTTGGAAAATGCTAGTCTCAGATCTTGAAAATTAAAAACGCCATCTCCTATCAGTCACGTTTCCTAGGCAATAATCCATACAGTAAATGTTTTGCTATCACTTCCCAGCTCACACTCTGAGATTTCCTGATGGTGCCCCATCCATGAGCCAGCCAATTCTCTCAGACAGACAAACTCAACAAGACCTGGACCCCTCACAAGTCAGTCTTTCAGTGAAAATGGGTGTGTTGAACCCCCAACCCCAGGAATACCTCTAATGGTCATTTATGAAAGGGACCAGGGGGGATCTCTCTTCATCAACCGAGAAAATTTTTCCCTGCAGCATTTTGGCATGAAAAGCTGAAACTCATATCTTCTGGATTGCTTCCAATTTTACACACACACACATGCAAGCACACCCACCTACCCACCCCAAAGTCTCCCGTTGTCTCCTCTAAGCAAGAAATCCCTTAACCCGGTGTTGCAGCACATTAAAAAATTGAAAATACAGGTAGTTGACTTACAACAGTTCATTTAGTGACCATTCAAAGTTATGATGATACTTTAAAAAGTGACTTATGGGGCAGAGGGGTGGAGCTTCCCACAATACCAGTCACAAAGAATGGAACTCTCAGTTCTTGTGCTGACTTCTCCCTGTTAGTGGGCTCCAAACAGAGTGAAAGCTGCCTTGTGGGGGTGGCGAAGCTAAGGAGGGGCGCCCTGTGAGGTCGCAGGAGAGAATGCAACTCTCCTGCCGAAACCCAGGGCTTTTCTTTTTTCCCTCTATGCCACGACGGGAAGTAGAGACAGCCTAAGATGGCTGCCACAAAGCTGGGATAGCAGATGACCATCTAAGCACAGTGCAGGAGTGGACATTGGTGAACAGTGTGTGAACTGGGTGAGAAGAATTATTTCTATTCAAATTTTAACCCCAAAGAAACACAGAGGAACTGTTGACTTAGAGCTATCTGTTAAATGGCAAACAAGCACTTTGGAAAGTGATTAAGTGATTAGCAACCGGAAGGAGGAGATTTAAAGAGAGGAAACAATTTATTCTTTAAAAATACAGGCATTCTAAAATGCTGGAACTATGGATTTAAAAAATCAGCATTGCTTTTTCACTCGAATTTGAAAATGCTGGAATTATTTACTTACAAAACCTACTCTGCTTCTAAAACTGTTTTATAATCAAATGAAGATCGACTAGTAAATTGAAACTTAAGTGGAGAGTGCCACCTGCTGACGAAAGGAAAAATTACAAATTTGGAAATACCTATATGAAAGACAGTGTAAATATTGGATTACCTTTAATTATCCCATGACTTCTGGAGACCTAAATATGAAAATGAGGAAGCTATTTAATTAAAGAGACATTTGAATGTTATACTAGAAGATTGAATCTGTAAAGGGGATGCAAAGAGGCTTTTGATAACCTCTGGGACTATCTACATGGAACTGATTGTTTACTTATGGGACATAAAGAATTAGGACTAGTGTACTCCTTGAAGGGTAACTGAAGGACTGAATAAACAGCCCTTGGACTGTTGGACAAAAGTTGAAATAAAATAAGAGACATAATAAGGAAGAAATGGGTGGAATTTCGATGGAGATGGAGTTACTTTTTCAAAATACAAAAGATGTCATGGAGAAAGGATTTAAGGAGATCATGGAAAAAATGGAAAATACCATATGAGGGATGATGAGCAAAGACCAAGGTGCCCAGGAAAGGGAGGAGTCAACAGAAGAAATGAAGGAGGAAGAGGATAACCATTACAACCATTGCAGCATCCCCACAGTCACATGATCAAAATTCGGACGCTTGGCAGCTGACTCATATTTATGACGGTTACAGTGTCCCGGGGTCACATGATCCCCTTTTGCGACCTTTTGACAAGCAAAGTCAATTGGGAAGCCCAGTTTACTTAACAATTGTGTGACTAACTTAACCACTGCAGTGATTCACTTAACAACCATGGTCAGAAAGAACATAAAAAGGGGCAAAACTCATTTAACAATTGTCTCACTTTTGAAAAAATGAAGGGGGAAGAGGCTCAGTGCTACCTCTTCTTTCATGGTGGCGGGGGGAGGAACGGGACTTAATTTGAATGAGATCCCCTCCAGATCTCAGCTCCAGATCCTAGTGAGGGAAAAATGGTCTTCTGAAGCCCAGCCACCCTCAAAAAAATCCTTCCAGGATGCAGAAAGGGGGACCCAAATGTACAGTTTACCTTCCCGACCATCTCTGCAATTCCATGCCTCTGTTGTTCTGTGAAATGGGCCTATTGACAAGGGTGAGCCATTAATTAAATCATTTATTTATTTATTAAATTCATTTAATTATTTGTTAAACTTGTCAAATTATATTTATTGAATTTATTCAGTTATTTATTAAACTCAGTGTATTCAGTTATTTCTTCAATGTATTCAGTTATTTATTAAATTTAGTTAGGTAGTTATTACATTTATTGATGTAGCTATTAAATTTATTTATTTATTTATTCAGAGATTCATTAAGGTTAGCTTTTGTGGAAGCTATTTAGTTCTTAAAGTTAGTGATTGGTTACATTTAGTTATTAACAATATTAACAATAATAAATTATTAAGGTTATGGAGTTATTCATTAAATTTAGTTAGTCATAAAATTGAGCTAGCCATTTATCACATTTTATTTATGTATTCAGTCATTCATTAAATTTATATGCTGCCCATCTTACTATCAAGTGATTCTGGAGTGCTGATAATGCCCCAAACAATGATAAATAAAAGAATAAAAAGGTTACAAACATTAAAACCTTGGACACTGAAAGCTAAGGTATTAAGAGAGAAAGAAAGCAGGGAGCATCTCTATATTTTATATAAATATAATTGGATAACTTATTTATACTGTTATTTATGCAATTGTAAGGCATTGCTCAACAGTGAGATGGGCGATTTATAAAATAAATAAATGAAGAAATAAAATTTAATGAACCATATAGAGGTAGTCCTTGACTTACGACAGTTCATTTAGTGATTGTTCAAAATTACAACAGCACTGAAAAAAAGTGACTTATGATCATTTTTCACACTTACGACCGTTGCGGCATCCCCATGGTCACATGATCAAAATTCAGACACTTGGCAAGTGACTCATATTTATGACAGTTGCAGAGTTTCAGGATCATGTGATCACCTTTTGAGACCTCCTGACAAGCAAAGTCAATAAGGAAGCTAGATTCACTTAACAACTGCAATGGTTCACTTAACAACTATGGCAAAAAAGGTCATAAAATGGGGCAAAACTCACTTAACAAATGTCCCACTTAGCAGCATAAATTTTGCTCTCAATTGTGGTCGTAAATCAAGGACTACCTGTATTTTTCATTGGCTGGGCTAGGAAGGAAATCTGGATGGGAATTAATGGGAAGAGAACAATTTTGAGCTGGTTAACAGTATGTTTTGCATTAGGCCAAAATCCTTGCAAGTCACTTTTTAAATTCTTTGCAATTCCTGTCCTTTTAACTTGTCTTGCTATCTATTTACACACGATGTTTTAAATTGCAAATTTGCAATTGAAGCAGCCCAGCTTTCTCTCTCCATTTTGTCAAAATAACGCACCCTTCCCTTTGTCTCAAAATAATTCTATTTATTTGTTCGTGTAAATGATGCTTCCTCATTTTTAAAATTTAAATTAAATTAAAATTAATCCTACATCTTTTCTCTTTTCAGCCATCATATTCCTCTTTGCTTTGGACCACTTTTTAATAGGAAAAAGTCCCTTGCGACACAAAGTTGATTTTGTGATGTTCTACAAAGCACCATTGATGTTGATATTGTAGTGTTCACAATAATCATAATTGACTTTTGCATCAGGCTTTTATTTTTCTATTTGGGTTTTATTTTTGCATGGGGTTTTATTTTTGCATTGGAATTTATTTTTGCATTAAGGTTTTATTTTTCTATTTGAGTTTTAGTTCTGCATTGGGGTTATATATTTTTTAAGCAGCCCAGAGTCACACTGAGCAAGTTGGGCGGCCATATATGTTTTCATAATACTGTAAATAAATAATAAAATAAAATAAAAAACGAACACATTTGTAATGCAATCCAAATATTTATGGAAAGAATAAGACAGAAGTTGCTTCTCTCCTTGATTAGTTTTCACTCATTGCTTCTTGTCCTACCCTCAGGTGCTTTGGAGAATAGCTTGACTCCTTCTTCTTTGTGGCAACCCCTGAGATATCGGAACACTACTATCATGTCACCCCTAGTCCTTCTTTTCCTTAAACTAGACATACCCAATTCCAACAACCGTTCTTTATATGTAAAGGAAGACACCCCCCCTCCCCAGATAGAATAAAATATAAGACACTCAAACATAACACAGAGAAATTAAATCAGAAACCATTTAAACTAAAACACAAAGAAAAACCCTGCCTGGCTCGTTAACAGCCTCCTAGCCTCTAGCGAGCCAGCAGGAAAACACTTAAGATTAGCTAAACCACAGGAATGCAGCTAGCGCAACTATGTTGCAAATACGGAAACATATCAGCTCGTTAAACCAGTCACCAAAACAAAGGCACACAGGAGATAGCCAGAATTTGAACCCAGCTTCCCCAGAAACGGAAGATTAACTTTTTTCCTGCTCAGCAAAACTTAATAGAAGAAATTAACTCATCAATAGACACAAGATTACACGTCACAAAAAACTGTTGCCAAACAGAAAACTCAGAAAAGTATAAGAACTCACAGTTGTATATCAATCATCCTAGCTAGCTGGGGAATCACGCTGAATGTCACTCATCTTGATTTCTTATCATTATACTTCTTTCCGGCAGCTGGCTTCTTGATTCAATTTATTCTCCTATGCGCTGATCATTGCGTCTGGCTGGAGAATCCTCACAAGGGGGCATTTCCCCCCACCCAACATATGTTTTAGCCTCCAGTCCCCTAATCATCTTTGTTGCTCTTTGTTGTCGTCCATCAGCAGCCTCCGGAGCTGGCAGCGGAGTTGGACAACGACGAGGCTGAGAAAGAACATGGGCCAGTCCTGGAGGCTGGGGAAAGCCCAGATGAGGGCTCTATGTCAGAGGCAGAGATGGGGCAAGGGCCATCGGGGAGTGAGGTGCGAACTCCAGAGCCTCCAGAGCCTGATAGGAGTGAGGCAGAGGAACAGGAGGAGCCTGTTCCTAATGCACGCATGAGAAGAGCTTCCAGAAGGCAAGAGCAGCTCAAGCAAAGAGGACAACTCAGGAGTAGGGCCAAGATATGGCCCCTCCCATACGGCTTAAAACAGACCAGCAACGGCATTTGGGCTTTGCCGGAAAACAACGTTGGTAGCTTCGTCTTCGTCTTCTTCTTCGTCTATGTCTTGTATTTATTTTTGTATCTGTGACTTCTGAACGTTTGCCAAGAAAGGCCTTTGGCAGTTTGCCTAATTGGACCAAGGTTTGAGATAGGACTGAGGAATTTGTGTTGGGAGGAATTTATTTATTTATTTATTTATTTATTTATTTATTTATTTATTTATTTATTTATTTATTTATTTATTTATGCAGTTTATATGCCGCCCTATCTCCGAGGACTCAGGGCGGCTCACAATGGTAAAATGCATAATTCCTTATTAAAACGATATAAAATTAAAACCCAGTTTAAAACAGTTTAAAATTCATTAAAAACCCCCCATCAGTCCAGGCTATGGAACAACCAGGTCTTCAACTCGCGGCGGAACGAGCGAAGGTCAGGGGCCATCTGGAGCTCCAACGGAAGTTGGTTCCAGAGGGTGGGTGCACCCACAGAGAAAGGTCTCCCCCTGGGGGTCGCCAGCCGACACTGTCTGGCCGACGGCACCCTGAGGAGGCCCTGTCTGTGGGAACGCACCGGGCGTTTGGGGATTGTTGCTGGCTGCAGGGGGTCCAACAGATATCCCGGGCCTAGGCCATGAAGGGCTTTATAGGTGATAACCAGCACCTTGAACCTCACCAGAAGGGCAACTGGTAACCAATGCAAGCCGCGCAGGAGGGGTGTAACATGGGAGCGTCGGGACACTCCCATCACAACCTGCGCGGCTGCATTCTGTACCAACTGAAGCCTTCAAGTGGTTTTCAAGGGCAGCCCTAGGTAGAGAGCGTTGCAGTAGTCAAGATGGGAGGTGACCAGCGCATGAGTAACGGTGCGTAGGGCATCTTGGTCCAAGTAAGGGCGCAACTGTCGCACAAGGCGAACCTGGGCAAATGCCCCCCTGGTCACGGTCGTCACATGGTCTTCCAGAGACAACTGTGAATCCAGGAGGACACCCAAGTTGCGAGCCTTATCCACAGGGGGTAACACCTCACCCCCGATGGTCAACGATGGAACATCTCGATCGGAACAAGATGCCAGTACCCACAGCCACTCGGTCTTGGCAGGGTTGAGTCGAAGCCTGTTCCTCCCCATCCAGGTCCATACCGCTTCCAGGCAACGGGACATCACGTCGAGGGCATCACTGGGCTGGTTTGGGATGGATATAAAAAGCTGGGTATCATCAGCGTACTGATGATACCGCACCCCAAAACCATGGATGATCTTCCCAAGAGGCTTCATATAGATGTTGAACAGGAGAGGCGAGAGGACTGACCCCTGGGGCACCCCACAAGTGAGGGGCCTCAGAGCCGACCTCTGCCCCCCTGCCAACACTGCTTGCGTATGGCCCGAGAGATAGGAGGAGAACCACCATAGAATGGTGCCTCCCACTCCCAACCCCTCGAGCTGTCGCAGCAAGATACCATGGTCGATGGTATCAAATGCCGCTGAACGATCCAAGAGGACCAGAACAGAGGAATATCCCCTGTCCCGAGCCCTCCAAAGATCATCCACCAGTGCGACCAATGCCGTCTCCGTGCTGTACCCCGGCCTGAAACCCGATTGGTATGGATCCAGGTAGTCTGTATCCTCCAGGGCCAATGGGAGCTGCCGTGCCACTACGCTCTCAACAACCTTCGCTACAAAGCGAAGGTTGGAGATTGGACGAAAGTTATCCAATATGGTTGGATCCAAGGCACGTTTCTTGAGGAGGGGTCTCACCACCGCCACTTTCAGGGCGGCAGGGAAGATCCCCTCATTCAAGGATGCCATTATTACTGCCTGGATCCAATCCCATGTCACCTCTTAGGCCGCATAAGCTAGCCAGGAGGGACACGGGTCCAGTACACACATGGTGGCACTCAAAATTTGCTTTAATTTAGTTGAACGACGCTGGGAATGAAGTAATTCTCAGCTGTTCGAATAAAGTTTGTTTGTTTTTTCACTGACTGATTTTCCTACTACTTACTTGGGCCTGGGTCACAACACTCTTTTCTGCACTCCTTCTAGAGTCTCAACATCTTTTTTACATTGTGGCGACCAAAACTGGATGCAGTACTCCAAGTGTGGCCTTACCAAGGCATTATAAAGTGGTATTAACACTTCACATGATCTTGATTCTATCCCTCTGTTAATGCAGCCTAGAACTGTTCTGGCTTTTTTGGCAGCTGTAGCACACTACTGGCTCATATTTAAGAGATTGTCCACTAGGACTCCAAGATCTCTCTCACAGTTACTACTATTGAGTGAGGTATCACCTATACTGTACCTGCACATTTGATTTTTCTTGCCTAAATGTAGAACCTTACTTTTTTCACCATTGAATTTCATTTTGTTAGATAGCGCCCAAGTCTGTCAAGATCCTTCTGAATCTTGGAATCTTGTTCCGGTGGCTCCACGTTCCCCGAACGGATGCTCCTTCAGGAGCTCCAGCCCCGTGATTCCGTTTGCCGCTAGAACAGCGAAAATCAGCTGTTCTAGCGGCTTGAAATTCTCCCCCAGGGAAAAAGGGGGAGAGAAGAGCAGAAGGGTCTGGGTAGAGCTCCCCTAGACCCCCCAGGCTTTTTTTTTAAGCTTGGGGCTTGCAGGGTGAGAGCTCCCTGAAAGCCTTTCAGTGCTCCGGATCCGGGATGATTCTGCTTTATGCAGAACAAGGGGTCGTGACCACACCAGCAGTGCAATTTTAAGGATTATGAGAAAATTTGAATCTGGATGCTGGCAGAGCAAAATCAGGAGAACAGAAAATGCAAGTATTAAACTTTAACTCTGTTTAAAACAAAGAAAAAAAGATGGCACTTAAGGGCGGCAAAAACGAAACTTATACGTGAAAGTGATCGTTAAAGCTGCAACATTTATTATTTATTTATTTATTTATTTATTTATTTATTTATTTATTTATTTATTTATTTTATTATATTTCTATACCGCCCTTCTCCTGCAGGACTCAGGGTGGTGTACAGCCAGGATAAAACATAGCGTATAAAATTTAAAAACATTTTTAAAAACAATTAAATAATTTTGGCCCAAAATTTAAAACAACCCAATTAAAACCAAAATTCGATTAAAAAACAGAGGATGGGATCAAGCCAGGCCATCTAGATGGAACAAGTGTGTCTTCAGGGCCCGACGAAAAGTCCGGAGGTCTGATATCATGCGTATCTCAGGGGGCAGGTCATTCCAGAGGGCAGGTGCTGCCACAGAGAAGGCTCTCCCCCTGGGGGTCACCAGCCGGCACTGCCTGGCCGACGGCACCCTGAGGAGGCCCTCTCTGTGTGAGCGAACCGGTCGGTGGGAGGCTATCGACAGCAGAAGGCGGTCTCGCAAATACCCCGGCCCTAAGCCATGGAGTGCTTTAAAGGTGGTCACCAACACCTTGAAGCGCACCCGGAAGACCACAGGAAGCCAGTGCAGCTCGCGCAGGAGAGGTGTTATATGTGAGCGCCCCGTTGCTCCCATAATCCCCCACGCGGCCGCGTTCTGGACCAACTGCAGCCTCCGGGTGCACCCCAAGGGGAGCCCCATGTAGAGAGCATTGTAAAAGCTACTGGATTACCCGGCAAGAAAAAGGATTTAAAGTGCTAGTGAAATGAAAAAGACTATGGTATTGACTCTAACTACTTTATACTGTGGGAGCGAACCGGCCAGTTCGTTCCCACAGAGAGGGCCTCCTCAGGGTGCCGTCGGCCAGACAATGCCGGCTGGCGACCCCCAGGGGGAGAGCCTTCTCTGTGGTGGCACCTACCCTCTGGAACAATCTACCCCCAGAGATACGAGTGATCCCAGACCTCCGGACTTTTCGTCGGGCCCTTAAAACCTACTTTTTTCAGTTAGCCAGGCTGTCCTGATTTTATGGTTGGTTTTTAAAATTTGATATTGATTTTAATTGAAATGTTTTAAATTATGGGCCAAACTTTATTTAATTATTTTAAACCTATTTTAACTTTTGTGTACAAATGTTTTATTTTGGCTGTTCACCGCCCTGAGTCCAAAAGGAGAAGGACGGTATAGAAATATATTGGAATCAATTGAAAGGACTATTCAAAATTATAATCTGGAGAACAACAATGTTTTGCTGGCTGGAAAAGAGGAAGAAAATCAACTTATTTCGACTTTGGAGCAGGGAAAAGAAGCTGTCAGGATCACGATGGAAGTTGGCACACTGAAAACAGAGGTTTTGGCAGAAGGTTCTATGCAGTTAACTGGAAAGCAGCAAATAGACTCTTTCTCGCAGACTGTTTCAAGGAAGGAAGTGACTGATTATATAAGCAGGAAGAGTCGAAATGGAGGTTTTGAATTGAAGGAGATAACTTTTAGAAGAGAACAATTTCCAAAGATGCATCAGCCTCAAATCTATATTCAAAAATTTTCAAAAATAAAAGCAGGGGGAGGAGCAATGTTGAAGAAAGTACTATTGCAGAAGAAGGACTGGAAAAAATATAGAAAGAAAGGAAGAATTGAAGATTAGTTTCTTTTGGGGAGGATTTTAATACTAAATTTGAAAAGTCTACTGAAATTAGTATCTTTTAAGTTTAAGTAAAAATGTTTAACTAAAAATGGATAGCTTTTTAAAAAATTATCAAGGTATTAAAATGGTTAACTTTAAATTTAATTGATAACTTTCTGAAAGTTTTGAAACAGATATTTTGAAGGATGAACTCAAGAGTCAGAAATAATTTAACTCAATGGATTAATAGTATTTTTAAGGTTATATTGTGAAGAATATTCTATTGAAGTGTTTTTTTTAGGAAAAAAAACTTACTGAAGTATTAAAATGGTTAATTTAAAATTGAATGGATATAAAATAATATTTTTTTCTTCTTGAAAGATATGCTTTAAAGAAAGTTTTATAATGTTTAAATTAGAATTCTAAAAGGGGAGGCTGATGAACAATTTTTAAAAGAGGAGTTAAAGAGTGTGAGGGGGTTGTGAATCTTGTAGTAAGTTAGTATATTTTAGCTTATGTTTGTTTAATGCTATACCCTGTTTTTGCTCTGGGAAGTTGGGGGTGGGGGTGGGGAAGGGGGGTTGAAGGTTGTGTGGGGATAAAATGGTTGTCTAATTCTTAATAAAATTAAAAGATAGTTTAATGAATAAATGTATTATTAATAAATGTATTAATAGAGAAGTAAGAAAAGTGGGGGAAATGTTATAATAAAGGAAATGATGATATTAAGATATGATAAATATTGGAAGAGTAGAAAGAAGACACAAAAGATGTATTTAGAAGATATATTGACTGATTGATTATGTATTGTTTGTTTGTTTGTCTATAAAATAAAATAAAAACTTTTTGGAAAAAAAAAGATCCTTCTGAATCTTAAGCCTATCTTCTGGAGTGTTGGCTATTCCTGACAGCTTGGTGTCATCTGCAAATTTAATGAGTGCCCATCTATCCCCTCGTCCAAATCATTAATGAAGATGTTGAAGAGTACTGGGACTGAGTCAATGATTTCTCAGGAATTAAAAGAAATATGGACTATAAATGAAGAGGGAGGTAGTAATATAGGTGTAATATGGGATGCAATGAAAGCAGTAGTGAGAGGTTTAGGGATAAAATACTCTTATAAAAAAGATATAAAATGGTTGGAGGGGGAAATTAGAGAACTAGAGAGTAAATATATAGAAAGTAGAGAGAATAGGATTATGTTAGAATTATTAGCTAAAAGAAAAGAGTTGCAAAATATTGAGAGAGAATAGGTTCAAAGAAATTAATATATTTAAACAGGAAATTTTATGAAAATAGTAATAAAAATTCTAGAATGTTGGCTAGAGCCACACAAGTTAAAAAGGCAAAAAGCCTGATTGGAGTAATAAAGAATGATAAGGGGGAAAGATGTAACATGATGAGAGAAAAATTGTTGATATTTCAGAAGTTCTTTGAAAAGCTATATAAGGGAAATGACATAAATGTGAATGAAAGTCAGGCACATATAGAAAAGAATTTAAATTGTAAAATTCAAGAATATGATAAAAAAATAATGGAATCACAAATAGAAGAAAAGGAGATAGTGGAAGTTATTAATAAATTGAAAATAGGTAAGGCACTAGGGTTAGATGGACTAGGCGCAGAATATTATAAAAATTTTAAAGGACTATTGGTGCCAAAGATGAAGATAATGTTTAATAAAATAATGGAAGGGAAAAATATTCCAAGTTCCTGGAAGCAATCTTTGATAATACTGATAGTGAAACCAGATAAAGATCATACAAACCCAGGATAATATAGACCAATATCCCTTATAGCTAATCAATTAAAGGTGGTCCTAGATATTATAGCATTAACTAGAGATTTAATATGGAGGGACATAGAGTTGGAAAAATTAAGGGAAATAGGTGATCCTATAGAAACATATTGGTTTAAAAAGGATATTTAAAAAATTGCTGAGAGTATTCAAAATCCCTTTTTAAAAAATTTGATAGAACTATGGAATAAATTGAGATACCAGTTAATGGCAGGAAATTCACCTTTAACACCGGTGGTGGAAATGGAGAAATTCCCTAAGATTGAATTGAAAGAATTAGTAAATTAAAAGAAAATCAGATATGGGAAGACTGGAAGAACAAGATAAAGAATATAACACAACTAAAGAACGTTTTATCAGATATTAAATTAAATTGGTTGAATTTAATACAATTAGATAAATGGATAAAAATGGAAGAAAGATTTGAAGAGAAAGATAGACAGTTAACAAAATTTGAAATGATTATAAAAGAATGTGAAGTAAATGAAGAATATATAGGTAAAGGAAGAATTGGGAAAATATATAGAATATTAACTGAATTAGAAGAGCAGGCAAAAGGTTTAAAATTAATTTGGGAATCAGATTTAGGAGAAATAAATGATAACGATTGGAAAAATATTTAGAATAGAAGAGTATATAAGAATATGTCAGAGTTAAGGAAAATGGATATAAAGTGATATGGAGGTGGTACCTAACACCACGTAAATTAAATCAAATAGATGTTAAATATGCAAATATTTGTTGGATGTGCGAGAAAGAGGTTGGAACATATAAAAATATAAACATATGTGGTGGGATTGTGATAGTGCAAAAAAAAAAAATGGGATATGGTGTTTAGGGAAATTAGAGCATTTTTGAATGTAAATTTAGATATGTCACCGAGGATTGCATTACTGTTGCTGGTGGAAAAACAGGATATAAATGAAACAAAAAAGGATTTGATTGTAAATTTGATAATGGCAGCTAGATTAGTGATGGCTTGGGGATGAAATTGGGATATTCAAAGAAATGAGTGGTATAATGAAATTTGGAGTATGGCAACAAATGATAAATTAACAACAGAAATTAAATTTAAAAAAGGGTTGATCAAAGCAAACAATTATAATGAAATATGGGGGGATTTTATAAAAACAGTGTTGGTGGAAGGCAAAGGAAATAAACCTACTCAAGAATATATGTTGTTTTGGAGGGGATAAGGGCACAATTGGAATATATTGTATATCTTTTAGTTGTTATAGAAGAAGAAATATAAGGGAAAAAAAGGTCTCCAGGTGTGTGTGTGTGTGTGTGTATGCACTGTAATATTTGTATTTTCCCCCTTTTTTGTATTTAGATTTATATGTACTATGTACTGGGCCTAAAACAGCCTTAGGTTATCCCATTGCATACTTCCCTCCATGTGGATGCAGTTCCATTGAGGACTACAGTGGTTTAAAGCACCCTGTTATTAACACAGCTGCCTGCAATTTACTGCTGGTTCGAATCTCTCCAAGGCTCAAGGTTGACTCAGCCTTCCATCCTTTCTAAGGTAGGTTAAATGAGGACCCAGTTTGTGGGGGCAATAAGCTGACTTTGTATAAATATACAAAAGTATGAAGGCTATTGCTTAACGCACTGTAAGCCGCCCTGAGTCTCCGGAGAAGGGCGGCATATAAATCAAATTAAAAAAAAAAAAGAACAAAGACATAGACTGGATTCAATTGAAAAAGCGAAGTTATTTTATGAACAATTTTGTGAACCATTAGAGGATGAATTAGGAGCAATAAGAGAGACTAAACATAAAGATGAAGAAAAAGGCAAAGAAGAAAACATAAAGGAATAGGAAGAGAGAGCACTAAGAGAAGGAGCAAGATCAAAGGACCCAAAGGAACAAAGGGAGACAAGAGCGATGAAACTAAAAACTAGTAATAAGTAAAGTAAAATATGGAAGAAGAAATAAAAGCAATATCAATAAATGTAAATGGACTTAATTCGGCTAAAAAAAGGAATATAATTTTTAGCAAATTAAATAGACTAAAGACACACATTACATGCTTACAAGTAGTACATATTAGAAAACAACACACGAAATTATTAGAGTATCCAAAATTAGGAGTCGTATTTACTTCATTGTTACAACAAAGTAAAAGAGGAGTAGCTTTATATGTTAAAGAAAAATTAGAGCCTAAATTAATCTTTGAGGATCAAGAAGGTATACTTTTGATAGCGTTATATGCTCCAAATGACAAACAAGAAGAATTTTACAAGAAGCAACACAGGAAAATTATAGAATTGGACTATGAATATATATGCATAATGGGTGACTTTAACGCTGTAATGGATGTGGAGTTGGACTATAAAACAACAAAGATAGACAAGAAACCCAGAAAAACTCTGCCAAAATCTTTTTTTACAATGATTGAAGAATTAAGTATTCAAGTTATTTGGAGACAGAGACATTTGAAAGAAAAACAATATACTTTTTATTCAAATAGACATTTGTCGTGGTCGAGGATAAATATGATATGGATATCAACAGAACTTATAGATAACATACAAGAAGTAAATATTGAAATAAACACCTGGGCGGACCACAATCCAACAACAATAACTTGGAAAGGACAGAAGAAAAAGACAAGATGGACATTAAATCAAACAATATTAAATGAAAAAGAATTTCAATAGACTATGGAAAAAGAATTAGAGTTTTTCTTTAAAATAAATAAAAAGGAGGATACATCACTTCAGAATATATGGGATACAATGAAAGCATATATAAGGGGTTTGGCAATAACCTACCTAGGAAAGAAAAATAAAAAGAAAAGACAAATACAGAAGAAATTGGAAGAGGAGTACAAGAAACTAGAGAAAGATTTACAAAAAGATACACAAAGTAATAAAATTAAGAAACAAATGGAAATGAAAAAACATGAAATAAATTTGAATGATCAAGAATTTTTGGCAAATAAATTAAGAACATCCAAGCAGATTTTTTTTGAAAATACGAACAAACCGGGAAGATGGCTAGCATATAAAATAAAAAAAGAGAAAGAGAAGAAAGTAATAAAATATTTACAAGATGAAAAGGGAAAAATACACTATAGAAGTGAAGAAAAGAAGAGAATAACTCAAAATTATTATGAAAAGCTTTACTATCAAGAGAAGATATCTGAAGAGAATATAATAAAATTTTTAGAAAAATCAGATTTACCTAAAATATCTGAAGAATATACAGGGATCTTAGAAGAAAGAATAACAATGATGGAGCTAACAGAAGCGCTTAAAAAACAAAAAAATGGGAAAGCACCAGGTCCGGATGGACTACCAGCGGAGCTATATAAGACATTTCAAGAGGTGTTAAGCAATGTAATGCTGGAATTACTTAATGAACTTTTATTGAAAGCAAAAATGCCAGACTCGTGGATAGAGGCCTATGTAACACTCATACCTAAAGAAGATTCAGATTTGAAATTAATAAAAAACTATAGACTGATTTCATTGTTAAATGTGGATTTAATGTGGTTCTGGTTACCACCTTTAAAGCGCTCCATGGCTTAGGACCTGGGTACTTGCGGGACCGCCTACTACCACCAATAGCCTCCCACCGGCCGGTACGCTCCCATAGAGAGGGGCTCCTCCGGGTGCCGTCAGCCAAACAATGCCGACTGGCGGCCCCCAGGGGGAGAGCCTTCTCTGTGGGGGCACCTACTATCTGGAACGAGCTCCCCCCAGAGATACGGAGGATCCCGGATCTGCGCACCTTCCGCCGCGCCTTAAAGACCTTACTATTTCACCAGGCCGGCCTGGCCTAATTTTCCCCCTCTTTTATAAAAGATTTTTAAAATTTTAAATATTTTTTAGTATTTATATATTCAATTTTAAATTGGTTTTAAAAGTTTGGGGTTTTAAATTTGTCGGGGCCAAAATTATTTAATTTGATTTTATTCTATTTTTTAAATTTTGTATTGTATGTGTTTTTATTGTTTGGCTGTGCACCGCCCTGAGTCCTTCGGGAGTAGGGCGGTATAGAAATCTAATAAATAATAATAATAATAATAATAATAATAAGATTTTTGCTTCAATAATGGCGAACAGGCTAAAGAGACTATTAAATGAATTTATTCATATGGATCAAAATGGGTTCTTACCTAAAAGGCAAATTAGAGATAATATGAGGATAATTTTGAATACTTTGGAGTATTATGAGACACACTCAGAAAAACAAATGGCGATGATATTTCTCGATGCACAGAAAGCTTTTGATAATGTGAACTGGCAATTTATGATAAAGCAACTACAAATAATGGACTTTGGGGAGAGATTCATGAACACTATAAAAACAATATATAACAAACAATCAGCCAAGATAATGATGAATGGAGAGATGACAGAAAAAGTTAATATAACAAAAGGAACAAGGCAAGGATGTCCGCTATCCCCATTGTTATTCGTATTGACTTTAGAAGTGTTAAATAGAACTATAAGACAGAATGAAGAAATAAAAGGGATGAAAATTAAAAAAGAGGAATATAAATTACAAGCCTTTGCGGATGATTTAGTATTTATTCTGGAAAAACCACAAAAGACAGGGCCTAAACTACTAGAACAAATAGAAGAATATGGAGAGGTTGCAGGTTTAAAAATAAATAAAGAAAAAACAAAAATATTGGTGAAAAATACTACAGAAAAACAAAAAAGAGAATGGAAAAATTAGACATACAAATTGTGAAAAAAATAAGATATTTAGGAATACAACTAACTTCAAGATGTGCAACGATAAAAGAGGACAATTATTATAACTTAAAAAGACAAATTGAGAAAGATTTGGAAAAATGGAAAACTTTGCAGTTATCACTGATGGGGAAGATTGCAATAATCAAAATGAACATATTACCGAGATTATTGTTTTTATTCCAGACAATTCCAATAAAAATTGAAAAGACCTATTTTCAACACCTCAACAAAATAATGAGGAAGCTTATCTGGCAGGGGAAAAAGGCGAGAATTAACATAAAGAAGTTACAAGATGCAAGAATAAGGGGAGGTTTTGGACTGCTGAACTGGGAATTTTTATTATCAGGCAGCAGCATTGACTTGGATGAAGGAATGGATTGAATTAAGAAATACAAGATTACTAACTTTGGAAGGATACGATTTGCAATTGGGATGGCATGCATTTTTATGGTATGGCAGAAGTAAGATACATACGTATTTTCATAGACATTATGTAAGAAATGCATTGTTATTAGTGTGGGAGAAAGTTAGAGATACTGTAAATACTATTTGAAAATTTCAATATGGTTATCAACAATAGAAGCATTGATACACCCAAACATGGTTAATTTTGGAAAGATTTTTAGATATAAAGATTTACTTACAGATAAGGGGGAACTGAAAGGGAAACAAGAACTGGAAGAACAAGGGATCATGCTAGACTGGTATATGTATATGCAAATACAAGGAAGATATGAAAAAGATCTAAGATTATATGGCTTTTATTTAGAAATGACAGATCTGGATAGCAGTGGTGGGTTTCAAATATTTTTACTACCGGTTCTGTGGGTGTGGCTTGGTGGGTGTGGCATGGGTTGGTGGGCGTGGCTTGGCTTGGCTTGGCAGGTGTGGCAGGGGAAGGATACTGTAAAATCTCCATTCCCTCCCCAATCCAGGGGAAGGTTACTGCAAAATCCCCATTTCCTCCCGATCAGCTGGGACTCGGGAGGCAGAGAATAGATGGGGGCGGGGCCAGTCAGAAGTTTTACTACCAGTTCTCCAGAACTGGTCAGAACCTGCTGAAACACACCTCTGCTGGATAGGCTACTCACGGGAACAGAGGATAAAATAATCAAAAAAAATTATAATTTTCTACTTAGTATGGAATTAGAAGAAGAACAAGTAAAGGAAACAATGATTGCTTGGGCAAAATATCGTGGATACACAATTGAGCTCGATAGATGGCAACAGTTATGGGAAAGGAACTATAAACTAACAATGTCCACTGCATACAAAGAGAATCAATATAAAATATTTTACAGATGGCATATGCCCCCGAAAAATTGGCAAAAATGTTTAAAGACAAATCAGCTAAATGTTGGAAATGCCATCAAATACCAGGATCTTATTATCATATGTGGTGGACATGTTCAGAAGCTAGAGTCTACTGGAACAGAATTAAGATTTGGTTAGAGGAACTGACCCAACAACATATTTTTTTTTTGACAAAAATTTTATTTTTTAAACAAATATATAAAAAACAAATAAAAAACCATCTTCAACGTAACGTTTAAGGCACCCTGTTATTAAGCTGTTTAAGACCAGCTGCCTGCAATTACTGCAGGGTTCGAATCTCGCCAAGGCTCAAGGTTGACTCAGCCTTCCATCCTTTCTAAGGTAGGTGAAATGAGGACCCAGTTGTGGGGGCAATAAGCTGACTTTGTATAAATATACAAAAGGATGAAGGCTATTGCTGAGCACATTGTAAGCCGCCCTGAGTCTTCGGAGAAGGGCGGCATATAAATCAAATAAAAAAAAAATACAAACAGTGTGTCGGTTGGTTACAAGTCTTTTGTGCATCTTCACTCTATTCATATATATCCATATATTATTATCCTCATTAATCATATGTTTAACTATGGCTGTTTCTTCCCTCATTTCATACAGAATAATCTAAGATTTAAGTTAATTTGTATTATGCCCTTCATTCTCCTAAATCATTCCAATAACAGTACATCTTTATATTGTATTTTATATAGTTCTACATTTCTTGCATTGGAAAAATCTCTACCATATTTCATTTCCATGTCTTTTTATCTAACCATTGGTAAAATAAATCCCATATTTTATAGTATTGTTTATCTTCTTGTTCTCTAATTTCAAATGTCAATTTGTTCATTTCTGGACATTCCATTATTATCTTAATAACTTTGTCTTGCGTTGGCATTTTCTCATTTTTCCAATTTTTAGCAAACACAATTCTAGCCACTGTTAATACATTCACAATCAAATATCTCAATTCTCTATTGTATATTTCAGGTACAATCCCCAATAAAAAAAATATCTGGTTTAAAGTCTATGTGTTTTTGTGTCATTTTTTCCATCCATGTGTGGATTTTAGTCCAGTATCTTTTAGCTTCTGTACACGTCCACCACATATGGTAATATGAGCCCGGTATCTGATGACATTTCCAACATTTTTCCAATTTATTCTTGAACATTCTAGCAATTCTCGTCGGGGGTAAGTGCCACCTGTAAAACATCTTATACAAATTTTCTTTATATGCAGTTGACATTGTCATTTTATAATTTTGCGACCACAATTTTTGCCATCTCTCTAAGTCAATTCCATGTCCAAAATTTTTCCCCCAAGCAATCATTGTTTCTTTAACTTGTTCATCCTCCAATTTAACCTCTAATAGATATCCATACAATTTTTAAATTATGTTTTCATCAGTACCTGTTAAAATTTTATCTAAACTAGGTCTGCCTCCGACGAAAGACGGTCCCTTCTTAAGGACCGCCAGCCCCGCCGCCTGTAGAGCCGCTTCGATCCCGAGAAGCGGCTTGAAAACTCCGAAATCTGAAGGATTGGAGGAGAAGAGTAGGCAAGGTGCAGGTTGAGCCCCTGTGAGCCCCCAGAAAATTGCTACTGGGGAGGAAACAGGCGCGGCTCCCTTTCAACTTGCTGAGACTCCGGACGGCGTGGGACGACTCTGCTTCCCGCAGAGCAAGTTGGCTGCAGCAAACATTCAAATTGAATGAAATCAACCTTAACAATTAGCGGAAATAACAATTTGAACCCTCAAATCTGAAAATTGCAAGTATTACTCTTTTTGTGACTTTTTGATTTAAGCAAATGTACGAACGAGGGAAAGTGGTTTGAAAAAAAATGGCGCCCGGCTTCAGCGTTAACAAGCTGAGAGTGAGAGTGGACTTGTAAAGTTATTTCAACCAGCTACAAAGTTGCTCTGCCTGTAACAAGGAGGAAAATTTCTTTTTAAAATAAGTCTGAGCTTGCTTCAGTCTAGTTTCTATCCCCAATTTGATTAAACCTGGGGGATTTTTTTAGAGGACTTTGTGGTGGTGGAAAAGGAAAAAGGATGTCCTTTTTCAGAAAATCTAACCTACGTGGCAGAATGGCTTCAAAGAAACAGGAAGGAAAGGCAGCAGGGGGGGGGATCCCCCCCACACAAACTTGAACAGCAGTTTCCTCCCGCTCAGCAGAGTCAGAAAAAAGATTTTGATTTTGAAAGTTTAAAATAATTTATTACTCAGGCTTTGGATGATAGATTTCAAAAATCTCAACAGGAAATGGATGATAATTTTCAAAAATCTCAACAGGAAATTATGCAGGAAATCAATGAAATTAAAGATGTGGTGAAAGAGAATTATGGCAAGGTGACTAATAAAATATCGAATGTGGTGTCTGGACTGTCAGAAATTATTATTAAAGTGGATTCCAAATTGGAAGAATTTAAATCAGAAGTCAATGTTAAAATTAAGGACACTGACTATAAAATTTCTGATGTTGATAATAAAATGCAGAGAGTTGAAAATGAAATTACAATGATGCAATTCAGGGCGATGGAATTTGCTATAAGGCTTAGAGGTATTAAAGAGAATGATAGACAAGATTTGAGACAGATTTGTGCTGATGCCCTGGCTGTGCTATTAAAAATCAATCCTGAAGTGATTTTTTATAAAATAGACAAAATTTACAGAGTGAATTCTTGGGTGGCCAGACAAAGACAATTGCCTAGAGATGTGGTGATATATTTTACAGAAAGAACAATAAGAAATGATATTCTGCAAAAATCTTTTCTTTCTTCTGTGCAAGTGGAGGGAGCTCAAATTGGAATTTATAAAGAACTTCCACCTAAGATGTTAAAAGATAGAAAAGACTTTGGTTTCTTAGTGAATGAATTGAAAAAACAACAAATACCATTTCGGTGGGACGCCCCAACTGGTATAATTCTGAAGTATAATGGAGAAAGACATCGACTGAACAGTGTTGAGAAGGCGGAACACTTCTATTTTACTGTTTTTAAAGAGAGATTACCATCTCCACATACATCCACAGTGTTGGAGATAAAGGAGAGTGGAGATAAAGGTAAATGGCCAAATTCTTCTGATTGGAATTTATGCTCCTAACCAACAACAGGATCATTTTTATAAAATTTTACACACTAAAATATTGCAATGGGATTATAGATCTATTTTAATTATGGGAGATTGGAATGGAGTAATCGATTCCAAATTAGACAAAAAGAGCCTGGCGAAATCAAGGATTAGATTGCCACAGACTTTTTTTGACATGAAAGAAGATTTGGAATTAAAAGATATTTGGAGAATACATAATCCAAAAGAATTGGACTATACTTTTTTTTCTGACAGACATAGATCTTTTTCTAGGATTGATTTTATTTTGTTATCAGATTATTTACTTGTTAAGACAAAAAGAACAAAGATTTTTCCAAGAACTCTGACCGACCATAGCCCAGTATGGATAGAAATTGAGATGGGTAAGATTGAGAGAAGATCTTGGAGATTAAATGAAAACTTGTTTAGATATGAAAAAAATATAATAGAACTTAAAAAGCAGATGAAAGAATTTTTTGAAATAAATTTGAATAAGGGTACCCCAATTGAAATTGTGTGGGATGCGAGTAAAGCGTATATGAGAGGGGTACTTATTCATATGAATTCTAAACATAAACTGAATCGACAAAAGAAAAGATCTGAATTGGAAGTAGAAATAAAGAATAAAGAACAGTTACTTATTAAAAATCCAACAGATGAAAGAATACGTGGTGCTATAAAACTTTTGAAAGATCAATTTCAAATGCTTATGGCGGAACAAGTTGCAACAAATTTACAATATGCGAAGCATAATACCTTTTGTAATGCCAATAAACCGGGCAAATGGTTGGCCTACACATTAAGGAAGAGGCAGAGTATACGGACTATTGATAGTATTGATATTGGAGGGAAAGAAATTTTTCAACAAAAATTAATCAAAGAAGCTTTTGTAGATTATTATACCAAATTATATGCTAAAGATAACATGCAGAATGGATTTATAGAAAAATATTTAGAAAATAAAAGAGTCACCAAAATTACTAATCAACAAAAGGAAAGAATGAATTATCCTATAACAGTTGAGGAGATAATTGCAGCAATTAAACAATTAAAAACAGCTAAAGCTCCTGGAACGGACGGTTTGACTGCAGTGTATTATAAAACTTTGCAAGCAGAAATGGTGGAACAACTTAGAGACTTATTTTGTAACATACAACAAGGGGGTAAAATACCCCCATCATGGAAAACAGCTTATATTTCTTTGATACCAAAAGAACAAGTAGGTCCTAAAAAACCGGAGAATTATAGACCAATATCTCTTTTGAATAATGATTATAAAATTTACGCAAAAGTACTAGCCAACAGGTTGATGCCAGTAATTCAAGAGGTGATTCACGATGACCAAGCGGGATTTATAGAGGGCAGATATATGAAGAATAATGTAAGGCAAGTTATAGATTTATTGGAATATCTTGAGAAGAATAAACAGATCCCTGCAGTGCTGGTTTTCTTGGATGCGGAGAAGGCCTTTGATAGAGTGGATTGGAATTTTCTACTAAAGACTTTAAAAAAGATGGACTTTGGGGATCAATTTATACAGGCGGTCTCAGCAATTTATCAAGAGCAAAAGGCACAGATTATTATTAATGGAAATTTGACAACAGATTTTAATATTGAAAAAGGAACAAGACAAGGTTGTCCGTTATCCCCATTGTTGTTTATTTTAACACTAGAAGTCTTGTTGAATACAATACGGGACTCGAATATCTTGAAAGGTATAGTGATAAGGCAAGAGGATTACAGAATAAAGGCATTTGCAGATGATCTGGTTGTTACCCTAACACAGCTGATGGAATCAATAATCCAGATGAAAGACATTATACAAGACTATGGCATAGTATCAGGTTTTAGACTGAACCAGAAAAAAACTAAGATGATAGTTAAAAATATGACACAAGATCGAAAACAGGAACTTGAAAGCAAGGCAGGTTTTGAGATAGTACCAAAGGTTAAATATCTAGGAGTTCAGGTTGCAGAATCAAATATGAAATTGTTCCAAAATAATTATGAGGTGTTGTGGCGAGAGGTACAAAAAGACATGGAGACCTGGAAAAAACTGCAGCTGTCTTTACTTGGAAGAATAGCAGCAGTTAAGATGAACATTTTGCCAAGATTTCTTTTTTTGTTTCAAATGATTCCGGTGCTTAAAAGTGATAAACAATTGAAAGAGTGGCAAAGTGGAGTGAATAAGTTTGTCTGGAACAAGAAAAAACCGAGAGTGAAATTGAAAATTATGCAAGATGTTCCAGAAAGGGGAGGTCTTAAACTTCCAAACCTACAGTTATACTATGAAGCAGCAGCTTTATCTCAAGCAAGTGATTGGTTTGGAAGGAAAAAGACTGGAATTTTGAATATAGAAAGCTTTGATCTTGAATTTGGATGGCATGCTTACTTATTTTATGAAAATAAAGTGGATAAAGTATTTAAAAGTCATATACTTCGAGACTCCTTGATGAGAGTTTGGAAGAAGCACCGACTCAAATGGGATTATAAAATACCGCTATGGCTGGATCTTGGTCATATTATGTGGAATACAAATATAATGTCACTCGGGGGGTTTTTATATAAAGAAGTTCTTTTTACAGATGCGGGCAGATGGCAACTGAAGACATTAGAGACACTGTTGGACGAAGGGATTAACTTGACTTGGTTACAGTATAATCAACTCCAACTGAGATGGAAAGAGGACCAAAAAATTGGTATAATGTTGCATGAGGAAGAATTGGTTAGACATATAAAAGAGAAAGGTCCAATGCATATTAAAAGGCTTTACAATGTTTTGTTAGAAAGGGATTCAGAAACTGAATTGGTTAAAGACTGTATGATTAAGTGGGCACAAAATTTTGCAGAACCAGTCATGTTGGAAACATGGGAAAAAAATTGGGTTCAGAATGTTAAATTCACACAGTCACAGAACTTGAGGGAAAATTTCTATAAAATGTTTTATAGATGGCATTTAGATCCTAAGAAATTGTCGTGTATGTACCCTAATGTTCAGCCAAAATGTTGGAGATGTGATTGCTTAGATGCTACATATTATCATGTCTGGTGGACTTGTAAGAAAGTGAAGGCCTTTTGGATAAAAATTTGGTGGGTTATGCAGAATGTTTTGAAGAAAAAAATCCAATTTTCTCCACAAGTGTTTTTATTGGGTATAGTTAAGGGTTTTATATTGGGTGAAACAAAGTTGATATTGTATATGATAACAGCAGCGAGATTATTGATAGGTAAATATTGGAAAAATGAAGCGTTGCCCACGATCGAGGAATGGACTTTGAAGATGGCCAGTTTTGCAGAGATGGCGAAGATTTCAGCATACCTAAAAGATTGTTCACAAGAGACTTATGAATGGGAATGGAAAAAGTGGATAAATTATGTGCAGAACAAATATCAAACTAGGAAGTATCAAATAGTTTTTTATTGATAGTATTATATTAAGATAGAAGTATTTGAATTTGGTGAAGATGAAAAATTATACGGGGGATGGAGGGGCTCAAGTTTTATGTAAAGGATTTTTTTGATGGGAGTATATTCTATGGAAGTCCGGGGGGAGGGGAGGGCTAGGGGGGTTAGGGAGGGTTAGGTTGGGGAGATTGGGGTGGGCTGGGGGGGGAAATGGGGTGAAAATGTAATTGTAAAACTTTTGCAATAAAAAAAAATTATCTAAACTAGTCAAATTGTTATAAAAACCTTCTGTCTTATAGTCTTTATCATGTCTAGACTGTATTTGCAAATAAGAGAACCAATTCATCTTTATACCTTGTACTTCTAATTCTTGCAAAGATTTAAGTTCACCCTTTTCATTCAGCAATTCACTATATCTAACAATTTGTTCCTTTCTAAATGTTATTGAATATGAGAATGCTTCAATAGTTGATAACCAGACCGGAATTTTTAAATAATGTTGTTTTTTTACCTTCTCCCAGTTTAATAGCAAAGCCTCTTGTATGAAATGTCTTCTAAAATACCCCTGTGTTTTTGTTTCCTTGTACCATAAAAAGGCATGCCAACCCAATAACAAATCATGCCCTTCTAAAGTCAATAATCTGGCATTTCTTAGCGTTATCCATTCCTTAACCCACATCAAACTTGTCGCTTGATAATATAGTTCCCAATTAGGCAAGCCAAAACCTCCTCGTATTCTGGCATCTTGCAAAAACTTTAGTTTTATCCTTGCTTTTTTACCCTGCCAAATATATTTCAGCACTATTTTATTCAAATCTTCAAAACAATCTTTCCCCAATCTGATTGGGATTGTCTGGAACAGGTATAAGATTCTAGGCAATATATTCATCTTAATCGTTGATATTCTCCCTATCAATGATAGTTGTAAATTTTCCCACTTTGCCAAGTCTGTCTCTATCTGTTGCTTAAGTTTATTATAGTTATTCTCTTTGAGTGTGTTGTGGCCCCGCCCTCTGAGCCTATCTCATCGGAGGAAGAAAGCTCCGAACATGAGGGAGAGGAGTCAGCCAGGCCTCCCTCTCCAGGCCCCTCCCCCCTGGCACTGTCTCAGGTGCCGGCCGAGGGAGAGGAGATTAGCCAGGAGCCAGGTGTCTCTGATGAGAGTGAAGAAGAGCCGTCGTTCCTGGATGCACGCCAACGAAGGCGTGATAAACGGTTGCAGCAGTTAAGGAGGCGTGCTAGGGATTAGAACTGAGTCACTGGACCACACCCCAGAGACTATATAAGAGAGGGTGGTGGCTGGTAAAACTCCGTGACGAACAAAAACTAATTCTGGCTAGTCACTTGAACCACGTCTGAAGCTGCCAAAGGGATATTGTTTTGCTGGACTATTTGCAATGCGTATGTAACTTTATGTTATCTGTTGCAGTAAAAGCTCTTGGCAGACGGTGCTTATATTGTTGCCAAGTTTGAGATAACGACCTGTGTGCGTGCCAAGTACTTTCTTAACCCTCGGCTGGCTGTGTTTGTGTGTGTGTGTAGACGGGGACAGATCAGAGTGCACTGCATCTTGCTGTCAGATGTATCCCCAAGTATTTAACTTTATTTGTGACCTGCATCTTCGATATTTCCGCCAATTCTTCTTTTTGTTTTATTAACATATTTTTTGTCAAGATCTTCGTTTTGTCTTTATTTATTTTCAAACCAGCAACTTTTCCATATTCTCCTATTTTGTCTATCAACTTAGTTGTTGATTCTAATGGATCTTCAAGAATAAAAACCAGGTCATCAGCAAATGCTTGCAATTTGTATTCTTCCTTTTGAATCTTCATTCCCTTTATATCTTTATCTTCTCTAATATTTCTATTTAGCACTTCTAATGTTAATACAAACAATAAAGGTGACAGTGGACTGTTATGGTAAATGCCTAACTGTATTGCTATCACTGGTACACAGCCCTGCAAGGGTTAACCAACCACATATCCCATCACTCCCATAGCCACTCCTTACCTCCTAGCCCCTCCTCCTGGGTATAATAGCTCACTCCATGGGGTATTCTAGTTGTTCCAGATGTGTACCTGAAAGAGAAAGGTCCAAGGTCAGTGACCTCTGGCTCCATAAGGCCTAGCATCAATCTAGGCCTGCAATAAAGGAATTTACTTAAGGAAGAGAATTCATCTTGTGAGTTATTGGGCTAGATCCATCACCACAACAAGATGGTAGCAGAGGATGGTTGGCCATAGCTCCAAATGATGACTGAACCCAACGTTTGCCCTGAAGAAACAAACAGAGTACAGACAAGAGCACTCACCAAAAAGATGGCTGCACAACTGGCATCCAAGGGCACCACAGCGGAGGAAACGCCAGCTGAGAGTGAACATGACTCCAGTCTGGACTCACAATCTGATGAGGAGAGGTCACCTGAAAAGACCACCAGCCTAGAAGAAAAAACGACACAGAAAATAAACAGATTTAAACTCTCCATCCTGAAACTGATGGAAGCAAGCAACGATGAGGAAAACCTCATTGCGGATCTCCGAAGCCTACTCGAGCAGCAAGGAGCAGCGATCGAAGCCCCAAAGACATCCAAGGAAGAAATATCACCAGAAAAGGGTAGGCCATCCCAGTCCGATGACTTCGAGCTGGCCGAACCCATTTTCGCGCCTTCTTCCCGGTGGCCATCTTGGGATGGCCCCCAACCAATGGGAAGCCAGGATTTGAATTCCCTGGCATGAAAAAGCCCGAACCCCGAAACAGATGAGGGGCACCCACAAAGCGACCACGAAGAGCAGGCACAACCCAACGAAAGATTGCCTACCAATCTCGAGGTGCAAAAGGCAATCGAAACCCTCACTGCTGCGTTTGGCTCTGCTTTCAAGCCTCCCGCAGCAACCAAAAGCCGGAAAAGAAATCCTGGAAACCAAAAGGACATCAGGACAACCAACAACGACTGGGCGACTGAATCACAGCCACCCAGAGAAACTGTGCGCACCAACAACAAGCGCCAGAACCCGGCTACCTGCAGGAACGATCAACCACAGGATTCGAACTCGCTACCCACAGCACCAACTACGCGAGACCCGAGGGCAAGGAGAAGAACTGGCTACTCACCCGTCCCACGACCTCCACCAGGCCTCTTCACACGATGCAGGACCCGCCATCACCGACGCCATTGCCACCGCGCCGCCGAGCACAGGAGATCCCTGACCTACGACCTCCGCCGCCGCCATGCCACCGATCCACAGAAATCCTCAACTTACGACCGCTTTGCCTCCTCATCTTCTTCCATTCTTCGCCGGGGATCCAGCCGCCCAGCAATGGCGTCCGCCATCCAGAGGGGACTCCGGACTCACCGGGGGTGAGTCCAGCCTCCCTCCGACAGGCCTAGGCCTAGGCCTGGGAGCTCCAGCAACAGGATCTTCACTCGATGGACTCCAGCGCGAAATGAGCTTCGCGCATGCCCATTCGCCGCCTGCAACAAAAGAAGCAAGTTACATAGAGACAAGTAAATACAGACTAGCAACAGACATCCCAAAGCCTTATTGCGAGTTCAATCACACAATGGACCATGGACAGCTACCCCCAGTAAGTAACTACCCTAACAATTCTGGGGCAAATTTTGCCAATTTACCAAAATTACAATTAGATGGGGGGCAATATCATAGAGTGGAGTAAGCAGTTGCAAATTGCTCTTATGAGAGAAAATGCACTATTTCTGATCAACAGACCTCCACAGAAACCCTGGTCACTGGAAATTGACTATATTCACCATAGGGCATTTTGTGTTATGTTAACCACTATTCCTTCTGCCATGTATCCTACTATTGAAGATAACCTGACTGTATCTGAAATTGTACAAAAATTATGCAGCCTGTTTTACAGCCAGAGTAGAGCCACAACCACTAGGATATCTAGAGAGTTCCACTCTGCCAGGCATAGGCCAGGGGTCCCCATGAGCGAGCACATACTAAAGTTAAACGCAACAAGGGCAGAGCTCATGCAGAGGGGGGAAATAATCACTGAAGAGAGCATGATAAGTATCATCATAAACTCTTTAGATAGCAGTTGGGACAACTTCGTGACCCAACTAGATAGCCTCAGCTTGCAACACCTATCACTAGGCACATTAACAAACAAACTTATTGCAGAGGACAATCTGAGGAGGGATCGCCACCTGTCCAGGAGGGATCCCAGGCCAACAAGAAGGGTTGAGTTTCAGGATAGAACAAGAAACACCCCAGAATGTTACTCTTGTGGGTCCAGAAACCACTTAAGGAGAGACTGTCCCAGAAACCACAGGGATAGGAGACACAACGACAATAGAGGAGGGCAATCACCTGAGCGTAGATACCCCAGGGAAAAAGGGCTAGTGCAAACCACAAGGCAGATGGAAACACAGAAACAGAGGGGGTACAGCAGGGGGTAACCAAATGTAAGCAAAATGCTAATAAATCTGTATCCATTGGGAAACCAATGCACGATAACTGCGCCCACCTTCTTCACAGAAGGCTGGGACACATCAGTTTTCCTATTGTAAAAAGAATGCCCGAGTGTACCGAAGGCCTCAAAGTAAAGAACTGCGAAAATTACCTGGAGTGTTCAATCTGTAAGCGTTCAAAGATTAGGGTTAAAGCCATACCCAAAAGGTCAGAACGAACCACCGGGTCCCCCTTTCAATTAGTACACATGGACTTGGTAGGGCCATTGAGACCATCTATCAGGCATAGGAAACGATTCTTCCTCACCATTGTGGATGACTTTACCAGATATGGGTATGTCTACTCCCTCAGACACAAAAACGAGGTGTTCCAAAGGTTCAAGGAATTCCACAAAAGGATAGAAATGCAACACAATATGAAAATAAGGCAAATAATGACAGACAGGGGTTTGGAGTTTATGGCTAAGGAGTTCACAAGGTGGCTGAGGGAGCAGGGCATAGCGCATTACACCTCTTCGCCATTCTCGCCCTTTCAGAACGGGGTCGTAGAGAGAAAAAACGAGGTGTTACAAATAATGATGAGGTGCGCCTTGGAGGATGCTGGGATGGGCAGCATTTTTGGTCAGAGGCATTGCACTACTCTAATTACACTCTAAACAGACTGTGGTCAAGCTCCATCAACAAGACCCCATACGAGATGCTATACAAGAGAAAGCCCAACATAGCACACCTGCACATATTTGGTGCCCCAGCAGATGTCCACATCCCCAGGCAACTGAGAAAGAAGGGAGAGAAAATATCAAAGAGGCTAAGGTTCGTGGGTTACGAACCAGGCACTAAGGGCTACAGGTTCATCGACAACAACAACAGGTTTGTCGTATCCAGGTCTGCTGATTTTCATGAACACACAAACTGGTCGAGGGTCCACTCCAACGACATCCTCGCCAATCAAAACACACTTGAACATGGTCAGGGGGGAGAGAAGGTGGAAGCATACAAAACCAACCACCACAAAATAAACATCAAAGAATGGAAAGAAGGGCATCCCTCTCTGAAGCTAGATAGCCTAACAAACAAAGAAGCAGACCACATGCAAGAGACCGAGCCAACCCCCAGTAGACCAATCAGAGTGTCAAGCTGCGTTGCGGACTCCGTGGGTGAGGAAAGGAACACGCCCAACCACCGCTTGCTGGAACAGTTTATTACATAGCACCTTCCTCCACGGGACACACAGCTAGGTTGACGGGTATGCAGGATACACAAAGTCGGCGTTGGGAGCGGCTGCCTCCCAACGCAATTTAAAGAATGCGCTAACAATGTAGAACCACCGCCCTTCCGGGTACTAGTGCGCAGGCGTTACCAGGGCGGTGATTAGCGAAAAGTTAACCCTTGCCCGTCTGCAATTGTGTCCGACCGCCTACCATTACCCTAACACCCCCCACCACCAGTGTTAACAGATCCCAAAGCTCCGAAGCGTCTTCCATTGATACCCCCCCTCGTCTGTCTCCCGTAGTTTGGCACAGTGGTCGGCCCCACGATCCTGGGAGCGGATCGAAGTGTCGAGCGGATCTCGACAGGCGGCTCCCCCTACCAGGGACCCTCCTGGAAGACACAAATAGACATGTTAGCAACACATTATGGTATCATGTATCCACGCTAGGCCCGGGCTTATGAGGATACCGTCGATGGAACTGTTTGAGTAAACAGTTAGCCTCTATGTCAGGAGCGGCTACCCACGTCGCCTCCTCGACAGGATACCCCTTCCACTTGAGTAAATATTTGAGTTTCCCTCTACTCATTTTTGAATCTAGAATCTGCTCTACCTCATATTGGTTATCTCGTACCGGACCGGGCTTAACTACTGTTTCTCTACTTATGTCTACCGGCTTTAGTAGGCTGCTATGAAAGACGGGGTGGATCTTACCGAGTAATGGTGGCAATTTGAGCTCGACTGTGACTGGATTTATCACTTTCACGACAGGGAATGGTCCGAGATATTTCGGACTCAGTTTACGGCTAGGTGTTCGTAACTTAAGATATTTTGTAGAGAGATATACTTGGTCTCCAATCACGAATTGTCTATGGCCTGCCCTCTTCTTATCGGCTTGGTGCTTATGCATGAGCGTCGCCTTTTCTAGGGCCTCTTTTATGTGCGGCCATCCTTTCCCAATCTGTACTGCCCAGGTACTGGGTGCCATCTGTTCCTGGGACTGCATGTCAAGTTCTGGGATGGCAGAGAATTCTTTCCCAGACACAGCGTGGAATGGAGTAACCCCTGTGCTTCCATGGATTGCGTTGTTATAAGCTATTTCCGCAAAAGGAAGTAACTCTGACCAATCCGTTTGTTGATATGATACATAGCAGCGTAAATAGCGTTCTATCATGGCGTTTGCTCGTTCCGCTGCTCCATTCGTACTCGGGTGAAACCCCGAACTTAGCCCTTGTGAAGAACCAATCATAGTAATAAAGTTACGCCAAAACCGCGAGGTGAATTGGACACCTCTATCGGATATAATCCGGCGAGGTGCACCGTGTAAACGGTAAATATGTAACAAAAACAGTTTGGACAATTTACGGGCTGATGGAATTCCTCGACATGGTATAAAGTGGGCCTGCTTCGAGAATAAATCTATGACAGTCCATATGACAGTATACCCGTTGCTTTCTGGAAGATCGACAATGAAATCCATGGCAATCTCTTCCCATGGACTGTTTGGTTCTGCTACGGACTGCAAGAGACCGAGAGGCTTTCCGGTCCGGGGTTTTGCACTTATACAAACACTACATCCTTTCACATAGGCCTCAATATCCCGTCTCATACGGGGCCACCAGAATTGGCGCCTTACCAAATGCAATGTTTTGAGAAACCCGAAGTGACCAGCTGTCTTAGTATCGTGACATGTTTGCAACACCTTTCGTCGAAAAACCAGGGGAACATATATTTTGGTTCCCATCCAGGCAAGGTCATTCCTCTGTGTTAATATTGTTTTATTTTCTATTGCCCAGGTATCCGTTGCTAGTGCGTCCCGTAGTTCTCTTTTCCACCGGAATGGCGCCACATGTGACGTCCGGCCTACCTGTTGAGTCCCTGGTATTAGAGCCTGTACAATCTGTTCTCTTTTACTATTATATTGGGGAAGACGGGATAGAGCATCAGCTAGAAAATTTTTCCCTCCTGGGACATATTTAAGGTTAAAGTCGAAGCGTTGAAAATATTGTGCCCATCGCACCTGTTTTGGCGATAGACATCTTGGGGTCTGGAGCGCCTCCAGGTTTTTATGATCTGTCCATATTTCGAACTTTTTCCCACTGCCTTCTAACAAATGCCGCCAGGTGAGCAAGGCCCACCTTACCGCAAAGGCTTCCTTTTCCCATATGGCCCACCGCCTTTCTGTGGGGGTTAACTTACGGGATGTGTAAGCACAGGGGACTAAGTTGGCTGAGGTGGTTCTTTGCATCAAGACCGCCCCCACAGCCACATCACTGGCGTCTGCCTGCACGACAAACGGCAAGGCTGGATCCGGATGCTGGAGGATTGGGGCCTGTGAGAACAGAGTCTTTAACCTCTCAAAAGCAGTCTGACATTCAGGGGACCATGTTAACGCCTGCCCTGGGAAGAAGAGGGAGACCCTGTCTGCACTGCCATCAAATGTGGCCTGAATGGGGGGAGGGCCCCATTGTTGCTGTGGGTTTTGCCATGGCCCGGGGCCCCACATGGGGCCCGGCGCCGCTGGCCGAGCATTCTGGCCGTCTCTATCCCCACCTCGTCTTTGGGCGGCCCTCTGCTGGCCAACATGTCCCTGCAGCCCCTGCTGGTCGGGACGGTGCGACCCTCTCTCGCGCAAGCCCACCTGGGCCTGGCCCCGTGGCCCCCCCCAGGACATAGACGGGCCAGTGCCGGTTAGAGGTTGTTCACCCTTCTCGATACGCAGCCTCGGACTCGCCAAGTGAAAGCGTGACCCCGATGTGTTCTGTGACGGCCGCTGTCCCTGCCAAGCGCGTGACTCTGGTATCCATGGCTGCCACGAGGGGGCGTCCCGGAAGCTCGCCTCGCCGAACTTCTCGCGTAAAATCTCCAAAGTGGATGCTCCCAACCCGGTGGAACAACTCAGCTCACAGTCGTCGTCCTCCGTCCACCGTTGCTCCCTCCACCCCTGAAACGACGTTCCGCCCAGGTCTAGAGGGGACGGCAGCCACTCACCCGGCGGGAGCCTCTCGCCCCGGGGACTACAGTCCTCCTTGTCAGGGGTCGTACTGCTTTGCCGAGCCTTTGGCCGCACGACCGTTAGGTCCAAATCCTCAGACGCTACGTTGTCGGATAACGCCTCCGCATCCTCGTCGAGCACCTCCTCGGACGCTGGGGAATCAGTTGCTGCGCCCTCCGCCATGCCTCTGACACCACCGCACGAGAAGGAAACGCCGACTTTCTGTCAAGCTGCGTTGCGGACTCCGTGGGTGAGGAAAGGAACACGCCCAACCACCGCTTGCTGGAACAGTTTATTACATAGCACCTTCCTCCACGGGACACACAGCTAGGTTGACGGGTATGCAGGATACACAAAGTCGGTGTTGGGAGCGGCTGCCTCCCAACGCAATTTAAAGAACGCGCTAACAATGTAGAACCACCGCCCTTCCGGGTACTAGTGCGCAGGCGTTGCCAGGGCGGTGATTAGCGAAAAGTTAACCCTTGCCCGTCCGCAATTGTGTCCGACTGCCTACCATTACCCTAACACCCCCCACCACCAGTGTTAACAGATCCCAAAGCTCCGAAGCGTCTTCCGTTGATACCCCCCCTCGTCTGTCTCCCGTAGTTTGGCACAGTGGTCGGCCCCACGATCCTGGGAGCGGATCGAAGTGTCGAGCGGATCTCGACACAGAGAGAACAGGAACAAACTACCAAAGAGACTAGAAGATTACGTCATGACCACCCACAACAACCACATCACACCCAATTCGTATGAGGACATACTTGGCCTTCCCCAGGAAGAGAAAGAGAAATGGATATTAGCCATGGAGAGGGAGATGGAAAGCCTCAGGAACCTGCAAGTATATTCACCCACTCAAGTCCCAGAGAACAAAAAGCCGATAGGAACGAAATGGGTGTTCAGGGTCAAGACACTGGAGGACAACAAGGCCCTGTACAAGGCGAGTCTGGTTGCACAGGGTTTCGCCCAGAGATATCCCAAAGACTACACTGACACCTACTCGCCTACTGTCAGGGCTGAAAGTATCAAAAGTGCCCTGGTGGTGGCCACCATCCTAGGGCTTGAAGTATTCCAATTCGATGTACAGACTGCGTACCTTCACGCTGAATTGGATAAAGAGATCTACGTTAAAGCACCACCCGGATATAACGAAGGGGAGAACAAGATTTGGCTGCTGAATAAAAGCCTATATGGACTTAGACAATCGGGCAAGAGGTGGTATGATTGCCTAGCCAAGGCCCTCAGATCCATGGGTTTTGAAGCCACCTCAGCCGACAAATGCCTTTTTACGAAAAAGGAAAATAACTCATTCGAAGGCGTACTCGTTTATGTGGACGATATTTTGTACATAGGCAAACACAAGGACAGATGTGACAAATTCGCCACTGAACTGGGGAGCCACTTCTCCTTGAAATCGCTAGGAAAAATCGATAAGTATCTAGGAGTTCACGTGATAAAAACTGACAAAGGGTTCCGACTTTCCCAAAAAGAAAAAATCATCGAACTACTATCAAGGTGCAACATGTCTGAGGCAAAACCCAGTGAAACACCCATGCAGCCAGAGTTCCTGAAGAGTATGTATGATGAATCAGAGCCCTTCACTGACAATAAGTTGTACAGGTCCACTATAGGGTCACTGCTATATATAGCCAACTGGACCAGACCCGACATTGCCTTAGCTGTCAACTTACTGTCCAGACACGTAAGCAAACCTACCATATCCCACTGGAACGCCATCAAAAGGCTGCTCAGGTACCTAAAATTCAGCATAAATGCGCAGCTCTGTCTCGAACCAGAAATATCCGAAAAACCAAAACTGACCTGTTACGCTGATGCTGATTGGGCTGGGGACATAAAAAGCAGGAAAAGTACCTCCGGCTATGTACTGCTGCTCAACAACTGCCCCATTCATTGGTATACAGGAAAGCAGAAACTGGTAGCCACCTCAACCACTGAAGCGGAATTCGTTTGCCTATCCAAGGCCGCAAACAATCTAGTATGGTTCGACGACCTACTCAACAGTATTTGGACTGAACCTTCATACCCAATAATCATTCACGAAGACAACCAAGAAGCAATAGAAATATCAAGAGCCGATGCCGTGGGTCAATGATCTAGGCACATTGATATCAAATGCAAACATGTCAGGCAGGTCTCAGAGATAGGTTTCATTAAGGCCGTACACTGCGATACTGAGGAGCAAACCGCAGACATACTTACAAAACCCTTACCACATAAACAACACACATACCTCATGTCAAAAATGGGCCCGCGGCTGATGTTATGTAATGCCAGGTCGGTTGTTAACAAAGCACCCCTCATTTGTGATCTTATTTTGGAGGGGGGTGCAGACCTGGCAGGTATTACGGAGACCTGGTTGGGCCACGAGGGGGGGTTCCCCTTGTCGAAATGTGCCCACCAGGTTTCTGCGCATTTCACCAGCCAAGGGCTCAGGGGAGGGGTGGGGGAGTGGCGGCGATTGTTAGGGAAAGTCTTAGTCCGAGGGAGACCACTGTTCCTCAGATAGCCGGCTGTGAGTCCCTCCTCGTGAAGTGGGGCCGTGGGAGGCAGATGGGTTTGCTGACTACGTACCTGGCTCCCTGCCACATGGCGGCCCCCCTGCCCGAGCTGCTCGATGTTATCGCCAGGGTGGCGGTCGATACCCCCTCTCGGCAAGTCCACCCAACTGCACTGGAAACAAGCCACCACCAGAACGGAATAAAGCGGTTGCAATTTCTTTAATTAGGTTCGGCACAGCAAACACAGGCAGGAGAAAGGCACAAGCCGGAAACAAGGTTTAAAGTTAGCGCTACACGCAATCGCAGTGTAGCGCCTTTTATATACGCAGCAAGAAATCAATTGGCAATCAAACAGTTAACATCACCCCTCCTTCCCCTAGCTGGCCTGTAGGAGGAGCGCAATAAATCAATTTGCAATCAAACAGTCAACATCATCCCTCCTTGCCCTAGCTGGCCTGTAGGAGGAGCGCGCCTCTGTTACATCACAAGGCAGCGTCATCTGCATACTCCATGCCCCCCCGATCTCCGATGAAAGCGTTTGCTTCGTTTTGTGCGCAAGTGGTAAAGACTTCTCAAACAGCTGATGACATGCCCCCGGAGAGTCCAGCAGCTCACCCCCTCCTCATCGTCCTCCCCATTGATGGCGAGACCCAACCGAGGCTTGACACCCCCAGACTTATTGTCATGGGGGATTTCAACCTGCCATCTGCAGGTGAGGCGTCTGAGGTGGCTCGGGAGTTCATGGCTTCCATGGCGGCCATGGACCTGACCCAATTAGTTCAGGGCCCCACTCACACAGGGGGACACACTCTGGACTTGATTTTTGTCTCTGGTCAGTGGTTGAATGATCTTGGTAGAGGGGACCTAGATATCAAACCCTTGTCATGGACAGATCATTCTCTTCTTCACTTGGACTTTCCTGCCGCTTCCCCCCACCGCAGGGAGACGGAACCGATCAGATGGTTCCGTCCCAGGCGCCTGATGGAACCCGAAAGGTTCCTGACAGAGCTTGGGCCATTTCCTGAGACTCTGGCACACGACTCGACTGAAGACCTGGTGGCCGCCTGGGAGAGTGCGGCTGCCGGGGCTTTGGACTGGGTTGTGCCTTTGCAGCCTCTGACCCAATGCCGACCTCAATTGGCTCCTTGGTTCTCCGAGGAGCTGAGAGAGATGAAGCGTCGGAAAAGACGCCTAGAGAGCATTTGGAGGACTAGTCGATCCGATTCCGACTGGACACTGGTGAGGTCTTATATCAAGACCTACCTAGTGGCGATAAAAGCGGCAAAATCTAACTATTTTTCCGCTCTTATCGCATCTGCAGAGAACCGCCCAGCCGCTCTGTTTAGGGTGACCCACTCCCTTCTTCGGGGGGGAGTGCGGGAAGATCCCTTGCAGGGTCGAGCTGAGGATTTTGTGCAATTCCTGCATGATAAAGTTGCTCGGATGCGGGAAGGCTTGGACTCCGACTGGGTGAGTCCGGGGGAGGAGACGAGGGTAGGTCTTGAGAACACTATCTGGGAGGAGTTTGATCTTGTGGCTCCCGAGGATGTGGACAGGGTTCTGGGTAGGATTAGTGCCGCCACATGTTTATTGGACCCGTGTCCCTCCTGGTTGGTACTGGCCTCCCGGGAGGTTACACGAGGCTGGCTCCAGGGGATTATAAGTGCTTCTCTGAGTGAGGGTGCCTTTCCCGCTGCCTTGAAAGAGGCGGTGGTGAGGCCCCTCCTCAAGAAGCCTTCCCTGGACCTGTCTGAATTAGCCAACTACCGTCCAGTCTCCAACCTTTGTTTTGTGGTGAAGGTTGTTGAGAGTGTGGTGGCACGACAACTGCCCGGGCACCTGGATGAAGCTATCTATCTAGACCCATACCAGTCGGGCTTCAGGCAGGGGTACAGCACTGAAACGGCATTGGTCGTGTTGGTGGATGATCTCTGGAGGGTTCGGGACAGGGGTTGCTCCTCTGTCCTGGTCCTGTTAGATCTCTCAGCGGCTTTTGATACCATTGACCATGGTATCATGCTGCAGCGGTTGAGGGGGTTAGGAATAGGGGGCACCGTTTTGCGGTGGTTCTCCTCCTTCCTCTCTGACCGCTCGCAGTTCATGTTGACAGGGGGGCAGAGGTCGACTTCGAGGTGCCTTGCATGGGGAGTGCCGCAGGGGTCGGTCCTCTCGCCCCTTCTGTTCAACATTTATGTGAAGCCGCTGGGTGAGATCATCTGTGGTTTTGGGGTGAGAGTCCATCTGTACGCTGATGATACTCAGCTGTACATCTCCACCCCAGACCACCCCAACGATGCCCTTGATGTGATGTCCCGCTGCCTGGAGGCCGTGCGGGTCTGGATGGGGAGAAATAGGCTCAGACTCAACCCCTCCAAGACTGAGTGGCTGTGGTTCCCGGCGTCGCGATATAGTCACCTAGCGCCATCGCTGACTATTGGGGGTGAGTCTTTACCCCCCACAGAGAGGGCTCGCAATCTGGGTGTCCTCCTGGATGCACGGCTGTCTTTAGAAGAACATATGACGGCCGTGGCCAGGGGGGCTTTTTATCAGGTTCGCCTGATCCGCCAGTTGCAGCCCTTTCTGGATCGTGACACAGTCATTCACGCCCTTGTCACCTCCCGACTGGACTACTGCAATGCTCTCTACATGGGGCTCCCCTTGAAAAGCACCCGGAGGCTCCAACTGGTCCAGAATGCGGCCGCGCGGGTGGTTATGGGCGCAACTCGTTGTGCCCACGTGACACCCCTCCTGCGTGAGCTGCACTGGCTCCCAGTGGCCTTCAGGGTGCGATTCAAGGTGTTGGTCACCACCTTTAAAGCGCTCCATGGCATTGGACCTGGATACCTTCGAGACCATCTTCTGCCACCAGTAGCCTCCCACCGGCCAGTCCGCTCCCACAGAGAGGGTCTCCTCAGGATGCCATCAGCCAAATTATGTCGGCTGGCGACACCCAGTGGGAGGGCCTTCTCTGTGGGAGCCCCTGCCCTTTGGAACGAGCTGCCCCCAGAAATTCGTAAAATCTCTGATCTCCGTGTATTTCGCTGTGCCCTCAAAACCGTGTTGTTCCGTCAGGCTGGGCTATCAAGGTAAAGATTTTAATTGGGTTTTAAAAATGGGATTTTAAATTTGGGGTTTTAAATTGAGCCTATCATTTAATAATTTTAATTTATTTTAAATTCTGTCTGTCTTTGTGCTTTTAATCAGGCTGTACACCGCCCTGAGTCCTTCGGGAGAAGGGCGGTATAGAAATAAAATAAATAAATAAATAAATAAATAAATAAATAAATAAATAAAAATATGTGTTTATATGTAATCTATGCTTATCCATGTATATATCTTGTATGTATGTAAACATTGTACACCTGTATCCAGTTAGACATTTAGAGGGGTTTTTGTTATGGTAAATGCCTAACTGTATTGCTATCACTGGTACATAGCCCTGCAAGGGTTAACCAACCACATATCCCATCACTCCCATAGCCACTCCTTACCTCCTAGCCCCTCCTCCTGGGTATAATAGCTCACTCCACAGGGTATTCTAGTTGTTCCAGATGTGTACCTGAAAGAGAAAGGTCCAAGGTCAGTGACCTCTGGCTCCATAAGGCCTAGCATCAATCTAGGCCTGCAATAAAGGAATTTACTTAAGGAAGAGAATTCATCTTGTGAGTTATTGGGCTAGATCCATCACCACAACATGGACAACCTTGTCTCGTACCTTTTTTTATTTCAATAGACTCTGTGAATTCTCCATTTATTATTACTTTTGCTGTTTGCTTGTAGTATATGGCTTCTATGGCTTGAATAAATTTTCTACCAAAGCCCATCTGTTCCAGCTGTAATAACATAAATCGCTAGTTCACATTATCAAAGGCTTTCTGAGCATCTAAAAATATCAAAGCCATTTGCTTTTCAGGATGTGCCTCATAATATTCCAATGTATCCAGAATTTTTCTCATGTTGTCTTTAATCTGTCTTTTTGGCAGAAACTCATTTTGATCAGAGTGTATAAAATTATTTAAATATCTTTTAAGTCTTTCTGCCAATATTGAAGCGAAGATTTTATAGTCTGAATTTAGCAGGGAAATAGGCCTATAATTCTTAATTTGTTGTGGGTCAGTATCCTCCTTTGGAACAAATGTAATGTATGCTTCTGACCATGATTTGGGTAATTTCTTCTTAGACATGACTTAATTCATAACTTCTAACAATGGGAGATTCAGCGATTCCTGTAGTGTCTTGTAATATTCAGCTGGTAACCCGTCCGGGCCTGGTGCCTTCCCATTCTTTTGTTTTTTAAGTGCTTCAGTCAATTCCATCATCATTATATTTCCTTCTAACATCACTTCAGTGTCTTTAGAAATCTGGGGTAGTTGCGCCTTTTGCAAGTATTGTTTAACACTTTCCTCCTCTATGTTCTCTTGCTCATACAGTTTCCTATAATAGTCTTGTATAATTTTTTTCTTCTCTTTATTTCCATATCTAATTTGTCCTTGGTCATCCATTAGTTGTATTATTTTTCTTGATTCTCTCTCTTTTTTCAGTTTATATGCTAACCATCTACCTGGTTTATTTGCATCTTCAAAATAGTTCTGTTTGGCACTTCTAATTTTTTGTGCTAAATCCTCTTTTTCTATTAATCCCATTTTATGTTTAGTTGTATCCATTTTTATTTTAATGTCCTTTTTTGTGGAGATTTCTGGAATTCTTTTTCAAATTTTTTATATTCATCCTCTAATGTTTTATAAGCTTGTCTTTTCTTAATATTTCTTTTCCTTGTATAGTCTATAATCAGGCCTCTAGCACAGGCTTTCATTGTATCCCAAAGGTTTTGCATTGATGTGTCTTCTTTTCTATTTTCTTTAAAGAAGAAGGCCAATTCTTTCTCCATTTTCTGTGCAAAATCCTTTTCTTTTAATATTGTATTATTTAAAGTCCATCTGGATCTTCTCCTTTGTCCTTTCCATTTCATTGTCATTGGATTATGGTCTGCCCAGGTATTTGCTTCTATGTCAATTTCTTCTATATTAAAAGTCAATTCCCTTGTCATCCATATCATATCTATTCTGGACCATGATGAATGTTTATTTGAATAAAAAGTATATTGTTTATTTTTTACATTTCTTTCTCTCCATACATCCTTTAAGTTTATTTCCTCTATCATTTTTAAAAAAGATTTCGGAAGTGTCTTTCTACTTTGCTTTGTTGTCTTCTGTGTGTTGTAATCTAATTTCTCATCTACTATACCATTGAAGTCTCCTATCAAGCAAATGTTATCATAGTCCAATTCAATTATTTTCATGTGTAATTTTCTATAGAAATCTTCTTGCTTATCATTAGGTGCATATATTGCTATTAAAAGTATTTTCTTTTTCTTTTTTTTATTGGTTTTTTATTGTGATATATAGTAATACAGTTCAACGTTTTTCGGTTCTGTGGTGTTGACAAATATATATACATTGTTTACATATTATTTACATAATATTGCATCATTGGTTATAGTTTAAAATATGGTACAAATGGTAATGCTCAATTCTATTTAGTCACTATTAATTATTCCTTGTGCCCCTCATGCTATGCATTTTGTTTCTTTTCTCCATCCACTTATACCACATTTCCCACACTGCGTAGTATTCCGTATTCTCTCTTTCGTTAATCTCAACTGTTAGCTTATTCATTTCAGCGCACTCTAATATCTTACTAATTACATGTTCTTCCGGTGGTAATTTTTCCTCTTTCCAGTACTGAGTGTACGTTATTCTTGCCGCTGTTATTATGTGTTTGATTAGATACCTCTTTTCCTTCTTATATTCTTTTTTCAGGATTCCCAGGAGAAAAGTTTCTGGTTCAAAATTTATGTTTTCCTCTATCATTTCCGAGATCCATTTCCAAATTGTTCTCCAAAATTTTCTCGCTTTGGGGCATGTCCACCAACAGTGATAGAAGGTGCCTTGATGGTGGCCACATTTCCAGCATTTTGGGCTCATGTTAGGGTAGATTTTGGCAATCCTGTCGGGGGCTAGATGCCACCTATGTAGCATCTTATATTGATTTTCCTTGTAGGCTACCGCCCTGGTCATTTTGAGATTACTATTCCAAATTGTATCCCATTCGTTTAAGTTTATGTTGTGCCCAATATTTTTAGCCCATGCTATCATTGAATTTTTGATCACCTCCTCTACCATATCATATTCCAGCAGGTAATTGTATAATTTGGCTATTAATTTATTGTTGGTTCCCATCCAAATCTTGTCAAATCCATTAATGCCTATTTCTATGCCAAACTCCTCCTTGTCCTTTTTATATCTGGATTTTATTTGTACGTAGGGCCACCAATCAATAAGAATACCCTGTTCTTTCAATTCTTCATTTGTTTTGAGGTTCCCTCCCCCATCTAATATTTCTTTATACGTGACCATTTTCCCCATTTCCAGCATATTAGGGTAAATCATGGCCTCCATTGTGGAGAGCCATCTTGGGACTTTCGTGTATTGTTTTTGCCTTATTTCTCCCCATGTCTGTATTAGTGTGTCCCTTATTTTGTGCCTATGGAAGTAAGTTCTTGTTCTATTTCCTGTATCCTAGAGATAGGCGTGCCAGCCCTTCTGGAGATCATACCCTTCCAAAGCCAGGAGCCTTTCATTTTCCAGGGTTGCCCATTCTTTCAACCATACCAGATTTGCTGCTTTATAGTAGGTTTCCCATATTGGGAGCCCAAACCCACCCCTATTCTTTTTATCTTGCAAGATTCTAATCGCTATCCTAGGTTTCTTCCCACCCCAAATAAATTTTCTGATAATAGCATTGAGTTCTAGGAAAAAAAATTTATCTAGTTTGACTGGGATGGTTTGGAACAGATACAGCAGCTTGGGCAAAACACTCATCTTTATTGCTGTGATCCTACCTAGAAATGATATCTGAAGTTTCCCCCATTTTTCTAGATCCTGTTTGATATTTTTAATCAGGGGCATATAATTGTCTTCCTTTAGGGCCGAGCACCTTGCCGATATCCACACTCCCAAATATTTTACTTTCTTAACTATTTGAAGCCCTAGCGATTCTTCAAGTGCTTTCTTTTGGTCCTCAGCCATATTTTTAGTTAGCAATTTAGTCTTTGTTTTGTTCAATTTGAATCCAGATACATCTCTGTACTTACCTAATTCTTCCAATATTTTTACACCTGTGTCCAATGGTTCCTCCATGATTAGGGTTACATCATCGGCAAATGCCTGAATCTTGTATGTCTCCTTTCTAATATTCAGTCCCTTAATTTCGTTATTATTTCTAATCCTTTTTAATAAAACTTCTAGGGCTAGTATAAACAAAAGAGGTGATAGAGGGCATCCTTGTCTTACACCCTTTCTAATTTGGAAAGTTTTTGTTAGTTCTCCATTTAATAGGATATTAGCTCTTTGTTTTTCGTAAATTGTAGTTATTGTCAGCATCTCACCGCTGGCATAGAGAGGAGAGAGATAAGCCCTGAACTTTTGCCTGCTAAATCCCTTTGAAGCTGGGTTGTCGTGGAAATGAAGGGAGGGGGGACATTCCTGTGAAATGACGAGACAAGAAGTCAGTAGAGTGACTTGGAAGATAGCCAATGAGAAGCAGATAATTGGGGATCGGAAAGGGAGGGATTGGGGGGCAAAAGGTCAGTCTTGTCCACATCGAGTCATGATCCGGTTGCTGTGCTCAAATAAAGAGAAGATTTCCTTAAAGATTGGCAGTTTGGAAATTCATTTATTTTGAGATAGCATCGAAGTCTGACAGACGGACAAGACTCACAACTTTCCAAGCCAAACTGGCAAACCTCCAGCCCTCCAGCTCCCTACCAAAAGTTTGGACAGATTGGAGGCAAGGTTCTGAAGCCATGGCAGCAAGCCAGCTCTCTACTGAAACTCTACTCCAAACGGCTGTGAACCAGCCACCCCTCCCTACTCCAGCCAGCTTGGATGCAACGGGGCCACCCCCTCCCCCAGCAAAGCTGCAACCCCCCCTTCCCCCCCCCCACTGCCACAGAATTACCAAGGACAGACGATCGTGCTCCAGCCCAAGAGAAGAAAAAATGATGAACCTTGGTGGACTTTGCCAAAATCTGCAGAAGCTGAATTCCCCTTTCCAGACGCTAAAGGTAAGGGGAAGCCCCTGAGTGAATTGGGAAGGGCGGATTGGTTATGGGATTGGCAGCAGGCCAGACAGAAAAAAACTTCAACCCTGCCACTCGAAAGCCCCATGGAGGAGTTAAAGCAAGATTTTGAACGTGCCGTCAGCCTGGAAGATGGTCCATCCTGCAGGCCCAAAGATAGAAGGAGGACAGCTGACCCTGTTGAACTAAGTCACCATAGACGGGGGCCCAGCCCGCCCCCCTCCCACACCAGAAGGAGAGAAAGTCCCAGTGTGCATCCATGGGTTCCTCCTCTGCCCAGCAAGCATACCAGCCTACGCAAGGCATCACCCCCCGCCCCCGAATGAGAGATGAGGAAGAAACCCAACAATACCCTAGACAGGCACACAGAGCCCCACTATGGGAGGAGGGGCCACCGAGGGCAGAGCCACCCCGGTTCAGAGGGAAGTTTGATGGGGATCCAGACCAACTTGTGCTAAAAAGGTACCAAAATATTTAGTAATTAAACACATAAAATGGAGATCTCCAATCCAAACCAGTCCAGTCCAGGTTAAATAATAAAATCGTCCATAAGCATCCACCAGTAAAAGTAAATTAAAAAATAGGAAAAACTATCTTTTACTCAAGCTTAATTCCGCCGCTTAACTTCTTATATTTTCAATTTTAGTTATCTTTTCACCACAGGGCGTTCTTTCAAATAATCTGATTTAAAAGGTCTCTCACCAAGCCGACACACTTTCTCTCAATCTCTTCCATTCCGGAGCTGTCCCAACTTCAGCAGCTTTTAATGGCTGCCTCTTCACCACTGGTAAAAAGGGCTTCTCCTGGATCAACCAGGGACTTTGTGATGTCCCTGGGATCAACAGGACGTGCCCTCCACAATCACCGTCTCTATGGGACGGTGAGGTCCAAAAAGGACCGTCCAGTGGTGGAGATATCGATGGCGATCTTGGAGCATCAAGATCGTCCGTCGTACCATTGCGACGTCAGCCCCGCCTCCTCGACCCAACAACATATTGATTTAAAACTGGAGCTGTTCCTACTGGGTATCCTACCAGAGAAAATTAGTAAAGAAAATGCATATTTGATTATTCATATAATAACTGCAGCGAGGATAGTATTTGCGCAAAGATGGAAAGTAGAGAAAATCCTGTTGGAAGGGGAAGTAATTAAAAAAAAATTAGATTGTGCAGAAATGAATAGATTAACCTTGATGATTAAAGAGAGAGAAGATACAGAATATTTTAAGATATGGGGGAAATTTTATGATTGGTTAGAAAAGAGAAATAGATAAAGATTTTGATAACGAAATAGGAGAATATTATATTAAATGTATTGTACTTGGGGGGAAATATTGTAATCGAGAAATGGAAATTATAAGGGAAGAAATGAAAATAGGAGGAGAAATCAAAAAGAAGAAGAAGTTACTGAAGAAACACCGAGATGACACGCAGAAGGATTGATGTATTATGTGTTTGTTTGTGTAAAAAATTTTTAAAAAAATTTTCAACAAACCCCCCCCCCCCCCCCCCCATTTTTCTATTTTATCAAGTAGTAGATTGTGGTCTACTTTGTCAAATGCCTTACTGAAGTCCAAGTAAATTATATCCACAGCATTCCTCTGGTCCACTAATTTTGTCACCTTGTCAAAGAATCCAATAAGATTTGTCTGGCATGATCTGTTTTTGACAAACCCATGTTGGCTTTTGGTTATGACTTTGTTTGCCTCTAGGTGTTCACTGATTTGTTGCTTGATAATCTTTTCCAGAATGTTCCCAGGTATTGATGTCAGGCTGATAGGTCTGTAGTTTCCTGGATCTATTTTTTTTCCTTTTTTGAAGATGGGAACTACATCAGCTCTTTTCCAGCCCTCTGGCAGTTCCCCGGTGCTCCAGGATCTTTGGAAGATATAGTTCAGTGGTTCTGAGATCACATCTGCCAGTTCCTTCAGAACCTTGGGATGTAATCCATCTGGTGCCGGTGATTTGAACTCGTCTAGGGTGGAAAGGTGCTCACTTACCATTTTCTTGTCTATTTTAACTTGTGTTTCTAGTCTGTTTTTTACGGTATTGTTTTTGATAGGTTGGACTGTTTTTTCCAGTGTTGAAATCTGAACTGGTTTACTACTGGTTTGCTGGCTGCGCATTGCACACCACGCACCAAATGTGAGGTGCGCATGCGCAGTGCACACCAAAAGGAGGCATGCGGTAAGTAGAAAAGCGTGCGAGGGGGGGTGATCAGCTGTTGTGCACAATCTTTTTTTTTACTTTTAAAAGCAATACTTTTAAAAGTAAAAAAAAGCCTATGACGATCGTGCGGCTCAGCTGGGCATGGGCGGGGGAAAGGGGGGCAGGGATTTTTGCTACCGGTTCTCCGAACCATCCGCCGCCATCACTACTGGATCAGGCGATCCGGTCTGAACTGGAAGCATTTCATGCCTGGTTTTTTCCCTTGGTGTAAAAACGGATGCAAAAAATGAGTTAAGTAGTTCTGCTTTCTCTCTGTTGCTTGTCACCTTCTTGCCACTTTCTCCCAATAGTGGACCAATTGTTTCCTTGACTTTTTTCTTGTTTTTTACATGTTGAAAGAAGCTTTTTTGTTATTTTTCACTTTTGTCGCAAGTTTTAGTTCATTTTGAGCCTTACCTTTCCTCACTTCATCTTTGCAGGCTCTGGCTATTTGCTGATATTCTGCCTTAGTTATGTGCCCCTCCTTGCACTTTTTATACTTGCCCTTTTTGTCTTTTGATTTGTCAGAGAGTTCTTTATGCAGCCATGCTGGTTTCTTTTGAGAGCTGTTATTTTTCTTCTTCATTGGTATTGTGCTAGACTGGGCTTTTATAATCTCACTTTTCAAAATTTCCAAAGCTTCTTGAGTTGTTTTCCCCTTGAGGATTCTCATCCATGGAATCCTTCCCAAGCTCTCTCTAAGTTTATTGAAATTAGCTCTCTTAAAGTCCAAGACTCTAGTTTGACTTTGTTCTGTTGCTTGTGCTTGCATAATGTTGAATTCCAATATTGTATGATCACTCCCTCCCAAGGTTCCTGTAGCTTCAACACCTTCTATCATTTTGTCTCTGTTAGTGAGAATTAGGTCAAATATGGCTGATCCCCTAGTTACCTTCTCTACTTTTTGGGAGACAAAGTTGTCTGCTAGGTTTGTCAGGAACCTGTTGGATCTTCCACTTGGTGCTAAAGAGAAATACACATAAAGCCTACGAAAAGGAAAGAAAACAAATACTGTACCTTTACAGGGAGGATACATGGGATGAGGGTGTGGCTAACTGATGAGGATTTATAAGTCCGAAATAGATCTATGTTAGTCTCCTTAGTCTCCCAATAGGCAGCAGAGTGTTTGCTGGCTGCCAGAAAAAAAGCCTAGAAACTAGTGGATTGTGATTTCACTGAACTAGGGCTGCATAAAAATCTTGGTTTACGTAGGAAGAACCTGGCTAAAGAGAAATACACATAAAGCCTACGAAAAGGAAAGAAAACAAATACTGTACCTTTACAGGGAGGATACATGGGATGAGGGTGTGGCTAACTGATGAGGACTTATAAGTCCGAAATAGATCTATCTTAGTCTCTGGCTAAAGATATATCTATATATATCTATATCTATATCTATATCTATCTATCTATCTATCTATCTATCTATCTATCTATCTATCTATCTATATTTTAAATTTGATTTATATGCCGCCCTTCTCCAGAGACTCAGGGCGGCTTACAATGCATTAAGCAATAGCCTTCATACTTTTGTATATTTATACAAAGTCAGCTTATTGCCCCCACAAACTGGGTCCTCATTTAACCTACCTTAGAAAGGATGGAAGGCTGAGTCAACCTTGAGCCTGGTAAGATTCGAACCTGCATTAATTGCAGGCAGCTGTGTTAATAACAGGGTGCTTTAAACCACTGTAGTACCAAGGCTCCTATTATCTATATATAATAGATATAGATATCTATATCTATATCTGTCTTCTTAAGTTTTCGCGGGTGTGTATATGCAAAAAATTAAAATCTTAAAATATATGTAAGAAATCTGCTTTTTACTTGTTCGTGGTCTCTGCCTTATTTTCTATGAGGTTTGTCATTTTAAATCTCACAATTGGTGCCCGAACAGGGACTTGAAGACTTCCGTCTGGAGGGGGATTACCATGGACCGGGGGTACCAACGCTGATTTTAGCGTTCCGGGAAGTGTAATTCTTTTCCAGGGGGACTGCTCTTCTTTAACCTGATGTGATGGAGACCTGAACAACAAAGCGGGGAAGTCCGAGCTGTGAGGGATCAGGAATACAGTGCACTGACCCAGAGTGAGTATAAGTACGGGGTATTTATAGGGTGTCTCGCTGGGGTGGTCTGATTCCTTGAATGTCTGGTGCTGTGTGTATGTTGAGATGCATTAGACGTGATTAGTACTCATGTTGAACGTGTTAACCTGAGCTTTCCTCTGTGGTTCCATTTTCTGGGCAACTGGAGTGGCCAGAGGCTAAGTGTGTTGAGTGGATTTTTTAAGGGAAAAGGAGTTCAAGGAGGGAAGTATCGGCTTTAGATATAATAGATAAGTAACTATGGGCCCCCGACATGGAATATTTGTTAAGGATCCTGAGAAATTTACTGAAGGAAACATAAGGAAAATCCTTCTATGTCCTTCCTATCCCCTTTACTATGTTGATGGAGGGAAGTTTGGTTGAGTTCATACACTGCGCAGGATAATAATGTGATAATTATAATTATTGTTTGAAGAGATAGAACATCCCCAGGGCAGAAACAGGTAGTCCGGTGCTTAAGGGGATAGAACAACAGGGGTAACTTTAAGTAGGAGTGAGAAGCTCACTAAAACAATTAGGAAAAGAAATAATTAGAGGTTGGGAAGCCCCTCTATCCAGTGGGAAGATTCAGATGTTGGGGCTGACCAAGGATGATTTTGCTTTATGCTGTTATGGGTGGAAGGAGTAGAAATACTGCAGAAATACTGCAGATAATACAGATCTTTATCATTCTTGAAAGAGGCAGAAAACGCTGAAAGAATAAAGGGTAAAGAAGAAAAGGTTTATTGTTCTTCCTACCTGAAGTCTAAATGGAAATAATTTGTCTTTGATTAATGTGATGTGATTTCTGTTAATCATTCTTGGATGCATATTTGCATATTTATACTTGAAGTGGGAAACAGGTGGTAGTTAGGGCCCGGAATCACGTTTTTGATTAAAAACCATGTCCTAAGGTTTCCCACTGCTTGAAGAATGAGCTACAAGATGTCAAGGACAGAAACAAAATGGGAATCTGAAGGGATAAAACCTCCCCAGGTTTTATTCCAGGCCTGCAAATGTTGTTTAATGGTATGTATGTGTGAAGACGTCTGTGTGTAATAAAAAGGTTGTTTAGGCAATAGAGCTTATTGGCTTGTAAAATAATAATAATAATAATAATAATAATAATAATAATAATAATAATAATAATAATAATAATAATAACAACAACAACAACAACAACAACAACAACAACAACAACAACAACAACTTGGAACTGGTTAAGATCAGGAGTACTGAAAAAAGAAACAGAAAGCTTTATTTTGGCAGCTCAAGAACAAGCCCTAGCCACAAACTGCATGAAGGCAAAAATTCAACATGTTACCACCAACAGCAAATGCCACCTCTGCAATGAGAAAGATGAGACAGTCGACCACCTGATTAGTGGGTGCAGCAAAATTTCACAAACTGACTACCTACAACGCCATGACCGTGTTGCTAAGATCATTCACTGGAAATTGTGCCAGAAGTTTGGATTTGAGTACAGCAAAAACCACTGGGAACATCAGGTTGAGAAAGTTTTAGAGAATGAGAAACTCAAGATCTTGTGGGACTTTAGGATTCAGACTGACAGGCACTTGGTCCACAACACACCTGACATAACAATAGTAGAAAAGAAAAAAATATGGTTCATTGACATTGCAATACCTGGTGATGCACGGATTGAAGATAAGCAGCAAGAAAAAATCACAAAGTACCGGGACTTGCAAATTGAAGTTAAGCGACTGTGGAAAAAGAAATCGTGTGTTGTCCCTGTTGCAATATTTTCAGGATCAGACTCAATAAATTTAGTAAGAGTTAGAGGTTTAAATATATCTCCTTTTATTTACATTAGGCATTCTATATTCACTGAATATTCACAGATAGAAGCAGGGAAAAGGGTGCAAACAGCTCCTTATATATACAATGGGTGGAGCTAGGTATGGGAGTGGTGAATTATGAATACATTAAGAAGTGAAGAATAAATACAGGTGGGTGAGGGTAGAGCTCCCTGAAAACCCCTGGATTAATTCCAGGGGTTAGGAGGGTGAGAGCTCCCCGTTCAGCCCACTGAAGCTCCGGATCCGGGGGGACTCTGTTTTTTTTACAGAGCTAGGTGTTGCGTCCAATTTCTGCTGTCAAACAGAAGATTAAATGATTTCAAAAAAGCAGGCGGAACAGAAGCAGGAGGACAAGCTTTTTGCAAGTATAACACTTAACTCCGGGGATACAATGTTTCTAATTGGATTTTCTGAGCTGGAAGTTAAGATGGCGTTTCTTTGTTGCGATTTTAAAAGGGAAAGTTAGAAAAAGTTTTTGCTAACAGACTCGTGCTCAGAGACTGGCTTTAAGTTGCTGGAATAGATTTTGAAGAGCTGTTTGGGAAAAGATTGTTTATAAAGAAATTGCTGAATGCTGCTCAAAAGGATGGCTCTGACTTTATGATTTTATGGTTGTGGGAAGAAAGAAAATTTCTTTAAAATAAAATGGCTTCTAAGAAAGGAGATCTTGAAAGTGCTGGATGCTATTTGGAGGTGTCAGAAACGAAACAGTTGTCTGATTTACAGAGTTGTAAAGATTTTGATGCAGAACTTACAGAATTTATAAAAGAAGCCATGAATAATCATACTGCAGCTATAAGTAACCAAATAGCAATTCTTAAAGGGATAACAACAGAAATGACTGAGGAAACCAAAACAACTACGGAGCATGATGACAACTCAGGAGATATTGCAGCAGAGAGGGTGGAAGAATTTTCTCAAGAATTTTCGAGCTTACTCTCTGCTCTTTTCGGAAAAATTGATAGAATCCTTCAAAATTATGACTTGGTTTCGAAAAAAGTAGTAAATGACCAGACTTTTGAAGTTTCAGAAGATGAAGGAGACTTGTCAGTGGCATCTATACATTTAATAGAAAAGAAACAATTGAACTTTTCTTCACAAACTCTTGACAAACTTTGGTTTTACAGACGAAGGAATGAACTGATTTATATAAGCATGAAGAGGCGATTTGGGGGCTCTAAATCAGAGGAAACTTTTTTAAAAAGGGGACAATTTTTGCAGTTATATCAACCTCAAATTAAAATGAAAAACCTCCTCAAAATAGAAGTAGGAGGGATGCAGAAAGATTGGAAAAAATATAAAAAGAAAGCAAGAATGGAAGATTAACCTTTTCTTTTGGCTTTGTAGTTGTTCTACTCATGGTTAAAAATGATTATGTTGTAGGTATTATAACTACTGAGGGGGGAAAAAGTATAAAGTTAAATATTGATTTTTAAATATGATGTACTAATGGTTGATTAATCCTTTTTGGTTTTTTAGTTTATGTATTAATGGTTAATTATGTTGTTGATTATCTTTTAAATTTTAAAAATTGGAGGGAGGAATAATGAAGGGGGGAAATTTAGAAACCTAAAAAATGTAGAAATTTAATTAGTGAATATCTAAGGTTTATTTTTTGTTATGAGATTTCAAAATAAGAAACCAAGAATGGAAGATTATTTTTTTTTTTATTTTTTTTTTTGGCTTTGCAGTTGTTTTATTCATGGTTTAAATTGATTATGTTTTAGGTGTTATAACTACTGAGGGGGAAAAAGTATAAAGTTGAATATTGATTTTTTAAATATGATGTATTAATGGTTGATTAATCTTTTTTGGTTTTCTAGTTAATGTACTAATGGTTAATTATAAAAATGTAGAAATTTAATTAGTGAATATCTAAGGTTTATTTTTTGTTATGAGATTTCAAAATATCTGAACTTTGAGAAAAATAGGAGGGGGAAAAATGTTTTTAGGTTTGAATGTTTAAGATTTGTTAATGGTTTTAAAATTCTTAGAGTTATTGGATCACATGTTACTTTGTGTTTATATAAAGGGAGGTTGATGAAATTGTAAAAGGGGAGTTAAGGGGTTTTGGGAGTTATTAAATCTTGCAGTTAGCTAGTTTATTTTAGCGAATGTTTGGTGAAATCTATGCCCTGTTTTTGTTCTGGGAAGTCGGGGGTGGGGGGTGGTAAGGAGGGGTTGAAGATTGAGTTTACCAAATTGATTTTTTTTTCTGATGATAGTATGAATGATTGTTTATATTGTATACTTGTTTGATCAGAAAATAAAAACTTTTTTATTAAAAAAAAAAAGAAGTGAAGAATAAATTAACCCCTGATACCCCGTTCATATACTATTTACACATTAGAGAATAAGGCATTTACATCTGACAAATCCCCCTCTAAATGCCGATTCGTTATGCAACACCAATTACATTCAGATTCAGGACAGTACAAAACATACAACTTAGAAGTTAAGTATTTATGCTGCTTAGCAGGTAAAGGTTTTGTCAATATGTCAGCTAATTGTTCTGAAGTTTCACAATGCACTGCTTTAATAAATCCATCCTGAGATAATTGTCTTACATGTTTAAATTTTATATCTATGTGTCTGGACCTTTGTCCAATGGCGTCAGATCTAGATATTTCAATAGCTGCTTTATTGTCTTCATGCATAACAAAAGGCAAAACAGGTTTTTTCCAAACATCTGAAATCAAATCATTAAACCATACAAGATTATTTGCAGCTTTAGATAAACAAACATATTCTGCTTCTGTTGTTGAAGTGGCCACTAATTCTTGTTTACCAGTGTACCAGTAAACTGGACAGTCATTTAAGAGGAATATATAACCAGATGTACTTTTTCTACATGAGGTGTCTCCAGCCCAGTCCGCATCTGCGTAGCATGTAAGCTTTGGTTCTTTATTATCGTTAGGTTCCAACATTAAACAAAAGTCAAGTGTACTTTTCAGATATCTTAATATTCTTTTGACAGCTTCCCAGTGGTACATTGTTGGCTTGCTGACATGTCTAGATAATAAATTGAGGGGTAAAGCGATATCTGGTCTTGTCCAATTAGATATATAAAGAAGTGAACCTATGACTGATCTATAAAATGTGTTATCTTTGAATTCAGGGGATGATTCATCAGCATTTCTTAGAAAGTCAGTCTGCATAGGAGTATCACAAGGTTTGGCATCACTTAGATTGCATTTGTTTAAGAGCTCTATGATCTTATCTCTCTGAGTAAGTTTGAATCCTCTTTTAGTCTTATTAATTTGAACACCGAGATATTTGTTTACTTTGCCTAAAGATTTCAATGAGAAATGTTCATTTAGCTTAGTTACAAAAGTTTCTCTTCTCTCTTTATGTTTTCCTATGTATAAAATGTCATCCACATAGATCAATACAAATTCCAAGCAATCATCACCCTTTTTGACAAAGAAACAGTTATCAGCAGTGGTGGCATTGAAGTCCATGGTTTTAAGTACTTTTACTAAACAATCATACCATCGTTTACCAGATTGTTTTAACCCGTACAAACTCTTGTTTAACAACCAAGTTTCATTCTTGTTTGTGTATTGACTGTGAGGTGCTCTTACATATATTTCCTTGTCTAATTTTGCGTGTAGATACGCAGTCTGTATGTCATATTGGAATACATCGAGATTGAGTGCTGATGCTACCACTAGAGCTGTTTTGACACTCTCGGTTCTTACTGTAGGAGAATACGTATCAGTATAGTCCTCCGGATATTTCTGTGCATAACCTTGTGCAACTAACCTAGCTTTGTATAGGGTATTGCCTCCCTCTAAGTTCTTAATTTTATATATCCACCTGGTACCAATAATTGTTTTATCTTTTGGTGCAATTGCAGGTGTAAATACATTTAACCCTTGTAAGCTTTCCATCTCTTTTTTCATTGCTAATTCCCATTTTTCTTTTTCTTTACGAGGGAGTTTTAACACTTCCTCATATGTATTAGGTGTCTTTGACTCACCATCCATATGCATTATATAATCTTTGTATTTATTTGGCATCTGATTTCTGGTGTTTCTAATTGTTTTTTCAGGTTTACTATTGTTATCATGCAAATATCTTGCTTCCTTTTTTGTTAGTGCGTCTGTCTTTATTTTGTGTTGGCTATTTGTCCAAGTTTTGGTTTTGTTTTTATATTTGTTGATATTTTGCTTTTCTATAGTCCCTTTCTCTTGAGATTTTGTATCTTTGTTGTTACTCGGAAATATTTCATTAAGATGTATTTTAGACCAGTTGGCCTGTTCATGGAACACAGCTGTTCTGGAGACTATAAATTTGTTATTACTATCAATGAATCTGTACCCTTTAGTGCCTGTCTCATATCCCATAAATCTGAGTCTTCTGGACACGTTTTCTCCCTTTCTTCTTAGTTGCTTAGGTATGTGTACGTCTGCAGTAACTCCAAATATGTGCATGTGTGCCAATTTTGGTTTCCTATTATACATTACTTCATATGGTGTCTTATTTACAATGCTGGACCAGGTTCTATTCTGTGTGTAATTGGAATAATGTAAGGCTTCTGACCAGAATTGTTTGCTTAAGCCAGCATCTTCCAATGTGCATCTAATCATGGTTTGTAATGTTGAGTTCTTCCTCTCTGCAATCCCGTTCTGGAACGCAGAAAATGGACTAGACGTGTAATGTAACATTCCTTTGTCCTTTAACCATTGGGAGAATTCTTTAGACATGAATTCACATCCCCTATCTGTCATGATTTGTTTTATTTTGATATTGTGTTGTGTTTCTATGCGTTTATAAAATTCTTTAAATTTTTGAAAGGTTTCATCTTTGTGTTTTAATGTATAAACAAATCCATAGCGGCTATAATCGTCTACTATGGTCAAGAAGTAACGTTTTCTATAAGTGATTGATGGAGTTAGTGGACCAACTAAGTCCATGTGTACTAAATCAAAAATTTTGTTGGTTGATCTAGTAGATTTTCTTGGTCTGGGGCTAGTTTTTAGTTTTGTAGATTTACATACTGAGCATTCCAAATAGTTTTCACAATTTTTTATTTTAACACCTTCTGCGTGTTCAGTCATTTTTTGTACTACAGGAAAACTGGCATGTCCTAACTTCCTATGTAAGATGTGAGCACACTCATCATGAATTGGCTTACCTATGTTTGGTTTTTTTTCATTGTGTGCATCTTTGTGATCATGAGATATTTTACATTCATCATTGTCACTGTTGCTAATGTTTCCATCATCTACTTCAATACAATCTTCCATATTTGAATCAATGTTATGCAACCATTTTTCCTTTGTTATTAGATAAGGTAGGCCTCCTTTAATTGTTACAGTGCCTATATCTATTTTATTTTTCTCCAAAGTCGCTTTTCCTTTAGAAAAAACAATGTTAATATCAGAATCTCTACTTAGTTTTATGGCACTTAGTATGTTATGAGGTATTTCAGGTATTAGCAATACCCCCTCTATTTTTCCTAGACCAGGCAAGGTTACATTCCCTCTACCTAATACTTGAACCTTTTCTTGGTTAGCTACCTTTATTACAAATTTATCTTCTACAAATGAAGACAATATATCTTTGTTATTAGTGGTGTGATTAGTTGCTCCAGAATCAATAAGCCAATTATTGTTTTCACTCTGCTGTGTGTTAGTGTTGTCTTGTTTATTTAATCCATTCAGTGAACCAGATTTTCTATCCTTTGAATTATCTCTGCCCCCTCTATTATCTTTGTAATTTGGTGGGCTTCTATATCTATGTCTATCCATGGAAGACTGTCTATGATTGTATTTGTTTCTATATTCTGACCTATGTCTTTCTTTTGAAATTTTGGGGCAATCTCTTCTATTGTGTTCCCTGGATCCACAGTTGTGACATTTAAATGTTTCATTATATTTTTCTTGGAAAGCTACTTTCCTATATGGTTTGTGTTCTATGTGATTGTTAGAACGATTCTTTCTTGAATTGTCTTCTGCTATTAATTTATTGGATAGACTTTCTATGGATAAGTATCCTAGATTGATTGTGTCTAAATGTGACATATAATTGTCCCATGATGGATCAAGTGAGTTGATAATAACACTTTTCATTGTTTGGTCTGAAATCACCTCCCCCCTTAAATGCAGCTCAGCTCTTATTTTGTTTAAAGATATTAAGTGCTCACTTATGGAAACCCCTGGTTTTATCCTAGATGAAAAGAAATCTTTAGACATCCTTGTGGTGGTAGCTACACTGTCACTGTGAAACAAATTGAACATGCATTGAATAATTTCTGAAACAGTCAGATTTTGCTTAATGCTGTGATACATTGCAGGAGATACACTAGATATTAATAAGAAAAATGCTCTATGGTGTAAACAGTCTATTTTTAGAGTCCAAGGTCTTTTTGGGGGACTAGTGATAAAAAACAGTAAATTTTCCTTCATAAAGACAACCTGGAGCTGCTGATACCATTCTTGCAAATTAATGCCATCTATCCTTAGCTTTGGGAAGTCACTGGGTAAATTTCCGACATTATTAGGTCCATTACTTACAACCTGAGGTAGTCCGTGATCTCGTAAATGCAGAAAGTTACAGAACGGCGTGGGGATGCTCGCAACGAGCCTGCACGGTCTCCTCGTCAATTCATGTCTTCCCGGACCGTCTGCGTAGTCTTGCGCATGCGCGTTGTTCATTTCTTCACTGGAGTCGTCGTGAGAGGTTCTCCTCGTTGCGGCTCGCTCGTTCTGCTCCTCCTCAGACGAATCGATTTCTGGCTCGATTTTGGGAGTCCTGACGATGGCAGCTGCTCTTCCTCTTCTTTTGAGGGCGTTGGTGCTTGCTTCGGTCTGTGGCGTGGGGCGGTATCGGCAGGGCTCTCTGGGTTCGGGCGTCGTCGCTCTCGTAGTCAGGATGGGAGCGGGCAGGTCTTGAGGCATTGGCTTGCTCGCTCGCTTCTTTGTTAGCTTTTTAGTAATTTTTAGTTTTGGCCCAAATGCAGCAAAAAGCGTTTTCATCGCTGATTTTATTTGTTTGTTTGTTGAATCTTCTTCACTTTCTGATTCTGATTCTTCTGGGGTGTTTGAATCTTCTTTTTCGTTTTCGTTGTCTGATAATGTTTTTCGCGCCAGAAATTTTGAATTGAGTTTTCTGATTGGCTCTGCTTCGCTCACCCTGGAGTTCTGTTGAAACCAAGATGGCTGCCATTCAAAATTTCGCGCGGGATCACCGTTTTTCTTCTTCACGATAATTTTTTTCTGCAGTCATGTCACTCACTATTTTTGGGTCTTTTGATTTTTCATTAGTGATGTGCTTCTCTCTCGCTGCTCCGCTGTTCTTCAGCATATCTTGGAGGTTCGCGATGAGGCTTTCATCATTCTTCTGGCTCTTCAATAGTTTTAATATCTCTGACCTGAGTTCGTTATTCTCTATTTCGATTTCCTCCTGGTCATCATTTTCATCTATTATTTCTTCGTCTTCAGTGGTGTATTCTTCGGATTCTCTCGAAATCGCGTTTGTGGATTCGTTGATTATTTCTTGTTCTGTTTCCATTTCTTTGCTGTATGCCCTGGTGTTGGGCCTATCTTTCTTAGACATTTTTAAGTTTTTATTGAGTCAATTAACCATCCTCTGCTACCAGCTTGTTGCAATATTTTCAGGATCAGACTCAATAAATTTAGTAAGAGTTAGAGGTTTAAATATATCTCCTTTTATTTACATTAGGCATTCTATATTCACTGAATATTCACAGATAGAAGCAGGGAAAAGGGTGCAAACAGCTCCTTATATATACAATGGGTGGAGCTAGGTATGGGAGTGGTGAATTATGAATACATTAAGAAGTGAAGAATAAATTAACCCCTGATACCCCGTTCATATACTATTTACACATTAGAGAATAAGGCATTTACATCTGACAGTCCCAATTGTAATTGGAGCCCTTGGAGCAATACCCAAAGGGCTACCCCGCTATTTAGAAATTCTAAATTTACTGGACTTGAACATTTTGACTCTACAAAAAACCACCCTACTCGGAACAGCTTACATCCTCTGACGATACCTTAACAGTTCCTAGGTCCTTGGTTAGGACTCGAGCTGCTGAGCTATTAACCAGCCTCAAAGGCTGTGAATCTCACCAAAGATTAACAACAACAACAACAACAACAACAACAACAACAACAACAACAACAATAATAATAAAGCTCCCTGAAATAATTATACTGATCAGTTGGCAAGGAGAAAGCATGTGTGTATGTTAGTGTACACAAAAAAGTCTGATTGCAGTACAAATGTGAGTGTGTGTGGGAAGCCCTCACACAGGAGTGATAAGGTGATCCTGACACTTGTGAATGCCTGTGCGCTGAACCCCCCTGAGAGATCTCCTTTTGTATAAAGAAACAGTAAGTGGCAAGGGTTTGTTGTTGTTGTTGTGAAGGTAATAGCAAGTGTTTGAATGAGAAAGAGAGATGAGAGAGATCCCACGGAGAAGTGGGAGAATTAGAAAGAGTTATTTGCGATGTTGAATGGAGAAAGGAGAAGTATTTTTCCTCCCTGTATTTCCCCTTTCTTTTTGTCTTGGAAGAGAGAAGTAGGAAAGGGGGGGGGGGGAGGTGCGGTTTGTTTTTCCTTTTACACATTTTTTTTCCTTTGCCGGGTCTGTCTGAGAGAGAGAGAGGCAGGGCGAATGGGTGACTTGATCCTGCAGCATTGCTTTTGACTGCATATGGCAGCTACGCAGATATGTTTCCTGTCTTGCTCTGAATTGCGATTTTGATTTTATTCTTTTTGTGAAATGTTTGAGGTGTTTAAATAAACTTATATAATAGAGAAGTGACATTAAAGTTTGAAACAAATATTTTTCAGAGTAGAGGCCCGGAATACCTCTTTTAGGTGATTTTTTTTTACTTTTTGAAGGTGTTCTTTTTATCACCCTCTTTTATGTCTTTATGTCTGTGCACTTTGAATGCTAAGGAGCATTCTAAGGAGAATGCTAAGGAGATTTCTAGGATAGCCTGTGTTAGGATATGGTTTGAGCCTAACAGGTTGTCCAGGCAATATATGTGTTCTGTGACTTTAACATGAATATGTATTGTGTGACTTTAAAGTTTTACTGCTGATTCATTGTAATGCTGAGTCATGCTGTAATTAGATAATCACTAGTTGTAAACGTATTTAAGAAAGGTACTGTAACATATTCAGTTGATGATATGCTACCATAGTGTGTGGAGTTGCTACCATTGTGCTATCATCGTTGGATGGATTTGCTACCATCGTGGTTTGTGAACCAGAGTGAGTTTGTTATTCTAACCAACTACTGTTTGTGTGGTAAGAAGATTTTTGTATCACTGGACTGATTTAACTGGCAAAGACTTGGATTGATTTAAAGACTATGAGATTGTTTTTTCACTATAAAATAAACTTTTGATAAACCAGTTTGCACATCTCTTATTCATTGCTCTCAGCAACGTTTCTCTGTGCTCTACACTCTGCTGGTTGGTAACACAACAACAATATCCTTAACAGCCTGGATATTGAATAGCCTGGTGAATAGTTAACTATGTTATTTTAGCTTAGTGTTGCCGAGATAAGGGGATGGATTTTGAGGATTTTAACCCAGAGGTGGGAAGGAAAGACTAGTAGGCATATTTCTCTAAAATGCTAGTTCCTATCCTAATGGATGTTCCCTTGAGGGAAGAAATACTTACTAGTAGAAGGTAGAGATGGACCTTTGGTCTGGCTAGCTAGGAAGTTACTTGTAAGTTAGTCTGTACAAACTTGTGAATTAAATCAAGCTTTGCATTTCTCTGAAGCTTGTGGCAATAGTTTAGCTGACTTGTGATAGAGATGTGACTCCCCTCAAGTGGGGAGAGTTAAGTATTTATTGATGATACCTGTATGAGAAATCGCTGGAAGAAAAGCCATGGGAAGTTGTTTGAAAGCCATGGGAAGTTGTTTGGAAGGAAGGTGATGAAGATAGGTTTGAGGAGTTGAAGAAAGCAATGATACAGGCTCCAATGTTGAGCTTGCCTGATTTAAGGAAACTCTTCCACTTGTTTGTAGCAGTGGAAAATGGCATAGCCAAAGGAGTGTTGGCTCACATATGGGCTGGGAAGAAGAGACCTGTAATATTTTTGTCAAAATTGATGGATCCTGTGGTGCAAGGTTGACCCTTGTGCATACAGGCTGAAGCTGCCACTGCACTTTTGGTGGAGGAGAGTAGGAAATTAATGTTATCTCAAAGAGAATTTGGTTCTCTCGACTGATAGGAATTTAAATACAGCTGGATTCCTGTCAGGAGAGAGAAAGGAATGGGACAATGTGGAACATAATTGTGTGGTTATTGATTGATGGGTCTTCCTGGGTGGAGAATGGGAAGAGGATGAATGGATATGCAGTAGTGAATGGAGACACTGCTGAAGTATTGGAAACTGGACGGTTGCCTTCTGATTGGTCGGCACAAATATGTGAAGTCTTTGTTTTATTACAAGCCTTGAAGTTGCTAACCAACGAAGTGGGCAATATACAGTATATACTGATTCAAAATATGCTTATGGGCTTTTAAAGATCTTTCGTAAAAATATGGTTGGAAAGAGAAAATAAAGAACAAATAGCTATAATACATATAGGAGTACATTGAAAGGGAAACTCAAGACAGGTTATGGAGAATAGATTGGCAGATGAAACTGCGAAGGAAGCTACATGAATGGGGGAGGAAAAGTGGTTTCATTCCTATTCTGGAATGTGATGAAAAACCTGACTTCACAGATGATGAAGAGACACAGATGAGAGATGAGAGTGTGGAAAAGAGAAATGGAAAAGGGAATGATTACGAATAGTAATAAATACACCTATTATGAGGAATATAATAGAGAGGGGATACAAGCGTTACTAGAATTTATAAAAGGAAATATATTTGTAGAGGCATGTAAACGATAGCCATACAAGTGGGGAGATACTATTTACAGTACATTGTGTACGAATACATAAATACATTGTGTAAGAATAAAAAAGAAGATTATGTGTAAACATGTAGAGATTTGACCATTTGGCCTTTTCAACAAATCCAAGTAGATTACATTGAGATGCCAGTGGTGGGAACACTGAAATATTTGCTGGTAATAGTGGATTATTTTACTGGATGGCTTGAAGCCTTTCCTTGTGCAAAGGCAAATGCTCAGATGACTGTTAAAATCATATTGGAGCAAATAATACTCAGATGTGGATTGGTTGAAATTATTGATAGTGATAGAGGTACACATTTCACTGTCCAGGTGATAAGGGTAATGGACCAATTGGGGATTGATTAGCAATAAAAATATTGGCAATAGAAACATTCAGTGAAAAGGTTAATGTTGGAGCTCCAGGTTCTTTGGACGAAATGTTTGCCTTTATCTCTTTTCCATCTAAAGAAAAGATGTTTTACCATATGATATGATGTTTGGTTTACCCTATACTGGGAGTATGGGACTGCCTAGAATAAAGCTTAAAGATGTCTTTCTTAGAAAAAATATACAGGGACTGTCCCAGTGTTTTTCTCATTTAAAGTCTAAAGGACTACGGACACAAACTCCACCTCTTGATTCCCAAGTATATGATTACCAAAGTGGTGACTGGGTCCTGATAAAATCAATAAAGGAAAAGAAATTATAGCCAGTGTGGGAAGGACCATTCCAGGTGTGGTTGACCACCAAGTCGGCTGTGAGGACCAAGGAAAAAGGCTGGATTCATTATTCATTATTCCAGAGTTAAAGGACCAGTGGATTCGCCTTATGGATGGGCTGTATCAACAGATGCAACAAACCTGCTTAAATTAACCTTCAGAAGACAGATATCTGACGATTGATGGAACTTTCCAATGACTGATGGAACTTTGGGCGGTTGATTTAAATATTTGATTGGAAGTAATAAACATTTTTATTGTGTTATTGATTGTATTAAGAAAGGAGACAATTGAATGGTGTAAATCAATGCTGTGGTATCCGGTGGATGTAAGTTCCCTATGATCGGCTGAAAGACTTGAAGTCTAATGGTAAGCTTTTGAGCTTTTACACATCTAAAACATACCCTAAACAGAGGGCCTAGTTCACTAGGAAGATGAGGTTTGCGGTGGTGATAGTCATTACCTTATGGGAAATTATCAGGGGTGGGTTCTAAATTTTTTTACTACCAGTTCTGTGGGCGTGGCTTATTTTGTGGGTGTGGCTTATTTTGTGGGTGTGGCTTGATGGTCATGTGACAATTATTTAGGATTTAGCAGAGGTACTGGTCTACCAGGCTGTACCAATCTACTCATGTATTTTTGCAGGCACTGATCTACTCATGTATTTTTGCAGGCACCGGTCTACTCATTTGTTTTCTTTTAACACTGATCAGCTGTAGGGCGGCCCTTTGAAGCCCCACGGCAAGAGTTTAAACAGTTTTTTCCCTCTAGCCATCAGCTGGGACTCAGGAAGCAGCAATAGATTGGGGGTGGGGCCAAATAAAAGGTAAGAATAATGCGGTGGGTGGGGCGGGGTGGGTGGGTGGGGGTGGGGGCGGGGGGGAGAACCGGTTCAGTGACATCATATCATCACCGCTACCAGCTCGGCGGAACCGGGAGGAACCCACCACTGGAAATTATGCAACATGTGCGGGTAGGAATGGGAACTTTGGCTGTATTGCCTAGTTATCCTATAACATGGCAGCAGCTGTGTTTCCATACCGAACTTGAGCACCAATATTCCCTGATGCAGACACCACTAACCCTGATAGAAACTACAGATGAAGCTGGGATTTGTGTTAAATCATCTTTTGATGATGGTGTACCTTTGGGGAAATACCCCAGGTGCAACCGTACATATGAAATAGTTTCCCAGTATAAGGATCTTTCAAATAGAATGGAATTCTTATACAATCAATGCACTGATTGATATGGTAATTATACTCCTTCTTATAAAAAGTTTAGGATTATAGAGGAAGGGCTACGTTTACCATATATTGAGTTGAAAGCTCCCTCCAAACTTATGTTTTTATGTGGAAATATAGCATTGGCTAAATTACCTTTTATATAATCAGAAAACAGAATTTTACTATGAAATGATGAATACTAGTCTCTATCACAGTAACCAAGTGCCCCATAAGGTTGCTACAAAGGTACACATGATGGTACGTTGGAGACAGTAGATGAGTCACATGTGCGTGGACATGAACATGTGGAAGCACCCAGCCCTGAGAAGGAACCACATCTAATTATTTATGCACCTTTAAAGCCTATAAAATGGCATATAACACCAATAGAATCATATGATCATATGGAGGACAGAACATATAGGGGAATATATAGGGGTAAGAGTAACATTACATGAAGCATTTGATGCAGGATGTAATGACGAGGTAGTAATATTAAATAAAGTATAAGCGGGACTTTTGGGAATGTTTCCCTGGCTGGCTACTCAATATAACCAGCTGCAACTTGGACATCTTGCCTGTGCTTTAGCAAAAAGCATATATGAAACATTGTCTGCTATTGCTGCATTAGCTGATGAGATGGGAGAAATTAGGAAATCACTGTTGCAAAATCGTATGGCTATAGATTATATGTTGTTACGGATGGGACACGGATGTGAGGAATTCCAAGGAAAGTGTTGCTTCAACATATCTGATAAATCTCAATTTATCAAATCTAAACTACAAACATTGCATAATATAAGTACACATTTAACAAATATAATGGAAAATACAGCCTTTAAAGGAATCTGGGATTTGTTAACCTCCTGGTTACTTAGCTTTGCCTGGTTAAAGGACCTATTTGTAGGTATCGTTATTATTGTAATCATATGCCTTATCTCCTGTATCCGTATTAAATGTGTAGCTGTATGTTGTAACTGTTGGAAGTATTGTTATCAAGTAACTAAAGCAAAGAAAACAAATGAAGAACAAGAGCGAGATTAGGGAGACAGGAAGTATCCATAATGTTACAAAACATACATGATGATTTACAGGAATAAAACTGATAAAAAGGGAAAGGGAGGATTGAGAGAAGAAAGAATTATTTCTGTAAAGAATATAGCCTGAGTGACTCCATATTTATCCTTTATATAACCTGAGGTGATCCTCTCTGACATTAAGATGAGTAAGATATGGGAAACGTGTATGATGCCTGTTTTGAGGAAATAGATGTTTTGGTACATTCTAAGTTGGGTCAGGCTGACCCAAGCTCCACTGAAAAGGAGGAAGAGACTAATTGTCCAATTAAGAAGAACAATAACGAAGAATTAAGAACACATTAAGGAGGGTATTTTTGGAGGGGAACTCCAAGGTGGAACACATGAGAAAGCCAAAACGTTATGTAACGACTGAAAAACAATGACAGGTGGGGGCATTTTAATTGTTTTGCTGATTGCCTGAAATTGCCTTGGCTAGACAAGTTTCACACAGGGCCGAAATATTGATGTTAAATCTTGCAAGCCCTCTGGAGACCAGGGCTGTTATTTCTGGTTGATTTGCTAAGGGGTTGTCTTGAAGCATATGTAGTTCCATGTGCCAATGGTGAGTGGTGTCACCTTATGTTTTGTTTGAAGTTTTGTTATTTGACCGCATGAAATGGGATCCCCTCCAGCCGCGGTAAGCTGGCCAGGGTTCTATGAAGCAACGTTTAGGGCACCTTTTCTAGCCCCTTCCTCTTACTATGGAGGTGAGCAGTATGGTCCTAAAGAGGGCTGCTCAGTCACCCAGATAGATGCCAAATCCAGCTGTTGCTTCTGTCATCAAGAAGACAACCATTAGACCTGAGTCGCCTGTGTGCAAGTCCATGGCTACAGCTCCCAGTGTATCCACACCTGTTTCGTTGCTCACCCATCGCCACAGGACTTTGAAGCAGTGGTGAAATCTAAAAATTGTTGCTACCGGTTTTGTGGGCGTGGCTTGGTGGGCATGGCTTGGTGGTCATGTGACTGGGTGGGTGTGGCCAACTTGATGTCACGTACGTCACTCACTGTTAGAGCCAGGAGCTGCACATTCTGAAACACATTCTGCCCTTCTGAAGCCCCCAACACTTTGAGTTTCCTTCCACCATCTGGCTTGACTGCTCAAGCAAATCTTGGAGCCTTCTCTTGCCCCACTCTCCAACCCGGACGGCCACACATCCCCCCTGCCAATCCTCCATACAAACCGCCCAGTGGTGGGATTCTACTGGTTCACACCGGTTCGGTAGAACTGGTTGTTAAGTAGTTAAGCAATTCGGAGAACCGGTTGTTAGAAAAAATCTCCTTTTGTTTTTTTCCACTTTACAGGGTTAATCCTGTAAGGAATTTTTGTTTCCTAGCCTAATCTTTATTGCCCTGCTTACAGAAACTGCCTCTCTGTTAACCCTTATTACATTCTTGGCAGGACGCCTACACTTACTGTCGCTTCCGGTTCCGGAGCTTCTCGGAGGTTTTTTTTTTTTTTTGCTTGACTTTCTTAAAGGGGAAGGGTTGTTTTAAGCTTTTTACACTGCTGTTTGGAGGAAATACTCCCCTGTTGGAGTTCTTCCAGCCAGGGTGCAATGATCAACACTTTGAAGAAATAATTGAATAATGAAGCAGAAGCTTTTAATGACAAGGAACCAAGATGAGTGACATTCAGCAAGGCTTATTGGCTACCTAGAAAGATTGACATTCAAACATGAGTTTACATACCCTTTGGTGTAAAACTGGTTTTTGGTGAAGTTTAATTTTGTGCTTGGTGACCTTTAATCCTGTGTTTAGTGATGAGATAATTTTCCCTATTCAGCTTTGTTTGGAAGGAAAAATGTTAATCTCTGTTCCTGAAAAGAAGCAGCTTCGGAAATCTGACTAGTTCCTGTGTCTATTTCTTCTAGTAATTGGTTTAACAAGCAACAGATACTCTGTTTGCTTCTTTGCTTCATTCTGGAGAGCTTAAATGACCTCTCTGCTAAAGGGTTTCACTTTATGAGCAAGAATTGGCTGCTGATAGTTATCATTGCATTTTAACTATTTTAATTCCTCAAGGTGCTCTGGCACCCTCCCTGATTTGTAACTCCAGTTAGCAGGTATTTCTAATCTAATGATTGGTATTTAGGGCAGCTTTTGCAAGCAAAGAAGCTTTTTTGTACAGGTAATCCTTGATTTACAACAGTTACAATGGCACTTAAAAAAGTGACTTATGACCGTTTTTCACACTTACGACCATTGCAGCAAACTGTCATTAGGGCAAAGAAGCGATGCCACATGACCACCTGGCCACACCCACCCAGTCACATGAAGCACTGCAGTTGTGAAATGAGTGACACGGTTGTTAAGAATGCTGCAATGGGCATAAGTGATGAGCGTTCATAAGTGCAAGGACCGGTCAAAAGTGCAAGGACCTGTCAGAAATCACTTTTTTCAGCCCTCTGGGTAGTCCCTATGTGCATAGGGACTACTCAGAGGGCTGAAAAAGGTATCTTTGACTGGTCCTCGTACTTTTGACTGGTCCTCACACTTACGACTGTCCTTACATTTTGCACCCTATCTTGTCACCATGGTGAAGAGAAGCAGTTGTGAAATGAGTGACACGGTTGTTAAGAATGCTGCAATGGGCATAAATGATGACCAGTCATAAGTGCGAGGACCGGTCAAAAGTGTGAGGGACTTCCGGTTTGCTGGCCACCGGCGAAGACGGTCTCTTCTTAAGGACCGCAAGCCCCGCCGTCTGTAGAGCCGCTTCGACATCGAGAAGCGGCTTGAAAACTCCAAAATCCGAAGGATTGTAGGAGGAGAGAAGGCAAGGTACTGGTTGAGCCCCTGTGAGCCCCCAGAGAATCGCTGCTGGGGAGGAAGCAGGCGCGGCTCCCTTTCAACTTGCCAGACTCCGGACGGCGTGGGACGATTCTGCTTCCTGAAGAACAAGCCGGCTGCTGCAAATGTTTTAACTGAATGAAACCAACCTTAACAAACAGCGGAAATATCAACTTGAACCCCCTAACTTGGAAATCGCAAGTATTAATGCTTTGCTGACTTTTTAACTCGAGTGAAACTGATTTGAAAAAAAAAAAAAATGGCGCCCAGCAGCAGAGTTAACAAGCTAGTGAAAGTGACTCTGTGAAGCTACTTTGATCTGTTACAAAGTTACTCTGCCTGTAATACAGAGGAACAGGAGAAGAGGAAAAAACTCTTTCTTTAAAATCTGAGTCTGCTTCAGTCTAGCTTCTATTTGATTAAACCTGGGGGACTTTTTTAGAAGTCTTTGTGGAGGTGGAAAAGGAAAGAGGACTTCCCTTTTTAGAAAAACTAACCTACGTGGCAGGATGGCTTCAAAGAAGCAGGAAGGAAAGGCAGCAGGGGGGGGATCCCCCACACACAAACATGAATTACAGCCTCCTTCTACCCAACAGACTCAGAAAAAAGATTTTGAGAAAGTTTTAGAGAATGAGAAACTCAAGATCTTGTGGGACTTTAGGATTCAGACTGACAGGCACTTGGTCCACAACACACCTGACATAACAATAGTAGAAAAGAAAAAAATATGGTTCATTGACATTGCAATACCTGGTGATGCACGGATTGAAGATAAGCAGCAAGAAAAAATCACAAAGTACCGGGACTTGCAAATTGAAGTTAAGCGACTGTGGAAAAAGAAATCGTGTGTTGTCCCTGTTGCAATATTTTCAGGATCAGACTCAATAAATTTAGTAAGAGTTAGAGGTTTAAATATATCTCCTTTTATTTACATTAGGCATTCTATATTCACTGAATATTCACAGATAGAAGCAGGGAAAAGGGTGCAAACAGCTCCTTATATATACAATGGGTGGAGCTAGGTATGGGAGTGGTGAATTATGAATACATTAAGAAGTGAAGAATAAATTAACCCCTGATACCCCGTTCATATACTATTTACACATTAGAGAATAAGGCATTTACATCTGACAAATCCCCCTCTAAATGCCGATTCGTTATGCAACACCAATTACATTCAGATTCAGGACAGTACAAAACATACAACTTAGAAGTTAAGTATTTATGCTGCTTAGCAGGTAAAGGTTTTGTCAATATGTCAGCTAATTGTTCTGAAGTTTCACAATGCACTGCTTTAATAAATCCATCCTGAGATAATTGTCTTACATGTTTAAATTTTATATCTATGTGTCTGGACCTTTGTCCAATGGCGTCAGATCTAGATATTTCAATAGCTGCTTTATTGTCTTCATGCATAACAAAAGGCAAAACAGGTTTTTTCCAAACATCTGAAATCAAATCATTAAACCATACAAGATTATTTGCAGCTTTAGATAAACAAACATATTCTGCTTCTGTTGTTGAAGTGGCCACTAATTCTTGTTTACCAGTGTACCAGTAAACTGGACAGTCATTTAAGAGGAATATATAACCAGATGTACTTTTTCTACATGAGGTGTCTCCAGCCCAGTCCGCATCTGCGTAGCATGTAAGCTTTGGTTCTTTATTATCGTTAGGTTCCAACATTAAACAAAAGTCAAGTGTACTTTTCAGATATCTTAATATTCTTTTGACAGCTTCCCAGTGGTACATTGTTGGCTTGCTGACATGTCTAGATAATAAATTGAGGGGTAAAGCGATATCTGGTCTTGTCCAATTAGATATATAAAGAAGTGAACCTATGACTGATCTATAAAATGTGTTATCTTTGAATTCAGGGGATGATTCATCAGCATTTCTTAGAAAGTCAGTCTGCATAGGAGTATCACAAGGTTTGGCATCACTTAGATTGCATTTGTTTAAGAGCTCTATGATCTTATCTCTCTGAGTAAGTTTGAATCCTCTTTTAGTCTTATTAATTTGAACACCGAGATATTTGTTTACTTTGCCTAAAGATTTCAATGAGAAATGTTCATTTAGCTTAGTTACAAAAGTTTCTCTTCTCTCTTTATGTTTTCCTATGTATAAAATGTCATCCACATAGATCAATACAAATTCCAAGCAATCATCACCCTTTTTGACAAAGAAACAGTTATCAGCAGTGGTGGCATTGAAGTCCATGGTTTTAAGTACTTTTACTAAACAATCATACCATCGTTTACCAGATTGTTTTAACCCGTACAAACTCTTGTTTAACAACCAAGTTTCATTCTTGTTTGTGTATTGACTGTGAGGTGCTCTTACATATATTTCCTTGTCTAATTTTGCGTGTAGATACGCAGTCTGTATGTCATATTGGAATACATCGAGATTGAGTGCTGATGCTACCACTAGAGCTGTTTTGACACTCTCGGTTCTTACTGTAGGAGAATACGTATCAGTATAGTCCTCCGGATATTTCTGTGCATAACCTTGTGCAACTAACCTAGCTTTGTATAGGGTATTGCCTCCCTCTAAGTTCTTAATTTTATATATCCACCTGGTACCAATAATTGTTTTATCTTTTGGTGCAATTGCAGGTGTAAATACATTTAACCCTTGTAAGCTTTCCATCTCTTTTTTCATTGCTAATTCCCATTTTTCTTTTTCTTTACGAGGGAGTTTTAACACTTCCTCATATGTATTAGGTGTCTTTGACTCACCATCCATATGCATTATATAATCTTTGTATTTATTTGGCATCTGATTTCTGGTGTTTCTAATTGTTTTTTCAGGTTTACTATTGTTATCATGCAAATATCTTGCTTCCTTTTTTGTTAGTGCGTCTGTCTTTATTTTGTGTTGGCTATTTGTCCAAGTTTTGGTTTTGTTTTTATATTTGTTGATATTTTGCTTTTCTATAGTCCCTTTCTCTTGAGATTTTGTATCTTTGTTGTTACTCGGAAATATTTCATTAAGATGTATTTTAGACCAGTTGGCCTGTTCATGGAACACAGCTGTTCTGGAGACTATAAATTTGTTATTACTATCAATGAATCTGTACCCTTTAGTGCCTGTCTCATATCCCATAAATCTGAGTCTTCTGGACACGTTTTCTCCCTTTCTTCTTAGTTGCTTAGGTATGTGTACGTCTGCAGTAACTCCAAATATGTGCATGTGTGCCAATTTTGGTTTCCTATTATACATTACTTCATATGGTGTCTTATTTACAATGCTGGACCAGGTTCTATTCTGTGTGTAATTGGAATAATGTAAGGCTTCTGACCAGAATTGTTTGCTTAAGCCAGCATCTTCCAATGTGCATCTAATCATGGTTTGTAATGTTGAGTTCTTCCTCTCTGCAATCCCGTTCTGGAACGCAGAAAATGGACTAGACGTGTAATGTAACATTCCTTTGTCCTTTAACCATTGGGAGAATTCTTTAGACATGAATTCACATCCCCTATCTGTCATGATTTGTTTTATTTTGATATTGTGTTGTGTTTCTATGCGTTTATAAAATTCTTTAAATTTTTGAAAGGTTTCATCTTTGTGTTTTAATGTATAAACAAATCCATAGCGGCTATAATCGTCTACTATGGTCAAGAAGTAACGTTTTCTATAAGTGATTGATGGAGTTAGTGGACCAACTAAGTCCATGTGTACTAAATCAAAAATTTTGTTGGTTGATCTAGTAGATTTTCTTGGTCTGGGGCTAGTTTTTAGTTTTGTAGATTTACATACTGAGCATTCCAAATAGTTTTCACAATTTTTTATTTTAACACCTTCTGCGTGTTCAGTCATTTTTTGTACTACAGGAAAACTGGCATGTCCTAACTTCCTATGTAAGATGTGAGCACACTCATCATGAATTGGCTTACCTATGTTTGGTTTTTTTTCATTGTGTGCATCTTTGTGATCATGAGATATTTTACATTCATCATTGTCACTGTTGCTAATGTTTCCATCATCTACTTCAATACAATCTTCCATATTTGAATCAATGTTATGCAACCATTTTTCCTTTGTTATTAGATAAGGTAGGCCTCCTTTAATTGTTACAGTGCCTATATCTATTTTATTTTTCTCCAAAGTCGCTTTTCCTTTAGAAAAAACAATGTTAATATCAGAATCTCTACTTAGTTTTATGGCACTTAGTATGTTATGAGGTATTTCAGGTATTAGCAATACCCCCTCTATTTTTCCTAGACCAGGCAAGGTTACATTCCCTCTACCTAATACTTGAACCTTTTCTTGGTTAGCTACCTTTATTACAAATTTATCTTCTACAAATGAAGACAATATATCTTTGTTATTAGTGGTGTGATTAGTTGCTCCAGAATCAATAAGCCAATTATTGTTTTCACTCTGCTGTGTGTTAGTGTTGTCTTGTTTATTTAATCCATTCAGTGAACCAGATTTTCTATCCTTTGAATTATCTCTGCCCCCTCTATTATCTTTGTAATTTGGTGGGCTTCTATATCTATGTCTATCCATGGAAGACTGTCTATGATTGTATTTGTTTCTATATTCTGACCTATGTCTTTCTTTTGAAATTTTGGGGCAATCTCTTCTATTGTGTTCCCTGGATCCACAGTTGTGACATTTAAATGTTTCATTATATTTTTCTTGGAAAGCTACTTTCCTATATGGTTTGTGTTCTATGTGATTGTTAGAACGATTCTTTCTTGAATTGTCTTCTGCTATTAATTTATTGGATAGACTTTCTATGGATAAGTATCCTAGATTGATTGTGTCTAAATGTGACATATAATTGTCCCATGATGGATCAAGTGAGTTGATAATAACACTTTTCATTGTTTGGTCTGAAATCACCTCCCCCCTTAAATGCAGCTCAGCTCTTATTTTGTTTAAAGATATTAAGTGCTCACTTATGGAAACCCCTGGTTTTATCCTAGATGAAAAGAAATCTTTAGACATCCTTGTGGTGGTAGCTACACTGTCACTGTGAAACAAATTGAACATGCATTGAATAATTTCTGAAACAGTCAGATTTTGCTTAATGCTGTGATACATTGCAGGAGATACACTAGATATTAATAAGAAAAATGCTCTATGGTGTAAACAGTCTATTTTTAGAGTCCAAGGTCTTTTTGGGGGACTAGTGATAAAAAACAGTAAATTTTCCTTCATAAAGACAACCTGGAGCTGCTGATACCATTCTTGCAAATTAATGCCATCTATCCTTAGCTTTGGGAAGTCACTGGGTAAATTTCCGACATTATTAGGTCCATTACTTACAACCTGAGGTAGTCCGTGATCTCGTAAATGCAGAAAGTTACAGAACGGCGTGGGGATGCTCGCAACGAGCCTGCACGGTCTCCTCGTCAATTCATGTCTTCCCGGACCGTCTGCGTAGTCTTGCGCATGCGCGTTGTTCATTTCTTCACTGGAGTCGTCGTGAGAGGTTCTCCTCGTTGCGGCTCGCTCGTTCTGCTCCTCCTCAGACGAATCGATTTCTGGCTCGATTTTGGGAGTCCTGACGATGGCAGCTGCTCTTCCTCTTCTTTTGAGGGCGTTGGTGCTTGCTTCGGTCTGTGGCGTGGGGCGGTATCGGCAGGGCTCTCTGGGTTCGGGCGTCGTCGCTCTCGTAGTCAGGATGGGAGCGGGCAGGTCTTGAGGCATTGGCTTGCTCGCTCGCTTCTTTGTTAGCTTTTTAGTAATTTTTAGTTTTGGCCCAAATGCAGCAAAAAGCGTTTTCATCGCTGATTTTATTTGTTTGTTTGTTGAATCTTCTTCACTTTCTGATTCTGATTCTTCTGGGGTGTTTGAATCTTCTTTTTCGTTTTCGTTGTCTGATAATGTTTTTCGCGCCAGAAATTTTGAATTGAGTTTTCTGATTGGCTCTGCTTCGCTCACCCTGGAGTTCTGTTGAAACCAAGATGGCTGCCATTCAAAATTTCGCGCGGGATCACCGTTTTTCTTCTTCACGATAATTTTTTTCTGCAGTCATGTCACTCACTATTTTTGGGTCTTTTGATTTTTCATTAGTGATGTGCTTCTCTCTCGCTGCTCCGCTGTTCTTCAGCATATCTTGGAGGTTCGCGATGAGGCTTTCATCATTCTTCTGGCTCTTCAATAGTTTTAATATCTCTGACCTGAGTTCGTTATTCTCTATTTCGATTTCCTCCTGGTCATCATTTTCATCTATTATTTCTTCGTCTTCAGTGGTGTATTCTTCGGATTCTCTCGAAATCGCGTTTGTGGATTCGTTGATTATTTCTTGTTCTGTTTCCATTTCTTTGCTGTATGCCCTGGTGTTGGGCCTATCTTTCTTAGACATTTTTAAGTTTTTATTGAGTCAATTAACCATCCTCTGCTACCAGCTTGTTGCAATATTTTCAGGATCAGACTCAATAAATTTAGTAAGAGTTAGAGGTTTAAATATATCTCCTTTTATTTACATTAGGCATTCTATATTCACTGAATATTCACAGATAGAAGCAGGGAAAAGGGTGCAAACAGCTCCTTATATATACAATGGGTGGAGCTAGGTATGGGAGTGGTGAATTATGAATACATTAAGAAGTGAAGAATAAATTAACCCCTGATACCCCGTTCATATACTATTTACACATTAGAGAATAAGGCATTTACATCTGACAGTCCCAATTGTAATTGGAGCCCTTGGAGCAATACCCAAAGGGCTACCCCGCTATTTAGAAATTCTAAATTTACTGGACTTGAACATTTTGACTCTACAAAAAACCACCCTACTCGGAACAGCTTACATCCTCTGACGATACCTTAACAGTTCCTAGGTCCTTGGTTAGGACTCGAGCTGCTGAGCTATTAACCAGCCTCAAAGGCTGTGAATCTCACCAAAGATTAACAACAACAACAACAACAACAACAACAACAACAACAACAACAACAATAATAATAAAGCTCCCTGAAATAATTATACTGATCAGTTGGCAAGGAGAAAGCATGTGTGTATGTTAGTGTACACAAAAAAGTCTGATTGCAGTACAAATGTGAGTGTGTGTGGGAAGCCCTCACACAGGAGTGATAAGGTGATCCTGACACTTGTGAATGCCTGTGCGCTGAACCCCCCTGAGAGATCTCCTTTTGTATAAAGAAACAGTAAGTGGCAAGGGTTTGTTGTTGTTGTTGTGAAGGTAATAGCAAGTGTTTGAATGAGAAAGAGAGATGAGAGAGATCCCACGGAGAAGTGGGAGAATTAGAAAGAGTTATTTGCGATGTTGAATGGAGAAAGGAGAAGTATTTTTCCTCCCTGTATTTCCCCTTTCTTTTTGTCTTGGAAGAGAGAAGTAGGAAAGGGGGGGGGGGGAGGTGCGGTTTGTTTTTCCTTTTACACATTTTTTTTCCTTTGCCGGGTCTGTCTGAGAGAGAGAGAGGCAGGGCGAATGGGTGACTTGATCCTGCAGCATTGCTTTTGACTGCATATGGCAGCTACGCAGATATGTTTCCTGTCTTGCTCTGAATTGCGATTTTGATTTTATTCTTTTTGTGAAATGTTTGAGGTGTTTAAATAAACTTATATAATAGAGAAGTGACATTAAAGTTTGAAACAAATATTTTTCAGAGTAGAGGCCCGGAATACCTCTTTTAGGTGATTTTTTTTTACTTTTTGAAGGTGTTCTTTTTATCACCCTCTTTTATGTCTTTATGTCTGTGCACTTTGAATGCTAAGGAGCATTCTAAGGAGAATGCTAAGGAGATTTCTAGGATAGCCTGTGTTAGGATATGGTTTGAGCCTAACAGGTTGTCCAGGCAATATATGTGTTCTGTGACTTTAACATGAATATGTATTGTGTGACTTTAAAGTTTTACTGCTGATTCATTGTAATGCTGAGTCATGCTGTAATTAGATAATCACTAGTTGTAAACGTATTTAAGAAAGGTACTGTAACATATTCAGTTGATGATATGCTACCATAGTGTGTGGAGTTGCTACCATTGTGCTATCATCGTTGGATGGATTTGCTACCATCGTGGTTTGTGAACCAGAGTGAGTTTGTTATTCTAACCAACTACTGTTTGTGTGGTAAGAAGATTTTTGTATCACTGGACTGATTTAACTGGCAAAGACTTGGATTGATTTAAAGACTATGAGATTGTTTTTTCACTATAAAATAAACTTTTGATAAACCAGTTTGCACATCTCTTATTCATTGCTCTCAGCAACGTTTCTCTGTGCTCTACACTCTGCTGGTTGGTAACACAACAACAATATCCTTAACAGCCTGGATATTGAATAGCCTGGTGAATAGTTAACTATGTTATTTTAGCTTAGTGTTGCCGAGATAAGGGGATGGATTTTGAGGATTTTAACCCAGAGGTGGGAAGGAAAGACTAGTAGGCATATTTCTCTAAAATGCTAGTTCCTATCCTAATGGATGTTCCCTTGAGGGAAGAAATACTTACTAGTAGAAGGTAGAGATGGACCTTTGGTCTGGCTAGCTAGGAAGTTACTTGTAAGTTAGTCTGTACAAACTTGTGAATTAAATCAAGCTTTGCATTTCTCTGAAGCTTGTGGCAATAGTTTAGCTGACTTGTGATAGAGATGTGACTCCCCTCAAGTGGGGAGAGTTAAGTATTTATTGATGATACCTGTATGAGAAATCGCTGGAAGAAAAGCCATGGGAAGTTGTTTGAAAGCCATGGGAAGTTGTTTGGAAGGAAGGTGATGAAGATAGGTTTGAGGAGTTGAAGAAAGCAATGATACAGGCTCCAATGTTGAGCTTGCCTGATTTAAGGAAACTCTTCCACTTGTTTGTAGCAGTGGAAAATGGCATAGCCAAAGGAGTGTTGGCTCACATATGGGCTGGGAAGAAGAGACCTGTAATATTTTTGTCAAAATTGATGGATCCTGTGGTGCAAGGTTGACCCTTGTGCATACAGGCTGAAGCTGCCACTGCACTTTTGGTGGAGGAGAGTAGGAAATTAATGTTATCTCAAAGAGAATTTGGTTCTCTCGACTGATAGGAATTTAAATACAGCTGGATTCCTGTCAGGAGAGAGAAAGGAATGGGACAATGTGGAACATAATTGTGTGGTTATTGATTGATGGGTCTTCCTGGGTGGAGAATGGGAAGAGGATGAATGGATATGCAGTAGTGAATGGAGACACTGCTGAAGTATTGGAAACTGGACGGTTGCCTTCTGATTGGTCGGCACAAATATGTGAAGTCTTTGTTTTATTACAAGCCTTGAAGTTGCTAACCAACGAAGTGGGCAATATACAGTATATACTGATTCAAAATATGCTTATGGGCTTTTAAAGATCTTTCGTAAAAATATGGTTGGAAAGAGAAAATAAAGAACAAATAGCTATAATACATATAGGAGTACATTGAAAGGGAAACTCAAGACAGGTTATGGAGAATAGATTGGCAGATGAAACTGCGAAGGAAGCTACATGAATGGGGGAGGAAAAGTGGTTTCATTCCTATTCTGGAATGTGATGAAAAACCTGACTTCACAGATGATGAAGAGACACAGATGAGAGATGAGAGTGTGGAAAAGAGAAATGGAAAAGGGAATGATTACGAATAGTAATAAATACACCTATTATGAGGAATATAATAGAGAGGGGATACAAGCGTTACTAGAATTTATAAAAGGAAATATATTTGTAGAGGCATGTAAACGATAGCCATACAAGTGGGGAGATACTATTTACAGTACATTGTGTACGAATACATAAATACATTGTGTAAGAATAAAAAAGAAGATTATGTGTAAACATGTAGAGATTTGACCATTTGGCCTTTTCAACAAATCCAAGTAGATTACATTGAGATGCCAGTGGTGGGAACACTGAAATATTTGCTGGTAATAGTGGATTATTTTACTGGATGGCTTGAAGCCTTTCCTTGTGCAAAGGCAAATGCTCAGATGACTGTTAAAATCATATTGGAGCAAATAATACTCAGATGTGGATTGGTTGAAATTATTGATAGTGATAGAGGTACACATTTCACTGTCCAGGTGATAAGGGTAATGGACCAATTGGGGATTGATTAGCAATAAAAATATTGGCAATAGAAACATTCAGTGAAAAGGTTAATGTTGGAGCTCCAGGTTCTTTGGACGAAATGTTTGCCTTTATCTCTTTTCCATCTAAAGAAAAGATGTTTTACCATATGATATGATGTTTGGTTTACCCTATACTGGGAGTATGGGACTGCCTAGAATAAAGCTTAAAGATGTCTTTCTTAGAAAAAATATACAGGGACTGTCCCAGTGTTTTTCTCATTTAAAGTCTAAAGGACTACGGACACAAACTCCACCTCTTGATTCCCAAGTATATGATTACCAAAGTGGTGACTGGGTCCTGATAAAATCAATAAAGGAAAAGAAATTATAGCCAGTGTGGGAAGGACCATTCCAGGTGTGGTTGACCACCAAGTCGGCTGTGAGGACCAAGGAAAAAGGCTGGATTCATTATTCATTATTCCAGAGTTAAAGGACCAGTGGATTCGCCTTATGGATGGGCTGTATCAACAGATGCAACAAACCTGCTTAAATTAACCTTCAGAAGACAGATATCTGACGATTGATGGAACTTTCCAATGACTGATGGAACTTTGGGCGGTTGATTTAAATATTTGATTGGAAGTAATAAACATTTTTATTGTGTTATTGATTGTATTAAGAAAGGAGACAATTGAATGGTGTAAATCAATGCTGTGGTATCCGGTGGATGTAAGTTCCCTATGATCGGCTGAAAGACTTGAAGTCTAATGGTAAGCTTTTGAGCTTTTACACATCTAAAACATACCCTAAACAGAGGGCCTAGTTCACTAGGAAGATGAGGTTTGCGGTGGTGATAGTCATTACCTTATGGGAAATTATCAGGGGTGGGTTCTAAATTTTTTTACTACCAGTTCTGTGGGCGTGGCTTATTTTGTGGGTGTGGCTTATTTTGTGGGTGTGGCTTGATGGTCATGTGACAATTATTTAGGATTTAGCAGAGGTACTGGTCTACCAGGCTGTACCAATCTACTCATGTATTTTTGCAGGCACTGATCTACTCATGTATTTTTGCAGGCACCGGTCTACTCATTTGTTTTCTTTTAACACTGATCAGCTGTAGGGCGGCCCTTTGAAGCCCCACGGCAAGAGTTTAAACAGTTTTTTCCCTCTAGCCATCAGCTGGGACTCAGGAAGCAGCAATAGATTGGGGGTGGGGCCAAATAAAAGGTAAGAATAATGCGGTGGGTGGGGCGGGGTGGGTGGGTGGGGGTGGGGGCGGGGGGGAGAACCGGTTCAGTGACATCATATCATCACCGCTACCAGCTCGGCGGAACCGGGAGGAACCCACCACTGGAAATTATGCAACATGTGCGGGTAGGAATGGGAACTTTGGCTGTATTGCCTAGTTATCCTATAACATGGCAGCAGCTGTGTTTCCATACCGAACTTGAGCACCAATATTCCCTGATGCAGACACCACTAACCCTGATAGAAACTACAGATGAAGCTGGGATTTGTGTTAAATCATCTTTTGATGATGGTGTACCTTTGGGGAAATACCCCAGGTGCAACCGTACATATGAAATAGTTTCCCAGTATAAGGATCTTTCAAATAGAATGGAATTCTTATACAATCAATGCACTGATTGATATGGTAATTATACTCCTTCTTATAAAAAGTTTAGGATTATAGAGGAAGGGCTACGTTTACCATATATTGAGTTGAAAGCTCCCTCCAAACTTATGTTTTTATGTGGAAATATAGCATTGGCTAAATTACCTTTTATATAATCAGAAAACAGAATTTTACTATGAAATGATGAATACTAGTCTCTATCACAGTAACCAAGTGCCCCATAAGGTTGCTACAAAGGTACACATGATGGTACGTTGGAGACAGTAGATGAGTCACATGTGCGTGGACATGAACATGTGGAAGCACCCAGCCCTGAGAAGGAACCACATCTAATTATTTATGCACCTTTAAAGCCTATAAAATGGCATATAACACCAATAGAATCATATGATCATATGGAGGACAGAACATATAGGGGAATATATAGGGGTAAGAGTAACATTACATGAAGCATTTGATGCAGGATGTAATGACGAGGTAGTAATATTAAATAAAGTATAAGCGGGACTTTTGGGAATGTTTCCCTGGCTGGCTACTCAATATAACCAGCTGCAACTTGGACATCTTGCCTGTGCTTTAGCAAAAAGCATATATGAAACATTGTCTGCTATTGCTGCATTAGCTGATGAGATGGGAGAAATTAGGAAATCACTGTTGCAAAATCGTATGGCTATAGATTATATGTTGTTACGGATGGGACACGGATGTGAGGAATTCCAAGGAAAGTGTTGCTTCAACATATCTGATAAATCTCAATTTATCAAATCTAAACTACAAACATTGCATAATATAAGTACACATTTAACAAATATAATGGAAAATACAGCCTTTAAAGGAATCTGGGATTTGTTAACCTCCTGGTTACTTAGCTTTGCCTGGTTAAAGGACCTATTTGTAGGTATCGTTATTATTGTAATCATATGCCTTATCTCCTGTATCCGTATTAAATGTGTAGCTGTATGTTGTAACTGTTGGAAGTATTGTTATCAAGTAACTAAAGCAAAGAAAACAAATGAAGAACAAGAGCGAGATTAGGGAGACAGGAAGTATCCATAATGTTACAAAACATACATGATGATTTACAGGAATAAAACTGATAAAAAGGGAAAGGGAGGATTGAGAGAAGAAAGAATTATTTCTGTAAAGAATATAGCCTGAGTGACTCCATATTTATCCTTTATATAACCTGAGGTGATCCTCTCTGACATTAAGATGAGTAAGATATGGGAAACGTGTATGATGCCTGTTTTGAGGAAATAGATGTTTTGGTACATTCTAAGTTGGGTCAGGCTGACCCAAGCTCCACTGAAAAGGAGGAAGAGACTAATTGTCCAATTAAGAAGAACAATAACGAAGAATTAAGAACACATTAAGGAGGGTATTTTTGGAGGGGAACTCCAAGGTGGAACACATGAGAAAGCCAAAACGTTATGTAACGACTGAAAAACAATGACAGGTGGGGGCATTTTAATTGTTTTGCTGATTGCCTGAAATTGCCTTGGCTAGACAAGTTTCACACAGGGCCGAAATATTGATGTTAAATCTTGCAAGCCCTCTGGAGACCAGGGCTGTTATTTCTGGTTGATTTGCTAAGGGGTTGTCTTGAAGCATATGTAGTTCCATGTGCCAATGGTGAGTGGTGTCACCTTATGTTTTGTTTGAAGTTTTGTTATTTGACCGCATGAAATGGGATCCCCTCCAGCCGCGGTAAGCTGGCCAGGGTTCTATGAAGCAACGTTTAGGGCACCTTTTCTAGCCCCTTCCTCTTACTATGGAGGTGAGCAGTATGGTCCTAAAGAGGGCTGCTCAGTCACCCAGATAGATGCCAAATCCAGCTGTTGCTTCTGTCATCAAGAAGACAACCATTAGACCTGAGTCGCCTGTGTGCAAGTCCATGGCTACAGCTCCCAGTGTATCCACACCTGTTTCGTTGCTCACCCATCGCCACAGGACTTTGAAGCAGTGGTGAAATCTAAAAATTGTTGCTACCGGTTTTGTGGGCGTGGCTTGGTGGGCATGGCTTGGTGGTCATGTGACTGGGTGGGTGTGGCCAACTTGATGTCACGTACGTCACTCACTGTTAGAGCCAGGAGCTGCACATTCTGAAACACATTCTGCCCTTCTGAAGCCCCCAACACTTTGAGTTTCCTTCCACCATCTGGCTTGACTGCTCAAGCAAATCTTGGAGCCTTCTCTTGCCCCACTCTCCAACCCGGACGGCCACACATCCCCCCTGCCAATCCTCCATACAAACCGCCCAGTGGTGGGATTCTACTGGTTCACACCGGTTCGGTAGAACTGGTTGTTAAGTAGTTAAGCAATTCGGAGAACCGGTTGTTAGAAAAAATCTCCTTTTGTTTTTTTCCACTTTACAGGGTTAATCCTGTAAGGAATTTTTGTTTCCTAGCCTAATCTTTATTGCCCTGCTTACAGAAACTGCCTCTCTGTTAACCCTTATTACATTCTTGGCAGGACGCCTACACTTACTGTCGCTTCCGGTTCCGGAGCTTCTCGGAGGTTTTTTTTTTTTTTTGCTTGACTTTCTTAAAGGGGAAGGGTTGTTTTAAGCTTTTTACACTGCTGTTTGGAGGAAATACTCCCCTGTTGGAGTTCTTCCAGCCAGGGTGCAATGATCAACACTTTGAAGAAATAATTGAATAATGAAGCAGAAGCTTTTAATGACAAGGAACCAAGATGAGTGACATTCAGCAAGGCTTATTGGCTACCTAGAAAGATTGACATTCAAACATGAGTTTACATACCCTTTGGTGTAAAACTGGTTTTTGGTGAAGTTTAATTTTGTGCTTGGTGACCTTTAATCCTGTGTTTAGTGATGAGATAATTTTCCCTATTCAGCTTTGTTTGGAAGGAAAAATGTTAATCTCTGTTCCTGAAAAGAAGCAGCTTCGGAAATCTGACTAGTTCCTGTGTCTATTTCTTCTAGTAATTGGTTTAACAAGCAACAGATACTCTGTTTGCTTCTTTGCTTCATTCTGGAGAGCTTAAATGACCTCTCTGCTAAAGGGTTTCACTTTATGAGCAAGAATTGGCTGCTGATAGTTATCATTGCATTTTAACTATTTTAATTCCTCAAGGTGCTCTGGCACCCTCCCTGATTTGTAACTCCAGTTAGCAGGTATTTCTAATCTAATGATTGGTATTTAGGGCAGCTTTTGCAAGCAAAGAAGCTTTTTTGTACAGGTAATCCTTGATTTACAACAGTTACAATGGCACTTAAAAAAGTGACTTATGACCGTTTTTCACACTTACGACCATTGCAGCAAACTGTCATTAGGGCAAAGAAGCGATGCCACATGACCACCTGGCCACACCCACCCAGTCACATGAAGCACTGCAGTTGTGAAATGAGTGACACGGTTGTTAAGAATGCTGCAATGGGCATAAGTGATGAGCGTTCATAAGTGCAAGGACCGGTCAAAAGTGCAAGGACCTGTCAGAAATCACTTTTTTCAGCCCTCTGGGTAGTCCCTATGTGCATAGGGACTACTCAGAGGGCTGAAAAAGGTATCTTTGACTGGTCCTCGTACTTTTGACTGGTCCTCACACTTACGACTGTCCTTACATTTTGCACCCTATCTTGTCACCATGGTGAAGAGAAGCAGTTGTGAAATGAGTGACACGGTTGTTAAGAATGCTGCAATGGGCATAAATGATGACCAGTCATAAGTGCGAGGACCGGTCAAAAGTGTGAGGGACTTCCGGTTTGCTGGCCACCGGCGAAGACGGTCTCTTCTTAAGGACCGCAAGCCCCGCCGTCTGTAGAGCCGCTTCGACATCGAGAAGCGGCTTGAAAACTCCAAAATCCGAAGGATTGTAGGAGGAGAGAAGGCAAGGTACTGGTTGAGCCCCTGTGAGCCCCCAGAGAATCGCTGCTGGGGAGGAAGCAGGCGCGGCTCCCTTTCAACTTGCCAGACTCCGGACGGCGTGGGACGATTCTGCTTCCTGAAGAACAAGCCGGCTGCTGCAAATGTTTTAACTGAATGAAACCAACCTTAACAAACAGCGGAAATATCAACTTGAACCCCCTAACTTGGAAATCGCAAGTATTAATGCTTTGCTGACTTTTTAACTCGAGTGAAACTGATTTGAAAAAAAAAAAAAATGGCGCCCAGCAGCAGAGTTAACAAGCTAGTGAAAGTGACTCTGTGAAGCTACTTTGATCTGTTACAAAGTTACTCTGCCTGTAATACAGAGGAACAGGAGAAGAGGAAAAAACTCTTTCTTTAAAATCTGAGTCTGCTTCAGTCTAGCTTCTATTTGATTAAACCTGGGGGACTTTTTTAGAAGTCTTTGTGGAGGTGGAAAAGGAAAGAGGACTTCCCTTTTTAGAAAAACTAACCTACGTGGCAGGATGGCTTCAAAGAAGCAGGAAGGAAAGGCAGCAGGGGGGGGATCCCCCACACACAAACATGAATTACAGCCTCCTTCTACCCAACAGACTCAGAAAAAAGATTTTGATTTTGAAAATTTAAAAGAATTTATCTCTCAGGTTTTGGATGATAAATTTCAAAAATCTCAACAGGAAATAGATGATAAACTTCAAAAATCTCAACGGGAAATTATGCAGGAAATTAATGAAATCAAAGATATGGTGAAACAGGATTATGGCAAGGTGACTAAAAAAATAACGGATGTGGCGTCTGGCCTTGCAGAATTTATTATTAAAGTGGACTCTAAAGTGGAAGAATTTAAATCAGAAGTCAATGTTAAGATTAAGGACAATGATTATAAAATTTCTGATGTTGATGATAAAATGCAGAGAGTTGAAAATGAAATTATAATGATGCAATTCAGGGCCATGGAATTCGCTATAAGGCTTCGAGGAATCAGAGAGGATGACAGACAGGATTTGAGACAGATTTGTGCTGAGGCTTTGGCAGTGTTATTAAAAATTAATCCTGATGTGGATTTTTATAAAATAGACAAAATTTACAGAGTGAACTCTTGGGTGGCCAGACAAAGACAATTGCCTAGAGATGTGGTGATATATTTTACAGACAGAGCAATAAGAAATGATATCCTGCAAAAATCTTTTCTCTCCTCTGTGCAAGTGGGGGGGGGCTCAAATTTGAGTTTACAAAGAATTGCCACCCAAAATGTTGAAAGCTAGAAAAGATTTTGGCTTTCTAGTAAATGAACTGAAAAAACAAGAGATACCATTCTGGTGGGATGCCCCAACTGGTATAATTTTGAAATATAATGGAGAAAGACATCGCTTGAATACTGTGGAGAAGGCGGAGCATTTTTATTCTACTATTCTTAAAGAAAGAACACCATCTCCACGTACGTCTACAGTGTTGGAGATTAAGGAGAGTGATAAGAAGCAACTCCAGCAAGAGTTGCAAGAACAGTCTAAGCAGGTGGAGCCAGAGGAAATGCAGGGTGCTGTAGGAGGTTTTTTGGAGGAGCACCTGATAGTGTCAGGTTTCGGTGCTATCTTGAATAAACTTCATTCTCAAGCGCAAGCTGTCTAATGAATCATTTTATTTTTAAGAACAGCAGAATCCGACATTTCTGACTCAAATTGCAGCCAAACTGGCCCATCCTTCCAACCCCCTCCTCTTCCGCTCTCCAGCCCCAACGTCCCATTGGCCATCATACAGATCCATCTCTACATCCCGGCACGTTCTTTTCACAGGAATGCAGCCCCCACCCTCGTCTCCCAGGAAACCCTATCTGTATATACAAAACTAGGTAAAAGTTCATCTCAGCAATAAATCAAGCTTCCGCTCTTTCTGCTTCAACTTGTTATGTCAGCGCTGGAAGAAAGCCTAATTTGGAACGCTGACATCCGGCCCCTCTCCCTTCACTTCTGCAACATCACCTATCCCATAGGGAAAACACAACAAGATTAGTCTCATCAGCCCCTCCCTGGCTGTGCACCCCCCCCTCCCGGCTTTCCCGGGTGGTCTGCATGGAATTTTGCTATAAGGCGATCAGCTTCGATGTTTGCGCTCTTCACCCAGGAAGCCTCTGACAATGGGTAACCCTTCCATTTAATTAAGTACTGAAGGCGTCCCCTGTGCCATCTTGAATCAAGAATCCGCTGCACTTCGTAGTGCGTTTGGCCCCCAACAACCAGGGGCCCAGGGGGTTCACGTGGCGTTGGCCTTAAAGTAGACCCCACTACAGGTTTTAGAAGGCTACTGTGAAAAACGGGGTGAATTTTCCCCAAAAGCCGTGGCAACTGCAATTGCACTGTAACGGGGTTGATTATTTTTATTATAGGAAATGGTCCTATAAATTTTGGGCCCAATTTCCTGCTCGGGAGTCTAAGTCTCAAGTACTTGGTGGAGAGGTAAACTTTCTCTCCTAGCTGAAATGGTCTTTGGGGAGTTCGGTGCTTGTCTGCTTGGTCCTTATAAGATTGAGCTGCCTTTGCCAGCGCCCTCTTAACATTTTCCCATGTTTGTCTCAACATTGCCATCCAGTCGGTCAAACTGACTGAGGAAGGGGGCTCCCTCGGGTATTCTGGCATGGGAACAAAATCCATGCCACTCACTATTTTGAACGGGGTTAGCCCCGTGCTGCTGTGGACAGCATTATTATATGCAACCTCCGCAAAAGATAGGAGGTCTGCCCAATTGGACTGCTGGTAGTCGACGTAGCATCTTAAATACTGTTCTATCATAGCGTTCAGTCTTTCTGCCCCCCCATTGGTGCTCGGGTGAAATGCTGAGCTGAGCCCTTGGGATGAACCTATGGACCGTAGAAACTCCCTCCAGAACTTTGCTGTGAACTGGACCCCTCTGTCGGAAATGATTCTCCTGGGGACTCCATGTAGGCGGTAAATGTGTTTCAGGAACAGTTTGGATAACTGACGGGCTGAAGGCAGTCCACTACAAGGAATGAAGTGTGCCTGTTTGGAGAATAAGTCTATTACAGTCCAGATCACTGTATTTCCACTGCTCCTCGGTAGGTCTACTATAAAGTCCATTGCAATCTCCTCCCATGGTCTTGTTGGCTCAGCTACTGGTTTCAACAATCCAGGCGGGCACCCTGGCCTTGTCTTCATCGTGGCACAAATGGTGCAGCTTTTTACATAACTGTCTACGTCCTTTCTCATATGTGGCCACCAGAACTGCCTTCGTACTAGGTGCAGAGTCTTTAGGAACCCGAAGTGTCCTGCTGGTTTAACATCATGGCTCCTCTTGAGAATCAGGATGCGTAAACTCTGTGGGACATAGAGCTTTGTCCCCCTCCATGCTAGTTCATCTCTTTTTGTCAAGAGATGTTGATTGTCCCGATACCAGGGGTCTGTCAGCATTTCATTTTTTAATTTCGCAGTTAAGTCACTTGCAAGTTGGCCTTGCTGGTCACGTCGTTGCCGTCTGGTTACCACTTGGGCCGCAGCTTGGGTGGAGGGGATGATGGCATTCACTACCTGCTCCCGCTCACTGTTGTATTGGGGCATCCGGGAGAGGGCATCAGCCAGGAAATTTCTCCCACCTGGGATGTGCTTAAGCTCGAAATTGAAACGATTGAAGTATTGTGCCCACCGCACTTGCCTGGGCGACAGTTTTCGTGGGGTTTTTAGGGCCTCTAGTTTTTTATGATCAGTCCAGACTTCAAATGGTTTCTGGCCTCCCTCTAGAAGGTGCCGCCAGGTCAACAAGGCCCACCTTACTGCAAACGCTTCCTTCTCCCACGCCGCCCATCGCCTCTCCGTATCGGTGAGTTTGCGGGAGGTGTAGGCGCAGGGTTGTAGATCACCTTGGTTGTTCTTTTGGAGTAACACGGCTCCTACTGCCACATCACTTGCATCTGCTTGGATGACAAAAGGCTGTTCTGGATCCGGGTGTCTTAAGACAGGTTCTTTCGTGAACAGTCCTTTTAGCGTCTCAAATGCCTGTTGGCAGGTCAGGTCCCACTGTAGGGGTTGTCCCGGATGAGGTTTCATCGCTGGGCTTCCTGTCTTTAGGAGATCTGTCAAAGGTTTGGCAATCTTCGCGAACGAGGGGATGAATTGTCTGTAGAAATTCGCAAAGCCTAGAAAACTTTGCAGTTGTCTGCGGGTGCGAGGGGGCTGCCATTGTAGAACTGATTGGACCTTGGCTGGGTCCATCTCTATCCCCTCATTTGATACTCGGTAGCCCAGGTAGTCTAGCCGTGATTGGTGGAAATCGCATTTTGGCAGTTTGACATATAGGTTTGCCCGTAGCAGTTTTTTCAGTACTTGGCGGACGAGGGGTATATGTTCGTCTATGGTCTCCGTGTAGATAAGAATATCGTCCAGGTAGACGAGGACCCCTTTGTAAAGGTGTTCATGTAAGACTTCGTTTATTAACTGCATGAATACTGCCGGGGCTCCTTGCAATCCAAAAGGCATTACTTTAAACTGGAAACTACCCAGGGGGCAGTTGAATGCTGTTTTCCATTCATCTCCTGCCTTTATGCGTACTCGGTAATAAGCTTCTCGAAGGTCTAGTTTGGTAAAAACCTTCCCTTTAGCTAGATGGGCTAACATGTCTTTCATGAGGGGGAGGGGGTACAAGTTGTGTACGCAAACAGCGTTGATACTTCGAAAGTCGACTACCAGTCTCATGGAGCCGTCCTTTTTCTCTTTAAACATGACCGGCGCCGCTACCCTTGGTTTCACTGGCTCAATAAATCCCCTTTGTAAGTTTTTGTCTATGTAGTCCCGCATTTCCTGCATTTCTCGGGGCGTCATGGCATACATTTTAGGTTTGGGTAGTTTCGCTCCTGGGATAATCTCGATGGCACAATCGGTCTCGCGGTGGGGGGGCAGAATGTCACACTCGGCTTCGCTGAATACCCCCGCAAGGTCTTGGTACTCCCTTGGGATCTGGTTTGCGTTACAAGCGGTGGTGGGTGCGGCTGCCAATTGCTTTGCTGCACCTTCTGGGAGGGACCCTTGTGTTGGTGGTGTTTTCTTCTGTAGTGGAGGGCTGCTTTGGGGTTTCAGCGTGGGAGGGAATTCTTCTGGTCGGGGCGGCAGGGGTTGGGGCCCCTTTGCTATTCTCAGCCTGCGGGTTCCCTCTTGCCACCAAATGATTGGGCCCCATTTGTCGAGCCATGAGAGTCCCAATATGACTGGTTCTGTCATCTTGGGGGCTATTATGAAGCGGATCGTCTCCCAGTGATCTGCGAGTTCTAGTCTCACGGGTTCAGTCAAGTGTGTGGCGTACGTTCCTCCCACTAGGGACCCATCAACTTGCTCGAAGCGAATTGGTTGTTTGAGCTGTTTAGCTCGGATTCCCAATTTTAGAACTGTGGGTAGGTTGATTAGGCACCGTGTGCTACCCGAGTCTATTAGGGCTTGGAAAGTCTCTTGGGCCCCTGTTTTGGGGGCTGTTAGGCGTATGGGGAAAAGAAAAGGATGGACGGGTCCACTCACCATCGGGTCATCCTCGCCTTCGTCTTCCGTGTCATAGGGTTCGGGGGACTGATCTCCCTCCACTGGGATTCCTCTGGTTTCGGTCAGATGAGCGAAAAACTCAGGGATTTGGGGAGCTTCCCGTGGTACGTGGGTGACGCGCTTGGGCCCTCGTTCCGGTCGTGCTTTGGGCGGTGGAGCTGGTCCCGGTCTAGGCGTTCCACATCTTGCTGCTATGTGGCCGCTTCCTCCACATCTGTAGCATTTCAGTGGGCTCCGTGGGGCAGTTGGTCTGTAGGAGGGCTGTGATATTGGGGTTTCTCGTCTGTTGAGTGGCCCCTGGTCTGGTCGGCCTCTCTCCTTTTCCTCTGGTGGTTTTGACGTGTCACTCGCCCGCAGCCCTCTGTCGACTTTTATCGCTACCCGGAACCATTCAGCGAGTCGGTTTGGGATGTCACGATAGGCAGTCACTTGGGAAATTCTTTTATCTAGGCTTGTTCTAAAAAAATACACCAGCAATCGCTCTGGTAGGGGAGGCAGTGTCCCAATGACTCTCCTGAATTCACGGATATGCTCTCTGATAGGCTTCCCCCTCTGCATTAGGTTTCTGAGCTCGTCTTCCACATAGGGGTCCTCCTCCTCCTCCTCATAACGGGCTCTCAATAGTTGCAAGAACCCATCCGCATTTTGTAGCTGGGGGGCCCTGTATTTGTAGAGGGATGCTGACCACCTCTTTGCTTCTCCCTCCAGCCCTTCCGAGATAGCATTCACTAGGGCTCTGGGGAAAGGGTAGAGGTGTCCGAACCGCTCTATGTATATCTCAGCTGAATCGAGGAATTGGGCGAGGTTGTCTGGGTCACCATCGAATTTCCCTCTGAACTGGGGTGGTTCCTCCCTCTCTGCCCTCTCCTCTCTGTGCTGAGCTCTGGAGGGCCAGCCTTGGTGTTGGTAGTCCTCTGCCTCGTCTCTCATCCTGGGGTGGGGAGGTGCTGCCTTGTCTGGGCTTCGCTGCCATTCCCATCCCCAGCTCGCCCTTCCCAATTCACTTAGGGGTTTTTCTTTATCTTTTACCTTTGTATTTTCCAAGTTGGCTGGAATCATGACCGCTTCTGCTCCTCCCGTTTCTTGAAGCAGGCTTTCCTCCGAGAGCTTGGCTTCAGCCATAGTCCGTCCGACCAGATGTCTGGGAGGGAACGGGATGATTTAAACTCAGCCAGCCTGGATTTGGAGGAGAGTTTGGCTGTCTGTCAGGTTTCGGTGCTATCTTGAATAAACTTCATTCTCAAGCGCAAGCTGTCTAATGAATCATTTTATTTTTAAGAACAGCAGAATCCGACATTTCTGACTCAAATTGCAGCCAAACTGGCCCCTCCTTCCAACCCCCTCCTCTTCCGCTCTCCAGCCCCAACGTCCCATTGGCCATCATACAGATCCATCTCTACAGATAGAATCTTCTCCAATTTTGGACCCGGCTCGGATGGTTGAAGTCAAAGACCAGCGTATAACTCGTGCAAAATCTAAGCAACTTAAAGAAAAGCAACAACAGGAAAGACAATACAAAAAGGGAGCTAAGAGTACTACACAAGAGTCTGAAGCCATGGGGGGAGCAAAACCGAAGATTTCGGAGGGTCTTCGGCTATTCTGCTCGTCGCTTCAAAAAGATAAAGATGACAATTAAGTGCTTATCTTGGAATGTGAATGGGTTGAACTCATTACAGAAAAGGAAGAAGTTATTTGCATATTTGAGACAATTTAATAATGATATAATTTGTCTAAAAGAAACTCATATTAGAACTCAAGATCAAAAATACTTGATAAATTCTAAATTAGGAACACATTTTATAGCTTCAACTTTGCAAAAAAAGAATGGTGTGGTTATTTATGTAAACAAAAGGTTGACAGCTAAAATTATAGAAGCAGATAAAGATGGTAGGTTTATAGCAATTGAATTGCTTACAGTAAATGGCCAAATTCTTTTGATTGGAATTTATGCTCCCAACCAACAACAGGATCATTTCTATAAAATGCTACACACTAAAATACTGCAATGGGACTATAGATCTATTTTAATTATGGGAGATTGGAATGGTGTAATTGATTCTAAATTAGATAAAAAGAGTTTGGCAAAATCTAGGATTAGACTACCACAGACTTTTTTTGATATGAAAGAAGATTTGGAATTAAAAGATATTTGGAGAATACACAACCCAAAAGAATTGGACTATACTTTTTTTTCCGATAGACATAGATCCTTCTCTAGGATTGATTTTATTTTGTTGTCAGATGATCTACTTGTTAAGATAAAAAGAACAAAGATTTTTCCAAGAACTTTGACCGACCATAGCCCAGTATGGATAGAAATTGAGATGGGTAAAATCGAGAGACGATCATGGAGATTAAATGAAAACTTGTTTAGATATGAAAAAAATATAACAGAACTTAAGAAGCAGTTGAAAGAATTTTTTGAAATGAACTTGAATAAGGGTACCCCAGTTGAAATTGTGTGGGATGCGAGCAAAGCTTATATGAGAGGGGTACTCATTTATATGAATTCTAAACATAGACTGAATCGACAAAAGAAAAGATCTGAATTGGAAGCAGAAATAAAGAATAAAGAACAGCTACTTATTAAAAACCCAACAGATGAAAGAACACGTGGTGTTATTAAACTTCTGAAAGATCAATTTCAAATGCTTATGGCGGAACAAGTTGCAACAAATCTACAATATGCGAGGCATAATACATTTTGTAACGCCAATAAACCGGGCAGATGGTTGGCCTATACATTAAGGAAGAAGCAGAGTATACGGACTATTGATAGTATTGATATTGGAGGGAAAGAAATCTTTCAACAAAAATTAATTAAAGAAGCTTTTGTGGACTATTATACTAAACTATATGCTAAAGATGATATGCAGAATGGACTTATAGAAAAATATTTAGATAATAAAAGAGTTACAAAAATTACTAATCAACAAAAGGAAAGAATGAATTATCCTATAACAGAGGAGGAGATAATAGTAGCAATTAAACAATTAAAAACAGCTAAAGCTCCTGGAACGGATGGTTTGACTGCAGTGTATTATAAAACTTTGCAAGCAGAAATGGTGCAACAACTCAGAGATCTATTTTGTAATATTCAACAAGGGGGTAAAATACCCCCATCATGGACAACAGCTTATATTTCCTTGATACCAAAAGAGCAAGTAGGTCCTAAAAAACTGGAGAATTAAAGACCAATATCTCTTCTGAATACTGATTATAAAATTTATGCAAAAGTACTAGCCAACAGGTTGATGCCAGTAATTCAAAAGGTGATTCATGATGATCAAGCGGGATTTATCGAGGGTAGATACATGAAAGATAATGTAAGGCAAGTAATAGACTTATTGGAATATCTTGAGAGGAATAAACAGGTACCTGCAGTGCTGGTCTTTTTGGATGCGGAAAAGGCCTTTGATAGAGTGGATTGGAATTTTCTATTAAAGACTTTAAAAAAGATGGACTTTGGGGATCAATTTATACAGGCGGTTTCAGCAATTTACCAAGAGCAAAAGGCACAGATTATCATCAATGGAAGTTTGACAACAGAGTTTAAAATTGAAAAAGGAACAAGACAGGGATGTCCGTTATCCCCATTGTTATTTATTTTAACATTAGAAGTCTTGCTAAACACAATTCGGGACTCTAATATCTTGAAAGGTATAATGATAAGGCAAGAGGACTACAGAATAAAGGCATTTGCAGATGATCTGGTTGTTACCCTAACACAGCCAATGGAATCAATAATCCAGATGAAAGACATTATACAAGACTATGGTAAAGTTTCAGGTTTTAGATTGAACCAGAAAAAAACTAAGATGATAGTTAAAAATATGACACAAGATCGTAAATACGAGCTTGAAAGGAGGGCAGGTTTTGAGATTGTACCAAAGGTAAAATATCTAGGTGTTCAGGTTGCAGAATCAAATATGAAACTGTTTCAAAATAATTATGAGGTGTTGTGGCGAGAGGTTCAGAAAGATATGGAGATTTGGAAAAAACTGCAGCTGTCTTTACTTGGAAGAATAGCAGCAGTTAAGATGAACATTTTGCCAAGATTTCTTTTCTTGTTTCAAATGATTCCGGTGCTTAAAAGTGATAAACAACTGAAAGTGTGGCAAAGTGGAGTGAATAGATTTGTCTGGAACGAGAAAAAACCGAGAGTGAAACTGAAAATTATGCAAGATGTTCCAGAAAGGGGAGGTCTTAAACTTCCAAACCTACAATTATATTATGAAGCAGCAGCTTTGACTCAAGCAAGCGACTGGTTTGGAAGGAAAAAGACTGGAATATTGAATATAGAAAGTTTTGATCTTGAATTCGGATGGTATGCCTACTTATTCTATGAGAACAAAGTGGATAAAGTATTTAAAAGCCATATACTTAGAGACTCTTTGATGAGGGTTTGGAAGAAGCACTGACTTAAATGGGATTACAAAATACCGCTATGGCTGGATCTTGGTCATATTATGTGGAATACAAATATAATGTTACTCGGGGGGGGGGGGGGTTATATAAAGAGGTTCTTTTTACAGATGCGGGCAGATGGCAGTTGAAGACATTAGAGACACTGTTGGACGAAGGGATTAACTTAACTTGGTTACAATATAATCAACTTCAACTGAGATGGAAAGAGGACCAAAAAACTGGTATTATGTTGCATGAGGAAGAACTGGTTAGACATATAAAAGAGAAAGGTCCAATGCATATTAAAAGGCTTTATAATGTTTTGTTAGAAAGGGATTCAGAAACTGAATTGGTTAAAGATTGTATGATTAAGTGGGCACAAAATTTTGAAGAACCAGTGATGTTGGAAACATGGGAAAAAATTTGGGTTCAGAATGTTAAATTTACACAGTCGCAGAATTTAAGGGAAAATTTCTATAAAATGTTTTATAGATGGCATTTAGACCCCAAAAAATTGTCGTGTATGTATCCTAATGTTCAGCCAAAATGTTGGAGATGTGATTGTTTAGATGCTACATATTATCATGTTTGGTGGACTTGTAAGAAAGTTAAGGCTTTTTGGATTAAAATTTGGTGGGTTATGCAGAATGTTTTGAAGAAAAAAGTTCAATTTTCTCCACAACTGTTTTTATTGGGTATAGTTAAGGGTTTTACTTCGGGTGAAACAAAGTTGATATTGTATATGATAACAGCTGCGAGATTATTGATAGGTAAATACTGGAAAAATGAAGCTTTGCCCACGATCGAGGAATGGACTTTGAAGATGGCCAGTTTTGCAGAGATGGCGAAGATTTCAGCATATTTAAAAGATTGTTCACAAGAGACTTATGAATGGGAATGGAAAAAGTGGATAGATTATGTTCAGAACAAATATCAAACCAGGAAGTATCAAATAGTTTTTATATGAAAATGTTATATTAAGATAGAAATATTTTAATGTAATGAAGATGAAAAATTATAAGGGGGAGGGAGGGGTTCAAGTTTTATACAAAGGGGGGGTTTTCTCTTGATCTGAGTATATTGTATGGAAGTCCGGGGGGAGGGGAGGGTTAGGGAGAGTTAGGCAGGATGAGGTTGGGAGATTTGGGTGGGTTGAGGGGGGGGGGGAAATGGGGTGAAAATGTAATTGTAAAACTTTTGCAATAAAAAAAAAAAGTGTGAGGACCTGTCAGAAATCACTTTTTTCAGCCCCCTGAAAAAAGCAATTTGCAGGGAACAACTTTGTTCACTCTCCTTCGCGTCTTGATCTTAGTTCTCTTATCAGTTTCCTGCAAATTGCTTCTGGGCTTTCTGCCAACCATAGTAAGATTACGATTATTTATTCTTTGGATTCTTGTAGGCTGTTAAGAAAGTTAATTAACAGCCTTTGTTTGAAAAAGACTGATTTAATTTAGTAAACTAAGGTTTGTATAGACTTTGTGTGTGCTGCGTTCTTTGGGGTCCATAGCTGGGGCAGAACAGTTTGTTCCCTGCCTGAAAACACACACACAAACCTTGATTAAGATGGAGCAGCTGAGGGAAGAGAATGCACAGCTTCGGCAGCAGTTAGCTGTGATGGCTGGCCAGCTGGCTCAGCTTCAAGCCCAAATGGCTTCTCCTCCTCCTCCTCCTCAGAGAAACTGCCCGGTAGCTGTGCCAGACAATTTTGCTGGTAATTTGGAAATGTTCCCGGCTTTCCTTGGACAATGCAAATTATTTATGAGTTTGCGAGCTGAGGATTTTCCCAATGACCGAGATAAAGTCGGATTCATTATCATCCTGCTCTCCGGCTCTGCAGCTCATTGGGCCATGCCCCTGTTTGTCCAGAACAGTCCGTTGCTTAATGACTTTCGGGGGTTTTGTGAGCGCTTGCGGCAAATGTACGAGGACCCTATCAAAGCACAAACATCCACCAGACAGTTGAAGTCCTTGAAGCAAGGCCCCTACAGGAATACATTAGCGAATTCTGTTTGCTAAGCCAGGACTCGGCCTGGAACGAGGCAGCACTTTTGGATGTATTCCAGGAGGGTTTGTTGGCGGCATTACAGGATGAGTTGGCTAGAGTGGACATTCCTCCGACTCTTAATGAGCTGGTCTGTGCCTCAGAATTGATGCGAGGTTACAGCGGCGGCCCTCTCGTTGTGCCCACCAGGAACCCTGTGTGAACCCAGTTGTACGTGAGGCTTCGGCTCCAAGGGAGAAGCCCATGGAAATCGGTGCAGCCAGACCCCGCCTGTCCATAGCTGAGAAGGACAGACAATGGGCAGGGGGGTTGTGCTTATATTGTGGGGAGCCTGGACACTTCACCGCCTCTTGCCCCAAGAAGCAATGCGGGGTGTCGGCTCCTGGCCCTGCACCACAGTCACAGTCTACCCTGTCGGGAAACGGCCGGAGCCTGATCTAGGGGAGACCCTGGGTCGGGCACATACCAACACCGGCTCACGCCCTGAGGATGTGGATTCCCGACCCACTCGTCATTTGATTTTGAACACCAAAGTCTTCATTGCCAATAACCCCCAAGGGATCTCAGCTCATGCTTTGGTGGACTCCGGTGCGATGACCAATTTCATGGACGAGGCGTTTGCTAATCACTTTGCCATTCCCCTGTGTCCAGTGGATCCTCCCATGGTCATGGAGACCATTGATAGTCGGGTGCTTCTGTCCGGGCCAATTAAGGCCGCCACTCAACCCATGCATCTGACCATCAGTAAGCATGAGGAGGCCATCCAATTTTATGTCACGTCCGGATTACATTTTCCTTTGGTTTGGGGGCTGGCTTGGCTTCGGACTCATGATCCACACATTCTTTGGTCCCAGAATTTCATGTCGTTCCCGAGCCTGCAATGTGTGGATCATACTTGTCAAGTGTGCGCAGGCCAGGTGCAGGGTCCACCTGCGGTATCTTTGCTGGCCGACCTCTCAGACTTTGTGGATGTTTTTAGTGAGAAAGAGGCGGACCAATTGCCCCCACACCGGTCGTACGATTGTCCCATTGACTTAATCCCGGATGCACTGCTCCTTGTAGGGAGGTTGTATTCTATGTTGGACCCTGAATTGGCTGCATTAAGAGAATTTGTGGACAAAAACCTGGCCCGGGGTTTTATTCGGCCCTCGTCATCGCCCTTGTCCGCTCCGCTCCTCTTTCTCAAGAAGAAAACCGGAGACTTGTGTCTGTGCTGTGATTACCATAAACTGAACGCCATTACGGTGCATAACCGGTATCCTTTACCCTTGATTCCTGAACTCTTAGAGAGACTTCGGGGGGCTACCGTGTTTACCAAGTTGGACCTGCGCAGCGCATACAATCTGGTTCGGGTACAAGAAGGGGATGAGTGGAAGACAGCGTTCGGCACCAGGTATGGCCATTTTGAATATACGGTCATGCTGTTTGGATTAACCAACGCTCCTGCTGTCTTCCAGCATTTTATGAATGATATTTTCTGGGATCGTTTGGACCAGTTTGTTGTGGTTTACCTCGATGACATCTTGATTTACTTGAGATCCTGGAAAAGTCATCTCCAACATCTCTGACTGGTCTTGCAACGGCTTCGGGAACAACAGTTGTTAAATGCAGGAAATCAGCATCACCTTATAAGAAGTAAAACAGAGACAATGAACAAGCCAAAAGCAGTTTATTAAATATATATATATATAAAGCTATATATAATATATAATATATATATTGGTTATTCGGGTTTTCTCCCGCGTAGAATTGGAAGTGTCTTGGCGACGTTTCGATGAAGTCTCATTCGTCATCTTCAGGCTGGTGTTTTCGGCTTCGTGCTTCTAGGAGCAATGTATGATCGCAGCTGTTTCTTCCTTTTAACTGCCAGTGGGGGTGTGAACTGATTGGGTGGGAGCTTGGCTGTGTTCTGATTGGGTGGAGGTGTGTTCTGATTGGTTGGGGGCTTGGCTGTGCTCTGATTGGATGGGGGGTTGGCTGTGCTCTGATTGGATGGGGGTGTGTTCTGTTTAGGTAGGGGCTTGGTTGTGCTCGGGTTAGTCTGAGTTGCAGGGGGATTTGAGCTGGTGAGCTGCATTGCTGTTGTTGGGCTTCGTGTTCGTGGTCGTGCCACATCTTCATGGTGGGTGTCAGTTTGCTTCATGTATGGATTGGAGGGGTTTAAAGTGGCTAATGATGCAGCTGTGGTCTGGCTTCTGTTTTGTGGTCGCGCCTCATCGGTGTGGATTTGGGTTTGTTTTTTGCATGGATGTGTGGTGGTGACATCCTGTGTGGTTTTCGTGAGTGTGGGTCTGGTGTCATTGTTAGTGTTAGGGACTCGTTTGTCAATAAGGGCGTTTGCATATCGTTTGTCAATATATAATATATATATATGTTTTCTGAGGTTTTCGCGGGTGTTTGTATGTAGGTCTTTGGTTATTTGGGTTTTCTCCCGCGTAAAATTGGAAGTGACTTGGTGACGTTTCGACAAAGTCTCATTCGTCATCTTCAGGCTGGTGTTTTCGGCTTTGTGCTTCTAGCTGCGATCACACATTGCTCCTAGAAGCACGAAGCCGAAAACACCAGCCTGAAGATGACGAATGAGACTTCGTCGAAACGTCGCCAAGACACTTCCAATTTTACGCGGGAGAAAACCCGAATAACCAAAGACCTACATATATATATATATATATTTGCTCCTAGAAGCACGGAGCCGAAGACACTAGCCTGAAGATCACGAATGAGACTTCATCGAAATGTTGCCAAGACACTTCCAATTTTACGCGGGAGAAAACCCAAATAACCAAAGACCTACATATAAAGCTATATATATATATATTACAAGCTTTTGCAAAACAGCTGTTATAAGGTCAACTTGTTTTATTTCCTTCCATTTACTAGAAATCAATCCCCGTTCAATCCAGATTTTATGGAAAGTATGCAAGATACCATAAGCATACTTTGAATCAGTATAAATATTTCCTACTTCATTGGTTAGTATTTGCAGGGCCTGTAATAATGCAAAAACTTCACATGTTTGTGCTGACCATTCAGATGGTAACCTTCCAGCTTCTAATACCTCAGCAGTGTCTCCGTTCATAACTGCATAACCATTCATTCTTTTTCCGTTTTCAACCCGAGAAGAGCCATCAATGAACAGGTTAATACCGCCCTCTAATGGACTATCCTCTAAGTCTTCTTGGACCTTCGTTTGTAAATCAATAGCTTCTACACAATCATGTTCTATGTTATCTCATTCCTTCCTCACCCCTGACAAGAATTCCACCGGATTTAGATTCCGATCAGTAGAAAGAATCAAATTCTCTTGGGATAGTAAAATTACCTCATATTTTAAAAGTGTTGCATTTGTCAGCCATCTTTGGGCTTTTTGCATCAAGACTGACCTGACCTGATGTGGACTACTCACAACCAATGCACCACCAAATGTCAACTTTCGGCTTTCCTCTACCAATAATGTGGTTGCTGCTACAGCTGGCACACACAAGGGCCAACCTCTCACTACCGGATCCATCAATTTAGATAAAAATGCTATAGGTTTTTTCTTGCCAGCCCAAGCCTGAGCTAACACTCCCTTAGCAATACCATCCTCCACTGCTACAAACAAGCGAAAAGTTTTTTTCAAATCAGGCAAGCTCAATACTGGAGCCTGAATCAACGCCTTCTTTAAACCTTCTAATTTAGCCTCATCTCCATCATTCCACACAACTGTCCATGGTTCTTCTTCCAATAACTTGTCATATAAAAACTGAACCTTATCTGTATAATCATCTATCCACAATCTACAATACCCCATCAATCCAAGAAATTTTCTAACCTCCTTCTTAGTTTTTGGCAATGGTTGGGTTAATATCCCTTCTATCCTCTCAGGATTTATTCTTTTACTTCCTTGACTTATCAAATGTCCTCAATACTTAACTTCCAGTTGTACATACTGGAGTTTCCTCTTTGATACCCGCAACCCATTGCTACCTAAAAAGTTTAGCAAAGCATTTATTCCTTCCTCACTCTTCCTTTCTCCTGATAACAACAAATCATCCACATACTGTAACACCTGAATACCAGTAGGAACACAAAATCTCTCCAATACTTGTTCCAACATCTGCCCAAACAAATTTGGACTTTCTGAAAATCCCTGTGGCAAAACACACCATCTATATTGCTGATTTCTATGGGTATCAGGATCAGCCCATTCAAAAGCAAAAATATCCCTGGACTCCTTCGCTAAGGGACATGTCCAGAAAGCATCCTTCAAATCTATCACACTAAAATATTTATGGCAATGTGGTATCCGACTTAGCAGAGTATAGGGGTTAGTCACAACTGAATGTCAGCTGGCAACTAACAGTTTAACGTGATGTAAATCATGCACCAAGCGAATCGACCCATCTTGTTTTCGTACAGGTAAGATGGGTGTGTTATATTGGGACATAGTAGGTTCAATCAACCCATCTGCCAACAATTTCTCTATTACTGGTTTCAACTCTCTCCTCAGTTCTGTTGGTATATTATATTGCTTAATTTTTACTGGAACTGCTCCCTCCTGTAAAGTTACTGTCAACGGAGGGATATCCAGGACACCCCTATTCCCTTCCATTTCCCAAACTATCGGGTCAATGTTCTTTTCCTGTTCTTCAGTCAATACATTTACAGTGGAATCAACATTAGCAAACTTAAGCTCACATCCCAGAAGAGACAGTGCATCTCTCCCAAGCAGATTTATGCCTGCTTCTGGTACAAATATCACATCTAAATGTATAATACGCTTTCCACAACCCAATTTCATATTTTTTATCAACGGCACATCAGATGGTATGCCTTTGACCCCCCTTATTTTCATTGTTGCTCCAGTTGAATGCACCCCTCTAGGTAATTGGCAAATAGAAGTTCTAGTTGCACCTGTATCTATTAAAAACACATAATCCTCCTCCTCTGGTCCCACAAATAAATTTATCAAGGGCTCTTGGTGGGACCCCGATATCAATAGCCCCTGACCCCACTAATCATCCTCTTCTCCCATAAGGGTATAGAGGCGCTGTTCCAGACGCTGGGATCTTCTCTTTTCAGGACAGTTTCTTGCAAAATACCCCTCCTTGCCACATGCAAAGCATTTTCTACTTCCCAGTCCACCAACACCAACACCAACACCAACACCAACACCAGGCTTTCTCCACTGGAGGAAACCTCTCCCAATTCCAGGACGCTGTTGCTGTTTTACAGTGGACGGTTGTTTCACAAAACCCTTTCCTCTTCCACCCCCCTCTTTTCTGTCTGCTGGCTTATTCGCAGCCTTTAACACAGACACCATCATCTGACTCTTCTGCCTAGTCTTTGCTTCATCCCTATTCACATAAACCTTCTGAGCTTCTTTCAACAAAATGGTAATATCAGAATTAGCCCAGTCATCAATTTTCTGTATCTTCTTTTTTATATCTGGCCATGCTTTCGTAACAAACTGCATTTTCATTAAGGACTCATAAGCTGGTGTCTCAGGAGAAAGACCAGAGTATTTATTTAAATTGTCCTTAATTCTTTCCAGAAACACAGACGGTGTTTCATCCCTCAACTGTTCCACCTCAAAGGCTTTAGTTAAATTTTTCCCTTGAGGTACAGCTGTCCTGACTCCCTGAAGTATTATCCGCTTCAGGTCATCCATTTGCTCCCAGTCAGCTAAATTATTATTATTCCAACCAGGATCAACTAATGGAAACTTAGTTTCAGCAGCAACTGGCTGAGCATCCCCTTCTTGAGTTTTATCCCAATAAATCATAGCTGCTTTTCTAATTTGTGACCTCTCCTCAGGGGAGAACAAATAACCCAATATGTGCTGCAATTCTGCAAAAGTATACAGATTGGGTCCCAGGAACAGATCCAATGATTCAGATAACTTAATAGGATCTGCGTGCAAAGACGGCATATTTATTTATTATTTATTTATTATTGCGATTTATATGCCGCCTTTCTCCCTAGGGACTCAAGGCGGCTTACAATATGACAAATTCCAATACAAATCACAATGAAATAAAATTAAAATCAGCAACCCTATTAAAAACAGTTTAAAATTATGACAATGTATCCCCAATTATTTGTTTTATAATTTCTCAAACCAGAGGATGTTAAAGGCACATTCACAAATGTTGTAACGGGCACCCCTGCTCCGGTAGTGCCATTAGGCATTTCCCTTAAAGGAAGCATTCTCTTTGTCTGTGATTGTGTAACAGGGGGGGGGGGGGGCGGGCAGTGGGTTGCTTCTGTCTAACAGTTACTGATAATTCATCCACTTCCCTTTTCAACTGCTGATATTGCCGTGTTGCCGAACTTTCTCCCTCACTGCTCCCAGCAGCTTCATCAAACCCCCCCCCCCCACTGCTCCTGCTCCGTTTTGATTATACGGAGGAGTGGGAGGTGGACATGTGGCATATGCTAAAGGATCCCAACCTTTCTCTTCTTCTTCTTTCCCAAACAATATTCTAGAAGTTCTCAGGGGAAAGGGGTCAAACCACTGAACATGAAACCACGGTTCAACATATAACAACTGAGATTTCAATTTCTTTTTCTTCAAAACCGTCTTCAAAGCATTAATCCAATATGGGTCTGATTCCCCAAACTTACTCCACCTATAATTGGGCTGTATCAACACAAACGTTGGCCAAATTCTAGTACAGTAATTAATCATAGACACCTTATCTAACGTCTTTGTATAAGCTTTCAACCAATCCTCTGTCCACTGTGTTAGCAATTCCCCTAAGGGAAACAATGGAGGGATGGAGGGTATTTCATTGTTAGTATCGTCGTTAGCAAATCTGCCCAGTAAAAGTCCCATAACATCCCGGCTATAAAAATAGCTCAGCCTGTACTTACTGGTTACACACAAACCACACAGGCCACACCAACACAAACACACACATACACATACACAAACAACCCCAAACATACACAGATCCAAACCACCAGAAAGAAAACCCCCCAAAGCATATACTCACTCCTGATCAGTGTACTGCAGTCCCGGGCAACGTTCCACTGCTCAGTTGTTCACGTCTCTGCCACAACAGGGTTAAAGAAGAGCAATTCCGCCTGGAAAGGAAACACCTGCCTGGTACACCGAAATCAGTGCAAGCGCGCTTCCAGGACACAATATTCCCTTACCAGACGAAAAGTCCTCATGTCCCTGTTCGGGCATCAATTGTTAAATGCAGGAAATCAGCATCACCTTATAAGAAGTAAAACAGAGACAATGAACAAGCCAAAAGCAGTTTATATATATATATATATATATATATATATATATATATATATATATATATATATATATATATATATATATATATATATATATGTTTTCTCAGGTTTTCGCGGGTGTTTGTATGTAGGTCTTTGGTTATTCGGGTCTTCTCCCACGTAAAATTGGAAGTGTCTTGGCGACGTTTCGACGAAGTCTCATTCGTCATCTTCAGGCTGGTGTTCTCGGCTTCGTGCTTCCAGGAGCAACATTGCTCCTGGAAGCACGAAGCCGAGAACACCAGCCTGAAGATGACGAATGAGACTTCGTCGAAACGTCGCCAAGACACTTCCAATTTTACGTGGGAGAAGACCCGAATAACCAAAGACCTACATATATATATATATATATATATATATATATATATAGCTATATATATATATATATATAGCGCTCTCTCTCTCTCTCTCTCTCTCTCTCTCTCTCTCTCTCTCTCTATATATATATATATATATATATATATATTTATTTCTTTTGATTCATAGGTATAAATGTGCGATATTTTTGCAATCAGGGTTTTTTCCTATGTTGAAAGATGTTAAAATGGCCATGGTGGGATGAAATCTCTATTCATCGCTTTCAGGCCTGTCAGAAATTTTATGTTGTTTCTTCTGTGACTTATGGGAGACTGGGATAGCACTATTTCGGCCTTTTTAGACCTCTTCAGCCAGACACACCCATATTTTGTGACTCCTCCCTGTAGAGGTCAAATATTTATTTCTTTTGATTCATAGGTATAAATGTGCGATATTTTTGCAATCAGGGTTTTTTCCTATGTTGAAAGATGTTAAAATGGCCATGGTGGGATGAAATCTCTATTCATCGCTTTCAGGCCTGTCAGAAATTTTATGTTGTTTCTTCTGTGACTTATGGGAGACTGGGATAGCACTATTTCGGCCTTTTTAGACCTCTTCAGCCAGACACACCCATATTTTGTGACTCCTCCCTGTAGAGGTCAAATATTTATTTCTTTTGATTCATAGGTATAAATGTGCGATATTTTTGCAATCAGGGTTTTTTCCTATGTTGAAAGATGTTAAAATGGCCATGGTGGGATGAAATCTCTATTCATCGCTTTCAGGCCTGTCAGAAATTTTATGTTGTTTCTTCTGTGACTTATGGGAGACTGGGATAGCACTATTTCGGCCTTTTTAGACCTCTTCAGCCAGACACACCCATATTTTGTGACTCCTCCCTGTAGAGGTCAAATATTTATTTCTTTTGATTCATAGGTATAAATATATATATATTACAAGCTTTTGCAAAAAGCGTACAGCATCTGGATCCGTTCCAGTCGGGCTTCAGGCCCGGGTACAGCACGGAAACGGCATTGGTCGCGTTGGTTGATGATCTCTGGAGGGCTCGGCACAGGGGGTGCTCCTCTGTCCTGGTCCTGTTAGATCTCTCAGCGGCTTTTGATACCATCGACCATGGTATCATGCTGCACCGGTTGGAAGAGTTAGGGGTGGGAGGCACTGGGTTGCGGTGGTTCTCCTCCTTTCTCTCTGACCGGTCGCAGTCTGTGTTGACAGGGGGACAGAGGTCGACCTCGAGGCCCCTCATATGTGGGGCATTTATGTGAAGCCGCTGGGCGAGATCATCCGTGGTTTCGGGGTGGAGTACCATCAGTACGCTGACGACACCCAGCTGTACATCTCCACCCCGGATCACCCCAACGATGCCCTTGAAGTGATGTCCCGGTGCCTGGAGGCCGTACAGATCTGGATGGGGAGGAACAGGCTCAGGCTCAACCCATCCAAGACCGAGTGGCTGTGGTTTCCGACGTCCTGATATAGTCAGTTGACGCCATCACTGACTATTGGGGGCGAATCATTGGCCCCCACGGAAAGGGCTCACAACTTGGGCATCCTCCTGGATTCACAGCTGTCTTTAGAAGAGCACTTGACGGCTGTGACCGGGAGGATTTTTCATCAGGTTCGCCTGATTCGCCAGTTGCGTCCCTTTCTGGATCGGGACTCGTTACGCACGGTCACTCATGCCCTCGTCACCTCCCGCCTGGACTATTGCAATGCTCTCTACATGGGGCTCCCCTTGAGGAGCACCCGGAGGCTCCAACTGGCGCAGAGTGCGGCCGCGTGGGTGGTAATGGGAGCGACATGGCGCTCCCATGTAACACCTCTCCTGCGCGAGCTGCACTGGCTCCCGGTGGTCTTCCGGGTGCGCTTCAAGGTTTTGGTTACCACCTTTAAAGCGCTCCATGGCTTAGGACCTGGTTATCTACGGGACCGCCTACTACCACCAATAGCCTCCCACCGGCTAGTACGCTTTCATAGAGAGGGACTCCTCCGGGTGCCGTCAGCCAAACAGTGTCGGCTGGCGACCCCTAGGGGGAGAGCCTTCTCTGTGGGGGCACCTACCGTCTGGAATGAGCTCCCCCCAGAGATACGGAGGATCCCTGATCTGCGCACCTTCCGCCGCGCTGTGAAGACCTTTTTATTCCATCAGGCGGGCTTGGCCTAATCTCTTCCCTTTTTTAAATATGTAAATTTTAATCTGTTTTTAAATTATTGGGGTGTTTTAATCTGTCTGGGCCAAAATGATTTAATTTGATTTTATCTGGTTTTTAAATTTTTTGTATCTATGTATTTTATTGTTTGGCTGTTCACTGCCCTGAGTCCTTCGGGAGTAGGGCGGTATACAAATCAAATAAACTAAACTAAACTAAACTAAACTAAAAGGGTTCTCCCATGGTGGAGAGAGAACGATTGAATGCTGTGCTTACATGGTTTAAATACAGTTTTCAGGATACAGAAGCCCAATACAAACTGATACAAACGGTTCCCCAGAGCATTTGTTTCAGGTCTTATATAACATTTTTGGCTCCTCTTCTCATGTTCCGTCCTGGAAGTTCCCGTTAGAAATACCCTACGAAAATTCCCCAAACAGATGCCCATATTAAGTGGTATCGTTAATTATAAGCTCTTCCTCTTTTGAATCAAGCAGGCCCATTTCGGAATTTACCAAAACACTTAGTTCCTTAAAAATATGCATCATGTCCTGTAATAAAAGCATCACAGGAACAAAACAGTTCCTTTTCTCATGTTCTAACTACCAGCTTATATAAAATATGGTGTTTAAATGGCGTTACTCAGGGTATGCTTTTTACAGAAATAATTCATTTTTCTCTTAACAGTTATATGCGAAGCTGGAGAAATGCCAATTCTACCAGACGACCATCGACTTCTTGGGCCATCGCATTTCTCCCGAGGGCATAGAGATGGATCGGAGCAAGGTCGAGGCGTTGAGAAGTTGGCAACCTCCCCGTTGGGTGAAAGATGTTCAGCGACTCCTCAGGTTCACCAATTATTACTGGACATTCATCCCTGGCTTCACCATTTTGACGGCACCCCTCACTCGACTCCTGCAGAAAAAAGTCCCGTTCCGGTGGGGCACCCCCGAGCAGCAGGTGTTCCTGGCCTTAAAGCAGGCCTTCATAAAAGAGCTGATTCTTAAGCATCCTGACCCTCACCATCCGTTTGTGGTGGAAACGGACACGTCAGATATTGCGGTCAGAGCGGTGTTACTCCAGGCTCACGTGGCTGGCGGTACCCTTTTTCCTTGCGCATACTATTCCCGGAAATTGAATCCTTCCGAGCGCAATTATACCATCTGGGAAAAAGAGCTACTGGCTATTAAGATTGCGTTCGAGACCTGGAGACATCATCTCGAGGGGGCCCGACATCAAGTGGAAGTCCGGACGGACCACAAGAATCGAGTTTCTGCAGACCACGCGGAAACTCAATCAACGAGCAGATGCGCTCTCAAGGAAACCCGAATATGCCCAAGTCAAGGACCCGCTTCCGCCTCGGACAATTCTTCCAGTCGAGTCATTCGCTGCTGTCCAGGAACCTGTCAACCTACGTGTTCAGATCCGGGAGGCACAGCGGCAGGACGCCTACGTCGATCTTCGGAAGCATGAAGTAGGGCCCGACTCTCCCTGGATGTTTACCGACAATCTCTTGAGGTACCGGGAGAGACTTTATGTACCATCGGGGCCGCTTAGGGGTCTTATATTGTCCCAGTGCCACGACAACCCTGCAGCGGGACATTTCGGTCTGTTTAAAACCCTAAACCTAGTGTTGCGGACCTTCTGGTGGCCGTTGTCGACAGGCCAAGTCGGCCGCGGGCACTCCCCCAGGACTACTTCAGCCCTTGCCGACACCAGAGAGACCTTGGGGTGTCATCTCGGTGGACTTTCTAACGGACTTGCCCCCGTCTTCGGGTTTCACGACTGTGTTCATAGTGGTGGACATGTTGACAAACATGGCGCATTTCATACCCTGTCCAGGATTGCCGACAGCTCGCGCCACCGCCCACATGTTCATCCAACATGTCTTTCGGCTACACAGCCTACCAGATAGGGTCGTGTCAGACAGAGGGACCCATTTCACCGCCCATTTTTGGAAAGGGTTGATGACGGCCTTAGATGTCAAGATCTGCTTATCGTCGGCTCATCATCCCGAAACTGACGGCGGGACTGAAAAAGTCATTGGAATATTAGAGCAATACCTGCGCTGCTTTGTCAATCAGCAACAGGACAATTGGACAGAATACTTAGCAGTTGCGGAGTTTGCTTTTAATAATTCCCAGCACACCTCCACTCAAACCACCCCGTTCTTAGCCAATCTGGGCTATCACCCGCATTTCTTTCCGGTCACGCCCCTTGACTCCCCGGTTCCAGCAGCAGATGAATTCTTGACTGAGTTACAGGCCGTTCATCAGTCTCTTCCCTCTCCCTCTCTTCCTTCCTTCTTACTTTCTTTCCCTCTTCTCCTGCTCCTTACTACTTCCCCTTCCTTTCTCCTTCTCCTCCTTTCTTCCTCCCTGACTAACCCTCTCTCTTACTCTGATTTCCCCTCCCTCCCTTCCTCCCCTCTCTTCTATCCCTCTCTCTCCTTCCCTTCTCTCCCATCTCTCTACTTCTTCTTCCATCTCTCTCTATTGCTGTATAGATTTTCAATTTAATATTTTCACTATGGTGTCCAGGCAACCCCGACCTTTCTTTCATTTATTAAATATCTTTCTCAAAATTCTTCTTATCTTTTTAATTGTTAGCAATATATATTTATAATTCACATCTTAATCATTTCTAATTGCTCCCAATCTAATTAGTTCTTATTTTAATCTTAATTCACCTTCTTTCCCTTTTTTGATTACATTTCAAATATATAGGGAGTTTCCAGAAGCGAGCAGCGTGACTGGTTGGGAAAATACCAGGCTCTGATGAGCCTGGCGAAACCCAGCCAAACGAACCGTCGCCGGGGGGTTAAGTTGGAATTTGGACTTTTCAGATTTGGATTGGATTATAAACAGATTGGTTGGATATAAAAGTTAAAGAAGTGGGAAAACTTTCCTTTTCTCCTTTTTGAATAACAAACAAAATGGATATTTTTTAACCAGCTGAGTGGAATTGTGGATTGTAGAGACATCACCAGGAGAAATGAGAGTATGACATTAAACTTTCTGTTTTGAGGGAAAATTTTGAAGCAGTGAGAAAAAAAAACAAAAAAACCTTGAACTTTTAAAATGATAAGCTGTCAGAACTAACAAAGATTTGTGTGTCTACAAGCAGTTAGACTTTGATGATTAAAAAAAGGAGGATTATAATGTGGATTTTAATTGGAACAATATCAACCCAGAAAGAATAAAATGGCTCAGGAACTTAAGGAAGTGATGAAGATGATGTGCTTGGAAATAAAGGAAATGATTACAATCTTGCATGGAAAATCAATACTTGATGAATCTAAGACTGAGCTAGAATACATGGAAGCTGAAAAGGAAATAACCAATGAAAAACAGGAAAGAGAGATCGACAATGAAGAAGAAGACAAAGAGACTGACTATGGAAAATTAAACAATGAAATAGGTTGTAATAATAAAAGGAGGAACCTTAAAGATTACAGTGGGACTAATAATGGGGAATATAGAAAAAAGGGAAAGAAACAAGGAAGGAAAAGAGGGTCGAATAGAAAAAATATAAAAAGATTAAATGATTACACTGGGATTTACAGTGGAAGTACAAGAAAGAGGGAAAAGAGATGGAAAATAATGGGAAATAAAGGGCAAAACAAAAGATTTTATGATACAAAACAAGTATACTGGGATTAACAATGGATATATAAGAAAAAGGAAAGATAGAGGAGAAATAATGGGAAATATAGGGCAGAATAGGAGAGCTCAGAATCTTAAAACACAAAAGAAAGGAAGAGGAAGGAAAAAGAAAAAGAAAAAAATAGAAGAGGAGAAAGGAAGAAAGGGAGAAAGAAATGAAAGGGGGAATAATTTTAGAATTGTAAGATTTAACAGATAAGATGAATGTTAGAAAAAAGATAAAATAGTGATACCAATTAAGTGACTTAAAATGATGGGAAATTATAGAGAAGTATGAAGTAAATGAAATAAGATTTATGTTTGATGTTTTATGTTTTAAATATGCTCTATTGAAAATTTGAGAAATTGAAAGAATTGTCATATTTTTAAGTGCAGTGTTGGAGGTTTATAAAATGATAAATTGTAATAATATGAATAAATTTAATTGGGGGAATTGTAATAAATTGGAATATTTTAAACTATATATTTGAAATGTAATAAAAAAAGGGGTCTTACTCCTGAGAAAGCCCCTAGGAGCCTGTCTCCAATCTCTGAACCCCCTTTTTCTTGAACCTCCTTAATGTCACCCACAGAGACAGATACATACACAAAGACACACTGTTTTGTCCTCGCTACACGTTACTCTGTCTGCAGTTTGACATGCAGCTAAACCCACCTATCCTCCAATAAAACAGACTGTGTGTGTAGATCTGGATGCTTTTGTGGGAAGCCACCCCCCTCCCCCTCCTAGAAGAATGAAATATTTTGAGGAATATTAACCCATAATCACAGACCCGCAGTCATAGTGACTGCAACTGTTTTTCAAAATGTTCGGATCACCCCTATTTTTAGAAATGGACCGTTCCAGTTGTGAATAGCTTTTGTTTTCCCACCAATAAGAGTGTATGCAGCATCGCACTTGCGTCAGTTATTTGGTGTTTTTTGTAGCAGCTTTTGAATGTGAGTTTTGGTCATTTTGACCGCAGATCTTTGTTAACGTATTTTTTTTTATAATGTCGGAGCCAAATTTTCCACCAAAAAGAGTGCAATTTGGTGATCCAAACTTCAAGGAAACTTGTTGTGACCTAGGCTTACTGAGTCATTACAAGACATAATTAGTCCCAAACAAACCTATTTTATTGTAACAGCTGAGAATTACGTTCATTCCCAGCTGAGTCCCAATTAGTTGCAAAACAAGTCCTTTCGGAAGAAGTCCTTTGGGATAATCACCAACCTTTATCTTCTTTGACACCCTTCCAAAGGCCTTACTTGGCAAAGCCCCACGAAGTTCAGCAACAAACAAGAGATGCTGACTGGAAACAGAGTTAGCAACGTTGCTTTCCTGCAAAAAGGCCCAAGTGCCTTTGTTTCTCTTTTAAGCCTTATGGAAGGGGCCAATCATCTCCTGGCCTTACTCCCGAGTCGTCCCTTTTGCTTTAGCTGCTCTTGCCTTCTGGTAGTTCTGCACATGCGTGCACTAGGAACAGGCTCCTCCTGTTCCTCTGCCTCTCTGCTGTCTGACTCTGGGGGCTCTGGAGTCCGTGCATCACTCCCAGATGGCCCTGGCCCCATCTCTGCCTCCGACACAGAGCCCTCGTCCGAGCCTTCCCCAGACTCCAGAACGGGCCCATGTTCCTCCCCAGCCACCTCACTGTCTGACTCCATTACCAGCTCTGCAGGCTGCTGGCGGACCACAACAAAACTGTTCTAAAATGGCATGGAGAAGCAAAGAGTGGTCTGAGTGAAATGGAATCAGATTGTGATGAAAATTTTGTAATGGACAATGGGGAACCCCCCACCACCGATTCTGACATCAGCAATGATGAAACTCCCAATGAAATTGATGACCAGGTACAATCTATGTCATGCAATAATTTATATGGCAAGAACAAATTCAAATGGGCTTCTGCACCTTTTGGAAGCAATAGATCCAGAACCGCTAGTCACAATATTGTAGTGAATATTCCTGGACTACGGCCAGAAGCTAGAAATCTCGGAAATTCACCTACTCCCCTAGAGATTTGGAAATTATTATTTTCTAAAGAAATTATTAGCACCATCATTCAGTGGACCAATGTAAAAATTATAGAAGAAAGATTGAAGTTCAAGGATGGAGAAACAAAAAGTGACCTGCGCGATGTGGATTTGATAGAGATCAGTACATTTTTTTGTTTACTGCTCTATACATCAATTTTTAGATCCAACCATGAAAACATTGAATGTCTTTTTGCTACTGAGGTCATTATGACCACATGTTTGTAATAGCATAGGCGAAATAGTACGCCTGTGGTTAAGGGTTAAAAAAGGCAGAATATTATATTTCCCAAAGGGAGAAATGGAGAATCATCTTTTTAGAGGCAGGAAGAAGACTCACTCTTAATAGCGCGCCCCCCCCCCCCCAGCAGATACTGAGGCCAGCTTTTAGAAATGCAGATTTGGTAATCCATTCAAGACAGGATATTTTGAAACAAAGGCAGAATGGTAGGATTATAAGAAGCCATCACCCAAGTGCCAAAACAGGATGAAAGCCATTGTGGGAAGCCACCCCACTCCCAAAGAGAGAGAGGTTCACTCCTGGGCAGCCAGCTTGGAAGTCGCTGAACAGACCCCATTCCAAGGAGGTGCCCGTACTTTGCCAGGGAAGGCAGAGTCTGTTACAGTTGTAACAGACAGTTAGTTTGTTAGTCTGTACAGTTGTACAGTTGTTAGTTTGTGTTAATATGAAAAGGGGAAGATGTTACAGTGGTTATGTCTGCTGTGTAGGCAGCTGAATTTTGAGATGCATTTCCTGCCTCTCTAGGTGTTGCCTTTAGCTGCTCCTGTGAGGCATTTTCTGGTTCCTGTCATATGTATATATATACTCCTAATGATGGTTTATCACTGTTAACTGCATTTTTTATTAAACTTCTTGAAACAGAGTCCTCCTGGATCTAAAGGGTCCGAGAACTGGTAGGCTGAAAGCAGCAACGGCTGCGGCAGGTAAAAGCCTGGCTAGGTCAGGGACGAAGCTGGAAAACCGATTTGACTAAATAAAGGTACTTAAAAAGAAAAGGGAAATATATAAATAGGGATGTAGGGGGTTTTGTTTTTGTTTTTTGTTTTTTTTTCTCTCTCTCTTCCTCTCTGTCTTTCATGCAACCACATAACATGTTTGTTAAGATTTATGCCTTCCCTAAATTGAGTTAACTGAGATTTATGGTGGGAATGACCAGGGTGTAAACCTGACAGTTCTGTTTTCCTCTCATTTTCTCTTTTCCTTCTCTTTGTATGTATATATGTGTCAAAGTCTTTGCGTGCCCTCGAGGTAATTGCAACTGTTAAATGTCTCTGATCCCTAGAAAATAATAATAATTAAACTATTAGAAAATAATGTTAAATTGAGCAATGAAAAGAAAATGCCTTCACCCTAGTTTGCCTGGCCAACAAAACAGTGAAGAAAACTGTGTTCATTTTTTTTCCTTCCCTCTCTGTACCTTTAAGAACAGCCCAAGGTTATGAGGGAATGTTTTAAGTTCATTTACAGCAGGGCTGTCAAACTCCCAGCCTGTAGGCTGGATGTGTTGTGCACTGGCCACGCCCACACCCGGTTTAGTGAAGGTGGAAAAAGTCCTGATACGTCACATGATGCCGCCATGACGACGTGAGTTTGACACCCCTGATTTACAGGAAAAAATTCATTCTAGCATTTACTGTATGTGTTTAAGTGGTTTTATCTGTCCATCCTTTCCCGAAGCATGTGAATCCAGCTCCTTTTTCTCATCTGTGGTGTCCCCATTTTGTTGTAACTGATTTATCTGTTTAATAACTGCAGTACTGATGGGTTTTCCCCCCCTCAAACTCTGCCTGCAAGCTATCTATCCACCCCCATACCACCTCACTATCTCTTATCCTCCAACAATGCCTTTCCTGGGAGGATCACCCACAAAGCGGTTAGGGGGCCCTGTTCTCATATTTTTCAGCCCTGCACAGACGACTCTACAACCTGTGGAATCAGATCACACTGACCCAGATGCTGCCTCCATTGACAATCAGCTGTGCCACGTGATCGTTGGAACCTTTTTTTTTTACTTTTTTAAAGCATTTTTTTACTACCAGTTCCGGCGAATAGGTAGTAAAAAAATTCTTTTAAAAAGTAAAAAAAAAGGTTCTGGCGATCATGTGGCACAGCTGTGATCATTGGAACCTTTTTTTTTTACTTTTTAAAACATATTTTTTCTACTGGTTCACCCGAACTGGTAGTTTTTATCACTATCAGTTCACCCGAACCGGAGCAAACTGGTAGTATTTCACCCCTGCTTAGCATGTTTTTCATTAGGGGGAGAGGGTAGGTGTTCTCTACACACACAGCGTTAATTCAACAGAAATAAACGCAAAGCCTCATCCCTCCCCGTCCTTCTTTTCTTTGAACAGCACTGAGGCTGCCACTTCAGATTTGCTGAGTTGGATAAAGCCCCTTGCCAAATTAGTGTCGATGTACTTCCTTAACACTTCCATCTCTTTAGGGGTCATGGAGTGCATCTTGGGTTTTGGCAGTTTGGCTCCTGGCACAAATTCTATTGCGCAGTCGGTGGGGTGGTGGGCGGTGGGAGGAAGTTACATTCGTGCTCGCTGAAAGTGTCTGTCAGGTCTCTGTACTCTTTGGGCACCTGGGGGCATCCAGGCGAGCCATCCGTGGCGGCTGCGGTGCCCTCCCCCCGGCCAGGTCTGCTGGGGGGCAGAGCCAGTTGAGCTTCGGCCTGAGCAGGTGGAGGCAGTGGGCCGATGCCTATTTTTACCTTTTGGTAGCCATCCTCCCATGTAATGGCTGGACCCCACATGTCCAGCCAAGTGAGGCCCAGGGCTACCATGAAGCGTATGAGTTCCCAGTGGTGTCCCATCTCCAGTCTAATGAGCTCAGTGACTAAAGTGGCTGGGGCTCTGCCTATTAGTGTCCCATCAACTTGCTCAAAGCGTATAGGACATGTATGTATGTTGCATCCTGTTAAGACTCTCCTTAAGTGAGCGGTCGCCCACCCCACACATGCCTTTCCTGCACTTTGGCGCTCGCTTGAGGAGGGTCTCCTCGCACGTGCGTATGCTCCCAGCTCAGCCACAGCTGGCCAGAGGGTCACAAGAGGAGGAGGAGGGTCACCCGAAGGGAAGCCTCTGCCGCTATTGGCGATCGTTCCTCAGCTAGCCCGGATTTCCAAAAATATCCAAAAAAGAAATAAAAGGGGCGAGGGGCGGGGCCAACCAGTGATGGGACAGGGACCCGCAGCAGAGGGCCCAAAGATCTGCATGCAGCTCTGGAGCCATGGGTTGCCGACACCTGGGCTATCCATTCAGCTGCTTCTCCCTCCTTCATATTGTCAGCAATCCCCAAGATTATCTTCTGATCTGTTTGGTATAGATCCCCATAGCAGTCGAGGTGGGACCAAATCTGGTTCAGGAAGTACGTCAGCTTTCCCAGGGTTCCGTCGAAAGTCACTCTGAACCATGGGGGGGGGGGGGCTGGTGGTATTGGCTGTGGAGCCAGGGCCAGCTGCGGGACCGGGGCTGGCATCAACTGGTACTGCACCCACACCTGGCCAGGGTAAAAGGCCCATCCAGGTGGGATTTAGTCTGCCGGGGGCAGTCGGATGGGTGGCTGGCGAGGGGGGTAGTCAGTCTCGGAAGCCCTAGTGTCTCCCCACGCACTCCAGGGCTAGATTGGCCCAGAGGCCCCTGCTACTGGCTGATGCCTGTTCCTGTCTGAGCTGTCATCCCAGTAGACCGGACCCTGCAAGGAAGGTTCAGGTGCGATCCACTTTGCGCTGAGTGGAATGAAGCTGTTGTGGCCCACCAGAGCTGGCATCAGAGTTGGACAGTGAGGAGGTTGGGGAGGAACTTGGGCCAGTCCTGGGGGCTGGGGAAAGCTCAGATGAGGACTCTGCATCAGAGGCAGAGAGGGGGCCACGGCCATCTGATAGTTATGTGCTGCCTCTGGAGTCTGACATCAGCGAGGCAGAAGAACAGTGGGAGCCTGTTCCCAGTGTGCGCATGCACAGAGCTGCCAGAAGACAAGAACAATTAAGGAAATAGGGTCGACTTGGGAGTAAGGCTTGGAGATGATTGGCCCCTCCCATAAGACATAAAAGAGGAGCAAACGGAACGTGAGCTTTTGCAGGAAGCAATTAGTTCATCTGGTCAGTTCAAGCTTTGAAAAGTTCTGTTTGACTCTGTGCCAAGTTTGGCCTTGCCCTGTGTTTGGCAATTAGTTCTCTGGCAGCATTCCAAGGGAGATAAGGTGGATGTTTATAAACATTCCCCTGAAAGACTGTTTGTGAAGCCTTGCAGACTGTGAATGACAATAATTCACAGCCATGTAAATAAAAGAGGTTTTGTCAGGACTAAGATTGTGCTTTATACTTTCTAAGGAAGCCTAGGTCAGAACAGAAGCAGACGCTCCACTCTGGACGGTCATGCTGCCTTGGCCTGGGAAGGTGAACGTGGGCTGAGCCAGAGCCCAGCCGGGCTGGCTGCTTGGAGGGAGCTGGGCGATGCTGCCCACGCTGAGATGACCAAATTTCTCTGGGAGGCCAGCTAGCAATTGACTTTGAGAAGGTGGCAGGAGACCCCATTCCCTGGACTCGCTGAGCTTGAGGGGTCTCGTTGCTCTCCACTCGAAGACTGTGGTGCGCTCTACCCAGCCCGATGCAATCTGGGGTTCCTGGAGCGTTGGCCCACTAGCCAACTCTTGGGGCAGTGAGATTCCCACAGCTTCGCCCCACTGGGAAGGATCCAGCTGAGCGATCTGCCAGGGTGCCAGCTCTTTGGGCCGGGCGCCCTGCCGATGCTCAGCCACTGTAGCCTCTGCCTCTGCCACCACGCTCACTGAGGGGGAGTAGATAGTTTCGAGGACAATCTCTGAACTACCCCCAGTGACTCCTTCCGTGGTTGCTGTCTTCTCCTCCATCTTCCCTGAGTCTTTGCGCTGCCCGGTAGACCAGGCTGGCGCCCGGGGCTCAGGACCTCAGACAGCGGCCCCACGAAGTGGGGAGCTGAGTGGTTTTTTAAAATGGGATTCGGGTTAAATCCAAGTAACACGCCCAACAAAATCAAAACTCCAAGGCAGGCATTTTCCTCAAAGTTTGAATGTATTAGAGATGTCATATTGGCACATCTGGGAAAACCCGAATCTGAAAGCTCCGGGTTTTCCCCACCCATAGTAAACTCAAAGTTCCTTCCTCTGCATCCAAATGGGCATCACATGGTCCAATCAGGCCACTGTCCCAACTGTAGTTCACTCCCAGTCACGCCTGCCCAGGTGCAGGCTGAACGTCCTTGACTCCCAAGGGAAAAATGTTGTTATGACTATACACCCCACACTGTCTCCACCCCACTCCTGTTCCCACAGCTTGCCCATCCACCACTGTGGCAGCCCTGAAGATTCCAAATTAAAGATGGCTCCAGCCTCCAGGGCTGACGGGGATTGTGGGAAGCTTCCCCCCTCCCAGAAGAATGAAATATTTTGAGTAATATTTAAAAAAGCAGGATAAAATATTTCCCCTAAAAGAGAAATAAAAAATCTTAAGGGAGACAGAAACTCAGAGTCCCAGCTCCCTCCCCCCAGCAGATATTTTGTGCCCATTGAGAAAGATTGGGCCAGCCTATCTACAAAACAAAAGACCTTCAGCTCCAGGATGATGGGATTAAGACATGTGTCAGGGTTCCAAGTAACAGGCCCATAGCAAGCAAAACTCTGAGGCAGATGGATTCCTCAAAGAATAGCTTTATTGTATATATCATATTGGCACAGATCTGGTGAAAACTGACTCTGAAGGTTCCCGTGGTTTTCACCTAATTAAAGATAAAAGTTTTCCCTCAACCCCAAACAATCAGTCACATGGTCCAATCAAGACCCTGTCTGGTTGCCTGGTGGCCTCACTCCTTCCTCGGGCCAGGTGTGAGAATGTCCTTGGTTCCCAAGAGAAAATAATTTATTTTGGCTACAAAACCCCAGCTATCTCTAATTCCCCCTCCCTATCCCTCAGCTCCAGTGTGGCAACACTGAAGCTCCACGATGGCTTCGATCAGGTCAGCTTCAGGGATGACAGGCTTCCCCCCCTCAGCTGAAGAGGACTTCCTGTAAGGCAAAAACATACAGGGAGAAGTTAGTCAAGGCTAACCATAACTTCCAGTAGCAAACCAAAATGGCGGCTCCGCGCTGAATGCCAAGATGAGGAGGTGAAGGCTCGGGCATTTTTGGGTGCTGGGGGGGACAGCAGACCACTTTGTGGCCCCCACCCAGGGATTTGAGGCATTGTCAGCTCGATTGAGCCGTGGATGGAGTCCTGGGGGTATCTGGGCATTGCGGAGGACGGCGCGGAGGACGGCGGCGGCACGGCTGGGTCCTAGCTGCCACGGCCTAGGCGGCTATGGAGGACGGCATTGCGGGCGATCGGGCGATCGCCGGGCCTACTGCGGCGACGGTGGTGTCGGTGTTGGTGACGCCCGGACTGCTAGAGAAATTTTGATTTTGATATTGGCTTGGGCGCCGCGGACTGCGGCGGCGATGACAGCGGCAGCGATGGCGGCGGCGGCGATTGTGACGATGGCGGCAGAGGTGGCAGAGGCAGCAGCACCTGGAGGCCTGGCTATGATACCTGTGTTGCATTGGCGGCAGAGAGGGCGGTGGTGCAAGGCGCAAGTGGCTCAGGATCACTCAAGTTTCTTGGGGCGATCTGGACACTCACCCCCTTTTTGAAGTTCTGGAGGGGGCTAGTTAAGCTAATTAAGCTAAGTGGCCTTCTGAAGAAGATTGGGGTTTGTGGTGAGTGGTTTGAGGACTGTCAGAAGGGGGATGATGGTTTGGTCTCCCCTTTTGATTGCCCCTCCCCCCATTAGGCCTGGGCCTAGCATGGCCACTCAGCTCAAAACTAGAAGTTATCAACCGGCTCTGGCTACCTCCATCCAAACATCTTCTTCCTCCCTGTGCTACTCCTGCCGTTCAATCACATCTTACTCCATCTTTGATACTCCATTTTGCATTTTTGATCCAATCCCTTGGCTTCTGCTGGTATTTGGAGGGCTGGAGCCACGGATACTGAGAGTCCTGGATTATTTTCTAATTGCATTGTTGGGGGACGGATCATCTTCTCTTAGTCTTTGTGACTCTAGACTGGTCGCCATGAGAGGTCGGCTATTGAGACTTTTATCTCCCCCTGGACGGACTTATTATAGTTACAAGACCTTCCACCGCTGTTAGAGGGTGGGGGTGTTCCAGTATGTTTGGCTTTCTACATAACATCCTCTCCCTCCTTCTGGTCTAATCATCTCCAGCACCCTAAGAAAAACTGTCCTCCATCACCTCCAGTCTTTTTTCTGTTCTCAGTGTACTCAACAGTGGAACTCCTTGCACTGCAAGACTCCCCCCTCTTGCAGGCTTGGCCCTCCCAGTTATCGAGGGCCACCCTTGATGATGGGTTTTGGAACCCTGAGAGGTGGCATGCTAAGAAACGGGGGCTTTGGGGTTTTTTAAATAGATTTTTAGAGCCAATTTTAAGAGGATCCAGGAGGAGGGCGGTTTTTAATGTAAATAATGGGGCTGGGGGGCCTCTTAAGGATCAGCAGCCTGGCCAGTCAGACGGTCGTGACGGGTTGGACGGGGATTGGGGCGAAGATGAAGCTTGGAGAGGGGAGGGACATTCTATACCTGTGATGGTGTGGCGGGGCAGAGGGAATGGGAGTAGAGGGCGGGGATGCCTCACCCGCTATATCCAGGTGGTGGCGCGTTCCCGCGCCTACTGCTCACCCTGCTTCCCTGGGGGTGCGAGAGCGGGGGACCCTGGACTCCGGCTGGTGTATGTGAATGCCAGGTCCGTAGCAAAGAAGGCCCTCCTCGTACGAGATCTTATTGATGAGGAGGGTGCGGACCTGGCTTGCATCGCGGAGACCTGGCTGGGGCAAGAGGGGGGTGTCCCTCTCTCTGATTTATGCCCCCTGGGCTTTCGTGTGCTGCACCAGCCGTGACGCCAGGGAAGGGGCGGGGGGGTGGCGGTGGTTGTTAGAGAAAGTCTTAGTCCTAGGGAGGTCACTGTCCCTCAGATAGGCGGGTGTGAGTCTCTCCTATTGAAATGGAACCCTGGAGTTCAGTTGGGTTTGTTGGTCACGTACCTATCTCCCAGCTGCGTGGCCACAGCCCTGCCCGCACTGCTCGATGTCTTGGCCGAAGTGGCAGTTGAACTCCCCAACCTTCTGGTTGTGGGAGATTTCAATCTGCCTTTGATCGGCGAGACATCAGAGACAGCCCGGGAGTTCATGGCCTCCATGACGGCCATGGACCTGACTCAGGTGGTTCAGGGCCCAACTCATAGGGGAGGTCACACACTTGACCTGGTTTTTCTCTCTGGGCAGTGGTCGGGGTAGGTGTTCTGTCCCCGTCTCACACACGCACCCCCACAGACAGTCAATAGTGAAAGAAACCAGCCGACAAAGGTTTCTCTAAGAGCAGAATTGGCAGCAACCCAGTGGCTGGCTGCCAAGAGTCTTTTACTTATGAAGGGAGTGTTTTTCAAAGCCAACACACAACAGATAAGAGAATATTCAAAAAGTCCAGCAATGCAGAGAGGTTTGTTCAATATCAGTTTTTGCTCGTCACAGAGCTTGAACGGCCACCACACCCCCTTTTATACCCTGTGGGGTGTGGTCCAGTGACTCAGCCTAATCCCTGGCACGCCTCTTCCTTTGCTGCACGCGCTTATCTCTGCGACGCTGTCGAGGGTCCAGCCAAGACTCATCATCATCATCATTACTGTCCACCTGCGGCTGCGTGGAAGTGCTTGGCCCCGGGCCTATCTCTTGGCCTTCGGAGGACACTGGAGGCATTGCCAGAGAGGAGGGTCCTGGAGAGGGAGGCCTTGCCAACTCCTCTCCTTCACTCTCGGAGTCCTCTCCTTCTGATAACACAGGCTCGGTGATCAGAGCCACAACAGTAGGGGGAAACTCTCCATTGCCCCCCTGTTATGGACCAACCATTCCCTCCTTAGGCTGGACTTTCAATCTGCCAACCCTCGCCACTGGGAGGCGGAACCAGTAAAATGGTTCCGCCCCAGGCGCCTGATGGACCCAGAGAGGTTCCTGACGGAGCTTGGGACATTCCCCACTTCCCAATCCCACGATTCGGCTGAGGCGCTGGTAGCATCCTGGGAACGGGAGGCTGCCGGTGCCTTGGACCAAATCGCACCTTTGCGGCCTCTGACCCGACGCAGATCCCGGGTGGCTCCCTGGTTCTCCATGGAGCTCCGGGAAATGAAGCGTCAGAAAAGATGCCTAGAGGAGTGTTGGAGGTCCTCCCGGTCTGAATCTGATCAAACACAGTTAAGAACCCATATTAGGTCTTGTGGCGATGGAAGTGGCGAAGCGGGATTACTTCGCCGCTCTCATTGCATCTGCAGAAAACTGCCCAGCGGCCCTGTTTAGAGTGACCCGCTCCCTCCTCAATCAGGGAGCGAGGGAAGACCCCTTACAGGGCAGAGCTGAGGATTTTGTACAGTATCTGCATGATAAAATCGCTCAGATCCGGATTGGATTGGACTCTGACTGGGCGGAATCCACTTGGGAGACTGGGGTAAGTCTTGGGAGCAGCATCTGGGTTGAGTTTGACCCTGTTTCCGTTGATGAAGTGGACAGGATTGTGGGTAGACTGGGTGCCTCCACGAGTTTGTTGGATCCGTGTCCCTCCTGGCTTGTCTCAGCTGCCTGGGAGGTGACTGGAGACTGGATCCAGGTAATTGTCAATGCTTCTTTGAGGGAGGGGATCTTCCCCGCCTCTCTTAAGGAGGCGGTGGTTCGACCCCTCCTCAAGAAGCCTGCCCTGGATCCAGACTCACTTAATAACTATCGGCCCATCTCCGGGCACAGCACGGAAACGGCATTGGTCACTCTGGTGAATGATCTCTGGTGGGCCCGGGATGGGGGTTGTTCCTCCATCCTGGTCCTACTTGACCTCTCAGCAGCTTTTGATACCATCGACCATGATATCTTACTGCAGTGACTTGGGGGGTTAGGGGTGGGAGGCACTGTTTTACAGTGGTTCTCCTCCTACCTCTCAGGTCGCTCGCAATTTGTATTGGCGGGGGGGGCAGAGGTCCACCCCCAGGCCCCTGATTTGTGGGGTACCTCAGGGGTCGGTTCTCTCCCCCCTACTCTTTAACATCTACATGAACCCGCTGGGTGAGATCATTCATGGTTTTGGGGTGAGGTATCATCAGTGCGCTGATGATACTCAGTTATTCATCTCCACCCCAGGCCACCCCGGGGATGCCCTTTCCGTGATGTCCCGATGCCTGGAGGCGGTGCAGGCCTGGATGGGTAGGAACAGACTCAGACTCAACCCCTCCAAGACTGAGTGGCTGTGGATACCGGCACCTCGTGTTCTAGAGGTCCCATCACTTTTGATGGTGGGGGAGGTATTTGCCCCCATTGAAAGGGCTCGCAACTTGGGTGTCCTCCTGGATTCCCGGCTGTCTTTAGAAGACCATTTGACGGTCGTGACCAAGGGGGCTTTCGCACAGGTTAGCCTGGTGCTCCAGTTGCGCCCTTTCCTGGACCAAGATGCCCTTCGCACGGTCACTCATGCCCTGGTTACTTCCCGCTTGGATTACTGCAATTCCCTCTACATGGGGCTGCCCTTGAAGTGCAACCGGAGGCTCCAGCTGGTCCAGAATGCGACCGCGCGGGTTGTTACGGGAGCTCCTCGTTACTCCCGTTTAACACCTCTCCTGCGGAAGCTGCACTGGTTACCGGTGGTCCTCCGGATCCGCTTCAAGGTGCTGGTACTTACCTATAATGCCCTACATGGCTTAGGTCCAGGGTACCTGCAGGACCATCTCCTGCCTGCCTCCCACCGTCCTGCCCACTCTCACAGCGCAGCTCTCCTCAGGGTACCGTCGACCAGACAATGTCGTCTGGCGACGTCCAGGGGTAGGACATTCTCTGTGGGTGCCCCTACCCTCTGGAATGAGTTACCCACCGAGCTCCGGACGGTGCCTGATCTCCGTTCCTTCCATCGAGGCCTGAAGACTTGGCTATTTCAACAAATGGGCTGATTCAGATTCTTGGGTTTTATTATTTATTATTATTTGATTTTAACTGGTTTTAATTCTGATTTTTATTGTATGTTTTTGCTTGTGTTCACCGCCCTGAGTCCTTTGGGAGAAGGGCGGCATATAAATATGTGCAAATAAACAAATAAATAAATAAGGCTCAGCTGAACCCCCCTTCTCCCCCACAGAGGTCCCTTAGGTTTCTGGGGGAATTCATCATGAAACTGTTTGACCAACCTATCTGCCTTCACATCCCAGCTCTTGACCCATGTGGCCTCGGATAGGGGGTACCCCTTCCATTGCACAAAGTACTGCAATCTGCCCCTATGCAATTTTGAATGCAGAATCTTTATCTCGTAATGTGCCTCCCCCTGCACCACTATTGGTTTTGGGGCTGCCCGATCTACCCATCTGATCAGGGAGCCTACCGCCGGCTCCTTCAGGGACTCCATCCATTCATTTAGTGACATAGATGAGGGGACTCCCTGAGGAGCTCGGGTATGGGAACAAATTCTATGCCACTGGTGACCTGGAAAGGGGTCAGGCCGGTATTGCTATGCATGGCATTGTTGTATGCCACCTCAGCGAACAGCAGTACCTCTGCCCAGTTAGACTTCTGATAGTTGAAAGAGGCAAGTAGGCCTCTTTCCTCCCCCCCCCATTCCTGATCCTGCTTTTCTGCTACCAAACAGGCAGGTAGGCCTCTTTCCTCCCCCCCCCCCCCCAATTCCTGATCCTGCCTTTCTGCCACCAAACAGGAGATGAGGAGTGCTGGAGGAGTAATACCTCCCCCAAAAAAAACCTTGGTCCAGCTGGCCCGGATGGTAGCACCTCATAAGGGCCCGTTTCCAGGGTTACAGGAGAAGGTGGTCAATGGTTTTGACGGCGGAAGAGGGCTTTATGCCCCAACGGCAAATAAAACAGCAGAACCATCTTCTAGGAGAAGGGAAACTCTGATTACAAACCTCCACTGCCTTGTGGCTATATCTACTACTGGAAGAGGCTTCAGGAGTCAACCTTGAGGCAAAATTCATATTAATATACCCAGGCTTCATGCATTGGAGAGGACACTCCAGCTTTGCATACAGCATTGAAACAACATGGGAAGTGGCAGTTACCGGTTATAAGTCTTTGCTCGATTGGTGTAGAGCATGATGCCAGGGGCCACTTTCAACGGTGAGAGAGGTCATTGTACCTCATTGGGCAGCTACTGCCCATCTTAAACTGGGCAGCCCCCAGCCAGTAAGGTGCTGCCCCGCCACGGTCTGCTAACCTCACAGGGTGCGTGGGGTTTAGGGTCAAGCCGACAAGCAGATCAATAACTTTGCACCATGCAACAAATATAAGAAAACTTTAGCCCTAAAGTTGGGTACTTGGAATGTTCGGACAATGACCCCCGGTCTTTCAAATGATTTACAAGAAATAGATGACGTACGTAAGACAGCTGTCCTAGACATGGAGCTGAGCAGACTGCAGATGGAGATCGTTGCCCTTCAAGTGACAAGGCTGTCAGACTCAGGATCTGTTAAGGAGAGAAACATCTCGTTCTTCTGGCAGGGAAAGCCATCAAACAAGTCTAGGGAATATGGGGTTGGCTTTGTGGTCAGAAACACACTGCTAGGACTTATTGTTCCACCTGCTGCAGGGAGTGAAAGAATTCTGTCTGTGCAGTTCCACTCATCAGCAGGGCTGGCTACTCTTATCAGTGCATATGCACCGACAATATCATCTTCAGCAGAATCCAAATATAAATTTTACAACGATCTGGCTGTTACTATCAAGAAAATCCCTGAGAAAGAACCACTGTTTATTCTTGGTGATTTCAATGCCAGAGTTGGAGCAGATCATAGTTCTTGGCCCACCTGTTTAGGTCAGTTCGGCGTCGGGAAGATGAACAAAAATGGCTGCTACTACAAAAGTTTTGCTGCTACTACGGTTTCTGCGTTAGCAATACATACTTTAGGTTTCTGATGACGTCATCGTGCAAAGCAAGACGGACATGGAGCTTGCTCCTGCCTTGTTCTTGCAAACTTTCTAACCTGGGCGGCTTTCGTGCCGGCGGCAGCCCCGGAGAGGTGGCCGTAAGCGGAGAGGAGCAACAGCGCATGTGGAGTGGCGATCCTACGCGCGTAGGCGGATCTCTCTTGTCACAGGTTAGGAAGACGGTGCCAGTCATGGTGGCCCCAAAACGATGACTACCCCGTAATGGAAGGGAAACCCGATCGCAGGTGGGCAAGGAGCCCCTTTCTAATTTAAATTACTTTATTCTGAGCCGGATCTTTGATCCTTTCTGATCCCCTTATTTTGAATGTGTGTGATGACGGAAAAGGAGCCAATCCGAGTGCCATCTTCTCTATTGGAGCTAAGATGGGGAAAGCAGCTGTTTGTTTACTACCTCACAAACTTTTTGGCCATCGCTGAGCTGAGCTGAGACCGAAAGAGAAATTGTGAAAATAGAATTGTGCCTGATTGTCTGAAAGCTTCTGGGTGGATCCTGCCCCCCCCCCCCCCGGTTAATGGACGGTGATTACTCTTTCTCTCTATGTGGATTGGGAACCGTGGTTTGAATGGACAGATTCCCCCCTTTCCGGGGCTACTTTTTTCTGCTTGATCATCATTGACTGTATAGAACAGCATTTTGCTTCCCCCCAGTGGTGAACTTTAAAACTACAATATATGCTGAGCCTCCAGAAGATGAGAGATTTGAATGTACTTTTACACTTAACCGAATGAATTAACCCCCATTGATTACCGTCTCTACTGACTAATATTGATTTGAACGTTTCGGAATATAATCTGTTTCTGGAATTGGCTAATTCAAAGCTGTTCTTCGATTAGGTAATTAACTAAATAAGCATTGAAATTGTCTAAATATTTGATTAAGTTATATTGATTGGTGATCAACCATTCTGGGGAATCTATGTAAATAGAACTGATTAATACAATTGGCATAATTAAATTCGAAAGTGATTGGACGTAGCCCTACAAGCAAGATGTCTAATGCAACAATTGTGACAACTACAAAAGTTGGGAAAAAAGTTTTGACACTATCAGTGACTGCCCCCCCCCCCCCCCGGTTACACCTACATCCTCATCTTCATCATCTAAATCTTTGGACGATTTAGTTGCTGCGGGGAAAACCCCTACATTATCAAGCCTTCAGGGCATGTTGCAGGCAATGTACGAGGTGATGACAAAGAACCAGGAAGCTATCTCCAAGAATTTATGGTCATGTCTATCCGCTATGATCAAAATGTACTCAGCAGCGGAGCTTCTTGGTCTGCGAGACTCCCCCCTCTCGCAGGCTTGGCCCTCCACTCTATCGAGGGCCTACCTCGATGACGGGCTTTGCAACCCTGAGAGGTGGCATGCCGCAAAGAGGGGGTTGCGGGGTTTTTTAAAATTGTCTTTGTCTAATTTTTTAAGGGGTTTGGGGAGGGGGGAGGGGGGTGGGAATGGAACTAGGGTTGTGGGTTTGGGGGATAACCCACCAAGGGGAGGGTCGGGCCTGGCCATGACGCGTGGCAGGGTGGGTGAGGGATCCGGGGGCAATGGGGGGGGTCGAGCTTGTCCAGACTGTATCTTTACTATCGGTACTGTGAGTGGGAGGGGTAGATATGGTGGGAGCGGGGGGCCATATTATGTTAAGGGAGCACGCACCCGCTGTCTCCAAGCGGTAGGGTGCTCCGGCCCCCAAGGCTCCACCCGTTTTCCAGGTTGCACAGACCCTCACGGCCCGGGCCTTCGTCTGATGCTGTGCAATGCCAGGTCCGTAGTAAATAAAGCCCCCCTCATCTGTGATCTTGTTCAGGAGGGGGGAGCGGACCTGGCGGGTATTACGGAGACTTGGTTGGGCCCGGAGGGAGGAGTCCCTCTGGTAGAAATGTGCCCACCAGGCTTCCACGCATTTCATCAGCTGAGGTCACAGGGGAGGGGCGGGGGAGTAGCGGTTATTATTAGAGAAGGCCTTAGGCCGAGGGAGACCACTGTTCCTCAGACGGCCGGTTGTGAGTCCCTCCTTGTGAAGTGGGGCCATGGGGTTCAGATGGGCTTGCTGATCACGTACCTGGCTCCCTGCCACGTGGCAGCAGCCCTGCCCGAGCTACTCAACGTTATCACCGCGGTGGCGGTTGATACCCCCAGACTTATGGTCATGGGGATTTCAACCTGCCGTCCGTGGGTGAGGCGTCTGAGGTGGCTTGGGAGTTCATGGCTTCCATGACGGCCATGGACCTGACCCAGCTAATTCATGACCCTACGCACATAGGGGGAAACACACTGGACCTGGTTTTTGTCTCTGGACAGTGGTTGAGTGATCTTGAGATAGGGGATATAGTCATTGAGCCCTTGTCATGGTCGGATCACTCTCTCCTTCACCTTGACCTTCGAACCGTGGCACCCTGCCGCAGGGAGGCGGAACCGATAAGATGGTACCGCCCCAGGCACCTGATGGAACCTGATAGGTTCCAGACGGAGCTTGGGCCAATTCCTGAGGTTCTGGCTCACGCCTCGACTGGAGACCTAGTGGCCGCCTGGGATAGGGCGGCCGCTGGAGCTCTGGATCGAGTCGTGCCTTTGCGGCCTCTGACCCGGCGCTGATCTCGCCTGGCTCCTTGGTTCACCGAGGAGCTGAGGGAGATGAAGTGCCGGAAAAGACGCCTAGAGAGTAGTTGGAGGGCTAGTCTTTCTGAATTGGACCAGACACTGGTAAGATCTCATATTAGGAATTACCTAGTGGCGATAAAAGCAGCAAAATGTATTCATTTTGCTGCTCTTATTGCATCATCAGATAATCGCCCGGCTGCCCTGTTTAGGGTGACCCGCTCCCTGCTCCACCAGGAAGTGCGGGAGGACCCCTTGGAGGGAAGAGCCGAGGATTTTGTTCAGTATCTGCATGACAAAATCACTCAGATACGGGAAGGTCTGGACTCTGACTGGGTAGATCCAGCGAGGGTGACGGAGGCAGGTCTTGAGACTGTTATCTGGGAGGAGTTTGATCCTGTGACCCCAGATGACGTGGACAGGATTCTGGGTAGATTGAACGCGACCACATGTTAGTTGGACCCGTGTCCCTCCTGGTTAGTGCTGGCTTCCCGGGAGGTGACGCGAGGCTGGCTCCAGGGGATTATAAATGCTTCACTGGGTGAGGGTGTCTTCCCCGCCGCCCTTAAGGAGGCAGTGGTGAGGCCCCTCCTCAAGAAGCTTTCCCTGGACCCGGCAATATTGTCTAATTATCGTCCAGTCTCCAACCTTCATTTTGTAGTGAAGGTTGTTGAGAGTGTGGTTGCACGACAGCTTCCCCAGTACCTGGATGAAACGTCGTATCTAGATCCGTTCCAGTCGGGTTTCAGGCCTGGGTACAGCACGGAAACGGCATTGGTCGCGTTGGTTGATGATCTCTGGAGGGCTCGGGACAGGGGTTGCTCCTCTGTCTTGGTCCTGTTAGATCTCTCAGCGGCTTTTGATACCATCGACCATGGTATCATGCTGCACCGGTTGGAAGAGTTGGGGGTGGGAGGCACCGTATTACGGTGGTTCTCCTCCTTTCTCTCTGACCGGTTGCAGTCTGTGTTGACAGGGGGGCAGAGGTCGACCCCGAGGCCCCTCATATGTGGGGTGCCGCAGGGATCGGTCCTCTCGCCCCTTTTGTTCAACATTTATGTGAAGCCGCTGGGCAAGATCATCCGTGGTTTCGGGGTGAAGTACCATCAGTACGCTGACGACACCCAGCTGTACATCTCCACCCCGAACCACCCCAACGATGCCCTTGAAGTGATGTCCCGGTGCCTGGAGGCCGTACGGATCTGGATGGGGAGGAACAGGCTCAGGCTCAACCCATCCAAGACCGAGTGGCTGTGGTTTCCGACGTCCTGATATAGTCAGCTGGTGCCATCGCTGACTATTGGGGGCGAATCATTGGCCCCCACGGATAGGGCTTGCAACTTGGGCGTCCTCCTGGATTCACGGCTGTCTTTAGAAGAGCATTTGACGGCCGTGACCGGGAGGATTTTTCATCAGGTTCGCCTGATTCGCCAGTTGCGTCCCTTTCTGGATCGGGACTCCCTACGCACAGTCACTCATGCCCTCGTTACCTCTTGGCTGGACTATTGCAACGCTCTCTACATGGGGCTCCCCTTGAGGTGCACTCGGAGGCTCCAACTGGCGCAGAGTGCGGCCGCGCGGGTGGTTATGGGAGCGACGTGCAGTTCCCATGTAACACCTCTCCTGCGCGAGCTGCACTGGCTCCCGGCGGTCTTCCGGGTGCGCTTCAAGGTTCTGGTCATCACCTTTAAAGCGCTCCATGGCTTAGGACCTGGTTATTTACGGGACCGCCTGCTACCACCAATAGCCTCCCACTGGCCAGTACGCTCCCATAGAGAGGGGCTCCTCCAGGTGCCGTCGGCCAAACAATGTCGGCTGTCAGCCCCTAGGGGGAGAGCCTTCTCTGTGGGGGCACCTACGATCTGGAACAAGCTCCCCCCGGAGATACGGAGGATCCCGGATCTGCGCACCTTCCGCCGCGCGCTTAAGACTCATCTATTTCATCAAGCCGGCCTGGCCTAAATCTTCCCCCTTTTACATGTGGAAATTTTAAATTTGTTTTAATTATAGGGTTATGGGTAAGGCGTTTTAAATTGGGGAGCCATTTTGGATTTAATTTTCTTTTAACTGTACTTTAATGTTTATATTATATGTTTTTTTTTAATCTTGGCTGTTCACCGCCCCGAGTCCTTCGGGAGAGGGGGCGGTATAAAAATTTAATAAAATAAATAAATAAATAAATAAATAAATTTAGAAGATTTGACATCAGACCTCAAGGGGGAACTGGGAACTGTTAGAAATGACATTAAAACGCTGAATGAGAGACTGGAGGGTGTTCAGGGGGCGTTGATACAGCAGGAAAGCAAGGTACAAGATGTAGAGAAGAGAGTGGGGTGGTGCGAAGAGAGACTGGAAGGGAATGAGAGGGAGCAGTTTTCGGCGAACAGAGCTCTGGAAGAAGAGACTATCTTCCTTGAGATGGAAAAGTCAGCTTTTTACCTAAGGATACAGAACGTCATGGAGGAGCGGGGCGAACCCCTAAGAGATATAGTGGCAGATATTTTGGCTGGTATCCTGGATATAGGTAAAGAAAACATCTTGAGAGACATAGATGACATCTTCCACATACATACGAGTTATGCTAGGAGACAGGGACTCCTGACAGAGGTTCATGTTAGGCTCTCTAAGAAGGCCCTTAGGGAAGAAGTGATTCTGAAGGCAAGAGATAAAACGATAACATTTAAAGATAGACAGTTAATAATTCTGAAACAACTCCCCAGACGGGTACGGGAGTTGCGGCAAAATTACCACTTTCTAACTGCCCAGTTAAGAAAACATAAAGTGCTTTATAGATGGCTACTGCCTGAAGGATTACAATTTACATGGGCAGATAAGAAGGTGAGAATTGACAATCTCAGAGATGCCAGAGACTTCCTTAGTAGACATCTTAACTCCTTAGAATCAGATGTGGGGGAAGAATCAGAGAGCAAGAGTGGGGAAGAATTATTAGAGGAGGAAGAGAGAGGTGAATCAGAGCAGTTAGGTGAGAAAAAGAAAGGAAGAGGACAGGCACAGATAGAGGTAGGAGCTGAAGGACTGAGCCAGAGAGAAACCAGACAAACAAGAAAGAAACTTCAGGTAGAGGGCAAGTAGGAGTAGCAGAAGGGAGAAGGGATGGGGGAGGAGATCCGTTTGATGTCAGTTAATATTAATGGTCTGAATGGTCTGAATAAGAGAAAAAAGGTCTTTAACAAATTAGTAAAAGCGGGTCTGAACATAATATGTCTTCAGGAAGTGCATGTGAAAAGAGATCATCTATACTTATTGAATTGTACTAAATTGGGTAATTTATATACATCTTTGGCGGAAACCAAAAAAAGAGGTGTAGCAATTTATGTTCAAAAGCATATAAATTCTAGATTAATCTTTGCAGACGAAGAAGGGAGACTTTTAATGATCGAAGTAGAAATTTTTATTGGTTTGTATTTATGCACCTAACGGGAACCAGAAATATTTTTTCCAAAGTCTCTATAATAAACTGACAGAATATGATTATCCACATATTTGTTTACTGGGGGATTTTAATGCCATTGACGATAAAGTTAAAAACTATATACCTGGAAACAGGAAACAGGAAGGAGGAAAGAGAACAGTAAAGAAAAGACTGCCACCTGTTTGCCATCAAATACAAGAGGAATTTGAACTTAGAGATATATGGAGGGAAAAACATCCGGAAGGAAGACAGTATACATATTTCTCCCCCAGGCATTCATCTTGGTCGTGGATAGACGTGGCCTGGATGTCGGGGGAGCTGCAGCAAGGGATTTGGAAAGTAGAGATAGGTGTTAACAAGTGGGAAGACCATAATCCACTCTGGATTATTTGGGGAGGTTTGAAAACAAGGCCCAGATGGAGAATGGATGTGAGGGTCTTTAAAGATGAGCAATTTTTAACCTATGCAAAGAAGGAGATAGAATTTTTCTTTCAGGAAAATAGTAACGAGGATACAAATTTGTCAAATGTATGGGATACAGCTAAAGCAGTGTTTCGGGGTCTAGCGATAAATTATACAGCCGGGAAATGGAAGAAGGACAAGGCTAAACGAGATAAGCTATTAGGGGATTTGGCAAGAAGGGAGGCTGCGTTACAACAGGATCCAAACAGTAGAGAATTAGGTATGAATTTGAAATTGGTGCGTCATCAAATTAATCTCTTAGACCAGGAGGACCTAGAAAAGAAAATTAGATGGATGAAACAGCGACAGTTTGAAAGTGCAAATAAACTGGGAAGGTGGCTTACGTACCGATTAAAAAAAGAGAAGGAAAGGAGCAGAATTCATAACTTGAAAGACGAAAACGGTGATTGGATTGTAGAGGAAGAAGGGAAGAAAAGAGTAGAGGAACAGGCTCAGGCTCAACCCATCCAAGACCGAGTGGCTGTGGTTTCCGACGTCCCGATATAGTCAGCTGGTGCCATCGCTGACTATTGGGGGTGAATCATTGGCCCCCACGGAAAGGGCTCGCAACTTGGGCGTCCTCCTGGATTCACGGCTGTCTTTAGAAGAGCACTTGACGGCTGTGACTGGGAGGATTTTTCATCAGGTTCACCTGATCTGCCAGTTGCGTCCCTTTCTAGATCGGGACTCCCTACACACAGTCACTCATGCCCTCGTCACCTCTCATCTGGACTATTGTAATGCTCTCTACATGGGGCTCCCCTTGAGGTGCACTCGGAGGCTCCAACTGGCGCAGAGTGCGGCCGCGCGGGTGGTTATGGGAGCAACGTGGAGCTCCCATGTAACACCTCTCCTGCGCGAGCTGCACTGGCTCCCGGTGGTCTTCTGAGTGTGCTTCAAGGTTCTGGTTACCACCTTTAAAGCGCTCCATGGCTTAGGACCTGGTTATCTATAGGACCGCCTGCTACCACCAATAGCCTCCCACCGGCCAGTACGCTCCCATAGAGAGGGGCTCCTCCGGGTGCCGTCGGCCAAACAATGTCGACTGGCGGCCCCTAGGGGGAGAGCCTTCTCTGTGGGGGCACCTACGATCTGGAACGAGCTCCCCCCGGAGATACGGAGGATCCCGGATCTGCGCACCTTCCGTCGCGCGCTTAAAATGTTTTTATTTCATCAAGCTGGCCTGGCCTAAATCTTCTCCTCTTTTAAATTTAAATTTTAAATTCAAATTTTAATCTGTTTAATTATGGGGTATTTTAAAATTCAGCCAAATTATTTAATTCGTTTTAATCTATTTTAAATTTTGTATCTCTGTGTTTTATCTTCTGGCTGTTCACCGCCCTGAGTCCTTTGGGAGAAGGGCGGTATAGAAATTTAATAAAATAAAATAAATAAATAAAACCTTCGCCGCAAAGCGAAGGTTGGAGACCGGACGGTAATTAGCTAATACAACTGGGTCCAGGGAAGGCTTCTTAAGGAGGGGCCTCACCACCGCCTCTTTCAAGGCTGCTGGGAAGACACCCTCACTCAGAGAAGCATTTATAATCCCCTGAAACCAGCCTCGTGTAACCTCCCGGGGGGCCAGCACCAACCAGGAGGGACACAGGTCCAATAAACATGTGGTAGCGTTAAGTCTCCCCAAAATCCTGTCCACAGCCTCCCAGATAACACTCTCAAGATCCGCCCCTATCATCCCATCTGAGGCTACCCAATCGGAGTCCAGGCCGTCCCGAATCTGAGCGATTTTATCATGCAGATATTGCACAAAAACCTCAGCCCTACCCTGCAAGGGATCATCCCGCGCTGCCACCTGCAGTAGAGAGCAGGTCACCCTAAACAGGGCGGCTGGGCGGTTCTCTGCAGATGCAATAAGAGCAGAAAAATAATTAGATTTCGCCACTCTTATTGCCACTAGGTAGGTCTTGATATAAGACCTCACCAGTGTCCGGTCAGATTCAGTGCGGCTGGCCCTCCAATCACTCTCTAGACGTCTTTTCTGGTGCTTCATCTCTCTCAGCTCCTCGGAGAACCAAGGAGCTAACTGAGATCGGCACCGGGTCAGAGGCCGCAAAGGCACGATGCAATCCAAAGCTCCGGCAGCCGCCCTGTCCCAGGTGGCTACCAGTTCTTCAGCCGAGTCGTGAGCCAGAGCCTCTGGGAATGGCCCAAGCTCCGTCAGGAACCTATCAGAACTATATTTTAAGTACTTGAGTAGCTTCTTGATGGCGTCCCAATGGTACTTGGTGGGTTGGCTGACATGTCTGGATAGTAGGTTGACTGACAGTGCGATGTCGGGCCTAGTCCAGTTTGCTATGTGGATCTGTACAATTGATTGTCTGTGAATGGTTCTGTCTCACTGTACATGTGCTTTAGGAAGTCTGCTTGCATGGGAGTCTCGCTGGGTTTGGCATCCGATATGTTGCATTTGTGTAGCAGTTCTGTGATTTTTTCTTTTTGAGAAAGTCAAAAGCCTTTGTCTGTTTTGGTGATGTGCACCCCTAAGTATTTGTCTACTTTTCCCAGGGATTTGAGTGAGAAATGTTTTTTTAGTTCAGTGGCAAATTCATCACATTTGGATTTTTGTTTCCCAATGTATAATATATCATCCACGTAAACAAGAACATTCTCGATTGAGTTGTTTACCTTCCTTACAAAAAAACATTTGTCTGCTGAGGTGGCAGTAAAGCCTATTGAATTGAGGGTCTTGGCTAGGCAGTCATACCATCTTTTACCGGACTGCCTAAGGCCGTATAGACTCTTGTTTAGGAGCCATGTTTTACCTTCTCTGTCCTCTACTCCAGGCGGGGCCTTGACATACATTTTTTTGTCTAACTTGGCGTGCAGGTATGCAGTTTGCACATCGAATTGGTATACTCCAAGTCCCAGGATGGAGGCTATCACTAGGGCTCTCTTAACACTCTCGGCTCTGAGGGTGGGGGAATAGGTATCAGTGTAGTCGTCTGGGTATTTCTGTGCGAAGCCTTGTGCAACTAGTCTTGCCTTGTATAGTACCTTGTTGTTTTCTAAGGGTTTGATTTTATAAACCCACCTGGTTCCGATTGGTTTCTTGTGTTCAGGTACCTCTTCTGGTGTGTATACTTGTAGGTTCTTGAGGCTGTCCATCTCTTTTGCCATGGCCAGTTTCCATTTCTCTCTCTCCTCCCGAGGCAGATTGAGTACTTCCTCATATGAGTTGGGTGTGGTATTGGTTGTTTGTATGGAGATGACGTAGTCCTCGAGTCTCTTTGGTGTTTGATTCTGGTTTGCCCTTATTGGTCTGTCTGGTGGTGTGTTTGTGTCATGCAGATACCTTGCTTCCTTGTGCGTGAGTTTGTCAAGTTTCAGTGCTTGGTGCCCTTCCTTCCACTCCTTGATCTTGACCTTTTGTTGCTTTCCTTTGTTCGTTTTGTGTTTTCTCATTTTGTCTGAGTCTTGTTCCCTTTTTTGTCTTTGCGTGTCCTGGTCTTTCCCAAATGGAATGTCGTTTGAGTGTATTTTAGACCAGTTGGAGTGTTCGTGGAAGTCTGTTGTGGCTCCGTTGCCTGAGCCTGGGCTATCGACAGATGCAGACTCTGAGAGTGAGGGAGAGGAGTTGGCAAGGCCTCCCTCTCCAGGACCCTCCTCTCTGGCAATGCCTCCGGAGGACACCGAAGGCCAAGAGATAGGCCCAGAGCCAAGCACGTCCCCGCAGCCACAGGTGGACAGCGACGAAGGAGATAAGTGCTGGCTGGATCCTTGACAGCAGCGCAGGGAGAAGCGTGCACAGCAGAGGAAAAGGCGTGCCAGAGATTAGCTGAGTCACTGGACCACACCCCACAGGGTATAAATGTGGGTGTGGTGGCCGGTTCAGTTTGTGACAAGCAAAAACTAGAAATAATCCATGATCTCTGCGTTACTGGGCTTCTGCCTGCCTTATCGGACTGCATTTGGACTAATCCTTGTATTGCTGAAACTTTGCCTGCTTTATCGGAATGCTTGCAGTCTAATCTTTGTTTTGTGTGAGTAAAGTCTGAATTGGCAGCTAGCCACTGGGTTGCTGCCAGCTTTATTTTCAAAGACTTTGTCGTGTGGTTTATTAACTGCGGGCCGTCTGTGGGGGTGCGTGTGTGGGACAGGGACAGAACATCGGCCCTGCTTCTGCTATAAAACAAACTATAGATTTTCTGTATTATTTCCGATACGGTTAAGTGGTTGCCAATACTGGGGTATATGGCAGGTGTGATACTTGCCAGCAGCAGACTGTAGGCTTTGTGATGTATACAGTCAGTCTCAAATGTCCATGGCTTACTTGGTGGTTTGGATATCAGGAACAGTACGTTTTCCCTCATAAATAGGATCTGGAGTTGTTGGCTCCATTCCAGGAGGTTTCTTTCATCTATCTGTAGTTTAGGAAAGGCACTTGGTACAGTCCCTGAATTGTAAAAGCTGCTGCTTGTAGATGGTAGCTGTCCATGGTCCTGAATGTGGGGAAACTCACAATAGGGAACCAGTATACTAGCTGCTAAGTTAAAAAAACAGGTCGCTATTTTTTTTTCTCCAGTCTCAATAGGCAGGTACTGAGCATGCGCGGAGCTCATTCTCTGCTGGAAGCTGTCGGGTGAGGAGCTCATTGCTGTGGCTCCTGGGTTTAGGCCCAGGCCTGCCAGGGGAAAGCCGGACTTACCCATGGCGCTTTCGAAAAGGGCGGTGGAGGCTTGAACTTGAGCTCGGGTTGCTGGATTCTCGTCGTGGATTGTTGGAGGGCCGGGGAAGCTCGGGATCGTCGGCTGGGGCTCCCAGTAGTCCGGTGCGGTGGCTGGCCTGAAGATCATTCTGGTGGTCGATTCCGGATCTGGGGCATTGATCGTGGATCAGATTGAAAAACCCGGTGGAGGCTGTGGTGCTGGTGAGTAGCTTGCTTCGCTTTTGGGTCTCTGGGCTTGCTGCGGTAGTTGTGTGAACAGGAGGCCTGAATTTCGCCGCCGTATGGTCGTCTGCATTGCGGGTGGCTGAGAAGTGCTGGCGGCGGGTGTCGCGTTCCTCGGGTGGCTTACGGTTCTCATTTCGGTGGCAGTAAATGTATGGGTGTCTTCTCGGTCCCCGCATGTCCCTCCCGTGGCCGGTAGGAGTGTTGGTGGCTTGAAATTGGAGCCGAATGCCGCCGTGAGAGTCTCTATGGCTCTCTCAATCTCGAGCTCGGTAGGGAGGCTTTCGTTGGTTTGATTTTGTTTTTTATTATTATTTATGGGGAGCCCCATGCCCGTTTTTGGGTTAGTGCTAGTTCGCGCCAAGGGATCTGAATCTAGGCTTTTCATTGGTTGGAGGTCGGCCATTTTTTTAGGTGTTTGGTCGTTTAAAGATGGCCGCCGGAGAAGTGGCACGAAATTTGATTCTATTGTCTCTGGTGTGTCGGGGCAAGATGGCGTCTCCCTTACCGGTCCGGTGTCCACGTGTGTTGGTCCTTGTCCTTCGGTCGCTGCTCCATGACTCTTGAATAGGCTCTGGAGGTCCGCGATGAGGTCTTTACTGGTGGCTGGCGATTCTAGCATTTTTAAAACAGCCTGTCTGAGGTCATCGTTTTCTTGTGCCATGCCTTCAGTGTTGTCCTGTTCTTCTTCTTGTCGCTCCTTACTTTTGAGTGGTGAGCTTGGATCGGGTGTCCGCTTGCTTCTAACCGGAGTGGTTTTTGGGATGGCTCTGGTGGGTGAAAGCTGTGCTGCCATTTGCCTTGCAAAGGCTCTGGTATTTACTCTGGTTTTCTCTGCTGAGCGTTCTGTTGGTTCAGACATATTTTGGAGTTATGGGCAACCGACTTTGCTACCAATTTGTTGAGGATCGACAGATCTAGCCCAATAATTCACAGGATAACCAGACAATCGGTATATTCAGTTTATTCATACATAGGGTACATTTCAGGTTCAAGCATATATATTTTTTATTTTATTTTATTTTTTTTAATTTGATTTATATGCCGCCCATCTCCGAAGACTCAGGGCGGCTTACAATGTGCTCAGCAATATTAATCTCTACCTGATCTTCTCACGGGGTCATGACTGGAACTGGCTCTTGTGCCCAGGTGGCAACCTTATATACCCAAGGGGAGGAGTCAGGGGTGAGGTGAGGTTAAGGGGTAGTGGTCTTGGGTGGTTTAACCCTTGCTAGACTGGTATGGGGAGCTGCACAGGAGTTAGACGTTTTAACTGACAGATTTCCTCTTCGCTGATGCTGCTGCCATTACTGCTCACACTGCCGAAGACTTTCAACAACTTATGGACTATTTTAGTAAGGCCTGCCAAAACTTTGGGCTAACAATCAGCCTGAAAAAGACACAAGTCATGGGTCAAGACATGGATTTATCTCCCTGTATTACAATCTCTGCACAAGAACTGAAGGTCGTCCATGACTTTGTGTATCTCGGTTCAACCATATCCGATACTCTCTCTTTATTTTTTTTTAAAAAATTAAAAAATATTTTTTATTCAACATTTACATCTTTAACATCCTTGTTACATTTTTACAGCTTTCCGATACCGGCATCTTTGATAATATCTATAACCAACTATATACACATACATTTTATATATTACTTACTAATTTCTATATTCACTACAATTTATACCTATCTGTTACACAATAACTATTTTGTTCCTCTATAATATCTTCTCTTATGTTTATACATTAATACATTAATTTTGGATTGTTTCTCCAACCAGTTATACCATCTATTCCATGTCTCGTAATAAATCGTTTCCTCTCGGTCTTTTAATTCCATTGTTAATTCATCTGCTTCTGCACGTTCTAGCACCTTTTTTATGATCATTGTATTTGATGGAGCAAATCTTTGTTTCCAATTTTGTGCAAATGAAATTCTGGCAGCCGTAATTATGTGAAGTATAAGGTAATAAATTTCTTTCCTAATCTTCTCTTTTATAATTCTCAATAAAAATAGTTCGGGTTTCATAGCAATTTTTTCCCCTGTCATTTCCTATAACCATTTTTGGATTTTTAACCAATATGCCTTTGCTTTGGGGCATGTCCACCACATGTGGAAATATGTCCCATGTTGATGATTGCATTTCCAGCAATTTGGTGCATTTTTGGGGGATATCTTGGCCAATCTCGCCGGGGGTAAATGCCACCTATAAAACATTTTGTAAATATTTTCTTTATAGGTGGCCGACAATGTCATCTTATAATTTGTTCCCCATAATTTTTCCCAATACTCTAATTCAATATTATACCCAAAGTTTTTCTCCCAAATTATCATCGTTTCCTTTACCGTTTCCTCCTCCATTTTGAATTGAAGGAGGCATTTATATATTTTGGTAATTATTTTCTCATCGGTCCCAGTTAATATTTTGTCCATTTCTTGTTGGTCAGTTTGGAATCCATATACTGTACTTCTAAATCTTTTTTATATTTTGTTTGTATTTGTAAATAGGGCCACCAATCAATTTTAATTCCTTCATCCAATAATTTTTGTCTAGATTTCAAATTCCCTAATCCATCTAACAGTTCCTTATATGTTACTATTTTGTTAAGATCCATTAAATTAGGGTAGACCAAGGCTTCCATTGTCGACACCCATTTTGGGATTTTTGGATAAAAGTTCCTTTTAATTTTCATCCAAGTTTCTAATAGTACTTCCCTCACTTGATGCCTCCAGAAATACTTGTGGGCTTTGTCTTTTCCATCCCAAATAAAGGCATGCCAACCTTTCTGCAAGTCATGGCTCTCAATTGTTAAAATTCTTCCATTCTTTAGATTTATCCATTCCCTGAGCCATGACATTACTGCTGCCTGATGGTATAATTCCCAGTCTGGAAGGCCAAAGCCACCCTTACTTCTGGCATCTTGTAACATTTTAATTTTGATTCTTGGCTTTTTCACTAGCCATATAAATTTACTAATAATTTTATTCAATTTGTCAAAAAAAGGTTTCCCCCAATTTTATAGGTACTATTTAGAACAAATATAAAATTTTAGGTAAGATATTCATCTTTATAGTGGCGATTCTCCCAATCAAAGAAATTTGTAGTTTTGCCCAGTAGTTTTAGAATTTGTAGAATTCCTAGTTTTTCCTCTAATTTCTTGTTTTGGCCTTGCATGAGATTCTTAGTAATTATCTTTGTTTTGTTTTTATTTATTTTCAGGCCTGCTACTATTCCAAATTTCTCTATTTCTAGTAGGAGTTTTTCTCCTGTTTCCAAAGGGTCCTCTAATATAAATGCCATGTTGTCTGCAAAGGCCTGCGTTTTGCATTCTTCTCTTTTAATTTTTAACCCTTTTATTTCCTTATTTCCCCTTACCTGTGCCAATAATATTTCCAATGAAAGGATGAATAAAAGGGGGGACAATGGACAGCCTTGTCTAACCCCTTTGTTTATATCAACTTTTTCTGTAAGATCTCCATTGAGCATAATTTTTGCTGTTTGCTTAGAATTGTCTTAATCATTTCTATAAAATTTTTGCCAAATTTCATCCCGATTAATTGATTAATTAAAAACTGACAATTCAAGTTGTCGAACGCCTTTTGTGCATCTATCATTATTACTGCCAATTGTTTTTCTGGATGAGCCTCATAGTATTCTAAAATATTCATGATAATCCTTGTATTGTTCTTAATTTGTCGTTTGGGTAAAAACCCATTTTGATCCGAATGAATTATTTTATTTAATATCTTTTTTAGTCTTTCTGCTATTTTTGTTGCCAGGATTTTATAGTCGGCATTTAACAGCGAGATTGGCCTATAGTTTTGAATGAATTGATTGTCTGTACTTTCCTTTGGAATTAATGCTATATATGCCTCCATCCATGAATTTGGTATTTTGGCTTTCTCTAATACCTCGTTATATATATCCGACATAATTTCTTCCAAAACTTCTGGAAATTTTTTATATACTTCCACCGGAATTCCATCTGTCCCTGGTGTTTTGTTATTTTTCTGTTTTTTAATTGCCTCTCTTAACTCTGTTAATGTAATTTCCCCATTCAACATTTCCCTATCTTCATCTGTTATACTTGGCAAGTTCCTCTCCTGTAGGTAATTTATGATATTTTCTTCTTTAATGTTTTCTTGACTATACAGTATTTGAAAATAATTTTGAATAATATTTTCCCCCTCAATTCTATGGTGCAAATTTCCTTGCTCGTCTCGTAAATATTGTATCAATTTTTTAGCTTTTTCTTTTTTCAATTTGTGGGCGAGCCATCTCCCTGGTTTATTTGCCAATTCAAAATAGTTTTGTTTTGCCAATTTTATATTCCTTATCATTTCTTCCTGTTGTAGTATATTAATTTTATGCTTCATTAACTCTATTTCCTTTCTGATTTCCCTGTTTTGGGGATCTTTCTGAAGTGATAGTTCTATTTTTTTCAGCTTCTCCAATGTTGACATTCGTTGTTCCTTCTTCTCTTTGTTTCTCCTCGCCACATACACAATAGTTATCCCCCTCATATAAGCTTTGGTAGTGTCCCATAGGTTTTGTATTGTAGTATTTTCATTCCTATTCTCTTTAAAAAAACATCTTTAATTCCTTCTCCATTATTTGTGAATAACGTTTCTCTTTTACAATTCTTTGATCTAATGTCCATCTCTTCTTTTTCCCCCTACCTTTCCATTTTAATACTAAGGGACTATGATCCGCCCAGGTGTTTGGCATGATATCCATCTCTTCTAGATTATTGATCAATTCTGGATTCATCCAAGCCATGTCTATGCGGGACCATGAGTTATGTGGATGAGAGAAGAAGGTGTATTGTCTTTTCTGTATATTTAATTGTCTCCATGCATCATTAAACTCTTACCAATTCAAAAAATGCATTTGGTAATTTTCGTCTTCTTTTTTTGTTTTCTTTCACTGTCTTATAATCCAATTTATTGTCTACCATTCCATTGAAGTCCCCTATTATACAAATATTTTTGCCCTCTAATTCCGTTAATTTCCTGTGTAGTTTATTATAAATTTTTTCTTGTTTTATGCTTGGTGCGTAAATTGTTACTAGCAGAATTTTCCTATAATTTGTACTTATTTCCATTATTAAAATTTTTCTGTCTTTATCACTAAATATTTTCCTAGGGTTTAACCAATCTTTTATATATACAGTAATCCCTCTTTTTTTATTCTGTGCCAATGCCGAAAATACTTCCCCTAATTTAGGACATTTTATGAGATCACTATGTTTTTCCTTAATATGTACCTCCTGGAGGCAGATGATATCCATTTTCTCTTTCTGTAATCTTGATAGTATTTGTTTACGTTTAGTATCTGAGTTGATGCCGTTTATATTTAGTGACAGTATCTTTATTTCATTTTCCATCTTCTTACTTATCCGTTGATCTCTGTCCTCTCCTCGCTCTGTTCTCGCTCTGTGCTCTGGTTCTGGCTCCTTCCCTCACTTGACGCTCTACTTTCTTATGGTCTCTTGTGTCTTGTTCTACAATTTTTTCTTCCAAAATCTGATATTCCTGGCTTTTACTTTCTCCTTCGTCTTCCCTGCTGTCTTGTTCATCTTCTCCGCTTATATAATGATCATAGAACTCCTGAGCCTTTTCTAATGTGTCAATCCAAAATTTTTTCTCCTGCCACGTTATCAACATCCCCTCTGGGATGAGCCATCGAAACATTACTCTATATTTTAGTAATTGTGTAGAGAGAAAATGATAACTTGGTCTTTGCTCTCTTACTCTTTTGGGAATTTGTTTCAGTACAGTAATCTCCTTTCCTTTGAACATCAGTGGGTCTTCGCATGTTTTACTATATATTTAATCTCTTATTTTTTTTCCTAACAAATTTGACGTGGACTTCTCTCGGGAGTCTATTCCTCCGTGCATAATTTGTGTGGATCCTATATGCCTCATCGATTTCGTTTTCCAATTCTTGTTTGCCTTTTTGCAATATTTCCGCTAGTAGCTCAGCCATCAGTGCAGGGAGATTTTCTACCTTGTTTTCCGAGATATTTTGAAAGCGGAGATATAGCATCGATTTCTCCATCTCCAAATTTATTATGGCTCCTTCCAGTTCCCTATGTTCTGTCATCATTTTATTTGTTACTATGTACATTTTTCCCCCCATATGTTCCGGTTTAGCCTCAACCGACTTTATCTTTTGTTCGTTTTGAATTATTGTTTTTAATTATTATATGGGCCTGGTGGCTCTGCAGACTGAAAGCATTGTGATTAACACCATCTGTCTGCAATTACTGTAAGTTCAAATCTCACCAGGCTCAAGGTTGACTCAGCCTTCCATCCTTTCTAAGGTAGGTTAAATGAGGACCCAGTTTGTGGGGGCAATAAGCTCACTTTGTATAAAATATACAAAAGTATGAAGGCTATTGCTTAACGCATTGTAAGCCGCCCTGAGTCTCCGGAGAAGGGCGGCATATAAACGAAATTAAAATAAAAATAAAAAAATAAAATAAATTGTCTCCTGCATTGTACAAATTTTATTGTCTAACTTTCGTATCTCCTCCTTTATCTCCCCCTTTACTTCTCCCATGTCATTCTTAATGTCTTCGTGATTGGTTGTCATTTATTTATTTATTTATTTATTTTTAAAATTTTTATACTGCTCCCTCTCCCGAAGGACTCGGGGTGGTGAACAGCCAAAATTAAAAACACACAATACAAACATTAAAATACTTAAAACGAAATTAAATTTATCTTTGGCTTCCTCAATTTAAAACCCCTTACCCATAAAATTCCCCAATTAAAAGATTTTTAACCCAGCCCGGCTTGCTGAAATAAAAAAGTCTTCAGGGCCCGGCGGAAGTTCCGGAGGTCCGGGATCAGTCGTATCCCTGGGGGTAGCTCATTCCAGAGGGTGGGTGCCCCCACAGAGAAGGCTCTTCCCCGGGGGGTCGCCAGCCAACATTGCCTGACCGACGGCACCCTGAGGAGGCCCTCTCTGTGGGAGCGTATTGGCCGGTGGGAGGTTATCGGAGGCAGAAGGTGGTCTCGTAAATACCTGGGCCCTAAGCCATGGAGCACTTTGAAGATGAGAACCAATACTTTGAAGCGCACCCGGAAGACCACTGGAAGCCAATGCAGCTCGCGCAGGAGAGGTGTCACATGGGAGCGCCATGTCGCCCCCATTAGTACCCGCGCGGCCGCATTCTGCACCAGTTGGAGCCTCCGAGTGCTCCTCAAGGGGAGCCCCATGTAGAGAGCGTTGCAGTAGTCTAGGTGGGAAGTGACGAGGGCATGAGTGACCGTGCATAAGGAGTCCTGATCCAGAAAGGGGCGCAAGTGGCGTATCAGGCGAACCTGATAGAAAGCCCCCCTGGCCACGGCCGTCATATACTCTTCTAAAGACAGCCGTGCGTCCAGGAGGACACCCAAGTTACGCGCCCTCTCCGTGGGGGCCAATGTCTCGCCCCCAATAGTCAGTGATGGCACCAGCTGACTATATCGGGACGCCGGCAGCCACAGCCACTCAGTCTTGGAGGGGTTGAGTCGGAGCTTGTTCCTCCCCATCCAGACCCGCACGGCCTCCAGGCACCGGGACATCACTTCAAGGGCATCGTTGGGGTGGTCTGGGGTGGAGATGTACAGCTGGGTGTCATCAGCGTACAGATGGCACTGTACCCCAAAACCACGGATGATCTCGTCCAGTGGCTTCACATAAATGTTGAACAGGAGAGGCGAGAGGACCGACCCTTGTGGCACCCCACAAACCAGGTGCCTTGATGTCTACCTTTGCCCCCCAGCCAACACGGACTGCGACCGGTCGGAGAGATAGGAGGAGAACCACCATAAGACAGTGCCTCCCACTCCCAACCCTTCCAACCGGCACAGCATGATACCATGGTCGATGGTATCAAAAGCCGCTGAGAGGTCTAATAGGACCAGAACAGAGGAGCAACCTCTGTCCCGAGCCCTCCAGAGATCAGCTACCAACGAGACCAATGCTGTTTCCGTGCTTTACCTGGTCCTGAAGCCGGACTGGAATGGATCTAGATAGACGGTTTCATCCAGGTACTGCGGGAGCTGTCGTGCAACCACACTCTCAACAACCTTCACCAAGAAGCGAAGGTTGGAAACTGGACGATAGTTTGCTAAAACAGCTGGGTCCAGAGAGGGCTTCTTGAGGAGGGGCCTCACCACCGCCTCTTTCAAGGCGGGAGGCAAGAAACCCTCACTCAAGGAAGTGTTTATAATCCTCTGGAGCCAGCCTCATGTAACCTCCCGGGTAGCCAGCACCAACCAGGAGGGACACGGGTCCAATAAACATGTGGTTGCGTTCAACCTCCCCAGCATCCTGTCCACATCCTCGGGGGTCACAGGGTCAAACTCATCCCAGGTAACTGTCTCAAGACACACCTCGGACAACCCGCCTGTACCTACCCAGTCAGAGTCCAAGCATTTGGACTCATGACCTCCTGCATTTTTAGCATTGTTTCTTGTATCACTAATAAGGTTGACTGCATATGTTGTAAATTGACTGTAGAGCCTGCTTCTTCTCCTCCCAACATGGCTTCCGCCGACTTTGACCCTGAGGGGGAAGCTGTCATTGAAGTTATTCCCCCCCCCCCCATTTTGGTGACTGTGGTAGTTGTGCTTGTCATTTTGATATTTTAAAAGAAGTTTTTCCACAATACCATATATATATATATATATATATAAACCGTATTTCTTTATTCCTCTCTTCCAATCTTTATCCTTCTGTATTTCTCTTATATTCTTTCCCTTTAACTGTTATAATGTTCCCCAATAATCTCTTATTATAGTATGATATAATCCTTAATTAAGTAAATTCCAATTTCTAACAGTCAATTGTTTAGTACAATATTAATATTTGATTAGTAATTATTAATATATAATATAATATATAATATGTAAATATGTAAATCAATAATAATACAAATCAATCGTAATCAATAATTCATCAATGTATTCTTTCCTTCCTAAACTTCTATTACCATTACACTTAGCAACCTTGGATATATTTCTATATCTCTATGTATACTACTCTATTCACTTACAATTAAGTGAAAGTCTATTAATATGCAGAACTAAATATATAAGTATGTAAATACACAAAGATTGATATGGATTAATACAAGTTATAAATATTTCAAAATATTTATATGTAAATAAAAATAAATATTATCTAAGCATAATAAGTACAAATATAGATTATAAATACTTCAATTGCTATATAGATATATATAAGGGATATATATATATAAGGAATACTAAATGCTCTTCAGTTAGTTGTTAACAGACATAAGAGTTTGTTGTTTTTTTTAAGAAAAAAGAAAAGGTTTTTTTTCCACCCCTTCCTTCAAGATGTCTTCTTTATTCCAAACTGCACAGTCACCTTCGTTGTCAGTAGTTCAGCTTTTTAATCTGTTGTCTCCAACGTATCCTTCAAACCCGGCACTTTCTCTTCTTAGTCCCCAACAACAACATCCAGAGTTATAAAGTTTCTTCTAGCACCAGAAATGTAATGAACATGTTCCAATCCACTCATTTGCTCCAGTCACCACGATAAATTCTTTCCTTGTTTGACAGCTCTTGGTCTCCGCTCCCACCGCCGTCTTGCCACTCAAGCTCCTCCTTGGAGTCTCACTTTGCCGCTTCTCTTTCAAGTCTTTTACCAATCTCTGAGAGTTTTCCCTTTCTGGCATTTTTATTCTCCTCTCTCCGGTTCTTCAAGCTGCTTTCCACTATTCGCCCCCTATATAAATCATCGGGACATCACGCCTCTGGATCCGCCATTCTCATGCAGATTTCTTCTGTGTGTATCTGGAAGGTTCTTCTCGCCGAACGGGCGCTCGTCCTGCTCCACATTCAAACTCCAAAGAAATCCCTCCACCTCGCCAATCCCTCCAGGATCCAACCTGCCAAAAAAAGCTTCAAAAACACAAAAAATCGGGTACAAACTAGCGGAGCCCCGCTAGTTTGCCCCGGTACAGCGTGACATCACAGCCGGAAGCCCGATACTCTTTAGATACTGGGCTGAATAAACGTATTGGTAAAGCGGCCACCACATTCTCCACACTTACAAAGAGAGTATGGCTTAATAAGAAGCTGGCGGAACATACAAAGATCCAGGTCTATAGAGCCGGTGTCCTGAGCACACTCTTGTACTGCAGTGAGTCTTGGACCCTTTATGCATGGCAGGAGAGAAAGTTGAACACCTTTCATATGCGCTGTCTCCGACGTATTCTTGGCATTAGCTGCCATGACAAAGTTCCAAATAGCGCAGTCTTGGAACGTGCTGGAATTTCTAGCATGTATACACTATTGAAACAGCGACGTCTACTGTTCTGTCCCCATCTCACACACGCACACAAACAGTCAGCCAGGAGTTAAATAAAGCTTGCAGACAATAAATTCCTTCGATAACAGGATTGGCAGCAACCCAGTAGCTGTTTGCCAAGAACTTTACTCACAGAGAACCAAAACAAATACACAAAGCCACAGAATTGTCAAGTCCAGTCCATATTAAATCCAAGGCAGGCAGATAACGTAGTTTCAGAGATACAATGCGACTCGCTAGTTGTTTAGTTTTGTCTGTCACAGAGCCTGAATGGCCACCACACCCCCTTTTATCCCCTGTGGGGTGTGGTCCAGTGACTCAGCTTAATCTCTGGCAAGCCTCCTTTTCTGCTGCGTGCGCTTGTCTCTCCGATGCTGGCGTGGATCCAGCCAAGACTTATCTCCGTCACTGTCCGACTGCGACTGTTCGGAAATACCTGGCTCCTGGCCAATCTCTTCTCCTTCGGGAGACACCTGAGGCATTGCCAGAGAGGAGGGTCCTGGAGAGGGAGGCCTCGCCAACTCCTCTTCTTCACCTTCGGAGTCTTCTCCCTCCGATAAGACGGGCTCGGGGGTCGGAGTCACAACAGTCTACGCTGGCTTGGGCATGTCGTGAGAATGGCTGATGGTCAGATTCCGAAAGATCTCCTGTATGGAGAATTAGTGCAGGGAAAGTGCCTTAGAGGGAGACCACAGCTGTGATATAAGGATATTTGCAAGAGGGATCTAAAGGCCTTGGGAATGGACATTAATGACTGGGAAACCTTGACCTCTGATTGTTCAGCTTGGAGGCTAAAGACGCAGCATGGCCTTCTCCAATTCGAAGAGACAATTGTTCGGCAGGCTGAGGCAAAGAGGCAGTCCCGGAACTAGTGAAATTTGGGGGCTGGGCAGGGGACAGAATATATCTGCCCTCAGTGTGGAAGGGATTGCCACTCTCGAATTGGCCTTTTTAGTCACACCAGATGCTGTTTTAGGACCTCTTTCCAGAGCACGATACCATAGTATTTTGAGACTGAAGGTTGCCAATGAGTTGACATAGAACCTTAAGTACTGCTCTACCATGGCATTCTGCAGCCCCATTGGTACTTGGATTAAAAGTTGAGCTAAATCCCTGCGAGGACCCAATTGACCTAACAAACTCTCTCCAGAATTTAGTGGTGAATTGGACACCCCAATCAGAAATAATTCTGAAGGTTAGCATCAAAAAAGGTACAAGACAAGGATGTCCCTTTTCTCCCCTGTTATTTATATTGACACTGTAAGTATTAAATAGAAATATTAGACAAGATATAGAGATAAAAGGTATGGAAATAAAAAGGAAAAGTATAAATTACGGGTGTGATGGGCTGTATGCTAAAATAAAGCCAGGTCATGACACACACTTGAAAGTAAATCAGGAAGCCTGTAATTGTGGAGTGTGTCTGGCAAGAACAAAGAATGCTTATCTACAGGAAATATGCATGTGTAAATCTTGTAACAATTCTGGGTAGTTAGAAAGCTGATAAAAGTAGCAAGAGTTAGACAACTTGCAGGCCTCAGCTAAAAATTAGGAATACAGATGGCCTGCAGCCAATAAAATTTGTATTAGATAATTCCTGGGGCATTCATTAGCCAAGGTTTAGGAATAGGGACAGCTAGAGACCAATAGAAGAAATTGTAGAATTCACTATTATTAATATTTTTATTGCGTTTTTACAAATAAACAAATCTTACATCTTATGCATAACTGCGACCATTTACATACCATAACATTCCAATTCAAATACACTCTATACATTTTTACTATACATTTTAATACTACTTCTATTTTGTCTATTTCTTTTCCTTTTTTCTGTTCTCAATCCAGTTGTACCACTTCTCCCATGTTGCGTAGTATTCCGAATCTATTTGTCCTTTCAGTTCAATTGTTAATTTGTCCATTTCAGCACAATCAACAAATTTTTAAGTACTAAACCTTCAGAAGGTATGTTTGTATTTCTCCAACATTGCGCGAAAGCTATCCTTGCTGCGGTTATTATATGTAAAATGATATATATTATTTTTTTTGTCGCATTTCCTTTTAACTATCCCTAGGAGAAATAGTTCCAGGGTATATTCTATCTGATGTCCTGTTAATTCCTGTAACCACCTATGTATTTTCTTCCAATATTTTTTCGTTTCAGGGCACAACCACCATGTATGACATTTTATATTGGTTCTCTTTGTACTTTGCTGATTTAGTTATTTTATAATTTCTATTCCAAATTTTCTCCCAATCCTCCAATTCAATACTATGCCCGACATTTTTTGCCCACGCTATCATAACTCCCTTCACTCTATCTTCAGCTCTATCAAATTCTAATAAGTAGTTATAAATTTTTGTTATCAATTTTTCATCTGGGCCAATCAATAATTTGTTCAATTGTTGCGGCACCATCTCAATTCCATATTCATCTTTATCTTTTTTGTACCATGATTGAAGTTGCAAATAAGGCCACCAATCTATAATTATGCCCTGTTCTTCCAATTTCTGCCTGTTTTTTAGATTCTCTTGGCTGTCTAGAATTTCATTGTATTTGACCGTTTTATCTATATCCAAAGTGTTAGGGTGGATCATTGCTTCCATTGTCGATAACCAACTGGGGAGTTTCATATAATGCTTTCTCTTAGTCTCTTGCCATATTTGCATCAGAGCTTCCCTTACTTTATGTCTAAAAAAATATAAATGAGATTTATTCTCCTTATCCCATAAGAAGGCATGCCATCCTTTTTGTAGGTCATGTCCTTCCAATGTAAGTAGTCTTCTGTTTCTCAAATTAATCCACTCCCTGACCCATACTAAAGTTGCCGCTTTATAGTACAGTCGCCAATTTGGAAGCCCAAAGCCACCTCTGATTCTACTATCCTGGAGATCTGTTAATTTTATTCTTGCTTTCTTACCTGCCCATATAAATTTTGTTGTAATTCTATTCAAATCCGTAAAAAAATTCTCCAATTTTATAGGCATAGTTTGAAAAATGTAGAGTAGTTTCGGCAAGATATTCATTTTGATGGTTGCAATTCGACCTAGTATAGATAGCAGTAATGCCTCACATCTATCCAAATCCAATTTTATTTGTTGTATTAATTTCACATAGTTGTCTTCTTTAATCGAGGAGCACCTCGCTGTCAGCCAAATTCCTAAGTATTTAGTTTTTTTTGTACTCTGTAGTCCCAATTCTTCCTCTAATTCTCTTTTCTGTTTTAATGTTACATTTTTAACTATCATTTTTGTTTTTATCTTATTAATTTTAAGGCCCGATACTTCTCCGTATTTCTCTATTTCCCGTATTAAGATAGGTCGTCTGCAAACGCCTGTATTTTATACTCTTCCTTTCTGATTTTGGTTCCTTTAATCTCTGGGTTTGCTCTAATTTTCATTAATAATGACTCTAATGTCAGAATGAAGAGCAGAGGTGACAATGAGCATCCCTGGTGGACTCCTTTCATTATTTCAAATGGTCTTGTAATATCTCCATTTATTATAATACTTGCTTTTTGGGAAGAATATACTGCTTCAATAATTTGTTCAAATTTGTCTCCGAATTTCATTTCTCTAATTTGTCAAATCATGTAATGCCAATTTAAACTGTCGAATGCTTTCTGAGCATCCAGAAAAACAAGCGCTGCTTGTTTCTCTGGATGAACTTCATAATATTCTAATATGTTTAATACCGTTCTTGTATTATCTCTAATTTGTCTCAATGGGAGAAAACCATTTTGGTCGGGATGAATAATCTCATTTAATATTTTTTTTTATCCTTCCTGCTATAATAGTCATGAAAATCTTATAATTGGCGTTCAAAAGTGAAATTGGCCTATAATTTTGGATTTGATTTGTGTCGGTACCTTCTTTCATAATCACCGTGATGTATGCTTCCCTCCACGAGATGGGCATTTTTGCTTCCAACAAAACCTCATTATACAATTTTAAAAGTATTGGTTCTATTAGTTCCCCCGTGTTTTTGTAAAATTCCCCTGGCAGACCATCTGGTCCCGGTCTCGGCTTATCCACCCAACCGCTCTGGAAGCAAACAACAACCAGAAGGAAACGAAGCGGTTTGCAGCATCTTTAATCAGGTTAAACACAGCAACACAGGCAGGAGTAAGGCACAAGCCGGCATCAACATTTAAAGTTAGCGCTACATGCAGCCGCTGTGTAGCGCTCTTTATACACTTAGTAACAAGCAATTTACCATTTGGCAATCAAACAGTTAACACCACACCCCCCTTCCCACTAGCTTGCTCGACGATAGGGCGCGCTTCTGTTACGTCACAAGGAGGCGCCATTCGCAAGCTTTATGCTCCACTGAGCTCCGATGAAAGCGTTCGTTTCTTTTGTGCTTGAGCGGCAAGGTCCCTCCAAACAGCTGGGAGCACGTCACCGGAGTTTACAGCTGCTCGGCCCCTTCTCATCTTCCTCCCCAACAATGGCGAGACCCATCCGGGGCTCGACGGGTGGCTCCCCTCTACCAGGAGTCCACCTGCAGGAGGTAAAACAGAGACATTAGTTACAGAAGATACTCTACCCACTGGGTCCCGGTTTATCTGGATGTTGACGATGATACCGACGGATCACCCAAGACGCTTGTGCTAACGGATAACCTTTCCAACGTACTAAGTACTGCAGCCTGCCCCTGCGTAGTCGGGAATCTAACACTTTATCTATCTCATACTGGTTGGTATGGCTCGGTCCTGGTGGGTCAGGCTGAGTCGTAGCTCTATCCCCACTGACGGGCTTTAGGAGGCTGCTATGAAAAACAGGGTGTACTTTTCCTAACAGTGAAGGTAATTTGAGCACTACAGTGACGGGGTTGATCACGCGTGTTATAGGGAAAGGACCTATATATTCGGGCCCTAATTTCTTACTAGGCAACCATAGTTTTAAATATTTGGTTGATCAATAAACTTGATCCCCCACTGCAAACGGTTTTGGATCTGCTCTTTTTTTTTATCAATATACAGTTTGTATTCACTCGCTGCTTTTTGTAGAGCAGCCTTAACCTCTGGCCACGTTTGTCAGATTTTGTCTGCCCAGCCGGAAGGCGTAGCTACATCTGTAGCCGGAGGTTCTACTTCAGGTATGGCAGAGAATTCTCTCCCGTAGATGATTTGGAAAGGAGAAAAGCCCGTACTATGATGGCTGATGTTATTGTATGCGACTTCAGCGAACGGGATCAAAGCAGACCAGTCAGTTTGTTGGTAAGAAACATAACAACGGAGATAATGTTCCACTGTGGCATTAGTCCGTTCTGCGGCCCCATTAGTACTGGGATGGAAGGCTGAACTTAACCCCTGGGTAGATCCTATCCGGTGGATGAAAGATCTCCAGAATCGAGCGGTGAACTGGACACCCCGATCTGATATAATTCGCTACAGGACTCCATGAAGATGATAAATATGTTGGATGAACATGTCTGTCAACCATCGAGCAGACGGTAAACCTCGACAGGGTATGAAGTGCGCTTGCTTCGAAAATAGGTCCACTACCGTCCAGATGACGATATATCCATTGCTAGAAGGGAGGTCCACTATAAAATCCATCACTACCTCCTCCCACAGACGACTAGGATCAGCCACTGGCTGCAAATGCCCAATCGGCTTCCCTGACCATGGTTTTGCTGCCGCACATGTGGGGCACTCTTTCACGTATCGTTCAATTTCACCACGCATCCGTGGCCACCAAAACTGATGTCTGATCAGGTGAAGAGTTTTAAGGAAACCATAGTGACCTGCTGGTTTGGCATCATGACACCGTTGTAGGACTGTCGCTCGGAGTGGTTCTGGAGTGTACAACCGATCCCCACTCCACCCCAATCCATCTTGTAGGACTACCAATGTCTGGTTTTGGGTTAACCACGTGTCCTGTTGGATAGCCGTTCGTAGGTCCGTTAAGAAAGACGATTCTTTTTGTAGCGCTGCTGCAACAGGTTGTCCAGTCCCAATGGGCGGTATAAGGGATTCCACTACTTATTCGCTCTTGCTATTGTATTGCGGCATACGTGATAGCATGTCAGCAAGGAAATTCTTCCCTGCTGGTACATATTTGAGTTTAAAGGAAAACCTTCGAAAATATTGTGCCCAGCGTAGCTGTTTTGGAGATAGACGCCTAGGCGTTTGCAACACTTCTAGATTTTTATGGTCTGTCCACACTTCAAATGGGAGGGTTGCCCCTTCCAGAATGTGATGCCAAGTTATCAATGCCCATTAAACGGCGAAAGCTTCTTTTTCCCAAATCGCCCACCCCCTCTCCGTGGTGTTCAATTTGTGTGAGGTATAAGCACAAGGACGTATTTGATTCTGCTCATCCTTTTGCAACAACACTGCTCCCACAGCAACGTCGCTGGCATCAGCCTGAACGATGAACTCACATGACTGATCAGGATGCTTGAGTACTGGTTCTCTGGTGAAGAGATATTTCAATTGCTCGAATGCACTTTGGCATTGGGTTGACCATTGCAACACCTGCCTTGGTCTTGGGTTTACCATAGCTGGTTTAGTGCATAACAGGTCCGTTAATGGTAGAGCTATAGTGGCAAAGGTGGGAACAAACTGGCGATAGAAATTAGCAAAACCAAGGAAACTTTGGAGTTGCTTCCTTGTTTTAGGAGCTTGCCAGTCCACAATAGCCTGGACCTTACGTGGATCCATTTCTATACCGTTGCTCGATATCCGATAACCGAGGTAATCTATTTTCGACTTATGGAATTCACATTTTGAGAGTTTTACAAACAGTTTAGCAGCCAACAGTTTCTCCAAAACCTGACATACCAATTTAATGTGTTCTTCCAAGTTGTGGGTGTAGATCAGGATGTCATCTAAATAAACAAGAACTCCTCTGTAAAGATGCTCATGCAGCACTTCATTAATAAGCTGCATGAACACAGCTGGAGCGCCTTGGAGTCCAAACGGCATAACCCAATACTGGTAACTACCGAGGGGACAATTGAAGGTGGTCTTCCATTCGTCACCTGGCTTGATCCGAACCCGGTAGTACGCTTCCCGCAAATCAAGCTTTGTGAAAACATGGCCAGTTGATAACGCGGCTAAAAGATCCTTCATAAGTGGAAGAGGATACAAATGTTCTACGCACACCCTGTTCAAACCTCGGAAGTCAACGCACAAACGTACCCCACCATCCTTCTTCTCCCTGAAGGAAACTGGGGTGGCCATCCTGGATCTACTAGGGACGATGAAGCCTCTGGCTAGGTTTTTGTCAATATATTGTCGCAACTCAGCTAATTCCGGTTGGGTCATGGAATACATTCGTGGCTTTGGCAATTTAGCTCCAGGAACCAACTTGATGGCACAATCCGTGGGCCTATGGGGGGGTAGTACCTCACATTCCTCCTCGCTAAATACGGCTGCAAGATCTTGATAGACGTTAGGGAATCCCTGTGCATGTGAAACCTCTGTGGATGCACAGCTACTGTCCTGCCCTCCACCTGGCTGTACAACCGGAGGGACGGGGGTTGGGACGGCTGGTCCCAGGGGGATCCTGAGTTTACGGTAACCCCCCTCCCACCAAATGTGTGGTTGCCACTTGTCTAACCACGTCAGACCCAGGATCACCGGTTCTATCATTTTCTCAACTACGATGAACCGAATGGACTCCTGATGGTCACCTATTGCCAACAACATACTTTCTGTTACGTGGGTAGCGGGCGCCCCCCCAACAACGACCCGTCCATCTGTTCGAATTTGACAGGAACTTTTAGCCGCCTTGTCCGTAGACCCAGAGCATCTACCACAGCTTTACGAATCAGGCAACGGGTACACCCAGTGTCCACTAAAGCTCCATACTGAAGACCTGTTGTGCAGTGGGGGTTCCACAGCACCACAGGTATTACAAAAGGGTACACAGGTTCGCTCACCATTGGGTCCTCCGGCTCGTCGTCGTCGCTGTCGCCTGATACCACTGGGAACTTCCCCGCCGTTGGTGTTGGTACGGCATCCCTGGCCTGGGCGTCTACGACAGTCTTTGGTCCTTGGAGTGCTTGTGTTCGTTCTTGTGGCTGTCGTGGTCGACCCTTGGTTGGCACCCCGCAGCCTGTTTCTGGGGTGGTACCCGCAACGGTGGTAAAGGTCACTCGGCCGCCCTGTGGCCCACCTGATTGCACCAGAAACAACGGAAGGCCGGTCTCTGAGATCTGTCAGATGAGATTGCGCTGGGCAGAGGGGTTTGGAGTCGCGTGGTTTGAGGCTTCTCCGCTGGCTTCTCCGTGGCGGTCCTTCTCTGTCCCACATTAACCTCCGACCGAGGCCTAAACTCTCGGAGCGCTATGTCCAGTTCAATAGCTGGTTTGAACCAGATGGCTAAGCGCGGAGCTAGGCCTCGGTACGCACAGGCTTGCCTCAACTCGCGATCCAACCCCATACGGAACTGCTGGACTAGCATTCATTCTGGCCAGTCCCTTAAGCGACTAGCGAGTTTCCGGAAGTCCCGTACATAGTCCTTAGCTGGAAAACCCCTCTGTTTGAGGGCCACAAGATCACCTTCTGCAACTTGCTCACTGGACTCATCCTCAAAGGTAGAACGGAGGGCCTCCAAGAACTTGCCCACGTCTACTAGTTCTCTAGCATGATTTCGGTGTAAACCAGCCACCCAATCTGCAGCACCACCTGTCAACACGGCCGTAATGGCCACCACCATGGCCCATTGAGACAGATACCAGTGGCCATACTGGTCTAGATGACTGATCACCTGGCTTAGGAACAACGCCACACGGTCTGGGCTCCCATCGAATGTAGCTTGCAGTGCTGGGGGGCCCCAAGTGGGTTGAGGTGCCCACATCCCAGGAACTGGAGGCCACGCTGGAGGTGAGACAGGTGGCCTGTTCTCCCCATCAATCCTTTGGTCTTCAACGGTCCTCCTGTCAGTGGAACCAAACCGGTCTCCCACAAGACGTTGTGCCCTTTTTCCAGCCCCTACCTCTCTTCTATGCAGTGGTTGCTCGGGACCCCTGTTGCTGGACTCCCCCTTGGGCATCCGATGTTCCCAGGCCCCAGTCTGGCCCTCCGCTCGACCTGGTTCTTGTTCCCTTCAAAATTTAGGGCTGGCGATGCGGAACCGGACCTCTGACCTGGAAAGTCCATTGTCCTGCCAAGACATGCCCAGTAACGGCTCTGATCCGGTGGCCCAGGGCTGCCAAGAGGGGGCGTCCCAAAAACTCCCCTCCCCAAACCTGTCTCGAAGGGCTTCCATAGCACTGGAGTCAGGACCCGTAGTTGCAAAACCCCAATCCGCTTCCTCGTCATCTGTCCAGCGCCTTTCCCTCCAACCCCTGAAAGACGGACCCAACAGGGGAGGAGTTGGCAGTTTAGAACCAGTGTGGGTGGAACTGGGCCACCAATCTCCACCGGAAGTCTGTCCAGAATGCTCAAACCCCTGACTCTACGTAGCAGCCGGCCCACAACAATCCTCCTCACGTAGATGGCGCAGTTTGGGTCTGACCACCGGCTGTTCAGGGGGTGCGGTTTGCAGCCCCTCCGCTTAAACAAGCACCTCCTCCACACCTGCCTCTAGAGGTACCTCTAACTCCAAGGCTACTGGCGCTGTTCCCTCTGCCATAACGAAACGCCTCCAACACACAAAACGCCGCTAGGAAAGGTGGTTGGGATGGTGATTGAGGGGTAGCGCTAACTTTCTCTCGGCTTGTCCACCCAACCGCTCTGGAAGCAAACAACAACCAGAAGGAAATGAAGTGGTTTGCAGCGTCTTTAATCAGGTTAAACACAGCAACACAGGCAGGAGTAAGGCACAAGCTGGCATTGACATTTAAAGTTAGCGCTACACGCAGCCGCTGTGTAGTTTAGTTTAGTTTATTTGATTTGTATACCGCCCTACTCCCGAAGGACTCAGGGCGGTGAACAGCCAAGCAATAAAATACATAAATACACAAAATTTAAAACCAGATAAAATCAAATTAAATCATTTTGGCCCAGACAGATTAAAACACCCCAATAATTTAAAAACAGATTAAAATTTACATATTAAAAGAGGGAGGAGATTAGGCCAAGCCCGCTTGATGGAATAAAAAAGTCTTCACAGCGCGGCGGAAGGTGCGCAGATCCGGAATCCTCCGTATCTCTGGGGGGAGCTCATTCCAGATCGTAGGTGCCCCCACAGAGAAGGCTCTCCCCCTAGGGGTCGCCAGCCGACACTGTTTGGCTGACGGCACCCGGAGGAGTCCCTCTCTATGAGAGCGTACTGGCCGGTGGGAGGCTATTGGTGGTAGTAGGCGGTCCCGTAGATAACCAGGTCCTAAGCCATGGAGCGCTTTGAAGGTGGTAACCAAAACCTTGAAGCGCACCCGGAAGACCACCGGGAGCCAGTGCAGCTCGCGCAGGAGAGGTGTCACATGGGAGCGCCATGACGCTCCCATTACCACCCGCGCGGCCGCACTCTGCGCCAGTTGGAGCCTCCAGGTGCTCTTCAAGGGGAGCCCCATGTAGAGAGCATTACAATAGTCCAGGCGGGAGGTGACGAGGGCATGAGTGACCGTGCGTAACGAGTCCCGATCCAGAGAGGGACGCAACTGGCGAATCAGGCGAACCTGATAAAAAATCCTCCCGGTCACGGCCGTCAGGTGCTCTTCTAAAGACAGCCGTGAATCCAGGAGGACGCCCAAGTTGCGAGCCCTCTCCGTGGGGGCCAGTGATTCGCCCCCAATAGTCAGTGATGGCGTCAACTGACTATATCGGGACGTCGGAAACCACAGCCACTCGGTCTTGGATGGGTTGAGCCTGAGCCTGTTCCTCCCCATCCAGATCCGTACGGCCTCCAGGCACCGGGACATCACTTCAAGGGCATCGTTGGGGTGTAGCGCTCTTTATACACTTAGTAACAAGCAATTTACCATTTGGCAATCAAACAGTTAACACCACACACCCCCTTCCCACTAGCTTGCTCGACGATAGGGCACACTTCTGTTACGTCACAAGGAGGCGCCATTCGCAAGCTTTATGCTCCACCGAGCTCCGATGAAAGCGTTCGTTTCTTTTGTGCTTTAGCGGCAAGGTCCCTCCAAACAGCTGGGAGCACGTCACCGGAGTTTACAGCCGCTCGGCCCCTTCTCATCTTCCTCCCCAACAATGGCGAGATCCATCCGGGGCTCGACACCCGGAGTCTTATTATTCTTTTGTCTTTGAATCGCTTCTTTTAATTCCATAAAAGTTGTCTCCCTATTTAACAATGTTCTCTTTTCTTCCTCCAGTATAGACATACTTTCCTCTTTTAAATAGTCATTTATTTTATCTGTCTCAATTTCCTCTTGTCTATATAGATTCTCGAAATATTTTAATGCAATCTTTTTTATTTCTTCTTCCTTATTTTGTAAATTTCCTACCTCATCCTACAACTCTTTTATTTTCCTACTTTCTTTTTCTTTTTTTAATTTGTATGCCAACCACCTCCCCAGCTTATTTGCATTTTCAAAAAGATATTGTTTCATATGTTTAATGTTTTTTTGCGTACTCTGCTTGTTCTATTAAGTTTAATTTATGTTTGGCTAATGTTAACGTTTCATTGGTTTGTTCATCGCCTGGCTTTACTTGGAGCTTTTTTTCTAGCTGACCTATTTCCTTCAGTAATGTGTCCTGTTGTTTCCCTTTCTCCTTATTTCTCTTTGACATGTAAGCTATTGTTATTCCTCTTATGTACTCTTTCAGTGTATCCCACAAATTTTGTAGGGAGGTGTGTTGTTTTTTGTTTACATTGAGGAATAGGGTCAATTTTTTTTTAATCTTCTGGAGGTATTCATTTTCTTGTAATATCTGCAGATTCAAAGTCCATCTTTTAGTTTTCCTCTTTTGACCTCTCCATGTTATTTTCAGAGGGTTATGATCCACCCAAATGTTCGGGGGAATCTCTCCACTTTCTATCTCCTTAATTCCCTGTTTGCCCATACCATGTCAATTCTCGAAAAAGATTTATGAGGATTAGAATAAAAGGTAAATTTCTTCCCATTGGGGTAAAATGAGGACCCAGATTGTTAGGGGGCAATATGCTATTTAGTATACTGTCTTTGGTGTAAGCCGCCCAGAGTCCTCGGAGAGTGGGCGGCATAGAAATATGACTAATAAATAAATAAATAAAATAAATAAATGTTCTCCACACGTCAATCAAATTTAACTCCTCGACCATATAAAAAAAGGTTTCAGTAATACATTCCTTTTTTTTTCTTTTTCTTATCACTAACATAATCTTTTTTAATATTTACTACTCCATTGTAGTCCCCCACTATACATATATTTTTACAACCTGTCTCAATAATCCTTTCGTGGGTTTTCTTATAAAACTCCCTCTGATTTTTATTGGGGGCATAGATATTAGCTAATAGCGTTTTAATTTCCCCTATTGTTAATTCGAGCAATAATACCCTTCCCTTAGGATCAGCATAAACTATGTTAGCTTTTATTTCTTTTCTGATATATATACCACCCTCTCTTTTTTTTCTCTGCCAGTGCTGAGAACAATTTCCCCAATTTCTTATATTCTAAATATTTCTGGTCTTGTTTTTTGATGTGCATCTCCTGAAGACATATAATATCTACATTCTGCTTCACCAATTTCGTGAATATTTTTTCCCTTTTCACAAGATCATTCAATCCATTCACATTTATTGACAATAGTTGGGTTTCTTTCTCCATTTTCCTAGTTGTCCACCGATCTTTGATTTCTATTTGTTCTGGTAGTTCTTTGTGCCCTAGTCCTAGTACCTCTTTCTTCTTCTTGGTTCTCTTTTATCACCTTGCGTCTTTCTTCCAACTCTTCACCTCTGGATTCTTGTCTCTGTTCTTCTAGACTTGCTGTCTCCAATTTCTCTCTGCTACTTGAGTCTTCCTCCATCCCCACCAGTAGATCGCATAATTCTTGGGCTTTGTCTAAATCAGGGGTCCTCAAACTATGGCCCGTGGGCCGGGTACGGCCCGCTGACACAATGTATCTGGCCCGCGCAATGGTGGGATTCAGCCCCACCCCCTGCCCCGCCCCCCGCCCCACCACTCCCACCCACTCCTCGCATGGCTGGCTTTTCCTGGCTGACAGGGGCCCGGGGAAGAGGTACCTCACCTGCAGCGGCTGCCAGAGGGTCTGGGGGACGGCCAGGGACTGCAAGGTCCCTGTCTGGCAGCAGGGACTCCGCAGCTGGCCCTCCAAGAAACAAGCAAGGTGGCGGCAGCACTTGCATCGGCAGCAGGCAGAGGGGCGGGGGTGGGTAAGGCACGTGATATGGATCACACGCCTGCTCCATCCCATGTGGCTGGGACAAGGCACATGGTTGTCCGAGGCATCCAGCCCGCGGGACCGCATTCCTCTCCCCTGTGCCTCTGTCTTTGGCTACTGCTCCCATTGCGGGGGAGTGTGTGGGGCGGCTGCTGCCTACTCCATCCCATCTCTTTTGGCTTGCAGTTGGAGATCAGGTCACCGCTGGTCATTGTTAGGCTGATGGATCTAACCCAATAACTCACAGGACAATATGATATCTTCCATTAATTCTTTTATTGTAGGCCTGAACTAATCTTAGGCCTATTCAATTAATAACAACTGACCTTTATCCTTCTCTTACAGGTATACATCTGGAACTGCTGGATGGCCTCGTGGTGAGACCTCTTATACCCAAGGGGAGGAGTTAGAGGTAAGGTGGGATTGTGGGAGTAATGGGATATGTGGTTGTGTTAACCCTTGCAGGGCTGTGGGGAATTGGGATACAAGAGAGTTAGACATTTTACATGACAAAACCCCCTCTAAATGTCTAACTGATGGTAGGTACATGGCGTTTACATACATATACATTAACATACATAAAACCACATGATTTACATATAAACACATATTTTCGACATGAGGTATGTGTGTTGTTTGGGAGGTAAAGGTCTGGTAAGTATATCTGCGGTTTGCTCTTCTGTGTCACAGTGTATGGCTTTAATGAACCCGATCTCTGAGAATTGCCTAACATGCTTACACTTAATATCGATGTGTCTTGACTGTTGACCAACAGCATCGGCATTTGATATTTCGATGGCTGCTTTATTATCCTCGTGAATAATTATTGGGTATGTGTCACCGTTCCAAATTAGGCTTTCTTCCAGCGCTGACATAACAAGTTGAAGCAGAAAGAGCGGAAGCTTGATTTATTGCTGAGATGAACTTTTACCTAGTTTTGTATAGATAGGGTTTCCTGGGAGACGAGGATGGGGGCTGCATTCCTGTGAAAAGAACGTGCCGGGATGTAGAGATGGATCTGTATGATGGCCAATGGGACGTTGGGGTTGGAGAGCGGAAGAGGAGGGGGTTGGAAGGAGGGGCCAGTTTGGCTGCAATTTGAGTCAGAAATGTCGGATTCTGCTATTCTTAAAAATAAAATGATTCATTAGACAGCTTGCGCTTGAGAATGAAGTTTATTCAAGATAGCACCGAAACCTGACAGACAGCCAAACTGGCCCCTCCTTCCAACCCCCTCCTCTTCCGCTCTCCAACCCCAACGTCCCATTGGCCATCATACAGATCCATCTCTACATCCCGGCACGTTCTTTTCACAGGAATGCAGCCCCCATCCTCGTCTCCCAGGAAACCCTATCTATACAAAACTAGGTAAAAGTTCATCTCAGCAATAAATCAAGCTTCCGCTCTTTCTGCTTCAACTTGTTATGTCAGCGCTGGAAGAAAGCCTAATTTGGAACGCTGACATCTGGTTCCCATACCGGGAGTCGAACCCGGGCCGCCTGGGTGAAAACCAGGAATCCTAACCGCTAGACCATATGGGAGGAGATTGCAATGGACTTTATAGTAGACCTACCGAGGAGCAGTGGAAATACAGTGATCTGGACTGTAATAGACTTATTCTCCAAACAGGCACACTTCATTCCTTGTAGTGGACTGCCTTCAGCCCGTCAGTTATCCAAACTGTTCCTGAAACACATTTACCGCCTACATGGAGTCCCCAGGAGAATCATTTCCGACAGAGGGGTCCAGTTCACAGCAAAGTTCTGGAGGGAGTTTCTACGGTCCATAGGTTCATCCCAAGGGCTCAGCTCAGCATTTCACCCGAGCACCAATGGGGGGGCAGAAAGACTGAACGCTATGATAGAACAGTATTTAAGATGCTACGTCGACTACCAGCAGTCCAATTGGGCAGACCTCCTATCTTTTGCGGAGGTTGCATATAATAATGCTGTCCACAGCAGCACGGGGCTAACCCCGTTCAAAATAGTGAGTGGCATGGATTTTGTTCCCATGCCAGAATACCCGAGGGAGCCCCCTTCCTCAGTCAGTTTGACCGACTGGATGGCAATGTTGAGACAAACTTGGGAAAATGTTAAGAGGGCGCTGGCAAAGGCGGCTCAATCTTATAAGGACCAAGCAGACAAGCACCGAACTCCCCAAAGACCATTTCAGCTGGGAGAGAAAGTTTACCTCTCCACCAAGTACTTGAGACTTAGACTCCCGAGCAGGAAATTGGGCCCAAAATTTATAGGACCATTTCCTATAATAAAAATAATCAACCCCGTTACAGTGCAATTGCAGTTGCCACGGCTTTTGGGGAAAATTCACCCCGTTTTTCACAGTAGCCTTCTAAAACCTGTAGTGGGGTCTACTTTAAGGCCAACGCCACGTGAACCCCCTGGGCCCCTGGTTGTTGGGGGCCAAACGCACTACGAAGTGCAGCGGATTCTTGATTCAAGATGGCACAGGGGGTGCCTTCAGTACTTAATTAAATGGAAGGGTTACCCATTGTCAGAGGCTTCCTGGGTGAAGAGCACAAACATCCAAGCTGATCGCCTTATAGCAAAATTCCATGCAGACCACCCGGGAAAGCCGGGAGGGGGGGGGGTGCACAGCCAAGGAGGGGCTGATGAGACTAATCTTGTTGTGTTTTCCCTATGGGATAGGTGATGTCGCAGAAGTGAAGGGAGAGGGGCCGGATGTCAGCGTTCCAAATTAGGCTTTCTTCCAGCGCTGACATAACAAGTTGAAGCAGAAAGAGCGGAAGCTTGATTTATTGCTGAGATGAACTTTTACCTAGTTTTGTATAGATAGGGTTTCCTGGGAGACGAGGATGGGGGCTGCATTCCTGTGAAAAGAACGTGCCGGGATGTAGAGATGGATCTGTATGATGGCCAATGGGACGTTGGGGTTGGAGAGCGGAAGAGGAGGGGGTTGGAAGGAGGGGCCAGTTTGGCTGCAATTTGAGTCAGAAATGTCGGATTCTGCTATTCTTAAAAATAAAATGATTCATTAGACAGCTTGCGCTTGAGAATGAAGTTTATTCAAGATAGCACCGAAACCTGACAGTATGATGGTTCTGCCCAGATATCACTGAGTAAGTCATCAAACCAAATTAGATTATTTGCGGCCTTAGACAAGCAGACGAATTCCGCCTCGGTGGTGGAGGTGGCTACTAGTTTTTGTTTTCCTGTGTACCAATGTATTGGGCTGTTGTTGAGGAAAAACACATATCCGGAGGTGCTTTTCCTACTTTTGATATCTCCTGCCCAATCAGCATCCGCATAACATGATAGTTTTGGTTTCGTGGATAAGTCTGGTTCAAGGCATAAGTGGGCATTAATACTATATTTTAAGTATCTGAGTAACCTTTTGATGGCATCCCAATGAAAGGTTGTGGGTTTACTCACATGTCTGGATAGTAAGTTGACAGCTAAGGCAATGTCTGGTCTTGTCCAATTAGCTATATACAGTAGTGATCCTATGGTAGACCTGTATAATTTGTTATCAGTGAAGGGTTCTGCTTCATTATACATATTCTTTAAGAAGTCTGGTTGCATGGGAGTTTCGCTGGGTTTTGCCTCTGACATATTACATCTTAATAATAGTTCAGTGATTTTCTCTTTCTGAGAGAGTCGAAAACCTTTATTAGTTTTGGTCACTTGGACCCCTAAGTATTTGTCTATTTTCCCTAGAGATTTTAATGAGAAGTGATTCCTTAATTCAGTGGCGAACTTGTCACATTTGGTTTTTTGCTTCCCTATGTATAATATGTCATCCACGTAGACAAGGATGCCTTCAAATGATTCTTCTTCTCTCTTTATGATGAAGCATTTGTCAGCTGAGGTGGCGGTGAAGCCCATAGAGTTGAGGGCTTTGGCCAGGCAGTCGTACCATCTCTTGCCTGACTGTTTGAGTCCATATAAACTTTTGTTTAGAAGCCACGTATTGTCTTTTCCTTCATTATATCCCGGTGGGGCCTTGACATAAATTTCCTTGTCCAATTCTGCATGAAGGTATGCAGCTTGTACATCAAATTGAAATACTTCTAGCCCTAGGATGGTGGCTATCACTAGGGCGCTCTTGATGCTCTCAGCCCTGACCGTGGGCAAGTAGGTGTCTGTGTAGTCCTCTGGGTATTTTTGGGCGAAGCCTTGTGCGACTAGCCTTGCTTTGTATAGTACTTTGTTGTCTTCTAGGGTCTTGATCCTGTATACCCACTTGGTCTCAATGGGTTTTTTATTTTCTGGTGCTTGTGCTGGTGAATATACTTGCAGGTCCCTGAGGCTCTTCATTTCTCTTTCCATAGCTTGTTCCCATTTTTCTTTCTCTTCTTGGGGAAGGTTGAGTATCTCTTCATAGGAGCTGGGTGTGGTGTTGTTTGTCTATATGGACATGACATAGTCCTCAAGTCTTTTTGGCATCCTGTTTCTGCTTGCTCTGACTGGTCTGTCAGGTGGCGTGTCTGTTTCATGCAGGCACTTTGCTTCTTTGTTTGTGAGACTATCTAAGTTTAAGGTGGGGTGCCCTTCCTTCCATTCTTCGGCTTTTAGTTCGTGGCATTTGGGCTTGTGTGTTTTGGTCTCTGTTGCTTTTTTAGTGGCCTGGTTCTCATCGCTTTGATTATGTGTGTGTGCATCCCCACCGAGGAAAATGTCATTGGAGTGTAATCTTGACCAATTAGAATGTTCATGAAAGTCCGCTGATCTTGAGACAATAAATTTGTTATTGCAGTCTACGAACCTGAAGCCTTTTGTTCCTGGTTCATACCCCATGAACCTTAGTCTTTTGGATGTCTTTTCCCCCTTTTTTCTTAATTGTCTGGGGATATGAACATCTGCTGGGACACCGAATATATGCAGGTGGGCTAAGTTAGGTTTCCTTTTATGCATTAACTCATATGGGGTTTTATTGATTGAACTAGACCATAACCTATTCAATGTATAGTTTGAGTAGTGCAATGCTTCTGACCAGAATGATTGGCCCATCCCTGCATCTTCTAGGACACATCTCATCATTGTTTGGAGTACGCCGTTTTTACGTTTTACAACTCCATTTTGGAAAGCGGAAAAAGGCGAAGAAGTGAAATGTAATATGCCTCGTTCTTTTAGCCATTTTGTAAAGTCTCCGGCCATGAACTTTGAACCTCGGTCAGTCATTATCTGTTTGATCTTAGTGTCATGTTGTAATTCCACCCTTTTATAAAATTCTTTGAACCTTTGGAATGCTTCATTTTTGTGTCTGAGTGAGTATACATAACCGTATCGACTATAATCATCCACGATGGTTAGGAAGAACCTTTCTCTGTACCTAATGGATGGTTTCAGTGGCCCTACCAGATCCATGTGCACTAATTGAAAGCTAGAGTCAGTAGTTTGCCCTGATTTCTTTGGTCTTGCTTTGACCTTAATTTTTGAACACTTACAAACAGAACACTCTAGGTAATTCTTACAATCCTTTACTTTTAAACCCTCTGTACATTCTAACATTTTCTTAACAACTGGAAAACTGATGTGCCCTAGTCTTCTATGGAGAAGGTGAGCACAATTGTCATGGATGGGCTTTCCCATGGATACCGTACCTTTCCCTGGTGACTTACAATTCGTTGTCCCCTGGTGTGTCCCCCCCATTTCTTCGTTTCCCTTTCTCTCATTAACAGTACTTATGTTTACACTTCCTCCGTCACTTTTGTTAGGTGTAAAGTAAGGTAGTCCATCATGCATTGTTACTTCCCCAACTTTTTCCCCTTCGTTGGATATGTATGCCTTGCCTTCCTTGAACATTACCTCGGTGTCTGTGTCTTGTGTTAGTTTAGTGGTGGCTAATATGTTATATGGTATCTCTGGCACATATAACACCCCCTCTATTTCTCCTATTCCTGGGATATGTACACTTCCCTTTCCTATTACTTTGGCACTGCTCTGGTTGGCCACTCTTATCTCAAAATCTGTCTCTGTAAGGGAAATGAATAACTTTGGGTTGTATGTGGTGTGGTTAGTGGCTCCCGAGTCTAAGAGCCACATGTCTTCATTTATTTCATGCCTGGTATTTGGCTCCCCATGTCTAAAACCATACATTGACCCTGGGTTGCTGTCCCGGGAACTGTCCCTACGTTCACTATTTCGTCTGGGGTTGGGAGACCACCCACGCCCTCGCTCCCTAAAGGACCTGCGGTCTGGTGATTGCCTTCCCTGGTGCTTCCTCCCGGGTTCAGGTCTCTCTCTGTGATTATTGTATCCCCTGTCTCTGTTATTCCTGGGGCAATCCCTTTTTAAATGGTTTCTAGATCCGCAAGAAAAACATTCTGGACTATTGTTTATCCTATCCTGGAACTCAACCCTCTTAACAGGTCTGGGATCTCTCCTGGATAGATGGCGGTCCCTTCTTAGGTTATCTTCTGCAATTAAGCGATTGGTGAGTGTGTCTAAAGATATGTGTTCTATGCTAAGGCTGTCCAGTTGTGTCACAAAGTTGTCCCAGCTGGGGTCTAATGAGTTTATGATTATGCTCATCATGCTCTGCTCTGTGATCGCTTCCCCCCTCTGTAGCAATTCTGCCCTGGTAGCATTGAGCCTCAACAAATGCTCACTCATGAGAACCCCTGGTCTGAGTCTGGCAGAATGAAAGTCCCTGGATATCCTTGTAGTGGTGGCTCTACTTCTACTGTAAAATAGGCCATAAAGTTTTTGCATGACCTCGTGCACAATCATGTGGTTACCTATGCTTGGGTACATAGTGGGTGAAATGCTAGTTAACAATAGACAGAAAGCCTTGTGATGGATGCAATCAATTTCAAATGACCAAGGTTTCTGGGGTGGTTTTGAAATTAGAAAAAGTATGTTTTCTTTCATAAATATTAATTGTAGTTGCTGACTCCACTCCAAAAGGTTTTTTCCATCTACTTGGAGTTTAGGAAAATTAACTGGTAATTTTCCAGAATTATGTGGATTATTACTTACTGAGGGCAGCTGTCCATGGTCCTGGATATGAGTGAATTCGCAATAGGGGATGGGTATGCTGGATGCTAGGTTAAAAAAATAGTCAGTAATTTTTTTTTTTCTCTCTTCTCTCCCAGCAGGTGAAGACTGAGCATGTGCGAGGCTCATTTGCTGCTGGAAGTCACCGGGTGAGGAGCTCTCGGCCGTGGCTCCTCGGTCTAGGCCCAGGCCTGCCGGAGGGAGGTCAGATTCACCCCTGGAGTACCTGGGCTGGGTGCTGGATGTCCGGAGTTGCTCCTGGACGACCGGTTCTCTGCTGGGCATCGATGGAAGGCACGGAAACATTGTGGTCGCTGAGCGAGGTCTTCAGGAGTCCAGCGGCTTGGCGGCGGGCTCCGATCCATGGGCGCTGGACTCAGGACGAGCAGGGAAGCCTGGTGGAGGTCATAGGATCAGTGAGTGTCTGGCTTGGTCTTCTTCCCTCGGGTCTCATGCCGGTGGTAGGTAGTGCGGCTCGTCTAGGGTTCGTCGCGGGGCCGGTGTGGTGCCCGTTGTTGATCGGTGGCTGCTGCAGGCGGTGGTCGTTTCCCCGTTAGCCCTTCACATCTGTGAAGTCTCCTCACAGTTTGCGGTTTGCGCGGGAGGCTTGAAAGCGGAGCAGAATGCTGCCGCTAGAGTTTCAATGGCTTTTTCTATCTCGAGCTCGGTAGGCGAGCTCCTGGTGTTTTGATTTTGTTCTTTGTTGTTGTTTTTGGAATATTCTTCGTTCCTTTTGGGGTTCTCGCTAGTTCACGCCATTGGATTTAAATCCAGGCTCCCCATTGGTTGCTGGCCATTCAAAGATGGCCACCAGGAAAAGGGCGCGAAAATGAATTCGGCCCGGTCCGGCGTGTCTGGCTGAAAGAGCCCCTCTCTTACCGGGGTGGTGGTCTCTTGTGCTTGTTCCTGGGCTTCCATCGCTGCTCCACGGTCTCCTAGAAGGCTTTGGAGTTTCGTGATGAGCTCTTCGTTGCTGGCAGGCATTTCCATCATTTTTAGTATGGATAGCCTGAGTTCGTCTCTCTCTTGTGGTGCGTCCCTTTTGTGATCACTTGTTATTTCCTGTTGTCTCTCATTCCTGAGTAGTGAGTCCGGCTCGATGTCCTGCTCACTTTCAGCTGGTGTGGTTCTTGGTATGGCACCTCCGGGTGTCAGTTGTGCAGCCATTTGCCTGGTGAACGCTCTGGTGTTTATTCTGCTCTTCTTTTCAGAATAAACAGTTCGTTCAGTCATTATTCAGAGTTATGGGTAACCATCCTCTGCTACCAATCTGTTAGGCTGATGGATCTAACCCAATAACTCACAGGACAATATGATATCTTCCATTAATTCTTTTATTGTAGGCCTGAATTAATCTTAGGCCTATTCAATTAATAGCAACTGACCTTTATCCTTCTCTTACAGGTATACATCTGGAACTGCTGGATGGCCTCGTGGTGAGACCTCTTATACGCAAGGGGAGGAGTTAGAGGTAAGGTGGGATTGTGGGAGTAATGGGATATGTGGTTGTGTTAACCCTTACAGGGCTGTGGGGAATTGGGATACAAGAGAGTTAGACATTTTACGTGACAGTCATCTCCTTGGTCCCCTCGCGGGTCTTGTCCTTGGCCTGTGCATGAAGCGTGTTCCCCTCGTGCACCCAACTGCAGCAGTGGGTGCACGAGAGGGGCGCTTTGCCAGCAGACCCTGCAGGAAATGGGGAAAGCCCGGCATTTCCCTGTCTGCTACCAGACAGAACACGCGGTGCCCGGCTGGGCTTCCCTGAAGCGTCACGGGGGGGGATGGGGTAGGAAGCGGTGCTCACCCCAAGGCTGGAGGAAGAGGGCCTTTGAACCTCAGGCACCGGTTTGGGTAGCGCCCTGCCAACTCGCCCGCTCAAGCCTGCCTACTTATGAGCCGCACCTTCCCGGAATTTGGCTGCAACCCTCCCTCTCCAGTGGCAGAGACGGCTGTCCTCTTTCAGGAGCGGGCAGCCGAGCGGGAGAAGGACAGGCAGCCAAGTGATGGTGGGGGGAGGGAGAAGGCAGCAGCTGTTGCAGCGCCCACTCCCTAGCTCTCTTGCCTCTCGCCAGTCCCACTTTGCCAACAGGCGCATGAGCTCGGAATGGAGATGCAGCGGGGGGGGGGGGGGGTGGCTGCAAGGCAGAAGGCTGCCTTCAGTCCAGGGAAGGGACCGCAGGAGGAGCTGTGTCACTCGGGCAGCGCCCTGAAAGCGCTGTGGAGCTGCTGCCTCGCAGGACAGGGCAGGGTGCTGCTCTCCCTGCCAAACAGCCCCAGTAAAGGAGGCACATCATGGGGGGTCTCTACCAGTGGTGGGATTCAACTTTTTTAACAACCGTTTCTGTGGGCGTGGCTTATTTGGGTGGGCATGGCTTGGAGGTCATGTGACTGGGTGGGCGTGGCTAGCTGATCATGTGACCGGGTGGCCGTGGCTATGTGTATAGGGACTACTCAGAGGGCTGAAAAAAGTCATTTCTGACCGGTCCTCACACTTTTGACTGGTCCTCACACTTATGACCATCCTCACATTTATGCCCGTTGCAGCATTCTTAACAACCATGTCACTCATTTCACAACTGCTTCTCTTCACCATGGTGACAAGATAGGGCAAAAAATGTAAAATGTGAGGACAGTCATAAGTGCGAGGACTGGTCAAAAGTGCGAAGACCGGTCAAAAATAACTTTTTCAGCCCTCTGAGTAGTCCATATGCAGATAGGGACTACCCAGAGGGCTGAAAAAAGTGATTTCTGACAGTTCCTGGCACTTTTGACCGTTCCTTGTACTTATGACTGGTCATCATTTATGCCCATTGCAGCATTCTTAACAACCGTGTCACTCATTTCACAACTGCGGTGCTTCATGTGACTGGGTGGGCATGGCCAGATGGTCATGTGGCATCGCTTCTTTGCCCTAATGACAGTTTGCTGCAATGGTCATAAGTGTGAAAAACGGTCATAAGTCACTTTTTCCAGTGCCATTGTAGCTGTTGTAAGTCGAGGATTACCTGTATAAAAATACAAAAAGCTTCTTTGCTTGCAAAAAGCTGCCCTAAATACCAATCATTAGATTAGAAATACCTGCAAACTGGAGTTACAAATCAGGGAGGGTGCCAGAGCACCTTGAGGAATTAAAATAGTTAAAATGCAATGATAACGATCAGCAGCCAACTCTTGCTCATAAAGTGAAACCCTTTAGCAGAGAGGTCATTTAAGCTCTCCAGAATGAAGCAAAGGAGCAAACAGAGTATCTGTTGCTTATTAAACCAATTACCAGAACAAATAGACACAGAACTAGTCAGATTTCCAAAGCTGCTTCTTTTCTGGGAACAGAGATTAACATTTTTCCTTCCAAACAAAGCTGAATAGGGAAAATTATCCCATCACTAAACACAGGATTAAACATCACCAAGCACAGAATTAAACTTCACCAAAAACCAGTTTTAGACCAAAAGTCAGAAAGGGTATGTAAACTCACCTTTGAGTTTACAGCTACTAATCAAGGAGAGAAGCAACTTAGAACTAAGGAGAAATTTCCTTACAGTTGGAACAATTAATCAGTAGAACAACTTGCCTCCAGAAGTTGTAAATGCTCCAACACTGGAAGTTTTTAAGGAGATGTTGGATAACCATTTGTCTGAAGTGGTGTAGGATTTCCTGCCTAAGCAGGGGTTTGGACTAGAAGACCTCCAAGGTCCCTTCCAACTCTGTTATTCTATTCTATTCTATTCTAAAATTAATTTGTACCACAATATATTCACAATGACAACTAAAATAATCTTTTACAAGTATACAAACTTCAACCTATCTACCATATAGCTTTACTAAACAATTTATACTGAAACAGCCCTATCACCATTCTTGGCATGTTTATCACCCTTCCACCAAATGGTGTGCTTTATTGAATAAACAAGGTTTCAAATCCTTCTTATATACCGTTCAAATTCTTATGTATCTAAGGATATGTGGACCCAAAATAACTACATAATTTATCCAAGCTAAAATTTTACTTCTTTATGGGAGCTCTTTAGGGAGAAGTAGTCTTTTATATAAGAAGGCAAGTTGTTCCATGGGACAGGTGATGCCACTGAGAAGGTTTTGCTACAGGATCCCAATAGATGAAACTCCTCAGCAAGGCTTGTCTCCCAGATCTTCCTAGAGTGGGAATTAGGACACTTGAGATTTTTTTTAGGATTCAGAAAAGTTACAAGTTGTATCTAATTGCATGGATTCGGTATCTGTATCAACTTATATAACTTTACAGTCATGGAGATTTTTGGTTCAACAATGTCATGACAGTTGTAGTAAACTATATTTATTTATTTATTTATTTATTTATTTATTTATTGGTTCGATTTATATGCCGCCCTTTTCCGGAGACTCAGGGCGGCTTACAATGCATTAAGCAATAGCCTTCATACTTTTGTATATACCTGCTTAGTAGGGCTTTGCCCCCCCACCCCCAGTGGTGTTCTTTTTTATACAAAGTCAGCTTATTGCCCCCACAAACCGGGTCCTCATTTTACCTACCTCAAAAGGATGGAAGGCTGAGTCAACCTTGAGCCTGGTGAGATTTGAACTTGCAGTAATTGCAGGCAGCTGGTGTTACTTAACAGTGCTTTAGTCTGCTGCACCACCAAGGCTCTTATACTGTGACAAGATCAATTCAACCCTAGATTAACTCTTGAAAACCTCATTCTGAAAGCTCCTCAACTGGAAAATCTGTCAGAATGACACAAAACAGAGCAATATGGAAGGTTTTGAAAGGGAAACAATAATAAGGATATAATAAATAATACTAGAATATCATATACTGGTATACTAGATTCTGTAACCATTAGGTTCCTGTAATACATATATGCCTTTGTATTTGTATCACACATATTATGTCTTTATATTTGTATCTCCTGTAACAAACATATTCTGTTATTAGGCCTCTGTAATGTATCTGGTATTTGTCAAACATATGTCCCTGCCATTTGACCTGAACCCATATCAATCTTCTCCCTGTATTTTCCTGTGCCATCCAAGAGCATGGTACGTATCTAGTTGGAACTACAGCCATCAACAAAGGGATAATTTACACCTCAGCCCTAATTTATGTTTGATCTGGATAAACTCCTGTCTTGGAGAGCCAGGGGGCCAAATGGCCAATTGAGTAAACAAAGAAATGCTTAAAATAAGACTAATTGGGGAAGTTTCTATTCCCCCTTGCAGGGCAACAAGGAATACACAAACCTAAATTAGGAGGCCAGAATTGGGTACTAAGCTGACGTCTCTGAGGGTATAAAAGGACGCCATACCTTTCCCAAGGTGTGGCTATTTCCTTGCATGCATTGTATTTGTATGTTCTGGATATAGTTCCACCCAGTATTTTGTTTTTGGCCATAAATAAAATCTGTTTTTTTGCAAGCCTCGTCTTGAGTCTCTCTCTTTGGCATTCTAGTGACTCAAGTATATTTTGGGACCTTACATTTCGGTATACTCTTTAGAAATGAGAGGCCCTGTGGTTTCGAAAAGGGCTTTTTACCCAAAGCATAAATAAAAGAAAGAACCTCTTCAGTGTTTTGCACAACCTTAACAAAGGAATAGCAAATTCAGTAATGAAAGATTCAGTAAAGCTGTTATACTATTGATACCCCATACATTGTTAATAGAATAGTTTATCATCCCTGTTTGTACTTTGTATATTCTCAGTTTGTACCTCCTGCACACCTCCCTCCAATCCACTCTCCCCCTTCCTTCCTTCCTTCCTTCCTTCCTTCCTTCCTTCCTTCCTTCCTTCCTTCCTTCCTTCCTTCCTTCCTCTCTCCCTTCCTTCCTTCCTTCCTCCCTCCCTTCCTCCCTTCTTAAAAATAGCACATGCCTCTCACTTATTAAATAGTTATCTTTATGAATTTGCTCTCTTTATATTTTAGTTACATCATTTTCTAAGAAAAGTTTCATTTAATAACAGTGCTGGAGAAAAGATTTATTTTGACTAAAATGGTGAAAGAATAGCTGCATTTGGTATTATCAACTGGAGGACTTTTCCAAACCAATCTTTTCTTAGAGTCAAAGTTGGAAAGATAGACCCGCATATGTCATCAAATACTTCATTCATCATTGATGAGAATAATATTGTGTGGCCTAGCAGGTTCAATCAGGTATGGGTTAATGCATTTGTTCTGGGCTTCCAGATCTTTTCATCAAAGAAAAAAAAAAACTGGTTTGCTCAGAGCCAGTCCTAAGATTAAGAAGAGTGAGTTATGGTGTGGATGATGTTGTGACAGAAATTCCATCTCAAATTTAGTCTTATATTGCTCAGACCCAAAAGTTATTTTATCTACTTTAAATATTTATACTAACTGTATGTATAAAACCCATTGACATGAACATCCTTCTACCATCACTTTTTCTTCTGTTGTTACTCTACGTTTTCTTTGACAAAATTCTCATATATCAAAGTAAGTCAACCACTTAGTATGCATTTCTCTTCTATCAAATGCTTTGTTGCAAGATTTTCTGGATCAGACTCAATAAGGATATTAAGAAGTAAAGGTTTAAATATATTTCCTTTTATTTACAATAGGCATTCTATATTCACTGAATATTCACAGATAGAAGCAAGGAAAAGGGTGAAGATGGCTCCTTATATATACAATGGGTGGAGCTATGTGTGGGAGTAATGAGTCATGAATACATTAAGGATTGAAGAATAAGTTAACCCCTGATATCCCATTCATATACTATTTACACATTAGAGAATAAGGCATTTACATCTGACAAATCCCCCTCTAAATGCCGATTCGTTATACAACACCAATTACATTCAGATTCAGGACAATATAAAATATGCAGTTTAGAAGTCAGATATTTGTGCTGTTTAGAAGGTAAGGGCTTTGTTAATATGTCAGCTAATTGTTCTGAAGTATCACAGTGTATTGCTTTAATAAATCCATCCTGAGACAACTGTCTCACATGTTTAAATTTTATATCTATATGTCTGGACCTTTGTCCAATGGCATCAGATCTAGATATTTCAATAGCTGCTTTATTGTCTTCATGCATGACAAAAGGCAAAGCAGGTTTTCTCCAAACATCTGAAATTAAATCGTTAAACCATACAAGGTTATTTGCAGCTTTGGATAAACAAACATATTCTGCTTCTGTCGTTGAAGTGGCTACTAGTTCTTGTTTACCAGTGTACCAGTAAACTGGACAGTCATTTAAGAGAAAAATATAGCCAGATGTACTTTTTCTGCATGACGTGTCTCCAGCCCAATCTGCATCTGCGTAACATACAAGCTTTGGTTCTTTATTATCACTAGGTTCTAATACTAAGCAGAAATCTAGAGTACTTTTCAGATATCTTAAAATTCTTTTAACAGCTTCCCAGTGATACATTGTTGGTTTGCTGACGTGTCTGGATAATAAGTTGAGTGGTAAAGCGATATCTGGCCTAGTCCAATTAGATATATAGAGAAGCGAACCTATGATTGATCTATAAAACGTGTTATCCTTGAATTCAGGGGAAGATTCATCAGTATTTCTAAGAAAATCAGTTTGCATAGGAGTATCACAGGGTTTGGCATTGATTAGGTTACATTTATTCAAAAGTTCTATAATTTTATCTCTTTGAGTAAGTTTGAATCCCCTTCTAGTCTTATTAATTTGGACACCAAGATATTTGTTCACTTTACCTAGGGATTTCAACGAGAAATGTTCATTTAACTTATTTACAAAAGTTTCTCTTCTCTCTTTGTGTTTTCCTATATACAAAATGTCATCTACGTAAATCAATACAAATTCAACGTAGTTGTCACCCTTTTTGACAAAAAAACAGTTATCAGCAGTGGTAGCATTGAAATCCATAGTCTTAAGTACTTTTACCAAACAATCATACCATCTTTTACCAGATTGTTTTAATCCGTACAAACTCTTATTCAACAACCAAATTTCATTTTTGTTGGTGTATTGACTGTGAGGTGCTCTTACATATATTTCCTTATCTAGTTTCGCGTGTAGATAAGCAGTCTGTATGTCATATTGAAATACATCAAGGTTGAGTGCTGATGCTACCACTAGAGCTGTTTTGACACTCTCTGTTCTTACTGTGGGGGAATACGTATCAGTATAGTCCTCCGGATATTTCTGTGCATAACCTTGTGCAACTAATCTAGCTTTGTATAGAGTATTGCCTCCTTCTAAATTCTTAATTTTGTATATCCACCTGGTACCAATAATTGTTTTATCTTTAGGTGCAATTGCAGGTGTAAATACATTTAATCCTTGTAAACTTTCCATCTCTTTCTTCATAGCTAGTTCCCATTTTTCTTTTTCTTCACGAGGAAGTTTTAACACTTCCTCATATGTGTTAGGTGTTATTGGTTCACCATCCATATGCATTATGTAATCCCTGTATTTATTTGGCATTTGATTCCTGTTGTTCCTAATGACTCTTTCAGGTTTGCTATTGTTATCGTGCAAATATCTTGCTTCCTTTTTTGTCAGTGTGTCTGTCCTTATTTTGTGTTGGCTATTTGTCCAAGTTTTAGTTTTGCTTTTGTGTTTGTTGATATTTTGTTTTTCTATGGTCCCTTCCTCATGAGGTTTTGTTTCTTTGCATTTATTTGGAAATATTTCATTAAGATGTAATTTAGACCAGTTGGCTTGTTCATGGAACACAGCTGTTCTGGAAACTATAAATTTGTTATTATTATCAATGAATCTGTATCCTTTGGTGCCAGTTTCATATCCCATGAATCTGAGTCTTCTGGATACATTTTCTCCCTTTCTTCTCAACTGTTTGGGTATGTGTACGTCTGCAGTGACTCCAAATATGTGCATGTGTGATAATTTTGGCTTCCTATTATACATTACCTCGTATGGTGTCTTGTTTACAATACTGGACCAGGTTCTATTTTGTGTGTAATTTGAATAATGTAGGGCTTCTGACCAAAATTGTTTGCTTAAGCCAGCATCCTCCAATGTGCACCTAATCATGGTTTGTAATGTGGAATTTTTCCTTTCTGCAATTCCGTTCTGGAACGCAGAAAATGGACTAGACGTGTAATGTAGCATTCCTCTGTCCTTTAACCATTGGGAGAATTCTTTAGACATGAATTCACATCCCCTATCTGTCATAATTTGTTTTATTCTGATATTGTGTTGTGTTTCTATGCGTTTGTAAAATTCCTTAAATTTTTGAAATGTTTCATCTTTATGTTTTAGTGTATAAACAAACCCATAACGGCTATAATCGTCTACTATTGTCAGGAAGTAACGTTTTCTATAAGTGATTGATGGAGTTAATGGGCCTACTAGGTCCATGTGTACTAAGTCAAAAATTTTGTTAGTTGATCTAGTAGAGTTTCTTGGCCTGGGACTAGTTTTTAGTTTTGTAGATTTACATACTGAGCATTCCAAATAGTTTTCACAATTTTTTATTTTGACACCTTCTGCGTGTTCAGTCATTTTTTGTACTACAGGAAAACTGGCATGTCCTAACTTCCTATGCAAGATGTGAGCACACTCATCATGAATTGGCTTACCTATTTTTGGTTTTTTTTTATCGTGTGTATCTGTATGATTATGAGATATTTTACATTCATCATTGTCACTGTTGCTAATATTTTCATCATCTGCTTCAATACAATCTTCTATATTTGAATCAATGTTATGCAACCATTCTTCCTTTGTTATCAAATAAGGTAGGCCTCCTTTAATCGTTACAGTGCCTATACTTGTTTTATTCTTCTCTAAAGTCGCTTTTCCCTTTGAGAAAACTATATTAATGTCAGAATCTCTACTTAGTTTTATGGCACTTAGTATGTTATGAGGTATTTCAGGTATTAACAATACCCCCTCTATTTTTCCTAGACCAGGCAAAGTTACATTCCCTCTGCCTAATACTTGAACCTTTTCTTGGTTAGCTACCTTTATTACAAATTTATCTTCTGTAAATGAAGACAATATATTTTTGTTATTAGTGGTGTGATTAGTTGCTCCAGAATCAATAAGCCAATTATTGTTCTCATTTTGCTGTAATTTTGTGTTGTCTTGTTTGTTTAGTCCATTCAGTGAACCAGATTTTCTATCTTTTGAATTTTCTCTGCCCCCTCTATTTTCTCTGTAATTTGGTGGGCTCCTATATCTATGTCTATCTATGGAGGACTGTCTATAATTGTATTTGTTCCTATATTCTGACCTATGTCTTTCCTTTGAAATTTTGGGGCAATCTCTTCTATTGTGTTCCCTGGATCCACAATTGTGACATTTGTATGTTTCATTATATTTTTCTTGGAAAACTACTTTCTTAAAAGGTTTGTGTTCTGTGTGATTGCTAGAACGATTTTTTCTTGAATTGTCTTCTGCTATTAATTTGTTAGATAGACTTTCTATGGATAAATATCCTAGATTGATAGTGTCTAAATGTGACATAAAGCTATCCCATGATGAATCAAGTGAGTTGATAATAACACTTTTCATTGTTTGGTCTGAAATCACCTCCCCCCTCAAGTGCAGCTCAGCTCTTATTTTGTTTAAAGATATTAAATGCTCACTTATGGAAACCCCTGGTTTTACTCTAGATGAAAAGAAATCCTTAGACATTCTTGTGGTGGTAGCTACACTGTCGCTGTGAAACAAATTAAACATGCATTGGATAATTTCAGAAACAGTCTGATTTGGTTTGATGCTATGATACATTGCAGGAGACACACTAGATATTATTAAGTAAAAAGCTCTATGATGTAAACAATCTATTTTTAAAGTCCAAGGTCTTTTTGGGGGACTAGTGATAAAGAATAGTAAGTTTTCTTTCATAAAGACCACCTGGAGCTGTTGATACCATTCTTGCAAATTAATGCCATCAACCCTTAGTTTTGGGAAGTCACTGGGTAAGTTTCCCACATTATTTTGTCCATTACTTACAACCTGAGGTAGTCCGTGGTCTCGCAAGTGTAGAAAATTGCAAAACGGCATGGGGATGCTCGCAACAAGTCTGCGTGGCTCTTTCACCAGTTCATGTCTTCCCGGGTCGTCTGCGTAGTTTCGCGCATGCGCGTTGTCCATTTCTTCTTTGACTTCGTTATGGAAGGTTCTCTCCACCGCGGCTCGCTCGCTTTGCTCTTCTTCAGATGAGTCGGTCTCTGTTTCGGCCTTGGGAGCTCTGACGACGGCGGCTGCTCTTCTTTTCTTTTTGGAAGCGTAGTCACTTGCTTCGGTCTTTGGTGTAGGGCGGAATCGACAAGGCTCTCTAGGTTCGGGCGTCGTCGCTCTCGAAGTCAGGATGGGAGCGGGCAGGTCTTGAGGTATCGGCTTGTTCGCTCTCTTCTTCGGTGTCTTTTTGGTAATTTTTAGTTTTGGCCCAAATGCAGCAAAAAGCGTTTTCATCGCTGACTTTACTTGGGATTTTGTTGAATCATCTTCACTTTCTGATTCTGGCTCTTCCGAGGAGTTTGAATCCTCTTTTTCATTTTCGTTGTCAGATAATGTTTTTCGCGCCAGAAATTTTGAACTGAGCGTTTTGATTGGCTCTGCTTCGCTCACCTTGGAGGCCTGTTGAAACCAAGATGGCTGCCATTCAAAATTTCGCGCGGGATCACATTTCTTCTTCTTCGTAATAGCTTTCTCTGTAGTCATATCACTCACAATTTTTGGTTCTTTAGACTTCTCATTAGTGATGTTTTTCTCTTTCGCTGCTCCGCTGTTCTTCAGCATTTCTTGGAGGTTCGCGATGAGGCTTTCATCATTTTTCTGGCTTTTTAATAGTTTTAATATCTCTGACCTGAGTTCGTTATTCTCTATTTCGATTTCCTTCTGGTCATCGTTTTCATCTATTATTTCTTCGTCTTCAGTGGTGTATTCTTCGGATTCTCTTGAAATTGTGTTTGTGGATTCGTTGATTATTTCTTGTTCTGTTTCCATTTCTTTGCTGTAGGCCCTGGTGTTGGGCCTATCCTTCTTAGACATTTTTTAGTTTTTATTGAGTCAATTAACCATCCTCTGCTACCAGCTTGTTGCAAGATTTTCTGGATCAGACTCAATAAGGATATTAAGAAGTAAAGGTTTAAATATATTTCCTTTTATTTACAATAGGCATTCTATATTCACTGAATATTCACAGATAGAAGCAAGGAAAAGGGTGAAGATGGCTCCTTATATATACAATGGGTGGAGCTATGTGTGGGAGTAATGAGTCATGAATACATTAAGGATTGAAGAATAAGTTAACCCCTGATATCCCATTCATATACTATTTACACATTAGAGAATAAGGCATTTACATCTGACATGCTTCCTGTGCTGAGAGCTACAAAGGTATTTTAAAGCACAGCCTAGGGTTTATATTCCTTCTGTATTCTCAGTAAATCTAACAAACTTATTTTTAAGATTCACATTAAGGTAAAGGTTCCCCTCGCACATATGTGCCAGTCGTTCCCGACTCTAGGGGGCAGAGGTGGGTTTCAGCAGGTTCTGACCAGTTCTGGAGAACTGATAGTGGAAATTTTGAGTAGTTCGGAGAACCGGTAGTAAAAATTCTGACTGGCCCCGCCCCATCTATTCTCTGCCTCCGAAGTCCCAGCTGATCGGGAGGAAATGGGGATTTTGAAGTAACCTTCCACTGAATTGGGGAGGGAATGGATATTTTACAGTATCCTTCCCCTGGAGTGGGGTGGGAATGGAGATTTTACAGATTCCTCCCCCGCCACGCCCACCAAGCCACACCCACCAAGCCATGCCACGCCCATCAAGCCACACCCACAGAACAGGTAGTAAAAAATTTTGAAACCCACCACTGCTAGGGGGCTGTGCTCATCTCCGTTTCAAAGCCAAAGAGCTAGCGCTGTCTGAAGACGTCTCCGTGGTTATGTGGCTGGCATGACTCGCAATTTGGGTGTCCTCCTAGACTCACAGCTAAGATTAGAGCAACATCTGGCAGCTGTAGCTAGGGGGACCTTTGCACAGGTTTGCCTGGTGCACCAATTGCGACCCTACTTGGATCAGGAGGCTCTCCTCACAGTCACTCATGCCCTTGTCACCTCACGGTTAGATTATTGCAACGCGCTCTACATGGGGCTACCCTTGAAGAGTGTTCGGAGACTACAGTTGTTCCAGAATGCAGCTGCGCGAGCTGTCGTGGGTGCACCTAGATACACCCACATTACACCAATTCTCCGCGAGCTGCACTGGCTCCCTATTGGTCTCCGGGCATAATTCAAGGTGTTGGTTATTACCTTTAAAGCCCTACATGGCTCAGGGCCAGGCTATCTTCGAGACCGCCTTCTACTGCATAGCTCCCAGCGACCGGTAAGATCCCACAGAGTTGGTCTCCTCTGGGTCCTGTCAGCTAAACAATGCCGGCTGGCGGGCCCACAGGGGAGGGCCTTCTCTGTGGCTGCCCCAGCTCTCTGGAACCAGTTACCTCCTGAGGTCCGGACTACCCCCACCCTATTGGCCTTCTGGAAAGCGGTGAAGACCTGGCTTTTCCGGCAGGCCTGGGGCCGTTGATCTCGCTGTTGCAATCTTGAGAGATCCGGCCATGAATGGTGTGCATGGGCTTTTAATGTTTTTAAAATGTTTTTATAATGTTTTTAAATAACTTTTCTATGTTCATTGTTCGCATTATTTTTGCTGTAAGCCGCCCAGAGTCCCTTGGGAGTTGGGCGGCATAGAAATGCGATAAATTAAATTAAATTAAATTAAATTAAATTAAATTAAATTAAATTAAATTAAATTAAATTAAATTAAATTAAATTAAATTAAATTAAATTAAATTAAATTAAATTAAATTAAATTAAATTAAATTAAATTAAATATTAAATTAAATTAAATAATTAAATTAAATTAAATTAAATTAAATTAAATTAAATATTAAATTAAATTAAATAATTAAATTAAATTAAATTAAATTAAATTAAATTAAATTAAATTAAATTAAATTTAAATTAAATTAAATTAAATTAAATTAAATTAAATTAAATTAAATTATTAAATTAAATTAAATTAAATTAAATTAAATTAAATTAAATTAAATTAAATTAAATTAAATTAAATTAAATAATTAAATTAAATTAAATTAAATTAAATTAAATTAAATTAAATTAAATTAAATTAAATTAAATTAAATTAAATGACTAAATGCCAAAGGCACACGGAACGCTGTTACCTTCCCACCAAAAGTGGTCCTTAATTTTCTACTTGCATTTTTTTACATGCTTTCGAACTGCTAGGTTGGCAGAAGCTGGGACAAGTAACTGGAGCTCAGCCCATTATGTGGCACTAGGGATTCGAACCGCTGAACTGCCATCCTTTCAATCGACAAGCTCGGTGTCTTAGCCACTGAGCCATCACGTCCCTTAAGTGACAGCTACTTCAATACAATAAAAAAATTAAACCATAAAACAGACAGTTGTGGCGGCATCACATTCAGCAACGTTCTGAGGAAAGACATGTTCAATAACAACACATTTTCCATTATTTTATCGGCCCTCAAAGGCTTCCTGAAATAGCCAGAGGTTACTGGCTTTCCTAAGTGCCAGCAGAGTTCATTCTGAATATGATGGAACCCTGGGTATAATGGAAACCTGTTCCCGAAGAGAAAGCTTTTCTGAAACTTGCCCCTGAAGAATGATGACAACTGCAGCCAAACAGTTCACCCATACTTAACTCCTGCAGGTGGTCCAAAAGACAGCTGAGAGATCACTAAGAATAAGGTCTGCATGACCCTTAATCTGGTTTTAGCACAGCCCACCAATGTGGTCTTTGTTTAACATCCTTGCTTGATCCCAGCTTGAAACTAATTCTGATAATCTATGTGTTTCAGGGCCTTTCATAACTGCTGATCGACAACTTTCCCCAGAGAGAGAAAGTTGGAGACTGTTTTATAATTATCAAAAACAACTAGACTGAGCAATGACTTCTTGAGGAAGGGCACATACAGCACTGTGCAAAAGGCTTAGATTTATTGTTGTAGCAATGGTATAATAACCATATATAATTATGTCTCAAGTCTCCTTATTAAAATGCAACCAGAAAATAAAGGAAATTTGTATAGGTAGTACTTCACTTAACAACCGTTTATTTACTGACTGTTCAAAGTTATAACAGCACTGAAAAAAGAGACTTATGACCATATTTCACACTTACTACCATTGCATCCCCATGGTTATGTGTCCAAAATTCAGATGTTTGGCAACTGACTCATATTTACGATGGTTTACAGCAGGGTGTCAAACTCACGATGACACGTTGTTGTCACATGACGTATCACAACTTTCCCCCCATTCGCTAAAACAGGGGTGGGCGTGGCCTGTCACTGCATTCTTGTATTTGTCAGCTGTGCTCCCATTCTGAGACTTATGGTAGACTGTCTGACTCTTATCTCTGAAGCTACTGCGCATGTCCACATTCTTTCACTGTTTGTTCTAACTTTCTTTGTTCGCCTGCCAAGAGGTAAGGCAGGAACGCTGCCAAAATGTAATTTATTTATTTATTTATTTATTTATTTATTTATTTATTTATTTGATTTGATTTGATTTCTATACCGCCCTACTCCCGAAGGACTCAGGGCGGTGCACAGCCAAACAATAAAACACATACATACAAAATTTAAAAGTAGAATAAAATCAAATTAAATAATTTTGGCCCCGACAAATTTAAAACCCCAAACTATTTAAAACCAATTTTAAAATTGAATGTATAAAATACTAAAAGATATTTAAAAATTAAAAATCTTTTATAAAAGAGGGAGAAAATTAGGCCAGGCCCGCCTGGTGAAATAATAAGGTCTTTAAAGCGCGGCAGAAGGTGCGCAGATCCGGGATCCTCCGTATCTCTGGGGGGAGCTTGTTCCAGATAGTAGGTGCCCCTACAGAGAAGGCTCTCCCCCTGGGGGCCGCCAGTCGGCATTGTTTGGCCAACGGCACCCGGAGGAGCCCCTCTCTATGGGAGCGTACCGGCCGGTGGGAGGCTATTGGTGGTAGTAGGCGGTCCCACAAGTACCCAGGTCCTAAGCCATGGAGCGCTTTAAAGGTGGTAACCAAAACCTTGAAGCGCACCCGGAAGACCACCGGGAGCCAGTGCAGCTCGCGCAGGAGAGGTGTTACATGGGAACGCCATGTCGCTCCCATTACCACCCACGCGGCCGCACTCTGCGCCAGTTGGAGCTTCCGGGTGCTCCTCAAGGGGAGCCCCATGTAGAGAGCGTTGCAATAGTCCAGGCGGGAGGTGACAAGGGCATGAGTGACCGTGCGTAACGAGTCCCGATCCAGAAAGGGACGCAACTGGCGAATCAGGCGAACCTGATGAAAAATCCTCCCAGTCACGGCCGTCAAGTGCTCTTCTAAAGACAGCCGTGAATCCAGGAGGACACCCAAGTTGCGCGCCCTCCCCGTGGGGGCCAATGATTCGCCCCCAATAGTCAGTGATGGCACCAACTGACTATATCGGGACGTTGGAAACCACAGCCACTCGGTCTTGGATGGGTTGAGCCTGAGCCTGTTCCTCCCCATCCAGAACTGCTAGTATTAATTAGCTAGTAAGACTGTTTTTACTTCTTTATAATAAAATGTGTTTTATTAGAATATATCTCGGGTTTTATTTTTCTTTAAATGTATACGCCAAGGAAAAGCCACGATCCGTCTCTAATTAAGGTGCAATTACCCCAAAGCGGAATGGGATTAATTGCCACCCTGACACGTGGTAGCAGGAGGATAATTTGGGCTGATTTATGGCTTTTCCCTTGCTTGTTACTTCGATGATAAGCGTCTAGGCTAATTAGACAGATGATTATTTTAGCGACTGCAGAACGCTGATTTAATTACTGCAACAATGCCAAAAAAGAAAAAAAAGGGAAAATGAAAGTGAAACTCAGAGCATTCTCTACAAATGATTTGCTTTTCTCCGATGGAGAAGAAGTAGAAAGGAGGCTTTCAAGTTTCCAGCCCCTTGCTTCAGCCACCTGACTAGGAGAAGGAGCCGTGGGAGGAGTAGAAGAAACGGATGAAATGCTCTTACAGAGGCTTCAGGAGGAAGATGACAGAAAAGCTGCTTTTGAAGGCAACGTGCTGCAATTGAGGTCAGTGATGTCTCCTTCTGAATATGCATGCTCTCAAACAGTCCTCCCAGAACCTTTTGAATTTGAAACGCTTGGTGCAAGGCCAAAGTTTTCACAAACTGCTGAGCATTTTCCCTCCCACACACAGAGAGAAATAATTTATTATTCTCCTCGAAGTTCCAAGCTCTCCCTAGATGAGCAAGCTATAAAAGGCTATCATGACCATATAAAATTTTTTGAACATGAGCTATCACAGGCAAAAATAGCTTTATCTATGCTTGAGCAAGATAAGAGAGAGTCTCGTGTTTTTAAAATTCCTGAAAATGCCATCCTTCGAAGCCAAAGCCACACCCCCAGGAGGGTCTTGTGTCAGGCCAATCAGAACAGAGAGCTGTGTACACGTCACAATTGTCACATGACGTTCTCTCTCAAATTACACACCATGCCATGAAGGCGGAAAAATTATCTGAGCTGCCCGAAACTAAAGTTGCAGCACCATCTGCTGGCAAAAGTAATTTACTAGAGAAAGCTGAAATGCATCGCAGTTTGCAAGAACAATTTCAAGTATTGCATCGGACTTTATCAAACATGTCCTTAATCCACTCAGATATTCAGACTGCAATGCCACAAGTGTCTCCACAGGCTCAATCTTCAGCACCCCCTGGTGGTGCTGGTGTCCTTTTAGCTGGAGCACAAGAACCACAGGTGCATGCACAACACCCTCAAATTCAAATACACCAGCAAATTCCTATACAGCAGCCACATTTTCAAGTGCATGCACAAATGCCTTCAGCCGTGCAATCAGGACCAGCTCCCGGTTCACATCCAGCGGCACAACCAGGACCATTTGTTGGTCCACAACAAGCACAGCAAATACCACAGGTATTTTTACCGGCACAGCCAGCATACCAAATGCATGTTCCTCAACAGGCCTTTTCTGTTGCTCCACTAGCTGGTGAGTCGAAATTAAAGATGTCAGGACAAAATTATAAGGCCTGGGTCAGTGAGATTGGATTGTTACTTCGTAGAGAAGGTACTCACTGTATGGTTTTTAATCCTCCTGCTCAGCCATGGACTCCTGCAATAAGAGACTTAGAGACTAAAGCTTGCACAACATTATTGATGTCCATGGATACTGAACTGCAGGTTACATTTTCGCCTGATGCAACAGCCCAACAAATTTGGGTCCAATTGGAAAATTGCTATAGGCCTGTTTCAATTGAATCTTCATGTTTGCTCATGTCTGAGTTCCATGGTTCGAGATTGAAACCTGGTGAGGAGGACATTTAACCAAACTGAAAGGAATCAGAAGAGAATTGAGAGAATTGAGAGAAAGAGGCTATCTTATTGATGATATTCAAATGATCAGCATTATTATTAACTCACTGAATTATGAATGGAAGGATGCCATTACAAAGATTAATCTAGTGCCTATTGCTCAACGCACAGTGGATCATATATGCAGACTTTTAATTGAAGAAGAAGCACTCATGTTAGCCACTCCACATTTGAGAGGACCACCCGCATCAAGAGCTCCAGCGAGACGTCCCTTCCGAGGAAGAGCCTACGTTCCAAGGATGCCAAAATGCTACATCTGTAATCGTGTGGGACATGCCACCCAGGATTGTCCCCAACGAGTTCCAGCTCCCGTCTCATACCAGCCCAGAGGAACAGATTCCAGAGAAGGCAAAGGCAGAGGAGGAAGACAAGGTCGTCATGGTCCGAGGCATGATCCACAAGCTCCACTCGCCACATTGGCTTTAACCAACGATCCACAACCTCATCCAGAGTACGACAGATGACTTATGTGGACTTTAGACAGTGATGCAGCATTGCATGTTACTTACAGAAAGGAACTTTTCACAGAGATGCACAAGCCTGAACCTGAACTACGTGAACTTTATTCTTTTTCCAATCATCCTTGTCAGGTCAAAGGAAAAGGAACTGTTTATGTTGAAGAGCTCGATACATTCATTCCTGATGTTTATTATATACCAACAGCAAATAGTAATTTGCTTAGTCAGAGTCACTTGTCTAGAGTGTTAAAGTTCCAGGTTCACCACCTTGAAAAAGCAAGTTACATAGTTAAAAATGGAGATATTGTTGCTGAAACCATGTTAATTGGTGGTGTTTATTACTTAAAGCCAAAGCCTAAATCACAAGCACAGGCAAGTACGCAAGCTCCAAAAGAGGAGAGCACAGGCCCAGAGAGAGATGTTCCAGAGAGAGATCCTGTTGCTACTCCAAAGGCTCCTAAAGCCAACAAAAAAAAAATTAGGAAACAGGTTGCTCAGAGCAAGCCTGAGGTTCCTCATAAAACTGTTAATGTTGAGAATTCATTAACTGGTAAACCTTTGCATTCCAGGTGTATCCATAAATGGCATAGAAGATTGGGGCATTCCAGTTTCCGTGTTCTTAGGAAGATGCCGGAGTTCACAAAAGGTTTGGATCTAAAGGGGTGTAAGGTGTTTTTGGATTGTGCTGTCTGCAAGAAAGCCAAATCCAAAGCAGCAGCCATTCCCAAACGCGCTACACACCTGTCAACACACATTTTTGATTTGGTTCACACTGACATAGTTGGTCCTTTTAAGCCAACACTTGGTGGTAGAAAATATTTTCTAACAATTGTTGATAATTACTCTAGATATGGATATGGATATCCTATGAAAGAAAAATCTGAGACTTTTCAGATCTTTAAAGACTTTGCTGCTCTTGTTTCTACCCAACACCAAGTTCGCATCGCCAGAATCCAGAGTGATCGTGGGGCTGAATTCATGTCTCAGCGTTTCCAGGACTGGATGCGTAAGAATGGAATTCTTCATCAGACTTCGGCTCCTTACACACCCTAGCACGCCTCCTAAACTGCTGCAAACGTTTATCACGCCTTCGGAGGCGTGCATCCAGGAATGATGTTTCCTCATCACTCTGATCCAAATCAGCTGTCTCCTCTCCCTCGGCCGGCACTTGAGACAATGCCAGAGGGGAGGGGCCTGGAGAGGGAGGCCTGGCTGACTCCTCTTCCTCATGCTCGGAGCTTTCTTCCTCCGATGGGACAGGCTCAGAGGGCGGGGCCACAACACTATCCCCCACCGCAGGGCCCTTCCCCTGGGTCTGACGGTCAGGATGGGGTCGGGACGGGAACTGTTCGTGGAAAGCCCGCACCAGGTCAGGGGCCTGAACGGCAGACGCGTCCACCCAGGTGAAATCCTCGGGCCCGTACCCCTTCCAGGCGATGAGGTATTGGAAGCGCCCCTTCAGCCAACGGGAGTCCCGGATACTGTCCACCTCGTACGTCGAGGCGTCGTCCTCGTCGGCTGCGGCTGGGGGGGCAGGCGTCGGCGGGCAGCGGAGATGGCTCGCGGGGGCCTCAGGGACCAGGAGGGACCGATGAAAAACAGGGTGGAGCCGCATGGAGCGGGGTAGAGTCAACCGGTAGGCCACCGGATTGATGACCGCCTCGATAGGGAAGGGACCGATAAAGCGTTGGGCCAGTTTCCTCACCGGCCGGTCCGTGGGGAGGTGTTTCGTGGACAACCACACCCAATCTCCTACTTCCAGCGGTGGCGTCGCCCGGCGGGCGCGATCGGCGAACCGTTTATAATCCTCTTTCGCCCGGATCAGCTTCCGCCGCACCAGTTGCTGCACCGCCTGCAGCTCCGAGAGGAAGTCCCGGGTCTCGGGAACAGGGGAGTCCATGATGGTCAACGGGAAAAGCCGTGGATGGTATCCGACGTTGGCATGGAACGGGGTCATCTGGGTGGAGGTGTGTTGGGAGTTATTAAAAGCGAACTCCGCCAGGGGAAGGTACTCGGCCCAGTTGTCCTGCTGCTGGTTGACAAAACAGCGGAGGTACTGCTCCAGTATGCCGATGACCTTCTCCGTGCCTCCGTCAGTCTCCGGATGGTGCGACGACGACAGGCACACCTGCACCTCCAGCGCGGCCATCAGGCTTTTCCAGAAGCGGGCCGTGAACTGGGCCCCGCGGTCCGAAACCACCCGGTCCGGCAGGCCGTGGAGGCAGAAGATATGTTGCAGGAACATGCGAGCCGTGGTGCAGGCCGAGGGCAGGCCGCGGCACGGGATGAAATGTGCCATCTTCGTGAGCGCATCCACCACCACAAGGACGGTCGTGTACGTAGCGGACAGGGGAAGGTCTGTCAGGAAGTCCATGGAGATGGCTCCCCACGGTCTCTCCGGTGTCGGCAGCGGCTGGAGGAGTCCAGGAGGGGGGCCGGACGCGGCTTTGGCCTGTCGGCACGTCACACAGGACGTCACGTAGGCGTGCACGTCGTGCCGTACCCGAGGCCACCAAAAAGTCTGCGTCACCAAGTTCAAAGTCTTAAAGAAGCTGAAGTGCCCCGCCGCGGGGTTGTCATGGCACTGGTTCATGACGAGGGCTCGGAGCGGACTCGTGGGCACGTACAGCCGACCCCGGTGTCTGAGCAAGCCCTCCTCCACGGTCCATGGGGACGCGGGGCCGACGTCCGCTCTCCGCTGCTGCGACCAGTCGTCCCGTCACTGCGCTTCCAGCACCTGAGCCCGCAGGTCCACCGGTTCCTGGACCGCGGCCAAGGAGTCCGCTGGCAGCACCGTCCGGGGGGGAAGGGAGTCCTTGGGGTAAAAGTATTCCGGCTTACGGGATAGCGCGTCCGCCCTCTGGTTGAGGTTGCTTGGAATGTATGTGACGTGGAAGTTGAACCGGGCGAAAAACAACGACCACCGGATCTGCCGCTGGTTCAACTTCCGGGCCGTGGTGAGGTGCTCCAGGTTCTGATGGTCTGTCCGCACCTCCACCTGGTGTCGGGCCCCCTCGAGGTGATGTCGCCAAGCCTCGAACGCGGCCTTGATGGCCAGCAACTCCTTTTCCCAGATGGTGTAGTTGCGCTCGGAAGGGTTGAGTTTCCGGGAGTAGTATGCGCAGGGAAAAAGAGTGCCGCCATCCACCGGAGCCTGTAGCAGCACCGCCCCAATCGCCACGTTGGACGCGTCCGTCTCCACCACGAACGGACGGTGTGGATTGGGGTGCCTCAGGACTGGCTCTGTGAGGAAGGCCTGCTTGAGGACCTCGAAGGCCTGCTGCTGCGGGGGCCCCCACTGGAACGGGACCTTCTTCCGAAGGAGCTGGGTCAACGGCAAGGTCAGGGTGGCGAAGCCCGGGATGAAGGTCCGATAGTAGTTGGCGAATCCCAACAGACGCTGGACGTCCTTCACCCGATGCGGGGGTTCCCAACTGCGCAAGGCCTCCACCTTGCACGGGTCCATCGCGATGCCCTCGGGGGTGATGATGTGCCCGAGGAACTCTATGGAAGTCTGGAAGAAGTAGCATTTCTCCAACTTCGCATAGAGCTGGTGCTCCCGCAGGCGCTGCAGGACCTGGCGGACATGCTGGAGGTGACTTTCTGGGGTCCGGGAATAGATCAAAATGTCATCCAAGTAGATCACCACGAACCGATCCAGCATGTCCCGGAACACATCGTTCATCAAGTGCTGGAAGACCGCGGGGGCGTTGGTCAATCCGAACGGCATGACGGTATACTCGAAGTGTCCGTACCGAGTGCCGAACGCCGTCTTCCACTCGTCCCCCTCTCTCACGCGCACCAGGTTGTAGGCCCCTCGGAGATCGAGCTTAGTGAAGATCGAGGCCTCCCGCAACCTCTCCATCAGCTCCGGGATCAGCGGCAGGGGGTAGCGATTTCGCACTTTGATGGCATTCAAGCGCCGGTAGTCGCAACACAGGCGCAAGTCCCCCGTCTTCTTTTTAACGAAGAGGACCGGGGCCCTAGAGCGGGGAGGTCGAAGGCCGGATGAACCCACGAGCCAGGTTCTTTTCCAGAAAGTCCCGTAAGGCGGCCAGCTCGGGCTCCGACATGGAGTACAGGCGTCCCGAGGGCAGGGGCGCGTTGGGCATTAGGTCCACCGCACAGTCGTAGGGTCGGTGCGGGGGCAAGCGGTCCGCCTCCTTCTCGCTGAACATGTCGGCGAAGGGCGTCAGCTCCGGAGGCAAGGAGATGTTTGGGGCAGAGACGTCCTGGCCGGCGCAGGTGTGGCGAAGGTGGTCGACACACTGCAGGCTCGGGAACGAGATGGCGTTTCTCGACCACGCCACCTGAGGGTCGTGCGCCCGAAGCCAGGCCATCCCCAGGACCAAGGGAAAGTGCAGATCCGCCGTTACGTAAAACTGGATCGCCTCCTTGTGGTTCCCAATGGCGAGGCGCAAGGGCTGGGTAGCGGTTTTGATGGGCCCCGCCACGAGTTCCCGCCCATCTATAGTTTCGACCCTCAACGGAGGGTCCACTGGAACCAAGGGGACTTTGTAATGGGCCACAAAGGCCTGGTCCATAAAGTTCGTGGTGGCCCCTGAGTCCACCAGCGCGTGCGCCTGGAGCCCCTCCGACCGGTTAGCCAACAACACCCGGGTGTTCAAAATCAGGTGCCGAGGGGGCTCACAGTCCACAGCCGCCGACTCCGGCGGGGCATGGTCACGTGCCTGACCCAGAGTTTCCCCTAGGCCAGGCCTGGCCCATTTCCCGGCTGGTCACGCCGAGACTCCGGAACAGGATTGAGCGGTCCACTCCGCTTCCGGGGACACGAGGCGGCAAAATGTCCCGCCTCGCCGCAATAGAGGCACAACCCCCCTTGACGTCTCCGCATCCGCTCCTGGGCCATCAGTTGAGGTCTGGCTGCTCCGAGCTCCATGGGCTACTCAGCCGTCGCCACAAAACGCTGTGCGGTCCGGAGCGCTGTCGGTGCGAAACGCGGGGGTGCCGACGCTGTCGATGGTTCCGGAAGAGCCCGACGGGGCCATCGCCGTTGCAGGCGGGCGTCGATGCGCAGGCATTGGGTCACCAGCGCGTCGAGGGTCGGTGGCGCCTCCACACGAACCAGCTCGTCCTGCATCTCGTCGGAAAGGCCGTCCTGGAAGGCGTCCATCAGCGCCACCTCATTCCAAGCCAAATCCTGGCCTAGCAGTCGGAACTCTGCAATATAGTCCTGCAGGGGGCGCTTGCCTTGGCGGAGGTCCTTGATGCGCCTCGCTGCCGTCTGCACCCGGAGGGGGTCCTCAAACATGGTGCGCAGGTGTTGTAAAAAGCCCTGAAAGTCCAGGAGCAAGGGGCTATCTTGCAACAACAGGGGCGTGGCCCATCGGGCGGCAGTGCCAGAGAGGGAGCTGATAACAAATGCCACCCGAGCCCGGTCATCCGGAAAATCCTCCGGCCTCATCGCCATAAACAGTTGGCATTGTCCCAAGAAGGCCGGAAACATCTCCTGCTGCCCAGAAAACCTATCTGGCACGTTCACTGGGCATCTCGGATGGGGAGGGGGAGGAGGGGGAGCTGCAGGAGCATTTCCCAAAGCAAGTTGGGCAGTTAGCTGTGCTACTTGCTGTTGCAGAAGCTGATTGGCCTGCAGTATCTGCTGTAACTGCTGCTGCAGCTGTTGGTCCATCGTGGGTTAACGATGGAGTATGGGGTGACGAACAAGATGATCTGTCCCCTGTCACAGCCAGTCGAGGGTTAAGGAAACACTTTGGAACGCACCCAGGTCTTATCTCCCACTTGGCAGCGATAGACACACCGTCTGCCAAGCGACTTTATTTTCAAAGTAAAACAGAAAGATAAATACTCAAGAGTCCAAATGTCCGACACTTTAAATCTTTCTCTCAGCAGTTCCGGACGAGACTTTAGTGACTATCCAAGGTTTGCTTTGTTCGTCACAAGGATCCTTGACCACCACCCTCTATTATATAGTCTCTGGGGTGTGGTCCAGTGACTCAGTTCTAATCCCTAGCACGCCTCCTAAGCTGCTGCAAACGTTTATCACGCCTTCGGAGGCGTGCGTCCAGGAATGATGTTTCTTCATCACTGTGATCCGAACCAGCTGTCTCCTCTCCCTCGGCCGGCACTTGAGACAATGCCAGAGGGGAGGGGCCTGGAGAGGGAGGCCTGGCTGACTCCTCTTCCTCATGCTCGGAGCTTTCTTCCTCCGATGGGACAGGCTCAGAGGGCGGGGCCACAACAGACGGCTCCTTTGGAGAATTGGTTTCGTTTCTTGGAAAGACACCTCCTGCGCCCTTCCCCCCCTTCGCCCCCTAACTGTTTCCCACCCGTTTCTTATGGCAGCTGAAGCAGTCAAAGCGGAGGCTGACATTCGGCCCCTCTGCAGAAAAGACGTTAGTCCTGGAATAGAAAAGAAGAAAGGAAAAGAGAAAACAAAATATATACAGGAATTAAGGTTTATCTGGGTATTTGGTATAGAATTGCTGTGCTTTCTTTGGGGCCGGACATCCCGTTTATTCACCCATTCAGCTTGAGACAAAGGGAAATGTTTCCAGGCCACCAGATATTGCACTTTACCATGGTGTTTCCTAGAGTCTAAAATTTCCTTAACTTCAAAATGTTGCTCCTCCTCTATGAGTATGGGAACTGGAGGGGAGCTTTGGTTCGGCCTTAGCGGAGACGAGTGTTCAGGTTTCAACAAGCTAACATGGAATACAGGGTGTATACGTCTCAACATTTTTGGCAACTCTAATTCAACTGTTACTGGATTAATCAATCTAATCACACGAAATGGACCCACATACTTGGGACCAAGCTTTTTTGACTTTTGGGAAGTCTGTAAGTACTTAGTGGAGAGGTAGACTTCATCACCCACTTTATAGACGTGTGCTGGGGACCTTTTCTTATCGGCCTGCGCCTTATTGGCTCGGTGTGCCTCATCTAATGCTTTTCGAGTTACTGCCCAAGTGCTCCTTAATTGTTCAATCCAGTCCATCAAGGATGGGTTCTGGGGATCATCTTGTGGTAGCTCAGGGATCGGTATGAAGTCTTGGCCCGATGCAACCTTAAACGGAGTGAACCCAGTGCTACTGTGTATGGAATTATTATATGCCACTTCTGCAAATGGCAATAAGTCCACCCAATTGTCTTGCTGGTAATTTACGTAACATCTCAGGTATTGTTCTAAAACCCCATTGGTCCTTTCACAAGCCCCATTTGTTTGGGGGTGGTGACTGGAACTTAGTCCCTGGGCGGAGCCTATCAACTTCAAAAACTCCTTCCAGAAGTTGGAAGTAAACTGTACACCCCTGTCCGAGATTATTCTTTTTGGAGCTCCATGTAGTCGGTAAATCTGACGAATAAACAGTTTTGCAAGGGTTTTTGCTGAAGGGATCTTTGAACAAGGGATGAAATGCACTTGTTTGGAAAACAAATCCGTCACCACCCAAATGACAGTACACCCTTCACTCTCTGGTAGGTCCACAATAAAATCCATGGATATTTCCTTCCACGGGGCATTCGGTCTAGCCACACTCTGAAGTAATCAAGGTGGCTTCCCTGGAGACACACACTGGACAGCTAGCCACATATGCCTCTATGTCCTTCTTGAGTGCAGGCCACCAAAACTGTCTCTTAACAAGATGTAGAGTTTTAACAAATGCAAAGTGTCCCGCTGCCTTGGCGTCATGGGCATACTGCAATACTGTTACTCTTAAACTGGCCGGAACATACAATTTTGCCCCAATCCAAGCTAGTCCATCACGGAGTGTACATTCATTTGAGTGGTTGTTAAACCACTCGTCAGTTCCCAGAGCTTCTCGTAATTTTTGAATCAAATCTCCCGAGAGTTCTGGCTCGGCTTTTGCCTGTGCTCTGGTAGTAACTGGTGCTGCCAATTGTGTTGAAGGGATAATAGGCTGAACTACTTCCTTCTTGATGCTGTTGTACTGAGGCAATCTGGAAAGTGCGTCTGCCATGAAGTTCTTTCCACCAGGAAGGTAGCGTAGAGTGAAATTGAAACGATTGAAATGTTGGGCCCAACGAGCTTGCTTTGGGGACAGTTTACGTGGTGTTTTTAACGCCTCCAAATTTTTGTGATCAGTCCAAACTTCGAAAGGGTGCTTTGCTCCTTCAAAAAATTGTCTCCATGTTAACAGTGCCCATCTCACTGCGAAAGCCTCCTTCTCCCATATGGCCCATCTCCTTTCCGTTTCTGATAGTTTACGGGACGTGTAGGCACAAGGTTGTAGTTCCCCTTCTGCATTCTTTTGCAAGAGTATTTCTCCCACAGCTACGTCGCTCGCGTCAGCCTGTACTACAAAAGGCTGTTCCATGTCTGGGTGTTTGAGTACTGGTTCAGCCGCAAACAGCTGTTTCAACTTTTCGAATGCGGCTTGACACTCCATAGTCCATTCAAGTGGTTTCAAGGGTCTTGGTTTTACTTCACCTTTTGTTTTCAGAAGATCTGTAATTGGCAGCGTGATTTTGGCAAACGAGGGGATAAACTGTCTATAAAAGTTAGCAAACCCCAAGAAACTCTGTAGTTGTTTGCGGGTGCGTGGCGCGGCCCATTCCAATACTGCTCGAACCTTCTCAGGGTCCATCTCTATTCCCTCATGCGATATGCGATATCCAAGATAGTCGATTTTGTCTTGGTGGAATTCACATTTAGAAAGTTTGGCATATAGTTCAGCAGCCCTGAGTTTTTTCAGGACAGTTCGCACCAATTTCACATGGTCGGCCATGTTCTCAGAATAGATAAGAATGTCATCCAAGTAGACCAGCACCCCCTTATACAGGTGCTCATGCAATACTTCGTTGATCAATTGCATGAACACAGCAGGGGCTCCTTGTAAGCCAAAAGGGAGCACTCTGAACTGGAAACATCCCAGTGGGCAATTAAATGCTGTTTTCCATTCAAAGACGCCTAGAGAGTGGTTGGAGGGCCAGCCGTTCCGAATCCGACTTGACACTGGTAAGGTCTCATATTAAGACCTACCTAGTGGCGATAAAAGCGGCGAAATCTAGCTACTTTGCCGCTCTTATCGCGTCATCAGATAACCGCCCAGCCGCCCTGTTCAGGGTGACCCGCTCCCTTCTCCATCTGGGAGCGTGGGAGGACCCCTTGCAGGGCCGAGCTGAGGACTTTGTACAGTATCTGGATGATAAAATAACTCAGATTCGGGAAGACTTGGCTGCTGACTGGGTTAGTTCAGACGAGATGACTGAGGCAGGCCTTGAGAGTGTTATCTGGGAGGAGTTCGATCCTGTGGCTCCTGAGGATGTGGACAGGATCTTGGGACGGCTGAACGCCACCACATGTTTATTGGACCCGTGTCCCTCCTGGTTGGTGCTGGCTTCCCGGGAGGTTACACGAGGCTGGCTCCAGGGAATTATCAACGCTTCTTTGAGTGAGGGTGTCCTGCCGGCTGCCTTGAAAGAGGCGGTGGTGAGGCCTCTCCTCAAGAAGCCATCCCTGGATCTGGCTGTTTTGGCTAACTATCGTCCAGTCTCCAACCTTCGCTTTATTGCGAAGGTTGTTGAGAGTGTGGTGGCGCGACAGCTTCCCCAGTACCTGGATGAAGCTGTCTATTTGGATCCGCTCCAGTCCGGCTTCAGACCTGGGTACAGCACGGAAACGGCATTGGTCGCGTTGGTGGATGATCTCTGGAGGGCTCGGGATAGGGGTTATTCCTCTATCCTGGTCCTGTTAGACCTCTCAGCGGCTTTTGATACCATCGACCATGGTATCATGTTGCGCCGGCTGGAGGGACTGGGAGTGGGGGGCACCGTTTTGCGGTGGTTCTCCTCCTATCTCTCCGACCGGTCGCAATCCGTGTTGACAGGGGGGCAGCGGTCGACCCCGAGGCGCCTTGTTTGTGGGGTGCCACAAGGGTCGGTCCTCTCGCCCCTCCTGTTCAACATTTATGTGAAGCCACTGGGTGAGATTATCCATGGTTTTGGGGTGGAGTTCCATCAGTACGCTGATGATACTCAGCTGTACATCTCCACCCCAGACCATCCCAATGATGCCTTGGAAGTGATGTCCCAGTGCCTGGAGGCTGTGCGGGTCTGGATGGGGAGAAACAGGCTTCGACTCAACCCTTCCAAGACTGAGTGGCTGTGGTTGCCGGCGTCCCGGTATAGCCAGCTGACGCCATCGCTGGTTATTGGGGGCGAATCACTGGCCCCCACGGAAAGGGCTCGCAACTTGGGCGTCCTTCTGGACGCACGGCTGTCTATAGAAGGGCATATGACGGCCGTGGCCAGGGGGGCTTTTTATCAGGTTCGCCTGATATGCCAGTTGCGCCCCTTTCTGGATCGGGACTCCCTACGCACAGTCACTCAAGCACTCGTCACCTCTCGTCTGGACTATTGTAATGCTCTCTACATGGGGCTCCCCTTGGGGTACACCCGGAGGCTCCAGCTGGTGCAGAATGCGGCTGCGCGGGGGATTATGGGAGCGACGGGGCGCTCCCATGTGACTCCTCTCCTGCGCGAGCTGCATTGGCTTCCGGTGGACTTCCGGGTGCGCTTCAAGGTGTTGGTGATCACCTTTAAAGCGCTCCATGGCTTAGGGCCAGGGTACTTACGGGACCGCCTTCTGCCACCAATAGCCTCCCACCGGCCAGTTCGCTCCCACAGAGAGGGCCTCCTCAGGGTGCCGTCGGCTAGACAATGCCGGCTGGCAACCCCCAGGAGGAGAGCCTTCTCTGTGGTGGCACCTACCCTTTGGAACAATCTACCCCCAGAGATACGAGTGATCTCCGACCTCCGGACTTTTCGTCGGGCCCTAAAAACTCATCTCTTTCAGTTAGCCGGTCTCTCTTGATTTTATGATTTTATGGTTGATTTTAAATTTTGATATGGATTTTAAATTGATAAATTTTAAACTATGGGCCAAATTTAATTATTTTAAATCTATTTTTAATCGTACTTTATGTATAAATGTTTTATTTTGGCTGTTCACCGCCCTGAGTCCGAAAGGAGAAGGGCGGTATAGAAATTTGAATAATAAACAAACAAACAAACAAATAAATAAATAAATAAATAAATAAATAAATAAATAAATCCCCCTCTTTAATTCTCACCCGGTAGTATGCCTCTCTTAAATCAAGTTTGGTGAAGACTTTTCCCTTCCCTAAGTGGGCTAACATGTCCTTCATGAGTGGAGCATCCGTGTTAATAGTAAAACGCTCATCCACTGGGGTTCTTAGCCTCGGTGGGCCACGCTCCTCCCGCATTTCGAATTGAAGTCTGTCCAGTTGGGGGGACAAACAACGCGGCATGGAAAACTTGTGCTAGGTGACCCTTCTTCCCACACCATCTACAAATGGTGTTTTTATGGCGACACATAGCTCTCGGATGGTTTCCACCGTACCCTGTACACAAGGAGAACAACTTTCAATCCTCTGTCCATCTACGCTCCTTGCTAGCCGCTCTCAACCGATGGACATCATCATGATTATTTCCCTCATCTTCAGTGTCCTCCCGTAATTCCACCTCTCCCTGATGGACGGTTTCCCCCCCTCTAGCCACCAGGGGGCTGCCCGACTTCTGTATCTCTTCCGTCGATCTATTCGATGATTTGGCAGCTTGTGCCTCCTCTACTGCTGTCTGTAGCGTTAACGTTGGTTTCGCCAACAATCGTCTCTGTAACCGAACATCCCGAACCCCACAGACCAATCTGTCATGAAGGGCTTCATCTAAGTTGCTAAATTCACAATAGATAGCTGCTTTCCTGAGGGCCATATAACAACTGATAGACTCACCCTCCGCCTGCTCCCTATGGTAAAAAGCATGTCTTATAGCAATACAAGATGGTCGAGGAGCATAATGTTCCCTCAATTTGCTTAATAATATGTCCCAAGGAACTGTCTGCAGGGGTTGGGGCGCAATGAGGGCCCTCGCCATCTCAAACAATTCTTTTCCACAAATGCTCAAAAAAAGTGCTCGTTTACGATTGTCTGTGATATTTGTATAGTCATTAGTTTCCAATATACAGTCAAAAAGGATTAGATAAGAATCTCACGTCTGTGTTTCAGGATCAAACGGAACAAACTGTGGTGAGTTAGCCATTCTCTTTCCAAAAGAGTCTCCACTCACGCGTGCCTCTTATCTCTATGTTGGCTCAGGGCCCAGCAATTCCTCCTTCATTGTCAATGGGATGTGTGGGAGTAGGAACACAGACGAGAAGCCAAACTTCCAGCAGCAATGTTTATTGCAGATAATGACTCAGTAAAACCAACATGCAATTTCCGGCTGATAGCCCCTTTTAAAGGAAAACTATCAGCCTTTAACCAATAACATTAAAATATGTCCCGCACCTGCGTGGCAGAAGAAAAGTCTCTGCTCACACCTGGGCGGACATAACAGACCTTGTCCCAAGTAGCCTCACAGTCCTTCTCTGAGGTTGCCTATGCTCCGCTTTCTATGCCTTTGGATCGAGTGGGGGAGGCAGCTGTTCCTCATCAGAGGAGATATGCTGCCTATCAGGACATCTGCCTGTCAGCAGCCAATCCTCCCCTGTGTCTGTGAAGGCAGGCAGATCTCCATCTAGTCGACCACCTCCCCCAATGGCTGAGTGTCCTGGGACAGCATCATCCTCAGCCCCTGGCCTCTCCAAACATGCCAAGGGAGACATGCCATCCCTGTTGGATGGTCCTGGTTGCAACTTCTTCTCCTCCTCCTCCGAACGGGCCTCCAATGGGGCGATGACACTATTCCCCCCCCCCCCCCCGCAGGACCCCCTGCCCCAGGACCATGCAGACTAGGGAATTCCAGGCATTTGTCATGGAATATCCTAACAAGATATTCATGCACATCTTTGGCATCCAGCCATGTGAAGTCCTCTGGTCTATAACCCTTCCAAGCCACCAGGTACTGGAAGCATCCCCTCATTCAATGTGAATCTCAAATGCTGTCCACCTCATACTCCGGAGGTCCTTGTGTGGCCATGGGACCCAGTGGCAGTGCAGCGAAATGATGGGGACTGTCTGCTGACACATGCACCAGTAATGACTGATTGAACATCGGCTGGATCCTCATGCTTTGAGGCAAGGTTAGCTGGAAGGAGACAGGGTTGATCATGGCTTCAACAGGAAATGGGCCCAGATAGTGGTGATCCAGTTTTTGGGATGGCCGACTCAAAGGCAGGTGCCGTGTGGAAAGTCAAACCCGATCCCCCATGGCTAGTGGGGGGAACGTCTCTGCGGTGACAGTCAGCAAACTTTTTGTAGTCCTCCTTGGCCTTGTCGAGCTGGTGTTTCACCACTTGGTGCACAGCACAAAGCTCTTGGATGAATATGTTCACTCCGGGCACAGGAGAAACTGATGGGGCTAAGCAAAAGAGGCGCAGATGAAAACCATAACTGGTGAAGAATGGGGTCACTTGGGTGGAGGTGTGTTGCAAGTTGTTGTATGCAAACTCAGCCACCGCTAGAACATCCACCCAGTTGTCCTGCTGTTGATTCACGAAGCACCAGAGATATTGCTCAAGCATAGCTTTCATTTGTTCATTACCTCCATCGGTCTCCAGATGATGGGCTGAGGAGAGACACACTTGGATCTCAAGTTCTTTCAGCAGAGCCTGCCAGAATTGCACCGAGAATTGTGCTCCTCAATCTGACATGATTCAGTCCGGCAGACTGTGCAACTGGAACACATGAATGAATAACTGGGCCATGGACTGAGCCATGGGTAGTCCCGAACATGGTGTCAACATTCCGATGGATGAATCCAACCAAAGCAAGCATGGCCGAGATGATCCAATCTCTTAATACAAAACTTTATTGAGTAACAAAACAAGAACTACAAAACCAAGGTGTGGACCTAGCATGGTGGCCACACCTGCAAATACAATCGAGATATGAGAAAGATGCAAAGACATATGGCTTCTATAAAGAGCCAACAACACTTGACCGGATACTATTAGTGACAGATGAAAAATTAATAAAGAAAAGATATAGCTTGGGCTATCTGCCGCACCAGTTCTGCTCCCCGCGACTCCATTCCGACAAACCTCTCTCTCAGTTGTTCGACTGATGGGCTGTGGCAGGCTGCCAGGTACCTCCACTCCACTGGCTCTTTCCACTCTGCTGCTGCTTTCTCTCTCCATCTTGTGCCCTGGGTGAATGCTGTTCCAGGAGGAAGCAGAGGGAACTCAGCTTTGGACGCCTTCAGCACAGTGGTGAAATCCTGCCGGTTCTGTCTGGCTTGCGCGAACCGGTAGCGGCGGTGGCAAGTGGGTCGGTGAACTGGTAGCGGTAGCAGCGCGAGGCTCCGCCCACCGGGATGTCATTTTTTACCCTCTGCGCATGCGCAGAAGGCTTTGCACATACGCAGAGGGTCAAAAATTGGACCTGACTATGGTCCGCTTGCTCCGCTCGCGCGTGTGCACAGCGCACACACTTCCGAACCGGTAGGGAAGGTAAGTAGATTTCACCCCTGCTTCACCACCACACCCCACCACAGCTCCTCACTTGCCTGACGGAGTCCCCCAGCTGCCACGGCCTCCTCCTGCACTGCTGGCTGTTCAGTTTTCTCCACTTGTCCCTTCGAATGGGTCACCACCATCTGGGTGCCGAAATACACCTGGCCTGCATCCGGGATCTCTTTGGCCAGGCCCATCCTAGACTTGGCCATCTGCTCTCCTTTATGTTCCACCCCGGACATCTTCTCCTGGGTCTTCCCAGCTCTTCCAGAAGTAGCCAAACAGGCTGCAGGAGCCTAGGACTCCTTTGTCGTTTTTAATTTTGGTAGATCTGGTTTAATGTCAACATTCCGACTGACGAACCCAACCAAAGCAAGCACGGCCAAGATTATAATAATAATAATAACAACTTTATTGTCATTGTACGTGTATACACAGTATACCCATACAACAAAATTCACTTAACACCCAAAGACCAGGTCCAACACACATAAGAATCCCCAAACACACTCCCACCCACCACAATTCCCCACCCCTAAACATCCACACAACAGACCAAGTAATTCTGTCCAACAGCTCACTGATGTTGGCCCTTTAGTTCATTGTTGAGTGCAATTATAGCTCTGGGATAAAAACTATCCAGAAAATGTGTGGTCTGAGTTTTAATTGTTCTGTATCTTCTGCCAGAAGGCAACAGTCGAAAAAGATTGTAAGCAGGATGGGAAGAGTCTCTGAGAATGTTATGCAACTTCCTCAAACAGCGAGATTCGAAGATGTCGTCCAGTGCTGGAAGCTGGAGTCCGATTATATTCTGGGCAGTTTTAATGCTTCTCTGTAGAGCTTTTTTGTCCACTACAGAGCTGCTCCCATACCATGCAAGAATGCCGTATGTCAGGACATTCTCAATGGTGCTGCGATAGTAGGACAGAAGTAGATGCTGAGATAGATTTCTCTTCCTGAGCATTGTCAGGAAGTACAGCCTCTTCTGTGCCTTCTTCACAAGCATGTTAACATTCATAGTCCATGAGAGGTCCTCCGAGATATAAATGCCCAGAAATTTAAAACTACCCACCCTGTCCACCTCTTCACCATTTATGTACAATGGTAAATGTACATCTCTCTTCCTCCTGAAGTCAATTATAAATTCTTTAGTTTTTTGGGTGTTAAGTGTGAGATTATTTTCATTACACCACAATGTCAGCCCTTGTACTTCCTTTCTGTAAGCAGACTCATTGTTCTTATTAATGAGCCCCACCACTGTTGTGTCATCTGCAAATTTAATAATTGTGTTGGTGTTATACAATGGGGTGCAGTCATGTGTGTACAAGGAATAAAGGAAAGGGCTTAGCACACAACCCTGGGGGGCTCCTGTGCTTAGTATCAGAGTAGAGGAATGGTGAGATCCCATCCTTACTAACTGTGGCCTATCTGTCAGAAAATCCCTTATCCACAAACAAATCCTCTGATTTATACCCAAATTGGACATTTTAAAAAGCAACCTGTTGGGTAAAATGGTGTTAAAGGCAGAGCTATAATCCACAAATAACAGCCTCGCATATGTCCCCTGTTGTTCCAAATGATTCAATACAGTATGGACAACAAGAGACATAGCATCGTCAGTTGATCTATTACCCCTATATGCAAATTGGTATGGGTCCAAAGTAGATGGAAGACTAGCCTTAATATAGTTCAACACCAGCCTGTCAAAACATTTCATGACAACAGATGTTAAAGCTACTGGTCTATAATCATTAAGGGATACCACTACTTTTTTAAAAAAGTTTTTTATTTTTATTTTTTATCAACATATTCAAATATACAGTCTTTTGTCCATCATTAATCATTATTCATTCATCTTATTCTTTAACTTCCATTTGCTAATTAGTTGTTCGAGTCTGCTCTTCTACCATCTCCTTCCTTTATTTTAATACAACCTTTCGTTTTCTTCTTCCCTTCTCTCTCCTCTTCTGTCTCTCTACTTTCCTCATTCCTCCTCTCCTTCCCTTTTCTACTTCCTCTCCTCTTTCCCCTCTCCTCTCCTCTTTCCCCTCTCCTCTCTTCTTTCTCCCTTTCTTACCCTCTCTCCTCCTCTTTCCCCCTTCTTTCTTCCCCTCCTTTTCCCGTTCTTCTTTTCTTCTCTTCTCACCTCCCAACTCTTCTCCTTCCCCCTCTCTACTCCTCTCCCCTTTTCCACTCCCTTGTTGTTCCTTTTTCAATTCAATCTGAGATGGTATTCGAGCAGCCCCGATTTCTATTCACATACATTCAAATACAATTCTCGCCGCCGTTATTACATGTATTATCAAATATGTGTGTTATTTACTATACTTCTCTGAAAGAATACCCAACAGGAACAATTCTGGTTTTAAGTCAATATGTTGCTGTATCATTTTCTCTAGCCATATTCTAATCTTTGCCCAATAGTTTCTCACTTCTGGACATGTCCACCACATATGATAATGTGATCCCGGCATCTGATGACATTTCCAACATTTAGCTGATTTATCTTTAAACATTTTTGCCAATCTTTCTGGTGGCATGTGCCATCTATAAAACATTTTATATAGGTTCTCTTTATATGCTGTGACCATTGTTAATTTATAATTTATTTCCCATAGTTGCCGCCATTTATCTAACTCAATCGTATGTCCAACATTTTTTGCCCATGCTATCATTGTTTCTTTGACTTGTTCTTCTTCTAACTTCACTTCAAGTAAATAACTATACAATTTCCTAATCATTTTTTCCTCAGTTCCTGTGAGTATCTCATCCAATACTGTCATTTCCAAGTAAAAACCATATAGCTTTGCATCTTTTTCATATCTCGATTGTATTTGCAGCTGAGTATACCACTCCATTTCAATCCCTTGTTCATCTAATTCTTGTTTCATTTTAAATTCCCCTGTTGCTGATAACATGTCTTTATATCTTATAATATTTCTCATCTTAATAAGATTTGGATGTACAAATGCTTCCATTGTTGAAAGCCATATTGGTATTTTCAAATAATGTTTCTCTCTAATTTTTTCCCATACTAGTAATAATGCATTTCTCACATAGTGCCTTTGAAAATAGCTATGCATCTTGTTCTTCCCATACCATAAAAAAGCGTGCCAACCCAGTTGTAGATCATGCCCCTCTAAAGTTAATAGTCTTGTGCTTCTCAACACAATCCATTCTTTTATCCAAGATAATGCTGCTGCTTGATAATATAGTTCCCAGTTTGGTAATCCAAATCCTCCTCTTAGTCTTGCATCTTGTAACATTTTCATATTAATTCTTGCTTTTTTCCCCTGCCATATAAATTTCAATATCATTTTATTCAAGTTTTCAAAATATTTCTTTTCCAATTTCATTGGTATTGTCTGAAATAAGAACAACAGTCTAGGTAATATATTCATCTTAATTATTGCTATTCTTCCCATTAATGAAAGTTGCAATTTTCCCAAATCTGTTTCGATTTGGCCTGTCAACTTATAATAATTATCTTCTTTGATCGTTGCACATTTTGCTGTTAATTGTATTCCCAAATATCTTACTTTTTTAGTAATCTGAACGTCTAATTTCTCCATTAATTCTCTTTTCTGTTTCTCTGTGATATTTTTCACCAATATCTTTGTTTTATCTTTATTAATTTTTAATCCTACCACTTCTCCATATTCCTCTATTTGTTCTATCAGTTTGGGTCCTACTTCTAACGGCTCCTCTAGAATAAACACTAAATCATCCGCAAATGCTTGTAATTTATATTCTTCTTTTTTAATTTTTGTCCCTTTTATCTCCTCATTTTGTTTTATATTTCTATTTAACACCTCTAACGTCAGCACAAATAACAATGGTGATAGAGGACATCCTTGCCTTGTTCCTTTCATAATATTTACTTTCTCCGTCATATCTCCATTTATTATTATTTTTGCAAATTGCTTGTTATAGATTGTCTCAATCATCTTTATAAATCTCCCCCCAAATTCCATAATCTGTAATTGTTTTGTCATAAATTTCCAATTCACATTATCAAAAGTTTTTTGCGCATCTAAAAACATCAATGGCATTTGTTTTTCTGGGTGTGCTTCATAGTATTCTAAAATATTCAGAATCATTCTCATATTATCTCTAATTTGTCTTTTTGGTAGAAAGCCATTTTGATCTACATGTACAAAATCGTTTAACAACCTCTTCAGTCTATTCGCCATTATTGATGCAAATATTTTATAATCCGCATTTAGCAAAGAGATCAGTCTATAGTTTTTAGTTTGTTGTAAATCTGCATCCTCCTTCGGTATAAGAGTAATATACGCCTCCATCCACGAGTCAGGTATTTTTGCATTTACTAAAAGGTCATTAAACACTTCCAGCATCATATTACTAAGCACATCCTGGAAAGTTTTATACAATTCTGCTGGTAATCCATCTGGACCTGGTGTTTTGCCATTCTTCTGTCTTTTGATGCTTTCTATCACTTCCATCATCGTTATTCTTCCCTCTAGAGCCTCTTTATATTCTTCTGGTATTTTTTGGTAAATTAGACTTTTCTAAATATTGTATAATCTTCTCTTCTGATACTGTCTCTTGTTCATAAAGTCTCTTATAATATTTCTGTACCACTTTTTTCTTTTCCTCATTTCGGTAACATATCTGTCCTCCCATATCTATTAGTTGATTAATTAGTTTTTTCTCCTTCTCCTTTTTCATTTTATATGCCAACCATCTACCTGGCTTATTAGCATTTTCAACAAAGTTTTGTTTAGACATCTTTATTTGATAAGCCAAGTCTTCTTTTTCAATTAAGTTCATTTCATGTTTTTTCAAATCCATTTGGTTTTTAATCCTCTTGCTTTGCGTATTTTTTGTAATTCCATCTCCAGTTCTTTGTATTCTTCTTCCAATTTTTTCTGTGTTTGTCTTTTCTTTTTATTTCTTTTTCCCAAATAGGTCATTGCCAACCCTCGAATATATGCTTTAACTGTATCCCACACATTTTGCAATGAGGTGTCTTCCTTTCTGTTTTCCTTAAAAAAGAAACCTAATTCTTTCTCTACAGATTGTTGAAACTCTTTTTCATTTAATATTGTTTGATTCAGTGTCCATCTTAATCTCTTTCTTTGTCCCTTCCATATAATTATAATTGGATTATGGTCCGCCCAGATACTTGTTTCAATGCTTATATCTTGTACATTCGCTACTAAATCAGTTGACATCCATATGATATCTATTCTGGACCATGACTTGTGCCTATTTGAATAAAAAGTTTACTGCTTTTCTTTCAAATGTCTTTCTCTCCAAACATCTTTAATGCCTATTTCATCTACCATTGTGAGAAAGGAGTTTGGGAGCATTTTTCTAGGTTTCTTATTAACTTTTGTTGTCTTATAGTCCCAATCTACTTCCCTTATCGCGTTAAAGTCTCCCATTATGCAAATATTGTCAAATTCAAATTCTATTATTTTCCTGTGCAATTTTCCATAGAATTCTTCTTGTTTATCATTTGGTGCATATATTGCCACCAACAATATTTGTTTATAGTTCATTGTTACTTCCACCATTAAAATCCTCCCTTCTTCCTGATCTGGTTGTTACCCTAACACGGCCGATGGAATCAATAATTCAGATGAAAGACATTATAGAAGAATATGGTATGGTATCAGGATTTAGACTGAATCAGAAAAAAACCAAGATGATAGTTAAAAATATGACAGTTGATCAAAAGAAGGAACTTGAAAGGAAGGCAGGCTTTGAAATAGTACCAAAGGTGAGATATCTAGGAGTTCAAGTTGCAGATTCAAATATAAAACTGTTCCAAAATAATTATGAGGTGTTGTGGCGAAAGGTACAAAAGGATATGGAAACCTGGAAAAAACTGCAGCTGTCTCTACTTGGAAGAATAGCAGCAGTTAAAATGAATGTTCTACCTAGATTTTTATTTTTGTTTCAAATGATTCCGGTGCTTAAAAGTGATAAACAGCTGATGGAATGGCAAAAAGGAGTGAATAAGTTTGTTTGGAATGAGAAAAAGCCAAGAGTTAAATTGAAAATTATGCAAGATGTTCGTGAAAGGGGTGGTCTTATACTTCCAAACCTACAATTGTACTATGAAGCAGCAGCGTTGACACAAGCAAGTGATTGGTTTGGAAGGACAAAGACTGGAATATTGAATATAGAGAGTTATGATCTTGAATTTGGTTGGCATGCATATTTATTCTATGAAAATAAAGTGGATAAAGTATTCAACAGCCATATGCTTAGAAACTCCTTGATGAGAGTATGGAAGAAGCACCGGTTCAAATGGGATTATAAAATACCGTTGTGGTTGGATCTTGGTCATATCATACGGAATATAAATATAAAGTCACTCGGGGGGGTTTTATACAAAGAAGTACTTTTTAATGATGGGGGCAGATGGCAATTAAAGACATTAAACACACTGTTGGAAGAAGGGATTAATCTAACTTGGTTACAGTATAATCAACTTCAACTGAGATGGAGAGAAGATAAAAAAACTGGTTTAATGTTGCATGAAGAAGAATTGGTTAGACAGATAAAAGATAGAGGCCTAATGCATATCAAGAGGGTTTATAATGTTTTGTTAGAAAGAGACTCAGAAAACGAATTGGTTAAAGATTGTATGATAAAATGGGCACAAAATTTTGCAGAACCAGTTATGATGGAAACGTGGGAAAAATATGGGTTCAGAATGTTAAATTTACGCAGTCACAGAATTTGAGGGAAAATTTTTATAAAATGTTTTATAGGTGGCATTTAGATCCTAAGAAATTGTCATGCATGTATCCTAATGTTCAACCAAAATGTTGGAGATGTGATTGTTTGGATGCTACATATTATCATATATGGTGGACTTGCAAGAAAGTGAAGGCTTTCTGGATAAAAATTTGGTGGGTTATGCAAAATGTTCTGAAGAAAAAACTCCAATTTTCTCCTCAATTGTTTTTATTGGGCATAGTTAAGGGTTTTTCAATGGGTGAAACAAAATTGATATTGTATATGGTGACAGCAGCTAGGTTACTGATTGGTCAATATTGGAAAAGGGATGTTTTGCCTACTATTGAAGAATGGACTTTGAAGGTGGCCAGTTTTGCAGAAATGGAGAAGATATCAGCATACTTAAAAGACCGGACTCAAGAGATTTATGCAAGGGAATGGAAGAAATGGATAGATTATGTGCAGAATAAATATCAAACTAGGAAGTACCAGATAGCTTTTAGTTGAATGTTGTGTAGAAATGTATAGTATATAGGGGGTAGAATAGTTTAATGTCATGCAGAAATGTATAGTACACGGGGGGGGGGGGGAATAGAAGGGTGGTAAATTATGATATAATATGATTTGGATTTGGATTTCACCTTGGGGAAGTCATGGGAGGAGGGGAGGGTTAGGGAGGGTTAGGGAGGGAAAGGGGGGGAAATGGGAAAAATTGTATTTGTAAAACTTTTTCAATAAAAAAGAAATCCTCCCTTCTTCATCAGCATATATTTGTTTAGGTTCTAGTCTCTTTTTAATGTATAATACTACGCCTCTTTTGCTTTGATGTGCCAATGCGGTAAACAAATCGCCCAATTTTGGATACTTTTGGATATAATAATAATTTTTTGTATTGCTTTCTAATATGAACTTCTTGTAGGCATACAATGTCCATTTTTAGTTTTCCCAATTTATTAAAAGTTCTTTTCCTTTTTATCACCAAATTCAAACCATTAATATTTATTGATATTACTTTGGTTTCTTCTTCCATATTTTACTTGTTACTAGTTTTTGTTGATCTTGTCGTTCTTATGTCTCTTTGATCCTTGGGCTCTTTTGACCTTGCCCCCTCTCTTATTGCCTTTTCTTCTTGTTCTTTTGTTGTCTCTTTTCTTTGATCTTCTTTTTCTTTCACCGCTTCATCTTGGACTTTAATTTCTTTTTCCTCTCTCAATCTTTGTTCTTCTTGGGGCCCCAAATATTGGTCATAAAATAATTCCGCTTTCTCTATCGAGTCCAGTCTATGTCTTTGCACTTGCCAATAAACCAATATTCTTTCTGGTATCAACCATCTAAAATTTACTCCTTTTTGGATTAAGAGTTTTGTCAGAAATTGATATTCTCTCCTCAGATCTCGCACTCTTCTGGGTATCTGTTTCAACACCACAATCTCTTTGTCTTTATATTTTATTGGAGTATTTCTTGCTACCTGTAATATTTCTGTTTTTATTGCTTTCCTGGTAAATCTTACGTGCACCTCTCTTGGCAATTTATTTCTCATTGCATATCGAGTATGCACTCTGTATATCTCGTCAATCCCATTTAATATCTTTTCCTTGGGTTCCTCCACCACTTCCGCCAGTATCTCCACCATCACTTCTGCCAAGTTCTCTCCCTTTTCTTCTTCTATGTTTTGAAATCTTAAATAGTATTCTGCTCTGTCCATTTCAAGAGAAAGTTTTTTTTCCTGGTTTTTGTCAGCCATTGTGAGTCTGTCATCCATTTCCTCCACTTTTTTTCCTGTTAGATCTGCCTTTTCCTCCACTTTCTGTATTCTTTCTTCATTCTTTCCCATCATCGCCTTAACTTCTTTAAGTTCTCCTTCTACCTTCTCCATTCTTTCTTCATGAAAAACCTGTATCATATTTTTTAGTTCCAATTGCATGGCCATGGTATCCAGTGTGCTCTGCACTGCAGGACTTGAAGCTGGTGTTGTGGAAGGTAACTGCATTGTTGTCTTCTTCATCTTGTCTTGTCTTGTCTATTATAATCCACTGAATTTATAATTCAAATAAAATTTAAATTTATAATCCAAATACCTAATACACCCCATTGAATGGATTGGTTAAAAATAGAAATCAAAAAGCTCCATCACACCCAAAAACACATAGCAAAAGGCCAAAAAAAAAGAAGAAGAAGAAGAAGAAGAAGAAGAAGAAGAAGAAGAAGAAGAAGAAGAAGAAGAAGAGAAAAAAATGAAGCAGCAAAAAACCAAAAATTTCTGATTCTTCAGGTTCTTCTTACCTTAGTCCAATTTTTTTATTTATCATCAAAATTCAAACACTCAAAAAACCAACCAGCCAAAAAGAAAAAAGAGGGGGAAAATACATGGAAAGGAAAAAAGATACAAAACTCAATCCAATCAATGAAAATAGTTCAAGAAAAAAAAAGAAAAGAAAAAAGAGAAATCATTGCAAATGGTCAAATCCTAAGCCAAAAAAGAGGAGGATAAAAGGAAAAATAAAATAAAATAAAAAGAATCAAAAGAGCACAGTCACAAGAAAAAGAAAAAAGAAAAAGATTTCCAAACAGGGCTGTTTATATTGTCTCAGTTGTCTTGTTTTAGTTTCTTTTTCAAAAGTTTCACAAGGCACAAGGCAGAAGGCACCCTATTTCAACTTCTATTAAAGCTATCGATCTCAATATGCAGTTCTTGCCAGACACAGCTGTTTCTGGCGCTGCAAACCACTTTCACTCAGAAAAAAAGTGGGGAAAAAAATAGGAAAAGTATTTTAACTAGTTCTTTCAATAATTTCCACTCAGTTTCATTGATTTCACATAAATCCACAAATCCAAAATTTACAAGTCTTCAATCAGGCTTCCTGTTCTTATTTTCTTGCTCCCCAAAGTAATTTTGTTACTTCATTCAATTCAGTTCTTCCGCTTGGGTCAATCCACTTTCTTCGCTGCTAAACAGCTGAGGGTAGAGAGCTGACACACGCCCCGCTCTCCCCTCTTCTCTTTGCCCCCTTCTCCTTCCTTCAAGTTGTTTCCCAGGGTTTATGCAAAGAAAACTTCAAATCAGAAAGCAAAAAGAGAAGTCGGCTTTCTCACCCAGATGAATCCACATCCGTTGCCTCTCCGGTCCCGCTGTGACCGCCCCGGCTTTGTTGCGGCTCATTCAATGGCCGCTTTCTAGATCGTCTGGTTGAAGGGCTACTTCTAGTCAGCCAGGGAATTACAATTTCCCTGCATTAGCCAGTCTGTGCCCTTCTTGCTCACCATCCCTCCGAGACAGTTTTTGGTCAATAAAGGCCCCAAACAACTTCGATATCAACGTTTTCTCGGGAGCATCCAAGAAAAGCATTGTGCCGCCGCGACGCTGGCCACGCCTCTCTTGGGGATACCACTACTGTCTGCTTAGGGACTAGCACTATAATGGATGTCTTCAGGCAGATCGGGATAGAGCACTGCGACAGGGATAGATTGAAAATATCCGTGAACACTCCAGCTAGCTCTGCAGCACAGTCCCTGACAACTCGTAACATGATTCCATCAGGCCCAGCTGCCTTCCGGATATTAACATTTTGGAAAGCATGTCTCACATCAGAGTTCTGCAGTAGAAGTGGTTGTCTATCGATGGTAGATGTTAATGGTGTACGATCAGTGGTAGATGCTGGAATGATGGTTGTTCCTATTTAGTTTAGTTTAGTTTAGTTTAGTTGATTTGTATACCGCCCTACTCCCGAAGGACTCAGGGCGGTGAACAGCCAAGCAATAAAATACATAAATACACAAAATTTAAAACCAGATAAAATCAAATTAAATCATTTTGGCCCAGACAGATAAAAACACCCCAATAATTTAAAAACAGATTAAAATTTACATATTAAAAGAGGGAGGAGATTAGGCCAAGCCCTCTTGATGGAATAAAAAAGTCTTCACAGCGCGGTGGAAGGTGCACAGATCCAGAATCCTCCGTATCTCTGGGGGGAGCTCATTCCAGACGGTAGGTGCCCCCACAGAGAAGGCTCTCCCCCTAGGGGTTGCCAGCCGACACTGTTTGGCTGACGGCACCCGGAGGAGTCCCTCTCTATGAGAGCGTACTGGCCGGTGGGAGGCTATTGGTGGTAGTAGGCGGTCCCGTAGATAACCAGGTCCTAAGCCATGGAGCGCTTTGAAGGTGGTAACCAAAACCTTGAAGCGCACCCGGAAGACCACCGGGAGCCAGTGCAGCTCGTGCAGGAGAGGTGTCACATGGGAGCGCCATGACGCTCCCATTACCACCCGCGCGGCCGCACTCTGCGCCAGTTGGAGCCTCCGGGTGCTCCTCAAGGGGAGCCCCATGTAGAGAGCATTACAATAGTCCAGGCGGGAGGTGATGAGGGCATGAGTGACCGTGCGTAACGAGTCCCGATCCAGAAAGGGACGCAACTGGCGAATCAGGCGAACCTGATGAAAAATCCTCCCGGTCACGGCTGTCAGGTGCTCTTCTAAAGACAGCCGTGAATCCAGGAGGACACCCAAGTTGCGAGCCCTCTCCGTGGGGGCCAATGATTCGCCTCCAATAGTCAGTGATGGCGTCAACTGACTATATCGGGACGTCGAAAACCACAGCCACTCAGTCTTGGATGGGTTGAGCCTGAGCCTGTTCCTCCCCATCCAGATCCGTACGGCCTCCAGGCACCGGGACATCACTTCAAGGGCATCGTTGGGGTGATCCGGGGTGGAGATGTACAGCTGGGTGTCGTCAGCGTACTGATGGTACTCCACCCCGAAACCACAGATGATCTCGCCCAGCGGCTTCACATAAATGTTGAACAGGAGAGGCGAGAGGACCGACCCTTGCGGCACCCCACATATGAGGGGCCTCGGGGTCGACCTCTGTCCCCCTGTCAACACAGACTGCAACCGGTCAGAGAGAAAGGAGGAGAACCACCGCAACACAGTGCCTCCCACCCCCAACTCTTCCAACCGGTGCAGCATGATACCATGGTCGATGGTATCAAAAGCTGCTGAGAGATCTAACAGGACCAGGACAGAGGAGCACCCCCTGTCCCGAGCCCTCCAGAGATCATCAACCAACGCGACCAATGCCGTTTCCGTGCTGTACCCGGGCCTGAAGCCCGACTGGAATGGATCCAGATACGTCGTTTCATCCAGGTGCTGGGGGAGCTGTTGCGCGACCACACTCTCAACAACCTTCGCAACAAAGCGAAGATTGGAGACCGGACGATAATTTACCAACATTGCCGGGTCCAGGGAAGGCTTCTTGAGGAGAGGCCTCACCACCGCCTCTTTCAAGGCGGCGGGAAAGTCACCCTCACTCAGCGAAGCGTTTATAATCCCCTGGAGCCAGCCTCGTGTCACTTCCCGGGAAGCCAGTACTAACCAGGAAGGACACGGGTCCAATAAACAAGTGGTCGCGTTCAGTCTACCCAGAATCCTGTCCACGTCCTCAGGGGTCACAGGATCAAACTCATCCCAGATAACATTCTCAAGACCTGCCCCTGTCTCTCCCCCTGAGACTACACAGTCGGAGTCCAAATCTTCCCGAATCTGAGTGATTTTGTCATACAGATACTGAACAAAATCCTCGGCTCTACCCTCCAAGGGGTCCTCCCGTGCTTCCTGGTGGAGCAGGGAGCGGGTCACCCTAAAGAGGGCGGCTGGGCGATTATCTGATGACGCAATAAGAGCAGCAAAATAACTACATTTCACTGCTTTTATCGCCACTAAGTAATTCCTAATGTGGGATCTTACTAGTGTCCGGTCAGATTCAAGAAGACTGGCCCTCCAACTACTCTCTAGGCCTCTTTTCCGGTGCTTCAACTCCCTCAGCTCCTCGGTAAACCAAGGAGCCAATTGAGATCGGCGCCGGGTCAGAGGCCGCAAAGGCACGACCCGATCCAGAGCACCAGCAGCCGCCCTATCCCAGGCGGAACCATCTTACCGGCTCCACCTCCCTGCGGCGGGGTGCAGCGGTTCGAAAGTCGAGACGAAGGAGAGAGTGATCTGACCATGACAAGGGTTCAGTAACTATATCCCCTATATCAAGATCCCTCAACCACTGTCCAGAGACAAAAACCAGATCCAGCGTGTTTCCCCCTGTGTGGGTAGGGCCATGAATTAACTGGGTCAGGTCCATAGCTGTCATGGAAGCCATGAACTCCCGAGCCATCTCTGACGTCTCACCCATGGACGGCAGGTTGAAATCCCCCATGACCATAAGCTTAGGGGTATCAACCACCACCGCGGCGATGACGTTGAGTAGCTCGGGCAGGGCTGTTGCCACGTGGCAGGGAGCCAGGTACGTGATCAGCAAACCCATCTGATCCCCATGACCCCATTTCACAAAAAGGGATTCACAGCCGGCCGTCTGAGGAACAGTGGCCTCCCTCGGTCTCAGACCTTCTTTAATGATAACCGCTACCCCCCCGCCCCTCCCCTGTGACCTCAGCTGATGGAATGCTTGGAAACCTGGTGGGCACATTTCAACGAGGGGAACCCCCCCTCCTGGCCCAACCAGGTCTCCGTAATACCTGCCAGGTCCGCACCCCCCTCCTGAACAAGATCACAGATGAGGGGGGCTTTATTTACTACGGACCTGGCATTGCACAGCATCAGCCGAAGGCCTGGGTCCTGAGGGTCTATGCAACCTGAGGAGCGAGTAGAGCCTTGGGGGCCGGAGCACGCCACCGCTCATAGACAGCGAGTGCGCACTCCCCTAACACGATATGGCCCCCTGCTCCCGCCATATCTACCCCTCCCACCTACAGTACTGATGTTCAAAAAACTATCCGGACAAGCTCTAACCCCCCCCTCGATCCCGGGTCCCCCATCCCCCACGCCACGCTTCACTGCCAGACCCGACCCTCCCCCTTGTGGGTTATCCCCCATACCCACAGCCCGAATTCCGATCTGACCCTCCCCCTCCCTGGGACCCCTTAAAAATTTGACTAAAAATTTTGTTAGAAAACCCCTCAATCCCCTCGTTTTCACATGCCACCTCTCTGGGTCCCAAAACCCTTCCTTGAGGTGGGTCCTCGATAGTGAGGAGGGCCACATCTGCGAGAAGGGGGAATCTCGCAGCGCAAGAAGATCTGCAGTCGTATACATCTCCAAAATGCAGCGATGGAGGCCCAAAGCTCAGACAGGGGACTTCACAAAAGATGTAACACAGCCAATTGTTCATCGATGTGCTGTTGGTATCTCAACTGTCCTCCCACAACAGCAGGAGGGTCCTAAATTATCTCCTCCAATGGGGGCGACCTCCGGCCCGCCCTCTCACGGTGGAACCCCACGGGGCCGTAGATTGAAAAAGTTCTCCCACAGACAAGAGTCATGATGTAATAGAGGACCCCTCAACAGTTGCATCAGTTTGGCTGACCATGGTCGGAAGAAAGATTTATCAATCTATCAGTCAGTCTATGAGTCACGCCAGGGGCGAAGATGGAAAATCCTTGGCAAAGTCTTATACTCAAGATCATATTTGAGTAAGTCCCGATGAAAAAGGGAAAGAAGGGAAGGGGAAGAAGGAAGAGGGGAAGAAAAGGGGGGGGAGAGAGAAAATTCCCTCAATTAGGGCGAATAATAAGCCCATTTAGGCAGACACAGTACCTGGGAGGGGGAGGAGAAAAGGGCTGGTATCTATGTGACGGAAAACTCCTCCGTCGCCCCCCAGCCCTACATTCCTCAGATAGTTCAGTTCTTCCGAGATAACAAATCCAAACCCCAGCCTCCATTGGATGTCACAGGGGGCCTCCAGGTCCTCTACAGCTGCCAAGATATCCCGGGAGGGGGTCTTTCTTCTCCGGTCCGTTATGCTCCTCTCAGTTTTCACCCTCTAGCAAGCCTCCCTTCTCCGGCAATAGGGCCTGAGAACAGCTCCAGTACTTCCATGGGGTGTGCCATGGCCCAGTTTAATGTTGGGGCCGGCCTCTAGGCATGTCCAGGGGCGAGGGAGATCTCAAAAACCCTCGTCCCCTCCGCTGACTGACCCCCCCGCTGCCAGCAAGCCACATCTCCATATCTCCGTTCTCCGCTCTCCGCTCTCCGCTCGGCTCGGCTCCACTCTCCCTTCTCCTTCTCCTTCTCCTTCCCAGCAGCGCCGCCGCTCTCCACTCCCCACTCGGCTCGGCTCTCGGCGGCGTCGGAGCAGTGCGGCCACACTCTCCCTCGCCGCCTCCGACTCCGGGGGCGTCCAGGGGCGAGGAAGATCACAAAACCCTCGCCCCGAAGCCATCCGACCGAATCAGGGGTCGCTGATGGTCGAGCTCCCCTGCAGCACCCCCTCGAGCCCCAGAAAGTCCTCCATCCAGCCGCAGCACCTCACCTCATGACTGCCATCTTGCGCATGCAAAAAAATGAAGCTTCAGATTTGTAACTCGCATATATGAATACAGGAACAAATTGGCACAGAAATGTTAAACGTTCCCAACACTGTTTAGAAGAATACTCTAGCTTGGTTTCCTTAAAGAAATGAGTGTTTTATGGTAAGGATCATCTCTTAATGAAACTGCAGAGCATCATGCTATTTAGTCATACAGTTAATTTCAAATTTTAAGAGCTTTATCTTTAAATTAAAAACTGGGAAAAGGTAAAATGAATTGATTGCAATTGTAAAGTGATACATTCCTGTTTTAATTCTCTTCTACAGTCCAAGGCAAGTATAAATGTTAACATAACACTGTTAAATCAAATCTCAATGCAAGAGAATCGATTGCCTCTCTACTTTAAATCTTATAAACTTTCCAAATTTTCATACTAAAATATATTGTTGTATTAATACAAACTACAGCATTATACACTACTGTGTAATAAATAAATATAAAAATAAGACACATAGATATAAAAGTTTTCTAAAACTAAAAAGGTACATATGTCAGTAAGAAGGGTATTAATACTGCCAGGTTTGAAAACATACAGTACAAAATGTTGCACAGATCTAAAAACTAAAACGAAATAATACTGATAGGTTAAAATCATCTAACATTGTCAATAAATGGAGTCCAAAAACTAACTTTTGGAAACATATGAGCCCAATAACATATCTTGTATTTGTCTGAAATAAAGTGAGCCACTATAATAGATTAAAATTTTCCCTTCATAATTCTCTAAGTAAGTAATTGAAGAAGCAACAACTAAAAGTGAAGAATTGAAATGTACCAGAGCTTTTACTTTACTGATGGCTGGATGATTTTGTCCCAAGGTTGAGTTTACTGAAATTTAATACAAATCAACAAATGCTAGTTAGTGTAGGCCACACATTGGAGAAAGGCTGGTTAAAGCCTTCAAAACATTGAGAAATGGCACTTACAGCACACAGGGTCTTACATAAGGTCAAAAGACATTCAAAGCTTCATGTCATATGCTTCATATTTTTTACTACACACTCCAGACACAGTTACAAACACTGATTTTGACAACTTGGCTGTCCTTACCAATATTAACACTGTTAGTCCCTGCAATCAGAACCCCACCACAATCTTTTTTTCAAACTATATTTTCAACCACATGAGTAAGAAACTTCAGTCCTTCTATCAGCTGCTCCCTTAAGGCTAACGATACATTTTAAATGAGAACATGTTCTACTAATAACATCTAAATGTTATAAACTGTTTGGAACTGTGTCATTTCTTTCTGCTTAAGGGAAGTCTGTAGTGCAGAAATTCTCACATTTTAAAAATGTAAAAAAATATTGAAGCAGTTATCAGAATTGTTTCATTGATAAAATATAATAAAGAACATAAATCTCTCCCAATTGTACAATCAAAATATTAAACAACAAAAAATAATACTGATGGCAACAAATTGATGTCCAACACATACCAAAGAAAACATGTTTCCTACAACTTGTTAATCTATTTGCTTCCAGAGTCATCATGTACTTCTAATCTGTTTTAGGTCACAAACTTAAATTTGAAAACTCTGAAAAATTACTAGATTTGAGATTCAGGCACACCTGGATATAAATATATCTTTTATATTTTCTGTTTTTGTTTTTTTTTGGTTACACAGTAATGAACAGGAATCACAGTGCACAGACTACTGCGCTTCCATAAAAAGCATCTAGAATATAGAACAACTTTCATTACTAGTTGAGATTCTTCTTGTACAAAACTTCCTCATCAGTTAAACTTTATCTGTTGCTGTTTCTGTCGCGTAATTTTAAGGATCAGACTCAATAAATGATTCAGGAACGAAGTATTCAAACAAAGCACTATTTATTTACAGTAGGCATTCTATATTCTCTGAATGATCGTAGATAGAAGCGAAGAAGGAGGTGCATGCATCCCCTTTTATATCAATAAGGCGGAGTAAAGGATGGGAGTGGTTACATATGAATATATTAAGGAAGGAAGAATAAATTAACCCCTGATACCCTGTGTATGTACATTTTCTCCATTTGAGAATAAGGCATTTACTTGTGACAAATCCCCCTCTAAATGCCGATTCGATATACAACAATAATTACATTCAGATTCAGAACAATATAAGACTTGTAGTTTTGAAGTTAAATATTTATGTTGTTTAGATTGCAAAGGCTTAGTCAATATATCAGCTATCTGTTCTGAAGTTTCGCAATGGATGGCCTTAATGAATCCATCTTGAGATAATTGCCTTACATGTTTGAATTTGATATCTATATGTCTGGATCTTTGACCAATGGCATCAGATCTAGATATCTCAATAGCAGCTTTGTTATCTTCATGTATGATAAATGGTAATGAAGGATTTTTCCAAACATCTGTTAATAAATCATTAAACCATACAAGATTATTGGAGGCTTTAGACAAACAAACATATTCTGCCTCGGTCGTTGATGTGGCTACTAAATCTTGTTTTCCAGTATACCAGTAGACTGGACAATTATTAAGAAAGAATATATAACCTGAGGTGCTTTTTCTGCATTTAGTATCACCTGCCCAATCCGCATCAGCGTAACAAGTGAGGATGGGCTCTTTAATATTATTGGGTTCCAGTAGTAGGCAGAAGTCTAAGGTGTGTTTTAAATACCTTAGTATTCGTTTAATGGCTTCCCAGTGATACATTAAGGGTTTACCAACATATCTGGATAACAGATTGAGGGGTAAAGCAATATCAGGCCTAGTCCAATTAGATATATACAAAAGGGAACCAATAACTGATCTGTAAAGTGTATTATCTTTAAATTCAGGGGATGATTCATCCATGTTTCTTAAGAAATCAGCCTGCATTGGAGTATCACAAGTTTTGGCATCATTCAAATTACATTTGTTCAGGAGTTCTATAATTTTATCTTTTTGAGAAAGTTTAAATCCTTTTTTGGTTTTACTGATTTGAACTCCAAGATATTTGTTTACTTTTCCCAATGTTTTTAAAGAAAAATGTTCATTTAGTTTTGTTACAAATGTATCTCTTTTCTCTTTATGTTTACCGATATATAAAATGTCATCCACATAAATTAACACAAATTCTAATGAGTCACCTTCCTTTTTAACAAAGAAACAATTGTCAGCAGTTGTGGCATTGAAATTCATAGTTTTGAGTACGTTGACTAAACATTCATACCAACGTTTGCCAGATTGTTTTAGTCCGTACAAACTTTTATTCAATAACCAAGTTTCATTTTTGTTTGTGTATTGGCTATGAGGTGCTCTTACATATATCTCTTTATCGAGCTTTGCGTGTAAATACGCTGTCTGTATGTCATATTGAAAGACATCAAGATTAAGTGCAGATGCTATGACTAAAGCTGTCTTAGCACTCTCAGTCCTTACTGTGGGAGAGTATGTGTCTGTTTAATCCTCAGGATACTTTTGAGCATAACCTTGTGCAACTAATCTAGCTTTATATAATGTGTTGCCTTCTTCCAGATTTTTAATTTTGAATATCCACCTGGTGCCTATAATAGTTTTGTCCTTAGGTGCAGGAGTAGGTGTAAATACATTTAACTCTCGCAAACTGTCCATCTCTTTGGCCATAGCTAATTCCCATTTTTTTCTTTCTTCAATGGGGAGCTTTAATACTTCCTCGTATGTGTTAGGTGTTGATGTTTCATTATTCAAGTGCATTATGTAATCCTTATATTTACTTGGCACCTGATTTCTGTTACATCTGATTGTTTTTTCTGGCTTGCTATCGTTATCGTGTAGATATCTTGCCTCCTTTTTTTGTTCTGGGGTGACTATTTGTCCATGTTTTATTTTTGTTTTCATGTGCATTGTGATTGAGTTCTTCTCTATCTATTTTGTCTTGATGTTCAGTGTCTGTTTTTGTAGTTGGGAATATCTCATTAAGATGTATTTTAGACCAATTGGACTGTTCATGAAATACAGCTGTTCTAGAAATTATGAATCTGTTGTTATTATCAATAAATCTGTACCCCTTTGTGCCTGTTTCGTATCCCATGAATCTAAGTCTTCTGGATACGTTCTCTCCTTTACGCCTCAATTGTTTTGGTATGTGTACATCCGCTGTGACTCCAAATATGTGCATGTGTGTTATTTTGGGTTTTCTATTATACATTAGTTCATATGGCGTTTTGTTTACGATGCTGGACCAAGTTCTGTTTTGAGTATAATTGGAATATAGTAATGCTTCTGACCAGAATTGTTTTCCTAAGCCAGCATCTTCTAATGTACATCTAATCATGGTTTGTAGTGTCGAGTTCTTTCTTTCTACCACTCCATTTTGGAATGCAGAGAAGGGGCTAGATGTGAAGTGTAACATTCCTTTGTTTTTTAGCCATTGGGAGAATTCTTTTGACATGAATTCAGATCCCCTGTCTGTCATGATTTGTTTTATTTTAATATTATGTTGTGTTTCTACACGTTTGTAAAACTCTTTAAATTTTTGAAATGTTTCATCTTTGTGTTTCAAGGTATAGACAAATCCATAACGACTATAGTCATCTACAATAGTTAGAAAATATCGTTTTCTATATGTGATTGATGGGGTTAATGGACCAACTAGATCCATATGTACCAGATCAAAAATGTGATTAGTTGATCTTGTTGCCTTTTTTGGCTTGGGATTAGTTCTGAGTTTTGAGGACTTACATACTGAGCATTCCAAATAATTTTTACAATTTTTTATTTTAACACCTTCAGCATGTTCAATCATTTTTTGTACTACAGGAAAACTAGCATGTCCCAATTTCCTATGTAATATATGTGCACATTCATCGTGGATTGGTTTTCCAATCGTAGGTTTTTTGTTATTGAGTGTGTCATTAATAGATGTGTTTTTGTGATTATGATTTGTTTCATGTTCTTCATTATCACTATTGCTATTGTCTTCATTCTCTATGTTAGTGTCATCTTCCATGTTTGAATCAATATTGTGTAGCCATTTTTCTTCTATGACCAAATATGGTAGACCCCCTTTGATAACCACACTACCCAAATTTGTTTTATTTTTCTCTAGTGTTGCTTTTCCTTTTGAGAATACTATATTTATGTCAGAGTCTCTACTTAGTTTTATTGCACTAAGTATGTTATGAGGTATTTCTGGTATTAATAATACCCCCTCTATTTTCCCTAGACCGGGTAAGTTTACATTTCCTCTACCAATAACTTGGACCTTTTCTTGATTGGCTACCTTAATAACAAATTTATCTTCTATAAAGGAAGATAATATTTTTTGTCATGTGTTGTGTGATTAGTTGCCCCAGAATCAATGAGCCAAGCATTATCCCTTGAATGTTGTATGTTAGTTATATTATGTTTATCTAATCCATTTGAAGATCCAGACTTTCTATCTCTTGAATTATCTCTGCCCCCTCTACGCTCTCTAAAATTAGGTGAGTTTCTATATCTATGTCTATCAATAGACGATTGTCTGTTATGGTATCTGCCTCTATAGTCATGTTTTTGTCTTTCTCTAAGAAATTTAGGACAATCTCTTCTACAGTGTTCTTTGGATTCACAATTATAACATTCAATTGATTCTCGATATTTTTCTTGAAATACCACTCTCTTACTTTGTCTATGTTCTATGTGGGTATTACAGCGGCTTCTTCTTAAATTATCTTCAGCTATTAGCTTATTTGATAAATTCTCTATGGATAAGTATCCTAAATTAATTGTGTCTAAATGTGATATGTAGTTATCCCACGATGGGTCTAATGAATTAATGATAACACTTTTCATTGTTTGATCTGAAATTATCTCTCCCCTTAAATGTAGCTCTGCTCTGATTTTGTTTAGAGATATCAAATGTTCACTTATGGTAACCCCAGGTTTTATCCTAGCTGAGAAGAAATGTTTAGACATCCTTGTAGTGGTCGCTACACTTTCACTATGAAACAATTTAAACATGCAGTGAATAACCTCTGAGACAGTCAAGTTATGCTTAATACTATGGTACATAGCAGGAGATATACTAGATATTAATAAGTAGAATGCTCTGTGGTGCAGGCAGTCCAATTTTAGAGTCCAAGGCCTTTTGGGGGGGTTAGTTATAAAGAATAATAAGTTCTCTTTTAGAAAAACAACCTGAAGTTGTTGACACCATTCCTGCAAATTAATACCATCTATTCTCAGTTTTGGGAAATCATTGGGTAAGTTCTCAATATTATTTGTTCCATTACTTACAACTGGAGGTTGTCCATGATCTTGTAAATGTTGATAGTTGCAGAAAGGTGTGGGTATGCTTGCAACGAGTCTGAATGGCTCTCTCTGTTCTTCATGTCCTCCGTAGTTGTTTGTGTGTGTTTGCACGTGCGCGTTGTTCATTTCTCTTCCGAAGCTGTCAGGAGAGGTCCTCATCGCTGTAGCTCCCTCGCAGTGCTCTTCCTCCGACGACTCGGTCTCTGACTCGATCTTGGGCGTCCAGGCGATGACCGGTGTTTGCTTTCTTTCGCTGGAGCTGTCCTGCTTGAAGTCTCTGACTTCCGGGATCGTCTGCGGCGTGGGAGAGAATTTGCAAGGTCCTCTGGGTTCAGGCGTTGTTGTTCTTGTTGTGCGAATTGAAGTGGGCAAGTTCTGAGGCGTCTGCTTGCTTACTTGTCTTCTTTCTATTCTTCGATCATCAGCTTCCGTTGATTTCTTTGTGATTTTTAAATTTGGGCCAAACGTTGTGAATAGTGTTCTCATGGCTGATTCGACTTTTAGTTCAATAGGGGTTTCTTCCGTGTCTGTATCAGATTCTTCTGAAGAGTAAAGTTTTTCCTTTTTATTTTTTATTCTGTGTAGGGCTCTTCGCGCCAGAGATTTTGAATGATGCATTCTGATTGGCTCTGCTTCACTCATCTTAATGGTCGGTTGAAACCAAGATGGCTGCCATTCAAAATTTTGAGCGGGACCGCTGGTCTTTCTTTTCGTTATTTTTTCTCCTATAGATGATTCGCTCACCATTTTTGGGTCTTTGGGTTCAGCTGTCATGATATTATATTCTCTCGCTGCTCCGCTGTCTTTTAAGATGTTTCGGAGGTTCGCGATGAGATTGCAGTCATCTTTTTGGTTTTTTAATAGTCTCAGTATCTCCGATCTGAGATCGTTGCCTTCTATCTCATTCTCTTCTTGGTCATCGGTTTCATTTATTACCTCTTCGTTGTCTGTGATGTAGTCTTTAGATTCTTTAGTTAATATAGCTGTTGATTCATCGATCATCTCTTGATCTGTTTCCATCTCTTTATCGTGTGCCCTGGTGTTGGGTCTTTCCTTTTTGTTTTTTAAGTTTTCCTTCTTAGGCATGTCTATTTTTTTATTGAGTCAGTTTAACCATCCTCTGCTACCAGCTTGTCGCGTAATTTTAAGGATCAGACTCAATAAATGATTCAGGAATGAAGTATTCAAACAAAGCACTATTTATTTACAGTAGGCATTCTATATTCTCTGAATGATCGTAGATAGAAGCGAAGAAGGAGGTACATGCATCCCCTTTTATATCAATAAGGCGGAGTAAAGGATGGGAGTGGTTACATATGAATATATTAAGGAAGGAAGAATAAATTAACCCCTGATACCCTGTGTATGTACATTTTCTCCATTTGAGAATAAGGCATTTACTTGTGACAGTTTCTGACATTATCTCCTCTTTTAATATGACTTCTGGTTTAATACTATTTCCTTCATCTATGGCTTCTTTGTGCTTCATGCTATCTTCAGTTATTTCCTCCTCCTCCTCCTCTTGTAATTTTCCACATTCTTTTTCTTTTTCTGATCCCTGCATGTCTTTGTGTTGCTAGTTTGGTTATCCTGGTTAGGCCCATATATAAGAGACTGTAGACTTTCTTGTAATAGTAATATTTATTTCTTTTCTTCCTCAGGAACACAATTAGACAAGCACTAATCTGGGAGGAGCAAGAACTTATATACAGAGAAGGCGGGGCTAATGGTAAGTACTAACCAATGGTAAGTGACACAATGACATCACATAATGACATATACACAATCAAACATATTTACATATTTACAGATATCAGGTTAGGTATTTTCATCTGTAACAAATCCCCCTCTAAAATACCTAACTAATGGTGGGTTATTAAGATTATATATGTACATCAAGTTTGGAAGTCAAATACACATGTTGTTTGGTTGGTAATGGCTTAGTGAGGATATCAGCAATTTGTTCACTAGTATCGCAATGGACAGCCTTAATAAATCCTATACTTGACAGTTGCCTTACATGTTTATATTTTATATCGATATGTCGAGATCGTTGACCTATTGCTTCGGAAGCTGATATATCAATTGCTGCCTTATTGTCCTCATTGATAATAATTGGATAAACAGGTTCATCCCACACATTGGTTAACAAGTCATCGAACCAAGTTAGATTGTTGACCGCTTTGGATAAACAAACATATTCGGCTTCCGCTGTGGAAGTGGCAATTAAATTCTGTTTGCCTGTGTACCAGTGCACCGCACAGCCATTTATAAGAAAAACATATCCAGAAGTACTTTTTCTGGTTTTTGAATCAGTAGCCCAATCAGCATCAGCGTAGCAGGTCAAAGTTGGTTTTTCAGAAATGAATGGTTCTAAGAATAAGCACATATCAATGCTAGACTTTAGATATTTTAGAATCCTCTTAATTCCTTCCCAGTGGTATGAGTTAGGATTGCTTACATGTCTTGACAACAAATTTACAGCAAGGGTGATATCAGGCCTGGTCCAATTAGATATGTATAATAAGGACCCAATAATTGATCGATATAACGTGTTATCCTTGAATGGTTCGTACTCATTATACACATTCCTATAAAAATCAGTTGACATAGGAGTATCACAAATTTTTGAGTTAATTAAGTTACATTTTTGTATGAGTTCCATAATCTTGTCTTTCTGAGATAATTTGAACCCCTTATCTGTTTTGTCAATTTGGACTCCTAGATACTTATTTACCTTTCCCAATATTTTTAAGTTGAAATTTTTGCCTAGTTGTTCAGCGAAATTATCACATTTAATTTTGTCGTGTCCAAAATACAATATATCATCAACATAAATCAAAACATATTCAATAGAATCATTATTTTTTTTTGTGAAAAAACAAAAATCAGATGAAGTAGCTACAAAACCCATATTTTTAAGTATCTTTGATAAGCACTCATACCACCGCTTACCGGACTGTTTTAGTCCATAAAGGCTCTTGTTTAATAGCCAAATTTCTCCCTTTTTTGTATCCTTTCCTGGGGGTGCTTTCACATAAATTTCTTTATCTAGATCAGCGTGCAGATAGGCTGTCTGCACGTCAAATTGATATACTTCCAGATTTAAGATAGAAGCTAACACTAGTGCTGTTTTCACGCTTTCTGATCTAACGGTTGGGGAGTAAGTGTCTTCATAGTCATCCGGAAATCTTTGGGCAAAGCCTTGAGCCACCAACCTGGCTTTGTATAGGAATTTACCATCCTCTAGCTCCTTGATTTTATAGATCCACCTAGTGCCAATAGGGGATTTCTCAGTGGGCAGGTCTGTTGGTGTATATACATTTAGTTCTCTCAAACTATCCATCTCTTTTTTCATTGCTTCCTCCCACTTACTTTTTTCTCCTAGGGGTAGCTTAAGTATGTCATCATATGTGTTAGGAGTCAGGTGTTTAGCTTGGATAGACAGTACGTAATCATCTAATCTTTTAGGAATTATGCCCCTATTGGATCTAATGGGCCTATTCTGGGGATGTTCATCGCTATGCATATACTTAGCTTCTTTTTCGGTTAATTGATCTACTTTCAAAGTGGGGTGTCCTTTTTTCCATTCATCATTAACTATTACTGGGCATTTGGTTCTGTTAGTAGATGTGGATTTGGGGTTCGTATCTGATGTGTGATGTTTTGCGTGCGTGTGTGTAATATTTTTTGATTCTGGGTAAATTTCATTGAGATGTAATTTTGACCAGTTCATGTGTTCATGAAACACGGCAGATCTGGATACAATGAAGTGATTATTTTTATCAATGAAGCGATATCCCTTGGTTCCTGATTCGTACCCCATAAATATCAGTCTTTTGGATACCTTCTCTCCTTTGCGCCTTAACTGTGAGGGCACATATACATCAGCAGATACACCAAATACGTGTAAATGCCCAATTTTTGGTTTCCTTCCATACATGAGTTCGTATGGGGTCTTATTGATTGTGCTGGACCATAAGCGATTTATAGTGTAATTGGAATAATTAAGGGCTTCAGCCCAGAATGACTGGTTTAAGCCAGCATCATCTAACACACATTTAACCATGGTTTGTAGCAAACCATTCTTCCTTTCAGAGACTCCATTTTGGAATGGGGAAAATGGACAAGATTTAAAGTGCAATATTCCTTGTGATTTTAGCCAAGTTGAAAATTCGTTGGATAGGAATTCCGACCCCCTGTCAGTCATTATTTGTTTGATTTTGGTATTGTGTTGTGTTTCTACCATTTTAAAGAACTCCTTAAATTTTTTGAAAACCTCACTTTTGTGGTTAAGGGTGTATACAAAACCAAATCTACTATAGTCATCGACTATGGTCAGGAAGTATCTTTTTTTGTATTTAATTGAAGGTTTTAATGGGCCTACTACATCCATATGAATTAGTTGAAAGGTTGATTGTGTGGTGCGAGTGGCTTTTTTGGGTTTTGGCTTGTTTTTAATTTTGGAAGAGTTGCACACAGAGCATTCTAAGTAATTTTTACAGTTTTTTATTTTTAAATCTTCGGAACACTCTAACATTTTTCGTATGACTGGAAAGCTCGCGTGTCCTAGCTTTCTGTGGAGTAAGTGACTACAATTATCGTGAATAGGTCTTCCATTGTTTAAATTTTCAGACATATTAGTATCAGTGTTTGATGCATTCTTATCATTATTTTCATCATGGCTATCTGAATTTGGTTTTTCGTTTCTTAATTGATAGTTTGCATAGACTAGTTCGTTATCTTGTGGCAGTAGGTATGTTAGTCCATCATTTGTAAATAGTTTACCTATGTTTCTGTTGTTCTTAGTCATGAATACCTTTCCACCTCTGAAAGTGGTTTCTATTGCATTGTCTATGCTTAACTTTAGGGTTGCCAATATGTTATTTGGAATTTCGGGCACAAATAGTACCCCCTCTATTTTTCCTATACCTTTTATATGCGTGTCTCCTATTCCTCTCACTAGGACTCTATTTTGGTTTGCTACTTTAATATAATATTTCTTTTCAGTGAAGTTACTTAATATTTCTCTATTATGAGTTGTATGGCATGTGGCTCCTGAATCTATGAGCCAGGTGTTGAGTGAATCAGATATCAAAGTGTTATTATTTCTTATTCCATATAGTGATCCTTTCTTATTTTCTCTAGGGTTATTTCTGTATGTTTGTCTTTCTCTAGAGTGTGGTGATTCTCTTCTCTTATACCTGTAATCTGGGGAGGTTCTGTCTAAAAAGTGTATTCTTCTATCCTTGTGTTTATATGAGTCATTGTATCCTATATTCTTGGGGCAGTCTCTACTCTGATGTCTTTCAGATCCACATGTGAGACATTCATGTGGGTATCTGTCTCTGGCCCTGAAATCAGTCCTTCTTTGATTTCTACCTTCTCTTTGTTGTGTATATCGCTCTCTTCTAAGTCTATCTTCAGTAATAAGCTTATTGGTAAGGTTTTCTAAAGTAATTTGCTCTATACTTAGGTTATCTATTAGTGTAATGTAGTTATCCCAGCTGTGATCTAATGAGTTAATTATAATGCTTTTCATGGTGTTGTCAGAAATGGTTTCTCCCCTTTGAATAAGGTCTGCTCTTACAGCGTTTAAATTCAATATATGCTCACTCATGGATGTATCATGTTTTAGTTTGGCAGAATAGAATTCCCTAGAGATTTTTGTGGTAGTGGCTACATTTTTGCTATAGAACAGTCTGAATAATTTTTGATATACTTCAAATACAGTTAAATTATGCTCTATACTGGGGAGTATACTTGGGGAAATAGAAACAATTAACATATAGTATGCTTTGTGATGGAGGCAGTCTATTTCATAGGTCCAAGGCTTATTTGGTGGGTTATCAATAAAAAATAAAACATTTTCTTTCATATATACAATCTGTAAACACTGATCCCATTCCATTAAGTTGCTTCCATCTAATTTCAATTTTATAAAGTCTGGAGGTATTGTCCCTGAGTGTAGTGAGGTGTTATTCATGTTTAGTAGCTGTCCATGGTTTAAGACCTTAGCATACTCACAATAAGGTCTGGGGATGGTAGATGTATGTCTGTATTTACTTATCTCTATGTTGTCTTGACTTGTATCTATGTTTCCTTTTTCCTTTTCTGCAGGCTCTTTCTGGGCATGCTCAGTCTTCATTTTCTTCCAGCAGTCGGCGAGGGAGGTTCCTTTGTTTGCAGCTCCCGGGGTGATGTCCCAGACGGCCTTCCGTTGTTCTGTTTTGTCTCCGGAGGGCCTCTGGTGGCTGGAAAATGCCTGGGATGCTGCTCTGCTCGTCGTGGAGTCTCCGGAGTTGCGAGGATCGGGGGAGAAGACACTGGAGGCTTGTCGGCCATTTTCTCTGCCGCTGTTGCCAATGGAGCCGGGTTGCTCTGCGAGTCGCTCTTCGGTAGGTGAGTATGATTGCCAGCGCGTCTTTCTTCGGGTGGCTAGGTCTTTGTTTAGGCAGTCTGTTTCTTTTTGGCTTTTTGCTGATGGTAGTTTAGAATTTTCTAATTTATTTCCTGATAGTTCGTTTGGTATTTTTAGTTTAGTCCCGAGTGCTGCAGTCAGCACTTGTATAGCGTTGTCTATTTCTACTTCAGTAGGTTGAGTTTTGCTTTGTTTAAATAATTGTTTTTTATTTGTTTTTGGGCTCAGGTAGTCATCTTCTTGGTAGTTTTTGTTTTTTATTTCGTAGTTTGAGGTTTGGAATTCTTTTAGTAGTTGGTCAGGCATTTTAGAGGTATTAGGTGGGTAAGATGGCTGCCATAAAAAAGGCGGGAAGCTGTCGCCATCTTTGGTGTCGTTTTTGAAGTTAGGGGTTGAGTTTCTTACCTCGTAGTTTTCTTGTTTGTTATTTTCGTTATCTGCTGCTGTTCCGTGGTCTTTTATCATGCTGCGGATTTTCACAAGCAGATTTGATTCGGTTGTAGTTGTTTCTATTAATTGTAGTATTTTTCTTTTTACTTCATCTTCTTTGTTTGGTGTTGAGAAGGGTTCTTCTGCTTCAGCTAGTGGTTGTTCGTTTTGCGTTAGCTGTTCATATTCTTGAGATTGCGTTTGTTTCTTCATGTTTTCAATTGGTGTATATACGTCAGGGGTCAGCTGGGCTGCCATTCTTTTTGTTGTGTATCTGGTGGCAGGTCTTCTTTTTTCTTTTTGTGAGTCTTGCATCTTTATGTTTGGTTGGGCCTACCAAACCATCCTCTTGCTACCAATTTGTTGCTAGTTTGGTTATCCTGGTTAGGCCCATATATAAGAGACTGTAGACTTTCTTGTAATAGTAATATTTATTTCTTTTCTTCCTCAGGAACACAATTAGACAAGCACTAATCTGGGAGGAGCAAGAACTTATATACAGAGAAGGCGGGGCTAATGGTAAGTACTAACCAATGGTAAGTGACACAATGACATCACATAATGACATATACACAATCAAACATATTTACATATTTACAGATATCAGGTTAGGTATTTTCATCTGTAACACTTTGTCTTCAGCTTCTTCCTCTTTTTCACTGTCTTCCTCCTCTCTTGTGATGCTTTCTCTCTCATCAGAGTCAAGCTTTGAGGGAGAAACTGCAGCCCTTGCATGCTCATTCCCCAAATGCTCCTGTGTGGCTCCTTCTGGTTCTGTGCTGTCATGTTCTTCAGCTTCCCTTTTACAATAGGAGTAGCGATGATTCATGTGCTGAGAGTAAGACCCTGAGTGAGAAAAGCGTTTGCCACATTTGTCACATTGATAGGGCTTCTCTCCAGAGTGCAGACGCATGTGTTCAATTAAATGATGCTTATGTTTAAATGCTTTTTTGCAGATTCCACACTCATGAGGTCTTTTACCTGAAAAATAGAAATAAGATTATTTCCAAACTCCCCAAGGTATATTTTGCTTGAACTGGATCTTGCTTAATGCATCTATACTGCTGATTTTTTTAGGGAAATCTGAAAGACAAATTGGTTCACCAGAAGTCAAAAGTGGGGTACCATTCTCAGCAACTATTACAAGAGGTCCATTTTAGATTTCTCATCACAAACATTGGAACGTGGTGAAAACTGTTGGATTTGCTCTTCTTGCAGAATGTAAATAGGGTTTGGTGATTTGTAATTCCATCACATTTGGAAGGTACCACACTGAGATTAGCAGACTAAGTTTTCCAGAAATTCTAAATAAGAATCTGTGAGAGTGTATATTTTATATGAACAGATATACATACAACAGTTAGCAAGTTATTGACTCTGTTTTCAGACAACACTCAGCAAGTTCAGGATTGCATGTCTTTTAAAAATATAGCTGAGAGATTTCCTCTTATAATGAATACTGGCATGAACTAATCATTGGCCAATCAATGATAAAAGGGAAAGGGAAAGGTTTCCCCTGTCCAGTCGTATCCAACTCTAGGGGGCAGTGCTCATCTCTGTTTCTTAACTGAGGGAGCCAGTATTGTCCAAAGACATTTCTGTGGCCATGTGGCCAGCATGATTATATGCCATGGTGCATGGAACATTGCTACCTTCCCACCGAACTGGTACCTATTTATCTACTCACATTTGAATGCATTCGAACTGCATGCTTTCGAACTGCTACGTTTGAAGGCTCAAGGTTACTCAGTCTTCCATCCTTCCGAGGTTGGTAAAATCAGATTGTTGGGGGCAATATGCTGACTCTGTAAACCTCTTAGAGAGTGCTGTAAAGCACCATGAAGCAGCATATAAATCTAAAGTGCTATTGCTAGGTTTGCAGGAGCTGGGGCAAGTAACGAGAGCTCACCCCATCGCACAGCACATGGAACTCGAACCCGGGCTGTCAACTTTCCATCTGACAAGCTCAGCTTATGATAATATCTAATATGAGACTGGGTGTTACACTACACTTCATACTCCTGTGTGGAATTCAGACATAAATTAGAATTGTGCCATGATCCACCTTTTACAAAAGGAAGTCTTGTGCAAGGAGAGATGCTTCTACTCTTTGTTTTGTTGCTTCTGACATTTTAGGCTCATTTTCGTAATCCTTTCCTTGCTTTAGATGTGAATGGGTCAGACATGTGAACCACAAATGTGGACATCCCAGTCACATCTCTGTTATCCACAACAGCTCAAAAGTTGCTTCATCTCTGTCTTAACAGAGAATTTACTTACAATATTCTCTCTAAAGTGTAATTACAGTTGATACAACATGTTCCATTTTTGAAAATGTTTCAGACTAGCAAGGAAAATGTCTTTGCAGCCCTCTGAACCTATCATCAATGCAAATGTGTATCTGACAAAGTCCTGCTCAACTGAGGCCAATATGGAACAGCAGGAACTATTTTCTGACACAGAGATGCAAGTTCCCATTTGAGGTTACCACCTGTTACACATGCTTATACCAATATGTGAAGCGGTATAGATTTATATACCGCTTCACAGTGCTTTACAGCCCTCTCTAAGCAGTTTACAGAGTCAGCATATTGTCCCCAACAATCTGGGTCCTCATTTTCCCGACCTCAGAAGGATGGAAGTCTGAGTCAACCTTGAGCCGGTCAGGATTGAACTGCTGGCAGTCAACAGAGTCAGACTGCAATACTGTATTCTAACCACTGCGCCACCATGGCTCTTATCTTATGCCTGCTGTTGTAATTGGACCTGAATTAAAATTGTGGTGACTTAATTTCGTGTTCACATACCTGTATGTTCATATTTATGCCTTAAAAGTGAACTACTCTTCTGGAATATTTTGTCACACAAATCACATGCATACATTCCAATTTCTGTCTTTCTCATCTTCTTCGGTAGTGTAGAATCAGAATCATTCTGATCCTCTACATTTGATCCTCTTTCTGAGCTAGTGTCTTGTCTTTTATCCTAAGAAATCAAGAAACAGAATTCTTAATCTGTTAAAATATAATGTTGTTAATAGGATGTAAAATAAAAAGCATAATAAATGTTTACTGCACATTGGTCATTCATTTAATCTCAACTGGGACATATCCATCAATATTTTTTGAAGGCTGGAAGGCCATGAATATATGCATCTCAGAATAAGAGATATTTATGTTCAAGACTAGCCCAATAGACAGACCACTCATTAGCATAGAGAATGCTAGTGTAAAATTTAAAAAATTAAGATTTTGTAAGAAAAAATATCTAGAATGAAAAATGATGTAGGCAGCTTCATTAAATCCTCGTAAACATTCATAATATTCATGCTACAAAGATCACTTGTATGACAGGTGGTCCTCAATTAGTAACTGTCTTGTTAAAGGACCATTCATAAATACAATGGTGATAAATGGTGCATAGTAAAAAAAATCATTTCCCCACGAATGTGCAATTACACTCAAATTTCTGTTTCTGACAACAATGCACATCCGACTGAGAATAATGCTAGTGTTGCTGCACAACTTTATCTAAACCAAGTATCTTTGCAGCCCCCATCATGTGCTTTGCTTAGCCTGTGTTGCTTAGCAACCATTTTGCCAGAACCAATTGCAGTTGCTAAATGAGGACTACTTGTATTTTTTATCAGCTTTTTCCAATCTATTGTAAGAATTACAGTTTAACTCAAACGTTTAGGCACCCCCTGGTCAAATTGCAAGTTTCAACAAACCTCTAAGCTACCACAACCTTCTGCAAATTTGAATTAATACGTACTAATCATATGCGTTTGTTTATAAATTCAAAATAAGAATAATCATTATGATAGGCACAGAGGTTTGAACATATTTTCAGTCAATATTTAGTAATAATTATTTAGCAAAAAAACAAAACAAAACCCAGCACCCAAATGTTTCTTGTAGCTAGCTATGTGTCTTTCTGTTCTTGCTTCTGGATTTTTTTACTCACTCTTCCTTACAGAAGTCTTCTAGCTCAGAAATATTCTTAAGTCTCCTTGCCTGTACTGTATGTTGAGCTCTCTCACAGATTTTTGGTAGCATTCATGTCTGGGTTGTGAAAGCCATTTCAAAACATTTACCTTTTTTCTGTAAGTAGTTCATGGTTGATTTGGAGATATATTTGGGATTGTTGTCTTGCTGAAATAATCCATTTTATTTATTTATATATATATATATATTTATATATATATATATATATATATATATATATATATATATATATGTTTTCTGAGGTTTTCGCGGGTGTTTGTATGTAGGTCTTTGGTTATTCGGGTTTTCTCCCGCGTAAAATTGGAGGTTTCTTGGCAACGTTTCGACGAAGTCTCATTCGTCATCTTCAGGCTGGTGTTCTCGGCTTCGTGCTTCTAGGAGCAATGTGTGTGATCGCAGCTGTTTCTTCCTTTTAACTGCCAGTGGGGGTGTGAACTGATTGGGTGGGAGCTTGGCTGTGTTCTGATTGGGCGGAGGTGTTTTCTGATTGGTTGGGGGTTTGGCTGTGCTCTGATTGGATGGGGGGTTGGCTGTGCTCTGATTGGCTGGGTGTGTGTTCTGTTTAGGTGGGGGCTTGGTTGTGCTTGGGTTAGTCTGAGTAGCAGGGGGATCTGTGTTGCTGTTGTTTGGCTTCGTGTTCGTGGCCGTGCCACCTTTTCATGGTGGGTGTCAGTCTGCTTCATGTATGGATTGGAGGGGTTTAAAGTGGCTAATGATGCAGCTGTAGTCTGGCTTCTGGTCCGGGGTCGTGCCTCATCATCAGTGTGGGTTTGGGTCTGCTTTCTGCGTGGATGTGTGGTGGTTACATCCTGTGTGGCTCTCGTGAGTGTGGGTCTGGTGTCATTCTTTGTGTTGGGGACTCGTTTGTCAATAAGGGCGGGTTTCCAAATGGCTGGTAGGCGGGAAGTATCATCTCATTTATTCATGCTGTGTGGACGTTTTTCTATCTCGATGGCTTCTCTGATTATTCTGTTGTTAAAGTGTTCAGTTTTGGCGATAGTTCTGGTCTTTTTAAAGTCAATATCATGTCCTGTGGCTTTGAGGTGTTGGACCAGGGAAGAAGTTGGTTCCTCTTTTCTGACTGAGTTCTTGTGTTCTTCAATGCGTGCACTTATTCTTCTGTTGGTTTGTCCGATGTATGTGGTGGGGCAGGTGGGGCATGGGATTTCATATACTCCTTGATTTTCTAACTCAATTTTGTCTTTGGGGTTTCTTAGGATGGTGGATATTTTTCAGTTTGTGTAGAATGCTGTCTTGATGTTGTGTTTGTGGAGGATCTTGCTGATTTTGTCTGTGGTGCCTTTTATGTATGGGAGGAGGGCTTTGCCGTTTTCTTTTTTTTTTTTTTTTATTGAAAAAGTTTTTCAAATACAGATTTTTCCCCCTTTCCCCCCCCTCCTCCCCCCCACCCCCCTCCCCTTGACTTCCTCATAGTAAAACCCAAGTTCATAACAGATTATATCATACTTTACTATCCACATACTCAATCTCCATATACTGACCCTTTCATTTTAATAAGATTATCATACCCCCCGTATACTATGCTATAATAAGCATTTCAAAGTGACATTCTATTATAACATTATCTAATAACTCCTAATTTAAAATAATAATATTATTATATCTCCCAATTTAACAATTTCTACTCGTAGTCTACCCTTTTACTACCCCTCAGACAATATAACATTTCAAAACATACTTCTATTCTAAGTATTCAAAAAGTCCTAATTTAACACTTATTCAGTTCCAGTAGCCATTTCGTTTCCCCCCTTCATTACAAATATTCACATCTAAACATTTCTTTAAAATAGACAATCCATAACCTAACCTTTCTCCACCCACTTTCCTACAGAATTACCATAATTATTCTTAATATCTTTATTCTTCTACCCAATCCCCTAGAAAAATATTCCCTTATGTAAATAAGATCCTAAAAGAAAAAAAAAAAACTTTAAACTTATGATCCATATAGCATCTTCTGGAATATCTTTCAACTGGATGATGAACTCCACCCATGTTAGGGTAACATCGCATCCTTATTCCAACAGTATTTTCGATATCTTCAGTTACCATCTGCCCCCATCAGCAACAAATATCTTCATATTGGAAAAGAAAAAACCCCGACAACCACCCGAGTGACTTTATAATTATATTCCATATAATGTTTATGGAGGTGTCTTTGATCCAGATAATTGGTTCCAACCATCATAATAGGGTAACAACCAGATCTTCTGCGTGCCCCAATCCAATAAGTCTCTTGCCATATAGCTCAGCATACACGTATTTATCCGGAACTCCAAAAAACAAACAAGATATTTCCAACCATTTGGTTTAAGGCCTTTTTCACACCCAATAATTCAGCACTGCAGAGATCTGCCACTTTCCTCAGGATAAAATAAGCCAATATTTTGCCCATTATCTTTTTATATGTTCAGTCCTCTCATAAGTAACTGGCATTACACTGTTGTTTATTTTAAAAGTTTTTATGTTTGTGAGACCTACTTCTTCTTTTCTTAACTTCTTGTGGGTTGGATCTCCATCCTAAATTCCTTTCTGTAGATTGTGTATCAACTATTTGGTTTTGCTGATGTATAACTTGATCCTGTTGGGTTTGCATCTGTGGCTGAGATCTTTCTGGTTCTGTAAATTGTATATCAGCTGATTGACTTACATGCTCGTTTGTGGCTTGACAAATCATTGCATTAGGGTCCGGAACCGCCTCTCTTATATTAGATAATCCAGCTGAGGCCTCTGAAAGAGGATCCAAAAGCGGCTCATCTATGGAAACCTCTTTAATTTGTTGTTTCTTCGTTATTTCCATCTCCTTCTGCTTTTCTTGGGTTTCTATCTCTTGTTGATTTTGCTTTTTAAGTACCTTATAATAGAATTCTTCCGCTTTTTCAAGAGTATTTAACTGATATCTTACTCCTTGATATCTCAATATTATACCCACTGGGACATCCCACCTGTATAAGATATTCTGTCTTCTTAACTCAGTCACCAAGGGCCCAAATTTCTTTCTATCTCTTAAGATCTTAGGCGGCAATTCCTTATATATCCAAATTTTTCTCCCATTCAGTTGTAAAGTAGAGTTAAAGGATTTTTGCACAATATCATTTCTTATCTCTTTTTCTGTAAAGTAAATTACCACATCTCTAGGCAATTGCCTTTGCTTGGCAATCCAGGAATCCACTCTGTAAGCCTTATCAATTTTACTGATTACGTCCCCGTGATGAACCTTTAAGATCCCAGCCAAAACTTGAGCAGATGTTTTTCTTAAGTCATCACTATTATTTTCCTGTAAGCCTCTAATTCTGATCGCAAATTCTGTGATCCTGTATTGCAACATTACAGCCTCTCTTTCAATTCCTTGCTTTATATCTTCTAGATTATAAGTCTCGTGACCAGCTTCTTCTTTAGACTTTACTTCTAAGCTATTATCTCGAATATTTGCTAAGTCCTTTTCAATTCTTAATATTTTATTGTCCAAGTTATCAATTTTCTCCATTTTAGACTCTAGCAATTTAATATTTGTATCCAACTTTATCGCAATTTCTGAAAAACCATTAGTCACTGTTACAATCTTTTGTTGCAAATTATCATACTTTAGTTGTATCATTTCTTTAATTTCCTGCCTTAAATTTTCAAATTTCTGATTCACAGTTTCATAATATTTTGCCATTTCCTCCTGAATAAATTCTTTTAAATTACAACCATTCTGCAGAGTCTGTAGGCTCAGAGAGTGGGGGAGCACCCCCCCCCTTTCTTGTCTGTCAGCTTTTATTAACGCCATCCTTCCAGCAGACTTTTCTCTTTTACCCCCCAAACAAGATCAAGTAATCACCAGGAAGAGAGGAACCTAAAATAACTATTGTTGTTTCAAATTGTAACCAGCGCTGTATATTCCGCAACTTTGTATCTGTTATAAAAAGACTCTTCTTTCTTCTACTTCCCAAGCCTCCGCGGCCATTTTAAAACTTTTTTTTTTTCCTTCTCTTCACTTTAAAATGCTTGTAAATTCATTAAGAATACTTGCGGTTTAGGGTCCCAAATCCAAATCCAAATCTCATATTTTTTTAATAAATCCATCTGTTAAGTTCATTGATTAGTCCGGTTCCAGCGCCTGGCTATGCAAAAGTGCATAGTGCACCCGATGCCTGGAGCGGCGGCGAGGGAAAAAGGGGGAGCGCCAACCTGCTCGTCCCCAAGAGTTTAAAAAGACTCTGGGGACTTCGCAGAGGGCTCTACCCACCCCCACCCGCTCAGACTCGCATTTCCATCAGGAAATGGAGTTTTCCGAGCCGCCTTTCAGATGTAAAGGCGGCTCTTTTACAGGCAACGGGGCGGCGGTCGCAGAGGACCGTCTGGCGGCACCGGAAACCAGACAGGAAGCCCGGCTTTGCCGTTTTCTTGTTCTCTGTCTTGGATTTTAGTGGGGGTTTCTTTTTGGATTAGGTTGGTAATCTTATTTCTTTGGACTCCATTGGATGTTAGTACGTTAGTGAGAGTGTGTAGTTCGGTTTTTAAGTGTTGTTCGTCAGCTAAGCGTTTTGTTCTGGAGATGAGTGTCTTGGCTACGGAGTTGATCTGTGCTGGGTGGTGGTGTGAGAGTGCGTGCAGATAGCGGTTTGTGTGTGTTTTCTTCTGGTAGATGGTGTGTCCTAGGGAGCCATTGGATTTTTTGTAGACTAAGACATCCAGGAAGGGAAGTTGGTTGTTCGCTTCTGTTTCCATGGTGAACTGTATTTTGGGGTGTAGGCTGTTGAGGTGTGTGAGGAAGTTGTCCAGTTTTTCTTTCCCATGTGGCCAGATTATGAAGGTGTCATCTACATATCTGAGCCAGAGTTTGGGTTTGTGATCAGATCAGAGCCAAACACACGCAAGTGTCCCAAATTTGGCTTCCTACCGTGGACCAGAAAATATGGGGTCTGGTTCACAACGCTGCTCCAGGTGCGGTTCAGGGTGTAGTTGACGTAGTGTACCGCCTCCGCCCAGTACGATTCCGCAACCCCAGCATCCGCAATCAGGCTGTGCACCATGGTCTGCAGAATGCCGTTACGTTTTTCTGACACACCGTTCTGCGCAGGTGTAAAAGGCGCTGTACGAAAATGGTGTATGCCCTTGTGCCTTATCCAGTCCTGGAATTTTCGGGACATGAACTCAGCCCCACGGTCGCTCTGCAGCTGCGCGATCTTTGTCTTGTACTGAGTTTCCACATAGTTGTACAATGATTTTATGGCATCAAAGGCTTCAGACTTTTCTGTGAGGGTATACACATGGCCCTACCTCGAGAAATCATCGACGGCAGTGAGGAAATACTGCCTTTTTCCTAGGGACGGTGTAAATGGCCCAACCAAATCAACATGTATTAATTGATATGGGTATTGAGTTTTACGCAGTGACACCTTAGGTATTGGGGCGGCCTTCCTCTTTGCCCACTTACAGATGGCACAGTCCAGAAACATCTCACAATCCTGGAGATGAATCCCCTCAGCGAATTCCCCCATCTTTTTAACCACTGGGAAGCTCGCATGGCCTAACCTCCGATGTAAGAGGTGGGCACATTTAGTATGGAGCGGCTTTCCCACTGACACCCCCTTGGCTCTGGTTGCCTTGGGCGGTGCTGGCACCTTAGGCCCTTCTTTGGGCTTACCTGCCTTAGGTGCCTGCTGAGGCTCGGGTTTCTTGCCCGCATTGGCCTTGGAAGGCCGTGGTGCCGGTTGAGGCGGCGTGGGCGCAACTGCCTCAGTCTTGTGCATCTTTGACAGCCTGTGAGCTGGCTGTGGAGCCTTTCTCTCTCTCTGCGTGCAGGCCCCTTCTGGGGTGGCACCCTGTGAGCTGTCTCCTGTGGCTGGGTACTTGGGGGAGAAATATGGCAAACCATTTATAATGGTAACATTCCCAATGACCCTTTTGTCTTGAGTGACATGACCTCCCCCTTTGCGAAACAATACCTCCACCCTGCCATCATCACATAGCTTGGTTATGCTTAACAGGTTATTGGCTATAGAGGGAGCGTGTAATACACCTTCGATATTGCCCAGCCCTGGTACAGAGACAGTGCTCGCCCCAACAACCAAAGCATTGTTACCATTTGCAACCTTAATGGAGGAGTTAATTCTCCTTAACCTCTTAAAGCCTTGCCTCAAGTTAGCAATGTGAGATGAAGCCCCAGAGTCCAGTAACCAGAGGCCAGTAGGGCCATCAGCCTTTGTGGCAGGGGTGAGGTAACTAGTATACACAAAATTGCCCTTAGCACCACCTTTGCCCCTGCCAGGCCCCCTTTTCTGCCCCCTGCCCCTTCCTTTTTTTTTTTTATTGCAAAAGTTTTACAATTACATTTTCACCCCTTTTTTTCCCCCCCACAACCCACCCCAAACTTCCCAACCTCCCTAACCCTCCCTAACCCTCCCCTGCCCCCCCAGACTTCCACACAGTATACTCATATCAGGTAAAAAAAAAAACCTTAATATAAAGCTTGTATAAAACTTGAACCCCTCCCTCCCCATTACAATTTTTCTTTTTATCTTAATTATATTAAAATATTTCTAATACATTATTTTCAAATAAAGCTATTTGATACTTCCTGGTTTGATATTTGTTCTGAACATATTCTATCCACTTTTTCCATTCCCATTCATAAGTCTCTTGTGAACAGTCTTTTAAATATGCTGAGATCTTCGCCATCTCTGCAAAACTGGCCATCTTCAAAGTCCATTCCTCAATAGTGGGCAAGGCTTCGTTTTTCCAATATTTACCTATCAACAATCTTGCTGCTGTTGTCATGTACAATATCAATTTTGTTTCACCCGATGTAAACCCCTTAACTATACCCAATAAAAACAATTGTGGAGAAAATTGCATTTTTTTCTTGAAAACATTCTGCATAACCCACCAAATTTTTATCCAAAAAGCCTTAACTTTCTTACAAGTCCACCAAACATGATAGTATGTAGCATCTAAGCAGTCACATCTCCAACATTTTGGCTGAACATTAGGGTACATACACGACAATTTCTTAGGGTCTAAATGCCATCTATAAAACATTTTATAAAAATTTTCCCTCAAATTCTGCAACTGTGTAAATTTAACATTCTGAACCCAAATTTTTTCCCATGTTTCCAACATCACTGGCTCTTCAAAATTTTGTGCCCACTTAATCATACAATCTTTAACTAGTTCAGTTTCTGAATCCCTTTCTAACAAAACATTGTAAAGCCTTTTAATATGCATTGGACCTTTCTCTTTTATATGTCTAACCAATTCTTCCTCATGTAACATAATACCAGTTTTTTGGTCCTCTTTCCATCTCAATTGCAATTGATTATATTGTAACCAAGTTAGGTTAATCCCTTCAGCCAACAGTGTCTGAAGTGTCTTCAGCTGCCATCTGCCCGCATCTGTAAAAAGAACCTCTTTGTATAAAAACCCCCCGAGTGACATTATATTTGTATTCCACAAAGTATGACCAAGATCCAGCCATAGCGGTATTTTATAATCCCATTTGAGTCGGTGCTTCTTCCAAACTCTCATCAAGGAATCTCTAAGTATATGGTTTTGAATACTTTATCGACTTTGTTGTCATAAAATAAGTAAGCATGCCATCCAAATTCAAGATCAAAACTTTCTACATTCAGTATTCCAGTCTTTTTCCTTCCAAACCAGTCACTTGTGAGAGTCAAAGCTACTGCATCATTGTTGCAAGATTTTCTGGATCAGACTCAATAAAGATATTAAGAAGTAAAGGTTTAAATATATTTCCTTTTATTTACAATAGGCATTCTATATTCACTGAATATTCACAGATAGAAGCAAGGAAAAGGGTGAAGATGGCTCCTTATATATACAATGGGTGGAGCTATGTGTGGGAGTGATGAGTCATGAATACATTAAGGATTGAAGAATAAGTTAACCCCTGATATCCCATTCATATACTATTTACACATTAGAGAATAAGGCATTTACATCTGACAAATCCCCCTCTAAATGCCGATTCGTTATACAACACCAATTACATTCAGATTCAGGACAATATAAAATATGCAGTTTAGAGGTCAGATATTTGTGCTGTTTAGAAGGTAAGGGCTTTGTTAATATGTCAGCTAGTTGTTCTGAAGTATCACAGTGTATTGCTTTAATAAATCCATCCTGAGACAACTGTCTCACATGTTTAAATTTTATATCTATATGTCTGGACCTTTGTCCAATGGCATCAGATCTAGATATTTCAATAGCTGCTTTATTGTCTTCATGCATGACAAAAGGCAAAGCAGGTTTTCTCCAAACATCTGAAATTAAATCGTTAAACCATACAAGGTTATTTGCAGCTTTGGATAAACAAACATATTCTGCTTCTGTCGTTGAAGTGGCTACTAGTTCTTGTTTACCAGTGTACCAGTAAACTGGACAGTCATTTAAGAGAAAAATATAGCCAGATGTACTTTTTCTGCATAACGTGTCTCCAGCCCAATCTGCATCTGCGTAACATACAAGCTTTGGTTCTTTATTATCACTAGGTTCTAATACTAAGCAGAAATCTAGAGTACTTTTCAGATATCTTAAAATTCTTTTAACAGCTTCCCAGTGATACATTGTTGGTTTGCTGACGTGTCTGGATAATAAGTTGAGTGGTAAAGCGATATCTGGCCTAGTCCAATTAGATATATAGAGAAGCGAACCTATGATTGATCTATAAAACGTGTTATCCTTGAATTCAGGGGAAGATTCATCAGTATTTCTAAGAAAATCAGTTTGCATAGGAGTATCACAGGGTTTGGCATTGATTAGGTTACATTTATTCAAAAGTTCTATAATTTTATCTCTTTGAGTAAGTTTGAATCCCCTTCTAGTCTTATTAATTTGGACACCAAGATATTTGTTCACTTTACCTAGGGATTTCAACGAGAAATGTTCATTTAACTTATTTACAAAAGTTTCTCTTCTCTCTTTGTGTTTTCCTATATACAAAATGTCATCTACGTAAATCAATACAAATTCAACGTAGTTGTCACCCTTTTTGACAAAAAAACAGTTATCAGCAGTGGTAGCATTGAAATCCATAGTCTTAAGTACTTTTACCAAACAATCATACCATCTTTTACCAGATTGTTTTAATCCGTACAAACTCTTATTCAACAACCAAATTTCATTTTTGTTGGTGTATTGACTGTGAGGTGCTCTTACATATATTTCCTTATCTAGTTTCGCGTGTAGATAAGCAGTCTGTATGTCATATTGAAATACATCAAGGTTGAGTGCTGATGCTACCACTAGAGCTGTTTTGACACTCTCTGTTCTTACTGTGGGGGAATACGTATCAGTATAGTCCTCCGGATATTTCTGTGCATAACCTTGTGCAACTAATCTAGCTTTGTATAGAGTATTGCCTCCTTCTAAATTCTTAATTTTGTATATCCACCTGGTACCAATAATTGTTTTATCTTTAGGTGCAATTGCAGGTGTAAATACATTTAATCCTTGTAAACTTTCCATCTCTTTCTTCATAGCTAGTTCCCATTTTTCTTTTTCTTCACGAGGAAGTTTTAACACTTCCTCATATGTGTTAGGTGTTATTGGTTCACCATCCATATGCATTATGTAATCCCTGTATTTATTTGGCATTTGATTCCTGTTGTTCCTAATGACTCTTTCAGGTTTGCTATTGTTATCGTGCAAATATCTTGCTTCCTTTTTTGTCAGTGTGTCTGTCCTTATTTTGTGTTGGCTATTTGTCCAAGTTTTAGTTTTGCTTTTGTGTTTGTTGATATTTTGTTTTTCTATGGTCCCTTCCTCATGAGGTTTTGTTTCTTTGCATTTATTTGGAAATATTTCATTAAGATGTAATTTAGACCAGTTGGCTTGTTCATGGAACACAGCTGTTCTGGAAACTATAAATTTGTTATTATTATCAATGAATCTGTATCCTTTGGTGCCAGTTTCATATCCCATGAATCTGAGTCTTCTGGATACATTTTCTCCCTTTCTTCTCAACTGTTTGGGTATGTGTACGTCTGCAGTGACTCCAAATATGTGCATGTGTGATAATTTTGGCTTCCTATTATACATTACCTCGTATGGTGTCTTGTTTACAATACTGGACCAGGTTCTATTTTGTGTGTAATTTGAATAATGTAGGGCTTCTGACCAAAATTGTTTGCTTAAGCCAGCATCCTCCAATGTGCACCTAATCATGGTTTGTAATGTGGAATTTTTCCTTTCTGCAATTCCGTTCTGGAACGCAGAAAATGGACTAGACGTGTAATGTAGCATTCCTCTGTCCTTTAACCATTGGGAGAATTCTTTAGACATGAATTCACATCCCCTATCTGTCATAATTTGTTTTATTCTGATATTGTGTTGTGTTTCTATGCATTTGTAAAATTCCTTAAATTTTTGAAATGTTTCATCTTTATGTTTTAGTGTATAAACAAACCCATAACGGCTATAATCGTCTACTATTGTCAGGAAGTAACGTTTTCTATAAGTGATTGATGGAGTTAATGGGCCTACTAGGTCCATGTGTACTAAGTCAAAAATTTTGTTAGTTGATCTAGTAGAGTTTCTTGGCCTGGGACTAGTTTTTAGTTTTGTAGATTTACATACTGAGCATTCCAAATAGTTTTCACAATTTTTTATTTTGACACCTTCTGCGTGTTCAGTCATTTTTTGTACTACAGGAAAACTGGCATGTCCTAACTTCCTATGCAAGATGTGAGCACACTCATCATGAATTGGCTTACCTATTTTTGGTTTTTTTTTTATCGTGTGTATCTGTATGATTATGAGATATTTTACATTCATCATTGTCACTGTTGCTAATATTTTCATCATCTGCTTCAATACAATCTTCTATATTTGAATCAATGTTATGCAACCATTCTTCCTTTGTTATCAAATAAGGTAGGCCTCCTTTAATCGTTACAGTGCCTATACTTGTTTTATTCTTCTCTAAAGTCGCTTTTCCCTTTGAGAAAACTATATTAATGTCAGAATCTCTACTTAGTTTTATGGCACTTAGTATGTTATGAGGTATTTCAGGTATTAACAATACCCCCTCTATTTTTCCTAGACCAGGCAAAGTTACATTCCCTCTGCCTAATACTTGAACCTTTTCTTGGTTAGCTACCTTTATTACAAATTTATCTTCTGTAAATGAAGACAATATATTTTTGTTATTAGTGGTGTGATTAGTTGCTCCAGAATCAATAAGCCAATTATTGTTCTCATTTTGCTGTAATTTTGTGTTGTCTTGTTTGTTTAGTCCATTCAGTGAACCAGATTTTCTATCTTTTGAATTTTCTCTGCCCCCTCTATTTTCTCTGTAATTTGGTGGGCTCCTATATCTATGTCTATCTATGGAGGACTGTCTATAATTGTATTTGTTCCTATATTCTGACCTATGTCTTTCCTTTGAAATTTTGGGGCAATCTCTTCTATTGTGTTCCCTGGATCCACAATTGTGACATTTGTATGTTTCATTATATTTTTCTTGGAAAACTACTTTCTTAAAAGGTTTGTGTTCTGTGTGATTGCTAGAACGATTTTTTCTTGAATTGTCTTCTGCTATCAATTTGTTAGATAGACTTTCTATGGATAAATATCCTAGATTGATAGTGTCTAAATGTGACATAAAGCTATCCCATGATGAATCAAGTGAGTTGATAATAACACTTTTCATTGTTTGGTCTGAAATCACCTCCCCCCTCAAGTGCAGCTCAGCTCTTATTTTGTTTAAAGATATTAAATGCTCACTTATGGAAACCCCTGGTTTTACTCTAGATGAAAAGAAATCCTTAGACATTCTTGTGGTGGTAGCTACACTGTCGCTGTGAAACAAATTAAACATGCATTGGATAATTTCAGAAACAGTCTGATTTGGTTTGATGCTATGATACATTGTAGGAGACACACTAGATATTATTAAGTAAAAAGCTCTATGATGTAAACAATCTATTTTTAAAGTCCAAGGTCTTTTTGGGGGACTAGTGATAAAGAATAGTAAGTTTTCTTTCATAAAGACCACCTGGAGCTGTTGATACCATTCTTGCAAATTAATGCCATCAACCCTTAGTTTTGGGAAGTCACTGGGTAAGTTTCCCACATTATTTTGTCCATTACTTACAACCTGAGGTAGTCCGTGGTCTCGCAAGTGTAGAAAATTGCAAAACGGCATGGGGATGCTCGCAACGAGTCTGCGTGGCTCTTTCACCAGTTCATGTCTTCCCGGGTCGTCTGCGTAGTTTCGCGCATGCGCGTTGTCCATTTCTTCTTTGACTTCGTTATGGAAGGTTCTCTCCACCGCGGCTCGCTCGCTTTGCTCTTCTTCAGATGAGTCGGTCTCTGTTTCGGCCTTGGGAGCTCTGACGACGGCGGCTGCTCTTCTTTTCTTTTTGGAAGCGTAGTCACTTGCTTCGGTCTTTGGTGTAGGGCGGAATCGACAAGGCTCTCTAGGTTCGGGCGTCGTCGTTCTCGAAGTCAGGATGGGAGCGGGCAGGTCTTGAGGTATCGGCTTGTTCGCTCTCTTCTTCGGTGTCTTTTTGGTAATTTTTAGTTTTGGCCCAAATGCAGCAAAAAGCGTTTTCATCGCTGACTTTACTTGGGATTTTGTTGAATCATCTTCACTTTCTGATTCTGGCTCTTCCGAGGAGTTTGAATCCTCTTTTTCATTTTCGTTGTCAGATAATGTTTTTCGCGCCAGAAATTTTGAACTGAGCGTTTTGATTGGCTCTGCTTCGCTCACCTTGGAGGCCTGTTGAAACCAAGATGGCTGCCATTCAAAATTTCGCGCGGGATCACATTTCTTCTTCTTCGTAATAGCTTTCTCTGTAGTCATATCACTCACAATTTTTGGTTCTTTAGACTTCTCATTAGTGATGTTTTTCTCTTTCGCTGCTCCGCTGTTCTTCAGCATTTCTTGGAGGTTCGCGATGAGGCTTTCATCATTTTTCTGGCTTTTTAATAGTTTTAATATCTCTGACCTGAGTTCGTTATTCTCTATTTCGATTTCCTTCTGGTCATCGTTTTCATCTATTATTTCTTCGTCTTCAGTGGTGTATTCTTCGGATTCTCTTGAAATTGCGTTTGTGGATTCGTTGATTATTTCTTGTTCTGTTTCCATTTCTTTGCTGTAGGCCCTGGTGTTGGGCCTATCCTTCTTAGACATTTTTTAGTTTTTATTGAGTCAATTAACCATCCTCTGCTACCAGCTTGTTGCAAGATTTTCTGGATCAGACTCAATAAAGATATTAAGAAGTAAAGGTTTAAATATATTTCCTTTTATTTACAATAGGCATTCTATATTCACTGAATATTCACAGATAGAAGCAAGGAAAAGGGTGAAGATGGCTCCTTATATATACAATGGGTGGAGCTATGTGTGGGAGTGATGAGTCATGAATACATTAAGGATTGAAGAATAAGTTAACCCCTGATATCCCATTCATATACTATTTACACATTAGAGAATAAGGCATTTACATCTGACAATCATAATATAGCTGTAGGTTTGGAAGTTTAAGACCTCCCCTTTCTGGGACATCTTGCATAATTTTCAATTTCACTCTCGGCTTTTTTTCATTCCAGACAAACTTATTCAGTCCAGTTTGCCACACTTTCAATTGTTTATCACTTTTAAGCACCGGAATCATTTGAAACAGAAAAAGAAATCTTGGCAAAATGTTCATCTTAACTGCTGCTATTCTTCCAAGTGAAGACAGTTGCAGTTTTTTCCAAGTCTCCATATCTTTCTGCACCTCTCGCCATAACACCTCATAATTATTTTGAAACAATTTCATATTTGATTCTGCAACCTGAACTCCTAGATATTTTACCCTTGGTACAACCTCAAAACCTGCCCTCCTTTCAAGCTCATGTTTACGATCTTGTGTCATATTTTTAACTATCATCTTAGTCTTTTTATAGTTCAGTCTAAAACCTGAGACTTTACCATAGTCTTGTATAATGTCCTTCATCAGGATTATTGATTCCATTGGCTGTGTTAGGGTAACAACTAGATCGTCTGCAAATGCCTTTATTCTGTAATCCTCTTGCCTTATCATTATACCTTTCAGAATATTAGAGTCCCGTATTGTATTTAACAAGACTTCTAGTGTTAAAATAAATAATAGTGGGGACAGCGGACATCCCTGTCTTGTTCCTTTTTCAATTTTAAACTCTGTTGTCAGACTTCCATTAATAATAATCTGTGCCTTTTGCTCTTGATAAATTGCTGCAATCACCTGTATAAATTGATCCCCAAAGTTCATCTTTTTTAAAGTCTTGAGTAGAAAATTCCAGTCCACTCTATCAAAGGCCTTCTCTGCATCCAAGAAGACCAGCACTGCAGGGATCTGTTTATTCTTCTCAAGATATTCCAATAAATCTATTACTTGCCTTACATTGTCCTTCATGTATCTACCCTCAATAAATCCCGCTTGATCATCATGAATCACCTTTTGGATTACTGGCATCAACCTGTTGGCTAATACTTTCGCATAAATTTTATAATCAGTATTCAGAAGAGATATTGGTCTATAATTCTCCGGTTTTTTAGGACCGGCTTGCTCTTTTGGTATCAAAGATATGTAAGCTGTTGTCCATGATGGGGGTATTTTACCCCCTTGTTGAATGTTGCAAAATAAATCTCTAAGTTGTTCCACCATTTCAGCTTGCAAAGTTTTATAATACACTGCAGTCAAGCCATCCGTTCCAGGAGCTTTAGCTGTTTTTAATTGTTTAATTGCTACCATTATCTCCTCCTCTGTTATAGGATAATTCATTCTTTCCTTTTGTTGGTCAGTAATTTTTGTAACTCTTTTATTATCTAAATATTTTTCTATAAGTCCATTCTGCACATCATCTTTAGCATATAGTTTAGTATAATAGTCCACAAAAGCTTCTTTAATTAATTTTTGTTGAAAGATTTCTTTCCCTCCAATATCAATATTATCAATAGTCTGCATACTCTGTTTTTTCCTCAATGTGTAAGCCAACCATCTGCCCGGTTTATTAGCGTTACAAAATGTATTATGCTTCGCATATTGTAAATTTGTTGCAACTTGTTCCGCCATAAGCATTTGGAATTGGTCTTTCAGAAGTTTTATAGCACCAGATATTCTTTCGTCTGTTGGATTTTTAATAAGTAACTGTTCTTTATTCTTTATTTCTGCTTCCAATTCAGATCTTTTCTTTTGTCTAATCAGTCTATGTTTAGAGTTCATATGGATAAGCACCCCTCTCATATAAGCTTTGCTTGCATCCCACACAATATCTATTGGGGTGCCTTTGTCCAGATTTATTTCAAAAAATTCTTTCAAGTGCTTTTTAAGTTCTGTAATATTTTTTTCATATCTGAACAAGTTCTCATTTAATCTCCAAGAACGTCTCTCAGTCTTGCCCGTCTCAATTTCTATCCATACTGGGCTATGGTCAGTCAAAGTTCTTGGAAAAATCTTTGTTGTTTTTGTCTTAACGAGTAAATCATCTGACAACAAAATGAAATCAATCCTAGAGAAGGATCTATGTCTATCTGAAAAGAAAGTATAGTCCAATTCTTTTGGATTGTGTATTCTCCAAATATCTTTTAATTCCAAATCTTCTTTCATGTCGAAAAAGGTCTGCGGTAACCTAATCCTAGACTTCGCCAAACTCTTTTTATCTAATTTGGAGTCTATTACTCCATTCCAATCTCCCATGATTAGAATAGATCTATAGTCCCATTGCAGTATTTTAGTATGTAACATTTTGTAGAATTGATCCTGTTGTTGATTGGGAGCGTAGATTCGAATCAGAAGAATTTGGCCATTTGTTGTAGATAATTCAATTGCCACAAACCTACCATCCTCATCTACTTCTATAGCTTTAGCCGAAAATTTTTTATTTACATAAATAACCACACCATTCTTTTTTTGCAAAGTTGAGGATATAAAATGCATTCCCAATTTGGAATTTATCAAATATTTTTGATCTTGAGCTGTAATATGTGTTTCTTGTAAACAGATTATATCATTATTAAATTGTTTCAAATATGCAAATAATTTCTTCCTTTTCTGTGCTAAATTCAACCCATTCACATTCCAAGACAAACACTTAATCATCATCTTTATCTTCCTGGAGCAAAGAGCAGAATAACCGAATATCATCCGAAAACTTCGATGTTGCTCCCCCCATGGCTCCAGTCTCTTGTGCAGCACTCTTAACTGCCTTTTTATCTTGTCGTTCCTGTTGTTGCATTTCTTTAAGTTGCTTGGATTTTGCTCGAGTTATACGCTGATCCTTAACTTCGATCATCCGAGCTGGGTCCAAAATTGGAGAAGATTCCAGCAAAGGCTCATCCAAGAAACCTCCTTCAGCGCCCTGGATTTCCTCTGTTACCGGCTTAGACTGTTCTTGCAGATCTTGTTGAAGTTGCTTCTTATCACTCTCCTTAATCTCCAAAACTGTGGATGTACGCGGAGATGGTGTTCTTTCTTTAAGAATAGTAGTGTAGAAATGCTCCGCCTTCTCCACAGTATTCAAGCGATGTCTTTCTCCCTTATATCTCAAAATTATACCAGTTGGAGCATCCCACCGGAATGGTATCTGTTGGTTTTGGAGCTCTTTGACAAGAAAACCAAAGTCCTTCCTGGCTTTCAGCATCTTAGGTGGTAACTCTTTATAGACTCCAATTTGTGAACCCCCAACTTGTACAGAAGTATGGAAGGATTTTTGCAGGATGTCATTCCTTATTGCTCTATCTGTAAAGTATATGACCACATCTCTAGGTAATTGTCTTTGTCTGGCCACCCAAGAATTCACTCTGTAAATTTTGTCTATTTTGTAAAAAACCACATCAGGATTAATTTTTAAAATCACAGCCAAAGCCTCAGAAGAGACCTGTCTCAAATCCTGTCTATCATCTTCTCGAATTCCTCGAAGCCGTATAGCGAATTCCATTGCCCTGAATTGCATCATAACAATTTCATTCTCGACTTTGAGCATTTTATCAACATCTAAAATTTTATAATCATTATCTTTCATCTTGGCATTGACTTCTGATTTAAATTCATCCACTTTAGAATCAACTTTAACAATAAATTCTGCCAGGCCAGACGCCACTTCTGATATTTTTTTGGTCACCTTGTTTTGATTCTGTTTCACCATATCTTTAACTTCATTAATTTCCTGCATAAATTCCTGATGTGACTTTTGAAGTTTGTCATCTATCTCCTGTTGAGATTTTTGAAATTTATCATCCAAAATTTTAGAAATAAATTCTTTTAAATCTCCCACATCAAAATCTTTTTTCTGAGTCTGTGTCTGTTGTGCAGGGGGGGGCTGTGTTTTATGGGTGGGAGATCCACCTCCTGTTGCCTTCGCTTCCTGCTTCTTTGAGGCCATCCTGCCACGTAGGCTGGTTTTACTAAAAAGGGAAGTTCTTCTTCCTCTCCCACCTCCACAAAGACTTCTGAAAAAATCCCCCAGATTTAATCAAATAAGAACTAAAGTAAAGCAAAGTCCAGTATTGAAAGGGGAGAAATTTCTCTCTTATTTCTCTTGTTACAAGCGAAGCAACTTCATAACAGTTTAGAAACTTTGTGACAAAGCAAGATGAGTTCAGCAATCCACACTCGCCAGCTCATTAACTCTGAGGCTAAGCGCCATGTTTTTACAGTTCACTTTCACTCATCCGCATTTTTTCACTCAGATTAGAAAGCCAAGAAAACTCTAATATTTGCGATTCCGAGTTTCAGGGTTCAAGTAAAAATATGCTGCTTATTAAGGCTGGTTCCTTTCCTTTCAGTTTGAAGTTTCCTGTAGCCGGCTTGTTCTGCAAAAGCAGACTTGTCCCATGCCGCCCGGAGTTCCAGCAGGTTGAACGGGAGCTGCTCCTGTTCCCTCCCCAGAAACTATTCCCTGGGGGGGTTGCAGGGGCTCAACCTGTGCCCTGCGATCTCTCTTCAAAAATCCTAGGGATTTTGAAGTTTTTGAGCCGCTTCTTAGTCGCGAAGCGGCTCTACAAGCGGCGGGGCTGGCGGAGCTTCAAAAGGCACCGCCGCCGCCGAAGACGAGGAAACCGGAAGTCACCCCTTTGTGGCAGGGTTGAGATAACAAGTACATACAAAATTGCCCTTAGCACCACTTCTGCCCCCACCACGCCCCCTTCTCTGCCCCCTGCCCCTTCCTTGATTGGAACCACGCTTAGGTCCTTGCTGGTAATGGGGGCAGTCCTTCTTCAGATGCTCCTCAGAGCCACAGATGAAACACTTTGGTAGCACGTTAACCTGCTCTGAACTCTGGTGCCTTCTGTTGATGCGATGAGTTGTGGCCCTGATGTACTCTCCCGCATCTCTACGCCTCCTGTCTTCCTCATTGGGCCTCCCTGTGAGGTAGGACAGAGTCATGGCTTCCTTTCTGGTTCCCTCTAGTGAGACAATAAAATTGCCCCAATTTTTGTCCAGGGATGCCAGAATGACAGCGATCATGTTGGCCTCAGTCACGGGGTAGTCCCTGAGCACCAGTTCTGCCCTGAGTGCCTTCAACTTTCCCAGGTGCTCAGCCATGCTAGCCCCAAATTTTAGCTTGGTGTTATAGAACTCCATTGTGAGTCTTGTGGTGGAGCCCAAGTTATCACTATTAAATAAGCTATATAACAACCCCCAAATCTCACCAGCTGTGAGCCCATCTGGAATGCTAGGGTACAATTTAGCATCCAGTGAGCTCAGTAGAGTGGTATAGGCTCTCCTGTGGTACCACTCTCCTTGAGGCCCCCAAGGGAAAGGTGGGGGGTCTAGAACCATTTCTAGGGTCCCCTCTTTTAAGAGACATACCTGTATCTCTTTACTCCAGATGTTGAAGTCCCCCCCCCCAGATGTAGTTTTTCAAAGCTATTCGGGAGTACTGAGGCAGAAGAGTAAATAGGAGTAGAAAATACAGTTGTGTTCTGCTGTCCTTGGTACCTTTGGGAGGATTCCATTGAAGTAAATGGGAGAGGGATCCCTCTTCTGGCGAGTGTAGGTATTTTTCTCTGATTATTTTTCTCCTTTTCAGATGGGGCCAACTGAGCATGCTCAGAACTCATTCCAGCCCCGAAGCCAACGGGAGTGGACCTCTCTCTCTGTGCTTCAGGGCCAGGCCTGGGCCCAGGCCTGTGGAGCTCTGAAGAGTCTTCTGGAAGCCCCCCTGGTACTGGAACACTTACCAGGGGGCGAAGGCTGTAGGATGGGGCCAGAAAAGCCTGAAAATGCCGAGGATCACCTGGAGGGGCCCACCGCTGGTCCTGAAGACTCTGGAGTAGGCAGCCATCTTGGGAAGTGGGAGGCTCGGCTGGAGGCCCCCTGAAGTCATCGAGGTGAGTCCTCCATTGCCTCGGTGGGGGTGTTGGGAAGGCTGGAGCCCCCAAGGGTTCTTCTGGGACTCTCTGGAGGCGTGGGTCATGGCTGGGGGGCTCTGGACTGGACACCCCCCCTCGTTGGTCTCCTGGGGGTAGTGAGGGAGGCTGGCTACCCCCGAGGTTGAGGTTGCAGTCATCGTGGCTTCCAGGGCCGTGACCAGGGCTTGGATTGCGGTCCTGATGCCCGCTGCAGCAGGTGCGGCTGGGCAGACTTCGAGGCTTGCCTGTGGGGGGGGGAGCAGTTTGCATGGTGCCTTGGCTGGCTGCCATCAGTTGCTGGGCCTCGTGGCCTAGCTGAGGCCCACCAAGCCTCGCTGGAGTAGGTAGCCTGGGGGCCGCCATGTTGCTTCCAGTTGGCCCCGGAAGCTGCAGGTCACGATTTGGCGGGAATTTTCCCGCCAAAAGCTCCGGGTCCCCGGGGTCCCCCAGGGTGGCCGGCGCCATGTTAGGGAGCCTCCTGGGTGCTGGGGAAGGACTTACCCGGTGTCCAGAGGCCCCCTGTGCTGGTGTCCCACGTGGCTGGGCTCCTGGCGTCCCTCGGGTTGCTAGGAGCATTCGTAGCAGCTCTCTGCATTCCTCGCCAGTGAGCTGGTCTACGCTGGGGGTTTCCTGGTCCCTGGCTTCCTCCCCGGTGTCCTGGCAGTCCTGGGTGGACTGCTGGCCTTCCATGCTTTCCTCTGTGGCTTGCAATCACAGGGAAGCATGCGAAGGTGTCCCTGGCGTTCCGCTGACTCCTCTGGGGGCATAGAGGTCATCTGTACCCTCCTCTGGATCGAAGCTCGCATCAGGGACTGGTTGCAGGGTTGCCATCCTTGATTGAAGACTTCTGGTCACAATCAGGGATCTCCTGCTATCCATCTCTTGGGGGTTCTTGCTGGAACCTCCAGACATCTTGCTTCTGCTGGCTTGGAAGCGTTGCCTCAAACCATCCTCGGCTACCACTTTGTGAGGGATCTCATGAAGATCGATGGTTCGTTGAGGGCACTTCCAAGAAAAGTCAGCACGCAAGGATGCAATCAAATTAAGTCTTTATTTAGAAGTAAAAGAAGTGTAAAATGAGTTCCCTGGCATTGAGGCATCCATGCCTGGATTGAGCCCATGGTTCAGTCCTGTAGGAATTTAGAACAAGAGCAGAAAGAGCAGCCCCTGTGCAGGGGTTCTTATAGGGGCCCCTGGCTCCTCCCTTACCAATGTGTGAGGGGGCCAGAGGGCCATTAACTCTCCCCAATGGGGCTGCAGGGGCTGGAGCCCCTTGACCCACCAGTGGGATCAAAGGTGCCTCTTTGCTCCCATCTGGTGGCCTTTGAAGAAACTGCCATGGCTGGCACAAAACCACCTAACACTTCAGAAGTTTGTCTGCAATGATCTTTCAGTTCTGTTTTGTAGTTTGGGGTGAATTCTAACCAAGTCTTCTAGATCTTACCTTGATTTCAATTGAACCAAGTAATTTCAATTTCTTAGCAATATTTCACACCAAGAGAATTGCTAGCTGCAAGTGGTTAGATATTTTTATAGCCTTCCCCTGCTTTCTCAGAATGAATTATCTCCATTTTCAAATGCTCAGAAGATGCTAAGAACAACCCATGATTGCTTGAAAAGGGACAGAACAACAATCACAACCTAAGAAGTCAGAAGTGTCAGAGTATTATTTTACCTGTAGAATCATCGCCTCCTGGCTAATCATAGGCCTGTGTCAATCACCTTTTTGGGCCTTATTAACAACTTTACAAACAAAGAAAAAGTAGAACTGAATCAGCCAAAGGGGTGTTCAAACTTCTGCATCTGCCATATTCACTGCTTTTTTTATTTTGAATGTTTAAACAATTGCACATAAATACTAAGTATGTATTCAAATTTTTGGAAATATATATTTATGTCATATTTATTTATTTATTTATTTAACTTGTATTATTATTAAATATTAAATGTTATTAAATGTTATTAAATATTAAAATACATAAGGATCATAAATTTACCATAAATTTTAATTAAAAGGTTATAAAATATTTATTTATTTATTATTTATTTATTAGTTTGATTTATATGCCGCCCTTCTCTGGAGACTCAGGGCGGCTTACAATGCTTTTAAGCAATAGCCTTCATACTTTTTGTATATACCTGCTTAGTAGGGCTTTTGGCCCCCCCAAGCGGTGTTCTATTTTATACAAAGTCAGCTTATTGCCCCACAAACCGGGTCCTCATTTTACCTACCTCGGAAGGATGGAAGGCTGAGTCAACCTTGAGCCTGGTGAGAATTGAACTTGCAGTAATTGCAGGCAGCTAGCAGCTAAATACTACTTTAACAGTAGTTTAGTCCACTGCACCACCAGGTTGTGTCTATCAGCTCCTGTTCATTAAGGGATTCATTAAAACAATTCGATCAAACATACAATTTCCTCATATACATGTGTGTATCAAATTATTTACTATGTCTCCCATAAATTTATTTCTAATGTTCCTATGTAAATTAACTACTGTAGATTTTTTAAAAAGTGATTTAATTCTCTCCTATGCAAGAATTTTCTAATACAGGGATCAGCAGCCTGTGACTCCAGTCTGCATGTACTTCTGAATCCTTTTTCTTTGCCCCTCAAAGCTGTTCTGATCATGAATTCTGAGAGTTTAAATCAATTTCTTGGCATTTTGAGGTAGGGGAAAATTGTAATTCATGCCGTAGAGCAGGGGTGTCAAACTCGATTTTATTGAGGGCCACAGCAGGGTTGTGCTTGACCTTGGGGGGCTGGGGTGGGCGTGGCCAGGGTGGACATGGCCAGCTCGACGTCACTCATGTTGGGGACGTCTGTGGTTGCCCGAGCACTCTGCCAGTGAAAAAGGGCTCCCGAGCTCTGTTTTTCAGCTGCGACGGCCCCCTGCAACCCTCTACCAGTGAAAACGGAGCTTGGGAGTGCTGCCCGTGGCCCTCCCGAGCTATGTTTTCACTGGCAAAGGCACCACAGGCCAGTCTTTCGCTGTTTCCAGGGCAGCCCCGTGGGCCAGATGTAAGCACCCTGCAGGCCAGATCCGGCCCCGGGGCCTTGAGTTTGACACCCCTCTAAAACAATTTTTTAAAAAACAATTTTAAAAAAAATCCCCTCAGAACTCTTTCATAAGCAGATTTGTCATATGTGATGCAGCTTCACCCACTTTGTGACTCTTGGACTTAAAAAAATGTTAGGTGAGTCTCAAGGGTCCAAGCTCTGGACCGACACCAGTAAAAAACGCCACATGCTTGAATTCAAACTGGGTTTATTCAGCCAGACTCTGGCACATAGTGAGTTCATTCATCAGCAAAACAGCAGTTCGTAAAGTCTGTTTGAAGCAAGTCTGTTAGATGCAAATTCAGCGCTGGGAGCGTCCGCCTTTCAGCACCCTTAAATAGGCGAGCAAAGCCTCTCCTCTGTGCTGGCTCTGGCCCAGCTGATTGTTGGGCTGGAACAGCTGCTGTGCGCGTTCCTCGCTTGGTCATGCCTCCATGCCTCTCAGCTGAGCTCCACTGCAGCCTCCGCCACCGCTGCGGCCACCAAGCTGAGCCGATTGTGGTAAGGTCTCCGTCATCCCAGCGCAGCCGTCCCAGTCACCAGTGCTCCGTGGTCACCGCTATGGTGTTCCCAACACCCCCCTTCACCCATGCTCCTTCCCGCCCCAATGTGATAAACCCTGGGCCTCGCGGCTTGACAGGCGGCTCCCCTCTACCAGGGCTGTATCTGGAAAACAGTAAGCAGAAGCAGTGAGTCATCACATTATCACGTTCAGTTCCCTATGTCCCCACCCTGTTTGCTGGGATGCTTTCTGTGAAACCGTGCACGTGACCTGTCTGCATGCACATCTCTCTCTGCCACCCAGGAGGCTTCTGTGAGGGGGTAACCTTTCCAGAGAACCAGGTATTGTACCCGGCCCCGATGTAGCCTGGAATCCAACACCTCATCAAGTTCGTAATGGGTCTTCCCACCCACGTCTATTGGAGCAGGTGGCGCACCTGCGGCCGTCTGGATGTGGGCTTCTCTTACCAGCTTCAGCAAACTGCTATGAAAGATAGGGTGAATCTTACCCAGCAATCGGGGTAACTTTAGGTCCACCATTACCGGGTTGATCACCCGCACAATGGGGAACGGACCCAGGTACTTTGGGCCCAGCTTCCGGAAGGAGACCTTCAGTTTCAGATATTTGGTTGACATAAACACTCTCTCCCCCACCTGGAAAGGCTTCTGTGGAGTCCGGATTTTTGGGTCTCTGCGGCTTTCCGCAGGGCCACTTTCACTGCTCCCCACACCCCCAGCAAGGTGTCTACCCATTTCTTTGGACTGGTTGGAGTAGGGGCCTCTCTTGGGTACTCAGGTATGGGAACGAAGGGGGTATACCAGTGGTGAAATGTAAAATTTGTTACTACCGGTTCTGTGGGCGTGGCTTGGTGGGGGGGGGTAATGTGACTGGGTGAGAGTGGCCAACATTTTTTTTTAACTTTTAAAAGCATTTTTTCTACAACCACTTTGGCCAAAGAGGTTGTAAAAAAATGCTTTTAAAAGGCTCTGACGATCCCAGCTGAGTCAGAGCCTTCAGTAGAAAAAATGGTTTTAAAAGTAAAAAAAAAAAGCCTCTGATGATCACGTGGCTCAGCTGGGCATGCGGTGGGGGGGCAGGGATGTTTGCTACTGGTTCTCCGAACCACCCGCCACCATTGCTACTAGATCGGGTAATCCGATCTGAACTGGGAGCATTTCACCCCTGGGGTATAGCCAGTGCTGCTATGGACTGCATTATTGTATGCCACCTCCGCAAAGGGTACACGACCTGCCCAGTTAGACTGCTGGTAGGTGACATAGCACCTCAGGTAGCGCTCCACCATGGCGTTGGTCCTCTCCGTGGCCCCATTGGTACTTGGGTGGAATGCTGAGCTTAACCCTTGAGATGACCCTAGCATCCTGACGAAGTCCCACCAAAACCTGATTGTGAACTGGACCCCCCCAATCTGAAATTATCCTCCGCGGTACACCATGGAGGCGATATATGTGTACGAGGAACAGTTTAAGTAGTTTCTGTGCCGATGGCAAGCTGGGACAGGGTATAAAATGAGCCTGTTTTGAGAACAGGTCAATGACTGTCCATATGACGGTTTGGCCATTGCTCTCCGGTAACTCCACAATGAAGTCCATGGCTATCTCCTCCCACAGCCGAGTGGGTTTGGCCACGGACTGTAGGAGGCCAGGGGGCTTCCCTATGTGGGGTTTTGCAGTCGCGGAGACCAGGCAGGTTTTTACGTAATCCTCAACATCATGTGGTATTCTGGGCCACCAGAACTGGCATTTGGCTAAATGCAGGGTTTTGAGGAATCCAAAATCTCTAGCCTGTTTTACATTGTGACACCTCTGTAGTACTTGTGTTCTCAGGGATTGTGGTCTCAGGGATACAGCTCACTGTCTTTCCATGCGACCCCATCCCAGTGGGTGAGCAGGGTTTGGTGCTCTAAGAACCAAGGGTCCATTGTGAGTTCAGTTTGCAAACGACAGGTCAGGTCGTCGTCACTTACGACCGGTTGCCGGGTGGAAAGCTGCACAGCTTGTTGCTGTGCTGGGGGACTATTGTACTGTGGCATCTGAGACAACGCGTCTGCCAGGAAGTTCTTTCCCCCAGGGATGTATTTCAACGTAAACCGAAAACGTTGGAAGTACTGTGCCCACTGCACCTGTTTGAGTGATAACTGCCATGGGACCTGGAGGGCCTGGAGGTTTTTATGATCTGTCCATACCTCGAATGGCAGGTTTCGGTGCTATCTTGAATAAACTTCATTCTCAAGCACAAGCTGTCTAATGAAACATTTTATTTTTAAGCATAGCAGAATCCGACATTTCTGACTCAAATTTGCAGCCAAACTGGCCCCTCCTTCCAACCCCCTCCTCTTCCGCTCTCCAGCCCCAACGTCCCATTGGCCATCATACAAATCCATCTCTACATCCCGGCACGTTCTTTTCACAGGAATGCAGCCCCCCACCCTCGTCTCCCAGGAAACCCTATCTGTATATACAAAACTAGGTAAAAGTTCATCTCAGCAATAAATCAAGCTTCCGCTCTTTCTGCTTCAACTTGTTATGTCAGCGCTGGAAGAAAGCCTAATTTGGAACGCTGACATCCGGCCCCTCTCCCTTCACTTCTGCGACATCACCTATCCCATAGGGAAAACACAACAAGATTAGTCTCATCAGCCCCTCCCTGGCTGTGCAACCCCCCCTCCCGGCTTTCCCGGGTGGTCTGCATGGAATTTTGCTATAAGGCGATCAGCTTGGATGTTTGCGCTCTTCACCCAGGAAGCCTCTGACAATGGGTAACCTTTCCATTTAATTAAGTACTGAAGGCGCCCCCTGTGCCATCTTGAATCAAGAATCCGCTGCACTTCGTAGTGCGTTTGGCCCCCAACAACCAGGGGCCCAGGGGGTTCACGTGGCGTTGGCCTTAAAGTAGACCCCACTACAGGTTTTAGAAGGCTACTGTGAAAAACGGGGTGAATTTTCCCCAAAAGCCGTGGCAACTGCAATTGCACTGTAACGGGGTTGATTATTTTTATTATAGGAAATGGTCCTATAAATTTTGGGCCCAATTTCCTGCTCGGGAGTCTAAGTCTCAAGTACTTGGTGGAGAGGTAAACTTTCTCTCCTAGCTGAAATGGTCTTTGGGGAGTTCGGTGCTTGTCTGCTTGTTCCTTATAAGATTGAGCCGCCTTTGCCAGCGCCCTCTTAACATTTTCCCACGTTTGTCTCAACATTGCCATCCAGTCGGTCAAACTGACTGAGGAAGGGGGCTCCCTCGGGTATTCTGGCATGGGAACAAAATCCATGCCACTCACTATTTTGAACGGGGTTAGCCCCGTGCTGCTGTGGACAGCATTATTATATGCAACCTCCGCAAAAGATAGGAGGTCTGCCCAATTGGACTGCTGGTAGTCGACGTAGCATCTTAAATACTGTTCTATCATAGCGTTCAGTCTTTCTGCCCCCCCATTGGTGCTCGGGTGAAATGCTGAGCTGAGCCCTTGGGATGAACCTATGGACCGTAGAAACTCCCTCCAGAACTTTGCTGTGAACTGGACCCCTCTGTCGGAAATGATTCTCCTGGGGACTCCATGTAGGCGGTAAATGTGTTTCAGGAACAGTTTGGATAACTGACGGGCTGAAGGCAGTCCACTACAAGGAATGAAGTGTGCCTGTTTGGAGAATAAGTCTATTACAGTCCAGATCACTGTATTTCCACTGCTCCTCGGTAGGTCTACTATAAAGTCCATTGCAATCTCCTCCCATGGTCTTGTTGGCTCAGCTACTGGTTGCAACAATCCAGGCGGGCACCCTGGCCTTGTCTTCATCGTGGCACAAATGGTGCAGCTTTTTACATAACTGTCTACGTCCTTTCTCATATGTGGCCACCAGAACTGCCTTCGTACTAGGTGCAGAGTCTTTAGGAAACCGAAGTGTCCTGCTGGTTTAACATCGTGGCTCCTCTTGAGAATCAGGATGCGTAAACTCTGTGGGACATAGAGCTTTGTCCCCCTCCATGCTAGTTCATCTCTTTTTGTCAAGAGATGTTGATTGTCCCGATACCAGGGGTCTGTCAGCATTTCATTTTTTAATTTCGCAGTTAAGTCACTTGCAAGTTGGCCTTGCTGGTCACGTCGTTGCCGTCTGGTTACCACTTGGGCCGCAGCTTGGGTGGAGGGGATGATGGCATTCACTACCTGCTCCCGCTCACTGTTGTATTGGGGCATCCGGGAGAGGGCATCAGCCAGGAAATTTCTCCCACCTGGGATGTGCTTAAGCTCGAAATTGAAACGATTGAAGTATTGTGCCCACCGCACTTGCCTGGGCGACAGTTTTCGTGGGGTTTTTAGGGCCTCTAGGTTTTTATGATCAGTCCAGACTTCAAATGGTTTCTGGCCTCCCTCTAGGAGGTGCCGCCAGGTCAACAAGGCCCACCTTACTGCAAACGCTTCCTTCTCCCACGCCGCCCATCGCCTCTCCGTATCGGTGAGTTTGCGGGAGGTGTAGGCGCAGGGTTGTAGATCACCTTGGTTGTTCTTTTGGAGTAACACGGCTCCTACTGCCACATCACTTGCATCTGCTTGGATGACAAAAGGCTGTTCTGGATCCGGGTGTCTTAAGACAGGTTCTTTCGCGAACAGTCCTTTTAGCGTCTCAAATGCCTGTTGGCAGGTCAGGTCCCACTGTAGGGGTTGTCCCGGGCGAGGTTTCATCGCTGGGCTTCCTGTCTTTAGGAGATCTGTCAAAGGTTTGGCAATCTTCGCGAACGAGGGGATGAATTGTCTGTAGAAATTCGCAAAGCCTAGAAAACTTTGCAGTTGTCTGCGGGTGCGAGGGGGCTGCCATTGTAGAACTGATTGGACCTTGGCTGGGTCCATCTCTATCCCCTCATTTGATACTCGGTAGCCCAGGTAGTCTAGCCGTGATTGGTGGAAATCGCATTTTGGCAGTTTGACATATAGGTTTGCCCGTAGCAGTTTTTTCAGCACTTGGCGGACGAGGGGTATATGTTCGTCTATGGTCTCCGTGTAGATAAGAATATCGTCCAGGTAGACGAGGACCCCTTTGTAAAGGTGTTCATGTAAGACTTCGTTTATTAACTGCATGAATACTGCTGGGGCTCCTTGCAATCCAAAAGGCATTACTTTGAACTGGAAACTACCCAGGGGGCAGTTGAATGCTGTTTTCCATTCATCTCCTGCCTTTATGCGTACTCGGTAATAAGCTTCTCGAAGGTCTAGTTTGGTGAAAACCTTCCCTTTAGCTAGGTGGGCTAACATGTCTTTCATGAGGGGGAGGGGGTACAAGTTGTGTACGCAAACAGCATTGATACTTCGAAAGTCGACTACCAGTCTCATGGAGCCGTCCTTTTTCTCTTTAAACATGACCGGCGCCGCTACCCTTGGTTTCACTGGCTCAATAAATCCCCTTTGTAAGTTTTTGTCTATGTAGTCCCGCATTTCCTGCATTTCTCGGGGCGTCATGGCATACATTTTAGGTTTGGGTAGTTTCGCTCCTGGGATAATCTCGATGGCACAATCGGTCTCGCGGTGGGGGGGCAGAATGTCACACTCGGCTTCGCTGAATACCCCCGCAAGATCTTGGTACTCCCTTGGGATCTGGTTTGCGTTACAAGCGGTGGTGGGTGCGGCTGCCAATTGCTTTGCTGCACCTTCTGGGAGGGACCCTTGTGTTGGTGGTGTTTTATTCTGTAGTGGAGGGCTGCTTTGGGGTCTCAGCGTGGGAGGGAATTCTTCTGGTCGGGGCGGCAGGGGTTGGGGCCCCTTTGCTATTCTCAGCCTGCGGGTTCCCTCTTGCCACCAAATGATTGGGCCCCATTTGTCGAGCCATGAGAGTCCCAATATGACTGGTTCTGTCATCTTGGGGGCTATTATGAAGCGGATCGTCTCCCAGTGATCTGCGAGTTCTAGTCTCACAGGTTCAGTCAAGTGTGTGGCGTACGTTCCTCCCACTAGGGACCCATCAACTTGCTCGAAGCGAATTGGTTGTTTGAGCTGTTTAGCCCGGATTCCCAATTTTAGAACTGTGGGTAGGTTGATTAGGCACCGTGTGCTACCCGAGTCTATTAGGGCTTGGAAAGTCTCTTGGGCCCCTGTTTTGGGGGCTGTTAGGCGTATGGGGAAAAGAAAAGGATGGACGGGTCCACTCACCATCGGGTCCTCCTCGCCTTCGTCTTCCGTGTCATAGGGTTCGGGGGACTGATCTCCCTCCACTGGGATTCCTCTGGTTTCGGTCAGATGAGCGAAAAACTCAGGGATTTGGGTAGCTTCCCGTGGTACGTGGATGACGCGCTTGGGCCCTCGTTCCGGTCGTGCTTTGGGCGGTGGAGCCGGTGCCGGTCTAGGCGTTCCACATCTTGCTGCTATGTGGCCGCTTCCTCCACATCTGTAGCATTTCAGTGGGCTCCGTGGGGCAGTTGGTCTGTAGGAGGGCTGTGATGTTGGGGTTTCTCGTCTGTTGAGTGGCCCCTGGTCTGGTCGGCCTTTCTCCTTTTCCTCTGGTGGTTTTGACGTGTCACTCGCCCGCAGCCCTCTGTCGACTTTTATCGCTACCCGGAACCATTCAGCGAGTCGGTTTGGGATGTCACGATAGGCAGTCACTTGGGAAATTCTTTTATCTAGGCTTGTTCTAAAAAAATACACCAGCAATCGCTCTGGTAGGGGAGGCAGTGTCCCAATGACTCTCCTGAATTCACGGATATGCTCTCTGATAGGCTTCCCCCTCTGCATTAGGTTTCTGAGCTCGTCTTCCACATAGGGGTCCTCCTCCTCCTCCTCATAACGGGCTCTCAATAGTTGCAAGAACCTATCCGCATTTTGTAGCTGGGGGGCCCTGTATTTGTAGAGTGATGCTGACCACCTCTTTGCTTCTCCCTCCAGCCCTTCCGAGATAGCATTCACTAGGGCTCTGGGGAAAGGGAAGAGGTGTCCGAACCGCTCTATGTATATCTCAGCTGAATCGAGGAATTGGGCGAGGTTGTCTGGGTCACCATCGAATTTCCCTCTGAACTGGGGTGGTTCCTCCCTCTCTGCCCTCTCCTCTCTGTGCTGAGCTCTGGAGGGCCAGCCTTGGTGTTGGTAGTCCTCTGCCTCGTCTCTCATCCTGGGGTGGGGAGGTGCTGCCTTGTCTGGGCTTCGCTGCCATTCCCATCCCCAGCTCGCCCTTCCCAATTCACTTAGGGGTTTTTCTTTATCTTTTACCTTTGTATTTTCCAAGTTGGCTGGAATCACGGCCGCTTCTGCTCCTCCCGTTTCTTGAAGCAGGCTTTCCTCCGAGAGCTTGGCTTCAGCCATAGTCCGTCCGACCAGATGTCTGGGAGGGAACGGGATGATTTAAACTCAGCCAGCCTGGATTTGGAGGAGAGTTTGGCTGTCTGTCAGGTTTCGGTGCTATCTTGAATAAACTTCATTCTCAAGCACAAGCTGTCTAATGAAACATTTTATTTTTAAGCATAGCAGAATCCGACATTTCTGACTCAAATTTGCAGCCAAACTGGCCCCTCCTTCCAACCCCCTCCTCTTCCGCTCTCCAGCCCCAACGTCCCATTGGCCATCATACAAATCCATCTCTACATCCCGGCACGTTCTTTTCACAGGAATGCAGCCCCCCACCCTCGTCTCCCAGGAAACCCTATCTGTATATACAAAACTAGGTAAAAGTTCATCTCAGCAATAAATCAAGCTTCCGCTCTTTCTGCTTCAACTTGTTATGTCAGCGCTGGAAGAAAGCCTAATTTGGAACGCTGACACATTACTACCCTCCAGGAGATGGCACCATGTCATGAGGGCCCACTGGATGGTGAAAGCCTCTTTTTCCCAGATAGCCCACCGCCGTTCGGTTTTGGTCAGTTTGTGGGAGGTGTACGCACACGGCTGTAATGCTCCCCGCTCGCCTGCCTGGAGAAGAACAGAGGCTACCACAACATCGCTGGCATCGGCTTGAACTACAAAGGCCTGTGTGAGGTCCGGATGTTTCAGCACAGGCTCCTTGGCAAACAGGGCTTTGAGGGCTTCGAATGCCCGCTGGCAGTCTGCCGTCCAGGGGAGCGGTTGACCCAGTCAGGGCTTTGTCTGTGTGTGCTTTGTCTTCAAAAGGTCCATTAACGGCAGGGCAACCATAGCAAACGAGGTAAAAATTGGCAAACCCCAGGAAGCTCTGCAACTGTTTGCACTTCATCGGTGCCTGCCAGCCCAGAACTGCCTGGACTTTAGTCAGGTCCATCGCCACCCTGGTTCCAGACACACAATACCCCAGGTAATCCAATTGTGTTTGATGAAAGTCGCACTTTGTAAACTTCACATAGAATTTGGCAGCCAGTCAAGACCTGCTGAACCAGCTGGATGTGCTCTTCCATAGTCCGGGTGTAAATGAGGATGTCATCGAGATACACGAGCACCCCTTGATATAAGTGCTTGTGTAACACCTGATCAGCTGCATAAACACAGCTGGTGCCCCCTGCAAGCCAAAAGGCATTACCTGGAATTGGAAATTACCTAGGGGACAGTTGAAAGCGGTCTTACACTTGTCCCCCTCCTTGATTGTTACATGGTAGTACGCCTCCCGTAGATCCAGTTTTGTGAATATTTCGCCAGGTGGGATAGCATGTCTTTCGTAAGGGGTAGAGGGTACATGTTTTCCACACGCACACTCCTTTGATGCCCCGGAAATCCACACATAAGTGCATAGTTCCAACCTTCTTTTCTTTAAAGAGTACAGGGGCTGCGATCCGTGAGCAAGCAGGTTGAATGAAACCCCGGGCTAAGTTCTTATCTATGTATTTCCTCAGCTTGTCCATGTTTTTCAGCGTCATGGCATACATTTTGGGTTTCGGTAACTTAGCCCCGGGGAGGATCTCAATCGCAGTTGGTGGGGTGATGTGGGGGCAGCATGTCACACTCCTTCTCATCAAAGACCTCCGCTAAGTCATCGTAGACCCGTGGAAATATGGCTCGGGGTGGGGACTAGTCAGAAGTAGATTGATCAACCGGGGAGGACCTGCTTTGGCCTGGGGGGTAGAAGCCAGACATTTGACCGCATGATGGCCTGTCTGGCCGCACCGGAAACATTTCATGGGAGGCCGGGCAATCTCCTCCCGGGTCTCAGCCACCGGCCAGAGAGCCATTCTACTGGTGATGCACGGTTGCTCCCCGATCCTCCATGGGCCCATACCAGCCTCCCCCGTGGGCCGTGGGCCAGCACTGAACTCTCACCTGAAATGGCACTCCCACAATTCAGTGTCCAGTTCCACAACCACCTGGTACCACTCAGCCAGCCAGTGCATTAGGCCCCGATAGGTGCACACCTGGCATAGGTTCCGGTCCAGGCCTGCCTTAAAGTGATGGACAGCAGGCGTTAAGGCCAACCTCTCACCTTACCAGCGGCCTTGCTGAATTCCTGAACATAGTCCCCTGCTGACCGGCCTCGTTGTCATAGCACAAGGAGTTACCCTTCGGCCCAGTGTACTCTAGTCACATCCTCGAACTGACCCCAAAGCCCATCCAGGAAGAGGCCAATGTCCGCTACTTCGACAGCATGCTCATTATGGAGGGTCGCTACCCACTCGGCCACTTCTCTGGCCAAGACCACTGTCACTGCCACCACCATTGCCCACTGTGACAGGTAGGCATGGCCGTAGTGGTCGAGGTGGCTGATCACCTGGCTAAGGAAAAGAGCCAAACGCTCTGGATCCCCAGAGAACGAGGCCTTCAGGGTAGGAAGTTCCGGTGGGTAAGGCCAGTAGCCCATAGGACACCCGGGGCCTCGCAGACCCTGGTTGGCCTGGCTCTGCCCTGAAACCCTGGGCACCATTGAAAGCCTCTGGCGGCCTTGGGGCGGGGCTGCCTGTTGCTGGACCCAGTATTGAGCCCCTTCCCCTGCTTGGTTCATTACACCAGTTGGCAACCGCTGCCTTTCTGGCCTGGACCTCACAGACGAGCCCCACTCTTGACCACTCAGCGATGGGGCCTTCTGTGCTCGGTACTGGGCGGTGTCCACTCGGAGCTTCGGGCTGGCCAAGTGAAACCTGGTTTGTGGTACAACGCTGGGCCTCGGCTCCTGCTGCCATGCCAGCCAGGTTGCTGCCTCGATCCCCTGATCCAATGGCTACCTGGTGGAGGCCTCCCAGAAGCTGGCCTCCCGGAAGCACTCTTGCAGTATCTCCATAGTTATGTTTCCGGGTGCGGTTGAGTAACTGACCTTGTTGTCATCATCCTCAGTCAACTGCCGTTCCCGCCACAAATACATATGCACCCCGGAAGCGCTGGGTGGTGGTAGCTGAGGTCCCGTCCTAGTGGTCATCGAAGAGCTCTGCCACCACTCCCCCCTGGGGCCTTGCTCCAGAGCCACGTCTGTAGCTGGCTGTTCCAGCAGCAAGGATGCAGCACACTCCTTTGGACACACATCTGGCTGCGCTGCCGCCTCTTCTTGCTCTGGCAGAAGGATCACCTCAGCCACCTGCGTCTGCAACGTGCCCACATCAGCTGCTGGAGCCGTCCCTTCTGCCATCATCCCCACTGGTCACATACCTTCCAGGTGAAGGATGCAGGCAAAAGGAAGTGAAGAACGCTGACTTCCTCTCAAGGGTCCAAACTCCGGACCGACACCAGTATGAAAAAACACCACATGCTTGAATTCAAACTGGGTTTATTCAGCCAGACTCTGGCACACAGTGAGCTCATTCATCAGCAAAACAGCAGTTCGTAATGTCTGTTTAAAGCAAGTCTGTTAGATGCAAAGTCAGCGCCTTTAAATAGGCTAGCCATGCCTCTCCTCTGTGCTGGCCTCACCCTGGTGGTTATCATGCGCCAAAGCTCCGGCCCAGATGATTGTCGGGCCAGAACAGCTGCTCAGCGCATTCCTCACTTGACCATGCCTCCGTGCCTCTCAGCTGACCTCTGCTCCAAGCCGATTGTGGTAAAGCCTCCTCCGTTGCTGCTGCAGCTGTCCAGGCACCCTCCTCCCCCCCCCCCCGGTCACTGGTGCGCCAGGGTTTCTGCTATGGCATTCCCGGCAACCCCCTTCACCTGTGCTCCTTCCCGCCCCAATGTGGCAAGCCCCGGGCCTCACGGCTTGACAAGGTGAGGCCCTTGGTCAGCCCAAGGTTGCCAGACTCTCTTCTAACAATACCAACAAGCTTAAAAAAACTTTGTAACAGTTTTTGAAGTAATGTGACCACAGCAATTTACAAACTGAATTTTCCTTAATAAACTTTACATTTAGATTTGTATTAGCTACATAGACTGTCAATAGACTGTTGAAAAGAGCGTATGAAAATGATAAAGACATCATGAAAAATAAAAATAAAGAGTGATAAGTTGTTAGAGAAGAACAGCGATTTTGAGATTAATCTATCAAATTGCTTTGTTCTATTGCAAGATTTGGAAGAGATGAAGATTATGGACCAAAATGAAGAAATAGTCAAAAACATCCCTGTCTACTACATTTATAGCACTGCTGAAAAAACACTTTGTATAGTCAAAAATCTCTGATGAAACTATTGATTTAATGAAAAAACAATGGACAATGAAGAATACCAGAAGTTTCATTAATACACGGGAGTACGTTGAACTTTGCAAGACCATAAGAAAATGTATCCAAGAAGAAATGTGTCAATTTAACATGAAGCTTGTGAAAAAGGCAATTGAAGAAAACAAAGGGATTAATAGAGCAAAATGCAAGCTTATAAACACAAGAAAGTTTTTTGCATTAAAACATGAAGATGGCTCTGTGTGTAGAACAAGACAGGAAATGTTAGGAATAATTGGAAAATTCTATTCAGAGCTATACAAATTTCAAGATAATTCAAAAGTAACAACACCCACAAAAGAAGAAATGCCAGATATCCTACTGGAGGAAGTATCAATGAAAAATGGCAAAGCTTCAGGAAATGACTGTGTTATGGTTGAAATGCTGAAAGGTGGTGGTCACAGTTTACACAAGATTTTAGCAAACTATACTCAAGACGCCTCAGAGAAGAAAAAATACCCGATGCATGGAAAAATGCTGAAGTGATTCTTATACACAAGAAAGGGGCCCAAGATGATTTAAAGGACTATCGCCCAATAAGCCTTCTTTCAGTCATCTACAAGGTTTTCACCAAGATAATAGCAAAAAGAATGTTGAGAACATTAAATGATGCATAGCCAAAGGAGAAGGCAGGGTTCAGAAGTGGCTACAGCACAATGGTTCACATCCAGGTTGTTCAGCAAGTCATTGAAAGGCACAACGAGTACACCATGCCTCTGTGCATGGCTTTCATTGACTACAAAAAGGTGTTTGACTCAGTATAACAGCAAGCAATAATTAAGGCATTGCTCAACCAAGGTGTAGACACTGCTTACATAAACTTACTGCAATCAATATATGAAAAAAAAAATGACAACAATTTGCCTTAATGATCTTTTTTTTTTTATTAAAAAGTTTTATAAGAAATACAAACAATTTCCCCCCCACCCTTCCCCTTCCCTACATAAATTATACATTTTCTTATACATAAGAAATCCTCCATATACATGTTTCCCTTAAAGAAAGCATTAAAATAAAACATTTTAATTATATTCGGAGTTGCTCTTCTCCTTCTTCCCTCATTCCACAACAAACCTTCTTCTCCTCCTCCTTTCTTTCCCGTCCCTCCCTCCTCTTCCCTCCTACCTCTTCTCCCACCTCATCCTACTTCCTTTCCCTTTCCCCCACTTCTCTCTTCTTTTCCCCCTTCTCGCCTTCACTCCTACTCCTGTCCCCTTCCCTTCCCTTCCTCCTCTCCTTTCTTCCATTCCTCTCCCTCCCTCTCCTCTTCCTACCCCCTCCTCCTCTCTCCTTTCTAACTTCTTTGCTGTGAAATATTTTCCTCCTTTAGTATCTGAGCAACTCCTATATTCTAGAATACACTTTCTTCTGCTAAAACATTTCTCTATTCATCACTTTCCCCCCTCCCTTATCCCCCCCTCCCCACCCCACCCCTGACTTCCCAGAGCAAATACAGGGTATAGCATCTAACAAACATATGCTAAAATAAACTAACAAATTATAAAGTTCAAAGCTCCCACATGTTCTTTAACTCCCTTTGCTCCAATTCAACAACCTCCCTTTTATAAATTCTCAATACCAATTAAATTAAATTCATTCTTCCTACTTATATAGAAAAAAAAGAAAAAAAACCTTTTTCTTAATGCATAATCCGATACTTTAGCAATCTTACAAACAATAAAAATCATGAATAAATTCCATTTCTATACCAGAAAAAAAAATTTCATCTTAAAATCTTGCACATTTTATCTCATATATCTTTTAAAATAATATAGTCTAATGTTAAGCATTTTAAAAATCTCTTAATACCTTTATTTGCCTTAATGATCTTAAAGTGAAATTCAACATAGAATGAGGTGTATGACAATTTTCTCAGCCTGCCTTGAAGAAGTATTTCACAAACTAGACTGGGCAAAAGATGGAATAAAAATCAAAGGCCAGTCGTTCCGAGTCTGACTTGACACTGGTAAGGTCTCATATTAAGACCTACCTAGTGGCGATAAAAGCGGCGAAATCTAGCTATTTTGCCGCTCTTATCGCGTCATCAGATAACCGCCCAGCTGCCCTGTTTAGGGTGACCCGCTCCCTCCTCCATCTGGGAGCGCGGGAGGACCCCTTGCAGGGCCGAGCTGAGGATTTTGTACAGTATCTGGATGATAAAATAACTCAGATTCGGGAAGACTTGGCCGCCGACTGGGTTAGTTCAGACGAGATGACTGAGGCAGGCCTTGAGAGTGTTATCTGGGAGGAGTTCGATCCTGTGGCTCCCGAGGACGTGGACAGGATCTTGGGACGACTGAACGCAACCACATGTTTATTGGACCCGTGTCCCTCCTGGTTGGTGCTGGCTTCCCGGGAGGTTACACGAGGCTGGCTCCAGGGGATTATTAACGCTTCTTTGAGCGAGGGTGTCCTGCCGGCCGCCTTGAAAGAGGCGGTGGTGAGGCCTCTCCTCAAGAAGCCATCCCTGGATCTGGCTATTTTGGCTAACTATCGTCCAGTCTCCAACCTTCGCTTTATTGCGAAGGTTGTTGAGAGTGTGGTGGCGCGACAGCTTCCCCAGTACCTGGATGAAGCTGTCTATCTGGATCCGCTCCAGTCCGGCTTCAGACCTGGGTACAGCACGGAAACGGCATTGGTCGTGTTGGTGGATGATCTCTGGAGGGCCCCGGATAGGGGTTATTCCTCTATCCTGGTCCTATTAGACCTCTCAGCGGCTTTTGATACCATCGACCATGGTATCATGTTGCGCCGGCTGGAGGGACTGGGAGTGGGGGGCACCGTTCTGCGGTGGTTCTCCTCCTATCTCTCCGACCGGTCGCAATCTGTGTTGACAGGGGGCAGCGGTCGACCCCAAGGCGCCTTGTTTGTGGGGTGCCGCAAGGGTCGGTCCTCTCGCCCCTCCTGTTCAACATTTATGTGAAGCCGCTGGGAGAGATCATCCGTGGTTTTGGGGTGGAGTTCCATCAGTACACTGATGATACTCAGCTGTACATTTCCACCCCAGACCATCCCAATGATGCCTTGGAAGTGATGTCCCAGTGCCTGGAGGCCGTGTGGGTCTGGATGGGGAGAAACAGGCTTCGACTCAACCCTTCCAAGACCGAGTGGCTGTGGCTGCCGGCGTCCCGGTATAGCCAGCTGACGCCATCGCAGGTTATTGGGGGTGAATCATTGGCCCCCACGGAGAGGGCCCGCAACTTGGGTGTCCTCCTGGATGCGCGGCTGTCTTTAGAAGGGCATATGACAGCCGTGGCCAGGGGGGCTTTTTGTCAGGTTCGCCTGATACGCCAGTTGCGCCCCTTTCTGGAGCGGGACTCCCTACGCACGGTCACTCAAGCACTCGTCACTTCTCGTCTGGACTATTGTAACGCTCTCTACATGGGGCTCCCCTTGGGGTACACCCGGAGGCTCCAACTGGTGCAGAATGCGGCTGCGCGGGGGATTATGGGAGCGACGGGGCGCTCCCATGTGACTCCTCTCCTGCCCGAGCTGCATTGGCTTCCGGTGGACTTCCGGGTGCGCTTCAAGGTGTTGGTGATCACCTTTAAAGCGCTCCATGGCTTAGGGCCAGAGTACTTACGGGACCGCCTTCTGCCACCAATAGCCTCCCACCGGCCGGTTCGCTCCCACAGAGAGGGCCTCCTCAGGGTGCCGTCGGCCAGACAATGCCGGCTGACGACCCCCAGGAGGAGAGCCTTCTCTGTGGTGGCACCTACCCTATGGAACAATCTACCCCCAGAGATACGAGTGATCTCCGACCTCCGGATTTTTCGTCGGGCCCTAAAAACTTATTTTTTTCAGCTAGCCGGTCTGTCCTGATTTTAGGGTTAGTTTTAAAATTTTTAATATTTATTTTAATTGACAAGTTTTAAATTATGGGCCAAATTTATAAATTATTTTAACTTTATTTTTTAACTGTGATGTTTGTATAGATGTTTTTTATCTGGCTGTTCACCGCCCTGAGTCCGAAAGGAGAAGGGCGGTATAGAAATTCGAATAAATGAAATGAAAATGAAAAGGCGCCTATTTAAATCACTTAAGAATTGCAGGTGATGTTGTTCTCTTCTCACAAGACCCAGAAGAGCTACAAAGACACATACAAGAGCTGCACAAAGCAGGAGAACCATTTGGCTTAAAAATAAACCTGAAAAAGAGCCAGGTTATATTTAATAAATTCACCAAAGAAAGAATTTTTTTATAACTGGAGTAGAACTAGACGTAGTAGACCATTACATATACCTTGGCCAGCGGATCTCAATGGAAGGTTATACAATAAAGGAAATTGAACTGTTGCAGGAAAAGAAACGGGACCAGGCCAAGCTCTTCAATGCAGGAAAGAGTTTATTGTGCACGGTTCAAACAGCTCAAAGGCAAACACAAAGTCTGAACCCCGATGGCTTCTTCTGGCCATGTATTTATACAATTTAAAGGCAGAATCATTACAAAGAGTGATACATTTCACACGTAGAAGTTGTCCTTTCATCTATCTCTAGGAAAGGAAATAACAATCCTCTTCTCACATACTCAGGTTCTCTGCTCCGGAGCTCAAGACATAACAAACGGAGATAAGAGGCTTGAAGACGCCTCAAGGGCAGTAAAGGAAGCAGCACTTCTTATCTGGGGATATGCATGACATTTGGGATGCAATAAACAGTAAACAACAGGATGTAACTGTTTAGGGTCAGTTTGCCCTTTTACAATTCTGTACCTACGTCAAATACCTTTTGCCAGCTTAGCACCTTGGCACGGAAGAGGCACTTCTGTCTTGTCCAAAGATTTAGAATTATAATATTTGAATTTTGTCCCAATATCGGATCTTAGCCTAGCTCAGAATGGCGTGTTAAATGTGGTTGGCAGGCATTCAGCAAGCTAAGCATAATTTTCAAGAACAACCTCCCCCTATGCCTGAAGAGAAAAGTTTTCGATCAGTGTATGCTACCTGCTCTAACATATGCCAGTGAAACATGGGCACTAACCACACAATAGATACAAAAGCTACAAGTGGTGCAAAGAGCCATGGAAAGATACATGCTCAGCATTACAAGACAAGATAGAAAGCCCTGCACATGGATTAGAGACAGTGGTGGGATTCTACCGGTTCGCACCGGTTGGGTAGAACCGGTTGTTAAGTAGTTAAGCAGTTAAGCAGTTTGGAGAACCGGTTGTTAAAAGAAACCTCCTTTTGTTTTTTTCCACTTTACAGGGTTAATCCTGTAAGGAATTACAACATTCTGTGTTGTTTCCTAGCCTAATCTTTATTGCCCTGCTTAGGAAACTGCCTCTCCGGCAGTATGCCTAGACTTACTGTCACTTCTGGTTCCGGAGGTTCTCAGAGGGTTTTTTTTTGCTTGACTTTCTTAAAGGGGAAGGGTTGTTTTAAGCTTTTTACACCACTGTTGGGAGGAAATACTCCCCTGTTGGAGTTCTTCCAGCCAGGGTGCAATGATCAGCACTTTGAAGAAATAATTGAATAATGAAGCAGAAGTTTTTAATGACAAGGAACCAAGATGAGTGACATTCAGCAAGGCTTCTTGGCTAGCTGTAAACTCAAACGTGAGTTTACATACCCTTTCTGACTTTTGGTCTAAAACTGGTTTTTGGTGAAGTTTAATTCTGTGCTTGGTGATGTTTAATCCTGTGTTTAGTGATGGGATAATTTTCCCTATTCAGCTTTGTTTGGAAGGAAAAATGTTAATCTCTGTTCCTGAAAAGAAGCAGCTTTGGAAATCTGACTAGTTCTCTGTCTATTTGTTCTGGTAATTGGTTTAACAAGCAACGGATACTCTGTTTGCTCCTTTGCTTCATTCTGGAGAGCTTAAATGACCTCTCTGCTAAAGGGTTTCACTTTATGAGCAAGAGTTGGCTGCTGATCGTTATCATTGCATTTCAACTATTTTAATTCCTCAAGGTGCTCTGGCACCCTCCCTGATTTGTAACTCCAGTTTGCAGGTATTTCTAATCTAATGATTGGTATTTAGGGCAGCTTTTTGCAAGCAAAGAAGCTTTTTGTATTTTTATACAGGTAATCCTCGACTTACAACAGTTACAATGGCACTGGAAAAAGTGACTTATGACCGTTTTTCACACTTATGACCATTGCAGCAAACTGTCATTAGGGCAAAGAAGCGATGCCACATGACCACCTGGCCATGCCCACCCAGTCACATGAAGCACCGCAGTTGTGAAATGAGTGACACGGTTGTTAAGAATGCTGCAATGGGCATAAATGTGAGGATGGTCATAAGTGTGAGGACCAGTCAAAAGTGCGAGGACCGGTCAGAAATGACTTTTTTCAGCCCTCTGAGTAGTCCCTATACACATAGCCACGGCCACCCGGTCACATGATCAGCTAGCCACGCCGACCTGGTCACATGACCTCCAAGCCATGCCCACCCAAATAAGCCACGCCCACAGAACCGGTTGTTAAAAAAATTGAATCCCACCACTGATTAGAGAACAAACAAAAGTATACGATATTATCAAGAGAGTAAAAGAATTGCAATGGAAATGGGCTGGTCACATAGCAGGAAAAACTGATGGCAGATGGACCAATGCAGACATAGAATGGATCCCACTTGATAACAGCGTCCATGAAAGAGAACATGTTGGAAACATGCGGAAGAGGCCTTCATCCTGCAGTGGATAGACAATGGCTAAAATGATGATGATGGTGGTGATGATCTACATAATTATATTAGTTTCACCAAGTCTGGAAGAGTGGAAAATCTGAGTCATTTTGATATGACAATCAGTAGAACATGAAATATAAAGTCATTAAGAATGACTTTCACATATATACATGAGGAACAAGAGACAACAGAACAAGAAAAAACCATGAGTTTGTAAGTTTACTAACAATATCTTCTCCACATAAAACAATTATATGGGAACAGAAACTTCTCTTTTTGCCTTTTAGAAAGACATAAAATGTTCCGGGGTGGCTTTTTGTATAGACTATGTCTGCTTGGATATTATACAGTAGAACAGACTGTAGAAACTGTGGCCCTACAGGGAATTGGACCCCAATTTCCATTGACCTGAGGTAGTAAGCTAATTTAGCCCCAGAATGTGAAAGGCCACAAATTTCTCACCTGGCTGTAGAGTTTTCATGCAGATGGCAGCTTAACTATACCCATAATCAGTCTAAATATTGGGGGGGGGGGGGGGGGGGGGGGCGGCATAATAGTGGAGACTTCACCAACTTACACCATATTGGAATGTCTATGACACATCTTACCAATCATCTTGTTACATCCCATTTAACACAATTACATTTACTGGTCCTTACCTTTGATTTAATTCAGCCTTATTAACATTTTTAATCTGACTGGTAAAACCAAAACACAGTGTTGTTGGTAAAATCACAATGTTAAGCCTACTGTGAAAACACCATCAATATTTTTTTAAAATGTTCAATAATGAGGCCTACTGAAAAGTATTAAAGGGCAATATATGGTACATATAGCAACTGAAGCAAAGAATAACAAGGGGGAAGATGAAGGAGAGAACTCTTGAGTAGACAAAAACAGCAACTAAAGGATTATTACAGTACCAAAAATATGTTAATACACTGCAACTATTCAATTGGAAATATCTTCCAATCATTTGTTGCAGCAGGACAAATAGGCAATATTTTTGATAAATATCTTTAAAAAATTTGATATAGTCCTAACTGGTTCATCACTTGCATAAAGTTTAAAAAAGTAATAGCATGCATCCTCAAAATTTCATTTATATCTTTTTAGAAATATATTACAATGTATTCCAAACAGCATTCAGAAGCTTCAGGTGGTGCAGACTGCAGCGGTATGGGCAGTCTTTGGGGCCCCTAGAATGTCCCATGTTACACCACTGTTCCATGAGCTGCACTGGCTGCTGGTTTGCTTCCAGGTGCAATTCAAGGTGTTGGTGATCACCTTTAAAGCCCTGCATGGCATGGGTCCAGGTAAGTGGAGGAATCGTCTTACCCCTATGGGACTGGCCCTCCCCACCCATGCTGGCAGAGGAGGCATGCTGCGGATCCCATCAGTCAAGGAATTCCAGTTGGCGGGGTCCAGGAGAAGACCCTTCTCTGCTGTGGCCCCGGCCCATTGGAACATCTAGCCCCCTGAGGTGAGATTGGTTCCCACCCTCCTGACCTTCTGCAAGAGCCTGAAGACCTGGCTCTGCCAGATGGCTTGGGGACCCAATGGGGGAATACCAATCTGGAGGTGGTTGATTGACTAATAGCAGCTCCCACCTCTCTCTCTCCCCCCCCCCATATATTCTGCTCCTTTCCTCCCCATCTTTTAGTTTTAGTTATAATTTGTGTTTTTATTATGATTTTATTGTGATTTTATATGTTTATACAGTATATATATTTATGATTTTATTTTGATGTTGTAAGCTGCCCAGAGTCACCTTGCAGCGAGATAGGTGGTAAACAAATTTAATAAATAATAATAAAATGGTAGACATGTGTAATATACTATTAAATACCACACTTTAGACAAGTCCATAGACGGAACTGAAGCAATGGCAACACCACTCACAGATTTCTGACTTGAGCTGTCCGCTCTTGGTACTAGGTTATGTGATATAATTAAAGAACATCTACCGTGTTTCCCTGAAAATAAGACCCTGTCTTATATTTTTTTGAACCCCAAAATAAGCGCTTGGCCTTATTTTCGGGATGGGGCTCCTCTTGCCGTCTTACCTGATTTCCAGCTCTGATTTCCAGGGCTTATTTTAGGGGGGAGGATTTTATTTTATTTTATTTTATTTTATTTTATTTTATTTTATTTTATTTTATTTTATTTTATTATTTTATTTTATTTTATTTTATTTTATTTTATTTTATTTTATTTTATTTTATTTTATTTTATTTTATTTTTTTTATTTTATTTTATTTTATTTTATTTTATTATTTTATTATTTTATTTTATTTTATTATTTTATTTTATTTTATTTTATTTTATTATTTTATTTATTTTATTTTATTTTATTTTATTTTATTTTATTTTATTTTATTTTATTTTATTTTATTTTATTTTATTTTATTTTATTTTATTTTATTTTATTTTAAATTGTTTTTATTCAACGTTTACATCTTTTAAATCTTAGTTACACTTTTACAGCTTTCCAATACCGGCATTTTTAGTAATATCCAATTTATCTTTCAGCCAACTATATATAGATACACATTTTGTTTGTTACATACTTATTCATATAATCAATACATTTTACAGTATATACATACCTACTACACATTAAATATAACATTTCATTATAATATTTTCTCTTTTGCTATACACTATCCATTAATTTTAGATTCCTTTTCCAGCCAATCATACCATCTGTTCCATGTTTCATAATAAATTGTTACCTCTCTGTCCTTAAGTTCCATCGTTAACTTACAGTATCTGCTTCTGCACACTCCAGCATCTTTTTTATAATCATTGTGTTTGTTGGAGCATGTTGTTGTTTCCAGTTTTGGGCAAATGAGATTCTAGCAGCCGCAATTATATGGAGTATGAGGTATTGAATTTCTTTTTTCTTTTATAATCCCTAACAAAAATAATTCAGGATTCATATCAATTTTTTTTCCAGTCATTTCCTCCAACCATTTTTTAATTATAAGCCAATATTCTCTTGCTTTGGGACATGTCCACCACATGTGGTAGTATGTCCCTTGCAAATAATTACATTTCCAACAATGCGGTGGATTGTTTGGAGACATCTTGGCCAATCTCACCAGGGGTAAATGCCACCTATGAAAGTCCACAGATTCCAATATCTAGGTATCCTCTTTCAATCCAATACCAAGTGGCCTGCTCAGGTTAAGTCCCTCTGTAATAAGGCTAAGATCTCCACCCATGCCTTCCTGCACTTTTTTCATACTGAGGGAGCTCATCACATCCCCTCAGCATTAAAAGTCTACAGGGCAAAGGTGATAGTTGCTATCACCTATGGTGCCTCCCTCTGGGTCCAATCCAACATCTCTTCTCTTGAGTCTGTTCACAGCCAGTTCCTACGCCGTCTGATGGGAGTCCCCCCCCTGCGTAAGTAACGCCACAATTCGTTTGGAACTGGGCATATCCTCACTTGCAACAATCTTGTGGAAACGTGCAATTGGCTATTGGTTGTCCCTGTGGACCAGACTCCCAGGCTATTACCTAGGCCAATGCCTATGGCGGGACCCTTTTCATAGTCCCTGGGCCCGTAATATCCATACAAAACTTTTGAAGATTGGAATTTCCCCCATTGAAGCCTTTATTCTAGGCCCTGATGCTGCCAAATCGTTGATCTTTCAACGGCTGGACGACATTGATAGACAACTAAATCTGGCACATGGATCGGGAACATGCTCACCGTTTTCTCTTGGTATTGTTCCCTCGTCTCACCCTCCTCCTTACCTCTCCGCGTTACACTCTATCAAACACAGGCTTGCATTTATGAAGGCACGATTTAATGTGATCCCCTCGAATGTCCTCGACAGTAGGCTTTCGGGGTGGGTGGATAAAATCCATCCATTGTACATGTGACGGCCGATCCCTGGAATCCCTGTTCCATATTACATTCGTATGTCTCCACTACTGGAATATAAGATCAAGACTCATTTCTCCTATTTCCCAGAGATTCCCTGGTTCACCTGATATGTTCAGCCTTTATTTCCTACTCCAGGATGCAGACCCCAATATAACTCTAAAGGTGGCAAAAAATTTTGCTGCAGTTGTGGCTGGAAAAAAACGGGAAAAGAGACGGGTAAGCCCGACGGCAGAGGATCACTAGTATTGACAGTACAGATTGTATTTGAGGCAGTAGATGGTGTACTGTCCCATGATCTATCCATATTTGTAAAATATGCTCCCTTTCTTTGTCTATTTTAATTTGGTCTCTGACCGCAAAAAAAGCTTACTTACTTACTTACTTACTATGAAACATTTTATAAATATTTTCTTTGTAAGCAGCCGACAACGTCATTTTATAATTTGTTCCCCATATTTTTTCCCAGTACTCCAATTCTATGTTGTATCCAAAATTATCATTGTCTCGGCTTGTCGTTCGTTCAGAACTGCGATAGTAAATAATCACCAGTAACGCACAGAGAATCAGGGTTTACTTTGGCAATAGTAAGCTCGCAATCAAAAGTAAAGTACAAGTCGGTGTTTTGGTTCAAAGTCAGCACTGGGTGTAACCACACCACAGCGCTATTTAACAAAACTCAGCCCCTTAAACATACATCCGGTGATTATCAATCAAGCACCCCCCACTCCCTTAACAGTAACAGCTGTGGTGATTATCAATCAAGCACCCCCCACTCCCTTAACAGTAACAGCTGCGAGCTCCAGAGCAGCAGGGACAGCAGAATCGGAGAGCCCGGTAACGTCATCAATCATCGCTATCCAGGAACTGATTGTGTGTTCGCTGCGGCTGCTTATCTCCGCTCCTTCGTCTCCCATACCCCCCATCGATGGTGAGCTCCGGTAGGACTCGACAGGCGGCCCCCCTACCAGGAGCTCACCTATGAATAGAAAGCATACAAATGTTAGTTACTGTTACGATCCTGCATTAGGTTTGTCTGGGTATTTCCGATGGAACCGTTGTATCAATCGGGCAGCGTGAACGTCAGGTGCTGCCACCCACGAGGCCTGTGTTACAGGGTATCCTTTCCACCGCACAAGATATTGCAACATCCCCCTACGAACCCTGGAGTCCAATATACGGTCTATCTCATATTGGTTGGTATGCACTGGACCCGGTGGAGTAGTCGCAGTACCTGGCCTTTCTATTGTCACCGGTTTCACCAAACTGCTATGGAATACGGGATGTATCCTACTGAACAGAGGGGGAAGTTTAAGAGCTACGGTTACGGGATTGATGACTTGTGTTATAGGAAATGGTCCTATATATTTAGGTCCTAATTTTCTACTGGGTAGTCGGAGTTTAAGGTATTTCGTAGACAAGTATACTTTGTCTCCTATCTGGAATGGTTTTGGATCAGCCCTTTTCTTGTCTGCATATTTTTTGTACTCGTCTGCTGCCTTTTGTAATGCTGTTTTTACACTTGGCCATACATGACTAATTTTATCGGCCCAACCGCGTGGCGTGTCACCGTCTGTCATAGGGGGATCTAACTCTGGAATGGCTGAAAACTCTCGGCCGTATATTACTTGGAAAGGGGAGAACCCAGTACTGCGGTGTGGTATGTTGTTATATGTGACTTCGGCGAAAGGCAGGAGTCCTGACCAATTCGTCTGCTGGTAGGAAACGTAGCATCTGATATATCTTTCGACCATGGCATTGGCCCGTTCAGCCGCTCCGTTAGTGCTCGGGTGGAATGCTGAACTTAACCCTTGAGAGGATCCAATTAGACGGACAAATCGTCTCCAAAACTTAGAGGTGAACTGAACACCGCGGTCGGATATAATCCTCTTAGGTGCTCCATGGAGACGATAGATATGTTGCAAAAAGAGTTTGGTTAATTGTCGCGCGGATGGTATGCTTTTACATGGCACAAAGTGGGCCTGTTTCAAAAACAGATCTACCACCGTCCAAATTACAGTGTGGCCATGGCTAGGGGGGAGATCGACTATGAAATCCATAGCGATCTCTTCCCACAGCCTGCTAGGATTCGCGACTGTTTGTAATAATCCTAACGGTCGTCCAGACCAGGGTTTGGCGGTTGCACAGGTTGTGCAATCCTTTATGTATGTTTCTATGTCCTTACGCATTCGTGGCCACCAGAATTGCCTCCTCACAAGGTGTAGAGTTTTTAAGTACCCAAAATGGCCTGCTGATTTGGCATCATGGCACCTGCATAACACCACGTTCCGTAAACGTTCCGGAACATATATTCTATTCTCCCTCCACGCTATCCCATCATTATAGCTAACCATAGAGGGGTTTTGGATTACCCATTGATCCTGTTGTAAAGCTGTTTTAAACTCAGTACGTAAGTGACCATCTACTTCCGTAAGTCTTAATAGGGTTTGGGAAGGTGCAATTAGAGGTTCTATTACTTCCTCTCGTTTGCTATTATACTGTGGCATCCGGGACAGCGCATCAGCCAGGAAGTTTTTCCCAGCAGGAACATACCGCAACCGGAAAGAGAAACGCTGGAAATATTGTGCCCACCTTATCTGTTTGGGAGATAGTCGCCTGGGCGTCTGTAAGGCTTCTAAGTTTTTATGGTCCGTCCATACCTCAAAAGGATGAGACGCCCCCTCCAAGAGATGTCGCCATGTCATCAACGCCCAACGGACCGTGAATGCCTCTTTTTCCCAGATCGCCCATGCCCGCTCTGTCGTGGTTAACTTTTTAGATGTATAGGCACAAGGTTGTAACCCTCCCTGCTGTGTTCTTTGTAGGAGTACTGCTCCTACAGCCACGTCGCTAGCATCTGCCTGGACTACGAATGCCTGCATTGGGTCTGGATGTTTGAGTACTGGTTCTTGAGCAAAGAGTGTTTTTAACTGCTCGAAAGCCATTTGACACGCTGACGACCACGTCAACGCTTGTCCCGGCTTTGGTTTAGCTGTGGCCGGTTTGGTCCGTAACAAATCCGTTAGTGGTAGGGCTATTTCAGCAAATCTGGGAATGAACTGCCGATAGAAGTTGGCAAAGCCAAGAAAGCTCTGTAATTGCTTTCTAGCTCTAGGGGCCTGCCATTCAAGCACTGCCTGGACTTTTCTGGGATCCATCTCTACCCCGCTCTCTGATATTCTATAGCCTAGATAGTCTATCTTCTTTTTGTGAAACTCACATTTGGATAGTTTCACGTACAGCCTAGCAGCTAATAATTTGTCTAAGACCTGTCGGACCAGAGATATATGTTCTTCTTCAGTTTGCGTGTAAATCAAGATGTCATCTAAATATACAAGGACACCCCTGTACAGATGTTCATGCAGCACTTCATTGATGAACTGCATGAACACCGCAGGGGCGCCCTGTAGTCCGAATGGCATGACCTGGAACTGATAGCTTCCTAAGGGACAATTGAATGTTGTTTTCCACTCATCCCCTGGTTTGATTCGTATCCTATAATACGCTTTGCGTAGGTCGAGTTTCGTAAAGATACGACCGGTGGCTAGGGCAGCTAACAGGTCCTTCATTAAGGGAAGTGGATAGAGGGGCTCCACACACACCGCATTGAGACCCCTGAAGTCAACGCATAAGCATAAACCCCCGTCTTTCTTCCCCTGAAACAGGACAGGGGCAGCCATCTTTGATCGACTGGGTGTGATAAAACCCCGGGCCAAATTCTTGTCTATATATTTTCTTAATTCTTTTAGTTCGGGTTGTGTCATTGAATACATCCGGGGCTTGGGTAGCTTCGCCCCGGGTATTAACTCAATACTGCAATCCGTAGGCCGGTGAGGGGGCAAGGTCTCACATTCCTCCTCACTAAAGACCCTGGCGAGATCCCTATACACATTAGGATACGTTGTGTCGGATGGTGGGCTCTCTGCTTCTATTCCCCCTGCTGGCTCCTTTTCCTCATTGGTAGGGGGAGGTCCCAACGGTAATCGGAGTTTGCGAAAAACCCCTTCCCACCATATCGTAGGAGCCCACTTGTCCAACCATGCCAATCCTAAAATCACTGGTTCTAACATTTTCTCCACTATAATAAACCGAATGGTTTCGGTGTGCTCCCCAATATCGAGGTGCACCGTTTCTGTTATATGAGTCACTGGTGCCCCTCCCAGCAATGAACCATCCATTTGTTCAAAGGTAATAGGGGTTCTCAACCGCACAACCCACAGCCCAAGTTCGTCAACTATTGCCCTACGAATTAAACAACGAGTACACCCTGAATCAATCAATGCCTCATATCGGCGTCCAGTGGTTGCCCGTGGGTTTCGGAGTACGACTGGTACCACGAAAGGTCGGATGGGGTCGCTCACCATCGGGTCGTGTGGGTCCTCATCGTCGTCATCACTATCCCCAGCCACAATCGGGAATTTTTCCGCCACCACTTTCTTAGTATCTATAGCTAGGGGATCCCTCTGTACAGGATGTTCGAGTCATTTGGGACCGTTCGGATGTTGGTCGGCCTCTGCCTCTCAACACAGCTCTAGGAGGGGGGTTCTGGTCCGAGCTGCGGGGCATGAGATGAGGACAGTCGGCTGCTCGATGACCAAGGTGATTACATCTGAAGCAACGAAATGCAGGCCACTGGATCCTTTCTCCCAAGCCGGAACCAGCATTCGGTTTAGTCTCCTTGGGTGTTTGTGTGCGTTCTGCTGGTCGTTTTCCTTGACTTGCAACCCCTTAACCCCGTATACGGAATTCTCGGAGACCGACGTCCAATTTGATGGCTGCCTTGTACCACACACTCAACTTGGGGGGCAAGCCCCGGTACACGCAGGCTTGCCGTAAATCACGGTCTAGTCCTTTATGGAATTGGTGCACCAGAAGATGTTCTGGCCACCCCACCAACCGAGCCGCAATCTTTCGGAACTCCTGTACATAGTCCTTTGCTGGTACGCCCCGTTGCTTAAGCGCAAACAAATCCCCCTCTGCAACCTGGGTGCTTGTTTCGTCTTCAAATCTGGCACAAAGAGCCTCCAGAAAGCGTCCCATGTCCACCAGTTCTCTTGCATGTTTAGCATGGAGGCCTGCCACCCACTCAGCTGCTTCTCCCATCAGGACCCCCGTAACAGCAACCACCATAGCCCACTGGGAGGGATACCACTGTCCATATTGGTCCATATGGCTTATCACCTGGCTTAAGAAAAGAGCCACTCGTTCAGGGCTTCCGTCAAAGGAAGTCTGCAGGGCAGGCGGTCCCCAAACGGCCTGAGGGACCCACAACCCCGGTGGGGGCCCCGGAGGCCAAGGCATGGGGCCTGGGGTCCTCGCTGCACCAGTCGCTCTCCTGTCCTGCCTAGGTCGGTCCCTCACTGCCCCACGACCCCCAACAGGTAAGCCCCCTGCCATTTGCATTGGTTGGGGCTCAGAACCGGCTCCAAGGTCTCCCGACGAGGCACCTTGGTCTTGTTCTGGAGGGGGTTGGTCCGTGGATCGTATAGAGGTCCGCTCCATCCTCAATTTAGGACTTGTGAGACGAAATTGGGTCTCCGAAGCGGTCACCCCTGTATCCTGCCAAGAAGAACCTGGAGGCTCCAGCCCTGCAACCCAGGGCTGCCAGGATGGGGCGTCACGAAATCCAGATTCCCCAAAACGCTCACGCAGCATATCCATAGTACTGGGACCGGATGAGGCAGGATACCCCCAATCCCCTTCATCCTCCTCAGTCCATCGTCTTTCCCTCCAGCCCTGGAAAGACGCTCCCAAGCGAGGGGGCGTTGGCATCCGTGGCCCGAGGAGAGCAGAGCTGTGCCACCAATCCCCCGTCCGAGCCTGTTGTCCTGGAAAACTCTCCTCCTCCGGTCGGGGCGGGGCGCTCTTGGGTTGCTTGACTTTTGGTTTCACTGCCAACTGTTCCACACTCTCCTTCACCTCCTCTATCAGTGGTTCCTCCCCCTCCACATCTCCACCACACTCCTGCTCTTCCAAGGCCGTCCCTTCTGCCATATCCCCCTTTGCTGCAAAGCCACAGGGACTCCTCACCTCTTGCGAAAAGGAACCAAGCGCTGACTTTCTTTCGGCTTGTCGTTCGTTCAGAACTGTGATAGGAAATAATCACCAGTAACGCACAGAGAATCAGGGTTTACTTTGGCAATGGTAAGCTTGCAATCAAAAGTAAAGTACAAGTCGGTGTTTTGGTTCAAAGTCAGCGCTGGGTGTAACCACACCACAGCGCTATTTAACAAAACTCAGCCCCTTAAACATACATCCGGTGATTATCAATCAAGCACCCCCCACTCCCTTAACAGTAACAGCTGTGGTGATTATCAATCAAGCACCCCCCACTCCCTTAACAGTAACAGCTGCGAGCTCCAGAGCAGCAGGGACAGCAGAATCGGAGAGCCCGGCAACGTCATCAATCATCGCTATCCAGGAACTGATTGTGTGTTCGCTGCGGCTGCTTATCTCCGCTCCTTCGTCTCCCATACCCCCCATCGATGGCGAGCTCCGGTAGGACTCGACACATTGTTTCCTTCACCGTTTCCTCTTCCAATTTAAATTTGAGGAGACAGTTATACGTTTTGGTAATTATCTTTTCATCTGTCCCTGTTAATATTTTATCTATTTCTTGTTGTCCATTTTGAAAACCATATAATTCTAAGTCTTTTTTGTATTTTGCTTGGATCTGTAAATAAGGCCACCAATCAATTTTAATTCCTTCTTCTAATAGTTCTTGTTTGGATTTCAAATTTCCTTTTCCATCTAGCAATTCTTTAGAGGTTACTATTTTGTTTAAGTCAATTAAATTGGGGTAGACCAAGGCTTCCATCGTCGATATCCATCTTGGTACTTTTGTGTAAACATTTCTTTCAATCTTCATCCAAATTTCTAGCAATACTTCTCTCACCTGATGTCTTTGGAAATATGTGTGGGCTTTATTCTTTCCCTCCCAAATAAAGGCATGCCAACCCCTCTGTAAATCGTGCCCCTCAATCGTTAGAATTCTTCCATTTTTTAAATTTATCCATTCTTCGAGCCATGATATTACTGCAGCCTGATGGTAAAGTTCATTTCTAATCATTTCTATAAATTTTTCGCAAAATTTCATCCCAATTAATTGAATAGTTAGAAATTGCCAATTCAAGTTGTTGAACGCCTTCTGTGCATCCACCAATATTAATGCCAGTTGTCTTTCAAGGTGGGCCTCATAATACTGTAATATATTCATTATAATTCTTGTATTTTTTTTAATTTGTTGTTTGGGTAAAAACCCATTTTGATCCAAATGAATAATTTTGTTTAATTTTTTTTTAGTCTTTCTGCCATTATTGTCTCCAGAATTTTATAGTCGGCATTTAACAGTGAGATTGGCCTATCATTTTGGATGTGTTTATTGTCTGTATTTTCTTTTGGGATTAATGTTATATATGCCTCCGTCCACGAGTTTGGCATTTTAGCTCTCTCCAATACCTCATTATATATTTCCAACATAATTCCTTCTAAAGATTCTTGAAATGTTTTATATAATTCTGCCGGAATTCCATCTGGCCCTGGGGTTTTATTATTTGTTTGCTTTTTGATTGCCTCTTTCAACTCTATTATAGTAATTTTATTGTTCAACATTCCCCTATCTTCCTCTAATACAGCGGTTCTCAACCTGGGGGTCGCGACCCCTTTGGGGGTCGAACGGCCATTTCACAGGGGTTGCCAAAGCCCTCTCTCACACACACCCCCACGCCTTCACTCACCCTCACCCTCTGCCTCTGTTGGATCGCCGGTCGCCGGTCGCTTACCCCGCCCACTCCCAATCTATTGCTGCCTCCTGAGTCCCAGCTGTTGGCTAGAGGGAAAAAAAACTGTTTAAATTCTTGCCGCGGGGCTTCAAAGGGCCGTCCTACAGCTGATCAGTGTTAAAAGCAAACAAATGAGAAGACCGGTGCCTGCAAAAATAGAAAAAAACAGCCTCTTTCAGCTTCAGCATAGGTTAATTAGCATGATTAGATCGGCCTCCGACTCTCAGCTGATTCGCTCTCAGCCGTTTTGTGCAGGCTCTTTTGCAAGCTCTTGTTTTGCAAGCTGCTGGAGTAGATTTTTTTTTTCCCCTAGCTAAAAGGAAACTGAAAGTAAAGCAGGCTCTGCTGCAACGTGACAAAATGAGGCACGGAGAGAGATTTCTTTTTCTTTTTCTTTCTCCTCACCAAAAAAGGTAGGTGCAAACAATGGGAAATTTAGGACAAAAGAGGAGAGTTCAAGATTTTAAAACACAAAAGAAAAAAAGCTCTATTTAACTAGGGAATTGTAATAATTGAGATACTATTAATTGTATATTGTGTTGAAAGCAGAAATGGTTAAGTTGTGGTTTGGAGGAACATATGGGGGAAATTATTTGGTTTATTATTATTGGTAAATATAATTAATTGATCTGTAAGAAATTGGATTGCATGGAAATAATTGGAATATTCATGTTCATATTGATTGATATACAAAAATATATAGTTATATAACTAATTGATTTATATTAAAATGTTGAATTTGTATTAAAAAACTGTATTACATAATTACATAATTAACCAATGTGAGGATGGATATAAAAATAGATGACAATGGGAAGGGGTATAATATAGAATAGAAGGGAAAAATTGAATTTGATTAAGATTAGAGATGAGGATGAAGGGTAATATTGGTTTTTTAAAAAAATAGATGAGGAATAAATATGGCAAAAAGAAAATATAGAAATTGTAAATTTAATTGAAATGACTAAACACTGGTTAAATTTGTGAACCGGCCAAATACTCTGTTCAAAGAAAATACATTGTATGTTTGTATGTGTGTTTCTAATTATTGCTATTTATTCATATTTGTTCTCTTTTATTCTTTAAAGTTTAACAATTCATTCTTTATCTTAATATCTTTATATTTGTTTGGGGTTGGTTTTCTTCCCTTCCATCTTTTTTATTGTACAGCAATCTTTCTCCTCAAACCTACCACCTCTCTCTTTTCTTTCCTTCTTACTTTCTCTTCCCCCCTTCTTCTTCTCCTTCCTACTTCCTCTTCCTTTCTCCTTCTCCTCCTCTCTTCCTCCCTCTCTTACCCTCACTCCTACTCTAATTTCCCTTCCCTTCCTTCATCCCTCTCTATTGCTGTATCCTTTTATGCATATGGACTACTCAGAGGGCTGAAAAAGTTATTTTTGACTGGTCCTCGCACTTTTGACCAGTCCTCGAATTTACGACTGTCCTCACATTTTACGTTTTTTGCCCTATCTTGTCACCATGGTGAAGAGAAGCAGTTGTGAAATGAGTGACATGGTTGTTAAGAATGCTGCACGGGCATAAATGTGAGGATGGTCATAAGTGTGAGGACCAGTCAAAAGTGCGAGGATCTGTCAGAAATGACTTTTTTCAGCCCTCTGAGTAGTCCCTATATACATAGCCATGGCCACCCGGTCACATGACCAGCTAGCCACGCCCACACAGTCACATGACCTCCAAGTCATGCCCACAAAATAAGCCACGCCCACAGAACCGATAGTAAAAAAATTTAGAACCCACCCCTGGTTGGGGGTCACCACAACATGAGGAACTGTATTAATGGGTCGCGGCATTAGGAAGGTTGAGAACCACTGCTCTAATACATTTGGCAAATTTCTCTCCTGTAAATATTTTATAATGTTTTCTTCTGCAATATTTTCTTGGCAATATAGTGTTTGAAAGTACTTTTGAATAATGTTTTTTTTCTCATGAATCTTATAATGCAAATTTCCTTGTTCATCTTGTAAATGCTGTATCAATTTTTTAGCTTTTTCTTTTTTCAATTTGTGGGCTAACCATCTTCCTGGTTTATTTGCCGTTTCAAAATAATTTTGTTTTGCCAATTTTATATTCCGTATCATTGCCTCCTGTTGTAGTATATTAATTTTATGTTTCATTAACTCTCTTTCCTCTATAATTTTCACATTCTGAGGTTCTTTCTGTAGGGCTATTTCTAATTTTTTGAGTTTCTCCAATAATGACATGTGTTGTTCCCTTTTCTCTTTATTTCTCCTCGCCACATACGCTATAGTAATCCCCCTCATATATGCTTTGGTGCTGTCCCATAACTTCTGTGGTGGTGTATATTCATTCCTATTCTCCTTAAAGAAATTTTCTAATTCCCTTTCCATTGTTTGTCTGTAAGGTTTTTCTTTTATAATTCTTTGATCTAAAGTCCATCTCCTCCCCCCCCCTACATTTCCATTTTAATATTAAGGGACTATGGTCTGCCCAAGTGTTTGGCATTATATCCATCTCTTCTAAGTTGTTTATCAATTCTGGATTCATCCAGGCCATATCTATGCACGACCAGGAATTGTGTGGGTGGGAGAAAAAGGTGTATTGTTTTTTCTCTGGGTTCAGTTGTCTCCACACATCTCTTAAATTAAACTCTTTTACCATCTTGAAAAACGTATTTGGTAATTTCCATCTTTTATGTTTATTTTTCTTCGTAGTCCTATAATCCAATTTATAGTCTGTCACTCCATTAAAATCCCCTATTATGCAAATATTTTCACTCTCTAATTTGGTTATTTTCCTATGTAATTTGTTATAAAAATTTTCTTGTTTTGTGTTTAGTGCATAAATTATTACTAGAAGAATTTTCTTGTAATTTGTGTTTATTTCCATTATTAAGATTCTTCCATCTTTATCACTAAATATTTTCCTAGAATTAAGCCAATCTTTTATATATACAGCAATCCCTTTCTTTTTATTTTGTGCCAGCGCCGAATGTAGTTCTCCTAATTTAGGGCATTTTATGAGATCACTGTGCTTTTCTCTAATATGTACCTCCTGGAGGCAAATGATATCCATCTTTTCTTTTTGTAATCTTGATAATATCTGTTTACGTTTAATCAATGAGTTGATGCCATTTATGTTTACTGATAGCATCTGTCATGCCTGGAAGCCATATTACCTGTGTGCCTTGAGGATCCAGGCCTGCCACAATCATACCGTGGGAAGTTGGGAGGGGGGGATTGCATGAGTGAAGTAGAGAGAGCCATAACAAACTTCTCTAAGAGAAGTTCAAGGCCTTGGTAGTACAGGGGTTTAAGGCACCCTGTTATTAAGCTGGTTATTAAGACCAGCTGCCTGCAATTACTGCAGGGTTCGAATCTCGCCAAGGCTCAAGGTTGACTCAGCCTTCCATCCTTTCTAAGGTAGGTAAATTGAGGACCCAGTTGTGGGGGCAATAAGCTGACTTTGTATAAATATACAAAAGGATGAAGGCTATTGCTGAGCACATTGTAAGCCACCCTGAGTCTTCGGAGAAGGGCGGCATATAAATCAAATTAAAAAAAAAAAAAAAAAAGGCCATGGTGTCCGGCAGCTGTGCAAAGAAGAAATTGGAGGATGTCTTCTGTTCGGGAAAGTACTGATTGGAGCTGTGTGGACATGTGGGAGATGTGGGCAAGGTCTTGAATTTCTTGTGGGTGAGGAAAACCCAGAAGCTTTCAGATTCGGGTTTTCCCAGATTTGCCAATATGACATCCCTAATAAAAGTTAGCTTTGAGGAACTTCAAGCCTTGGAGTTTGATTTCATTGGGGGTGTTACTTGGAACACTGACATTAACCTGAATCTGCCTTAAAATTAGAGCAGCTTCCTCAACCCTGTGGAGCTGTTTGGGGTCCTGAGCCCCAAGCACTGACCCAACCCAGGGCGACGCGAAGACTCAGGGAAGATGGAGGAGGAAAAGAAGCCTATGGAGGGACCAGCAAGCACGGGCTCAGCAACGGTTCCTGAGACCCTCTACTCTCCTTCCCCTGGGATGGTGGAAGCGATACAGGCCGTGGAGGCTGCCCATCAAATGGGTGCCCGGCCTAGGGAGCAACTGCCGAAGCGAAGCTTGCAGCAGGACCTGGCAGCACAAGGCGAAACCAGTAAAGCCACCCCGCTTCGAGGAGCGATGTGGGAACCACAATGGGAGTTATTGCAGCTTCTGCGCCACCAGCACTCCGAGGAATGGGGACCCCCACCACCATCGCGCAGCCAATCCCTGGCTGGCCTGCTGGAGCAGTTGAACTGACTCAGAGTAAGTGGGACACCCCAGCATGCCAGCACCGGGCTGCCAGAGTGGACCTTGGCACAACCGACGTTCACCTTCCCAAGCCAGGGGTCAGCAGCACAATGGGCCAAAGTGGCAACGACTTTTCATTCAGCCCCAAGCCGCTCAACCCCCAGCCTGTTGCTTCGGGTAAGCCCAGCCGTGGATCCCCGCCGTTCGGGATCGCACCCCCTCCCAGCCAGCCAGGCCGACCATGGAGTTCCCATCTAGCTGCAAGGCTCTTGGAGCCTGCCAGCCCCACAGCTGCCACCCAGGATGAGGTTTCCACCTGCGAGCCAAATCCCTCCCGGGTGGGCTTACTACCCAGGCCAGGGGTGGGTACAGTGTCAATGGACACCTGCCTCGATGCCGCTGCATATGCAGTTTCCGCAGCAAGCAGTCCAGCTGCAACCCCAAGCCGTGATCCCACAGCAGGTGCCAGTGAACCCACAGCAAGTCCTGGCCCAGCAGCCCGCGCCTGCCACGGCGCCCCCTCCCTTCCAGGCGACCTTTGATGGGACCCCGGGGAAGCTGGCATACTTCCTGAACTGAGTCTGGGCCTACATCGATCAGTATGGGAACCAATACCCCTCCAATCGTGAATTGATCTCAGCCATCGCCGAAGGCATGAACGAGGGAGAAGCACTGGAGTGGATAGCTGAGCTTCATGATGGGGGGCCCCCGGAGCTAGAGGATGCGGATGATTTCGTCCAGCTGATGAGGGTGAGGTTCAGCAACGTCGTCCAACAAGTGGAAGGAGAGCACCAGATCACCACACTGAGGCAAGCTGGGAGGCCCGCCAAAGAGCTTCTGTGGGAATTCCGGAGGCTGGCCAGGAAACTATGGGACTGGCCGGAGCAACTGATGGTCCACACCTTCAAGGAAGCCCTGGATCCGGACCTGAGGCAGGCCTGTAGCATAAGGGGAACACCGACCTGAATACAAGCATGGTATGTGAATGCGGTGGCCCTGGATCTGGACCTCCACCCTCCGAAGAAGCCAGCTGCTGAAAAGCCAGCTAAACTGCCCCTTGGGCAATGAGCGCAGCCAAAGAAGACCGCAGAACCGCCACCCATGAGGCCCAGGACCATCAAGTGCTACCAACGTGGTCAGCAGGGCCATCGAGCGTCGGAATGCTTAGCTCCAGCACCCCTGACCCGGGCGAAGTCCCCTGCTCGGGCAGGACCTAAGAAAACCCTGTGGAAACCACCGGACAAGGGATGGAGCACCAAGTAAGTGGTGGAGAGCCCCGTCCAGCCTGTGGGATCAGAAGGGAGTCCGACCGGGGATTCCCCCTCCCCCTCCGCAGAGGAAGACAGCGGCAAGGACAACCCGATGGTGAGTGGGGGGACGAGGGGATGACCCCTTTGCCCTGAAGGTTACCCTAAGGGCCCCCCAGTCCAGAGCCCAGGGAGAAGTGGAGGCGGTCATAGACATTGGCTGCACGCAATGCCTAATTAGCCCCCACATAATCAAGCAAATAGGCATACACACTCGCCCCCTCCGACAGCCCATCAGCTTCGAGCAGGTGGATGGCTTGCTAATTGGCGGTGCCCCTGCCACCAGACTCATTAAGTTAGAACTGGGGTGCCACGAAGAATTCCTCCAGTTCGTAGTCGCCCCCAAGATGACAGATCCCATAATCTTGGGGTTCTCATGGCTCGATAAGTGGGGACCCACGATCTTCTGGGATGGCAGCCACAGAAAGATAGTCATTGGACTGGGCCCTTTGCCACCAGTGAGGCAAGAACTCCCCACCCCAGAGATCGTGAACCCGGGAAAAGCAACCCTTCCAGAGACTGCCGCCCCAGCCCGGGACATCCCGCCGGGCAGCCAGCAGGTGCCCCGGGAGTATCGAGACTTGGGGGGGGGGTGTTTAGCAAAGAGGACTGCAACTTCCTTCCCCCCCATCGCCCGACCGACTGCACGATAGAGTTCGTACTGGGGGCGAAACTTCCCAAGCCGAAGATGTACTCAATGACTCCAACCAAAATGAAGGAATTGAGGAAGTACATAGAGACAAATCTAGTGTGGGGATTCATAAAGCCTTCAAAATCCAAAGTGGCGGCCCCTGTGCTGTTTAAAGAGAAGAAGGAGGGGGGGATGAGGCTCTGCGTGGATTTTCACAATATTAACAGAGTGTGCGTGGAAAACACCTACCCCCTCCCGCTCATGAAGGACATGCTCAATCACCTGTCAAAGGGCAGGTGTTTACCAAGCTGGACTTGAGGGAAGCCTACTACCGTATACGGATTAGGGAGGGGGAATAATGGAAAACCGCATTCAACTGCCTGCTTGGCAGCTTCCAATTCAAAGTGATGATGTTTGGACTTCAGGGGGACCCCACAGTCTTCATGCAGTTTATTAATGAGATTCTGTATGAGCACCTATACAAGGGGGTTCTGGTCTACTTGGATGATATTGTCACTGCGTTTTTTTTTTATTTCCCAGCTGAGCTTCATTAGTTTTGGACTAATAGACTTACTGTAGTTTGCCAAGTTCCTTATCAGTATTTTACTACGCATGTCCGCATTCTTTCACTTGCTACACACACTCTTTCCTTTGTTCTCTTGCCACGGGGGTGTCGACTGCTGGAAAGCAGCCGGCCCGAATTACTTTCAAAATGTAGCAATTAACTTTCTTAGTTAGTGAGGTGTTTTATTTTCTTTATAACAAATAAATGAGTTTTATTAGAAAACTTTTCTTCGCGTTTCTTTTCAGAATATTGCAAACTTGGAGAGGCCACGATCCATCTCCTCTAAATCAGGGTGATTGTCCCAGAGCCAAAAATGGGATTAATCAATGCCCTGACAGATATTCTCATATTCAGCAAAATGCTGGAAGAGCACGTAAAACTCGTCCGGCAGGTGCTGAAAAAACTGCTTGCTGCCAAGCTCTACGCAAAGCTGTCAAAGTGCGAGTTTCATAAGACTTCACTAGACTACTTAGATTACCGGATTTCTAGCAACGGGATAGAGATGGACATAAGCAAAGTTAAAGCCGTTTTGGATTGGCAACCCCCAAGCACCCAAAAACAGCTCCAAAGCTTCCTGGGGTTTGCCAACTTCTATAGGCAATTCATTCTGGCTTTTGCGGAGGTGGCGCTGCCCCTAACCAAACTGTTAAAGACGGGGTCTCCACCAACAAAACCGAAGCCGTCACAGCCACTCACATGGACAATGGAATGCCAGAAGGCTTTTGAAAAACTGAAAAGACTATTTGCCCAAGAACTGATCCTGCAACATCCAGACCCAGAGCGGCAATTCATTGTCCAAGCCGATGCCAGCGACGTGGTAGTGGCTGCAGTGCTCCTGCAAAGGGACCCCAAGGGGCAGTTGCTACCATGCGCCTACGTATCCAAGTAACTTAACAATACGGAGAGGCAATGGGCCATTTGGGAGAAAGAGGCTTATGCCATTCGATGGGCGTTATTCACTTGGAGACACTTCCTGGAAGGCAGCAAGGAGCCTTTCAAAGTCTGGATGGACCACAAGAACCTAGAGGCCCTAAAGACACCCAGGAAATTGTCCCCCAAGCAAGTCTGCTGGGCTCAATACTTCAAATGTTTCAAGTTCGAGCTGAGATACATACCGGCAGGGAAAAACATATTGGCAGATGCGCTCTCGAGAAAGCCTCAATTTGACAGCCGCCGAGAGGAAGTGGTCCACGCCCTAATCCCTCCCCATTCGCAGTCGGCCACCCAAGTTATCACCAGGAGTCGAACCAGACAGCCACCGGACCCCGGCCGGGATGGATGGACTGCCAAATTAAAGGCAGCACTACCTGGAGACCCTTGGTTCAAGGACAACCAAGGCGTCCTCACCATGAGGGAGGGACTGGCATGGAAGGGATCCAAATTGTATGTCACAGCCACCCTGAGATTTTAGGTGCTTCAACATAGCTACGACTCCAAGCAGGCCATCCATTTCGGATTCCTGAAAACTCTACACCTCACCAGGAGACAGTTTTGGTGGCCGAAAATGAAAGCGGAGGTGGAAGACTACGTTGGAAGTTGTGCCACATGCGCAGCGATAAAAAACAGACCTGGCAAACTGCCAGGTCTCCTTCAACAGGTGGCAGATCCTAGCAGACCCTGGGAGGAGATTGCAATGGACTTCATAGTTGAGCTCTTAGAAAGTGGGGGGAACACAGTGATCTGGACCATCATTGATCTATTTTCGAAGCAAGCCCATTTCACTGCTTGCTCCGGACTACCCTCTGCAAAGAAATTGGTGAAACTATTCGTCAAGCACATCTACCGACTGCACGGAACGCCATGCCGCATAATCTCGGACAGAGGGGTCCAATTCACCACCAAGTTCTGGAGAGAGTTCCTGAGGTCCATCGGGTCCACACAGGGGCTCAGTTCGGCTTTTCATCCAAGCATGAACGGGGCCGTTGAACGTGCAAACGCCATGGTGGAACAGTACATCAGATGCTATGTGGATTACCAGCAAGAAAATTGGGCGGACTTGTTGCCATTCGCAGAAGTGGTGTACAACAATGCCGTGCATTCTAGCACTGAACTAACTCCTTTCCAAGTTACCAGCGGCATGGAATTTGTCCCCATGCCAGAACTGCCGAAAGAACCCCCCCCCCTCCTCCATGTTGTTGACAGAATGGATGGATTCATTGAGAAATGAATGGGAGAATACAAAAAAGGCGCTCTCCGAAGCAGCGGCTGAATATAAAAAACAAGCAGATAAGCACCGCTCGCTTCAACCCCGCTTTCGGGTGGTGGGACAAAGTTTTTCTCTCCACTAAATACATAAAATTGAGACTGCCTAGGAGGAAATTGGGACCAAAGTTTTTAGGCCCTTTTCCTATAGTAAAAATAATTAACCCTGTGACAGTGCAATTAAGCCTCCCTTGCATATTAGGGAAAATACACCCCATATTTCATTGTAGTTTGCTGAAACGATACGTTGGAGCTAACATAAGACCCCAGACCCAACCGCCTCCTCCCCCCATTGTGGTGGAAGGAGAGACCCATTATGAGATAATAATAATAATAATTTTATTTCTATACCGCCTTTCTCCCGAAGGACTCAGGGCGGTGTACAGCCAATTTAAAAACACAAGACACAACAATAATTAAAAATTAAAATAATTAAATAGATTTGGCCAATTTAAAACCCCAAAAATTAAAATACCCCAATTTAAAATTATTATATTGACAGCCCTGCCTGGCGGAACAACAGGGTCTTCAGTGCGCAGCGGAACACCCGGAGGTCGGAGATCTTACGTATTTCCGGGGGCAGTTCATTCCACAGGGTTGGGGCTCCCACAGAGAAGGCCCTCCCCCTGGGTGTCGCCAGCCGACATAACTTGGCTGATGGCACCCTGAGGAGACCCTCTCTGTGGGAACGGACTGGTCGGTGGGAGGCTATTGGTGGCAGAAGACGGTCTCGAAGGTACCCGGGTCCTGTGCCATGGAGTGCTTTAAAGGTAGTAACCAACACCTTGAATCGCACCCGGAAGACCACTGGGAGCCAGTGCAGCTCGCGCAGGAGGGGTGTCACGCGGGCACAACGAGGTGCGCCCATAACCACCCGCGCGGCCGCATTCTGGACCAGCTGGAGCCTCCGAGTGCTCTTCAAGGGGAGCCCCATGTAGAGAGCATTACAATAGTCCAGCCGGGAGGTGACAAGGGCATGAGTGACCGTGCGCAAGGCATCCCGGTCCAGAAAGGGCTGCAACTGGCAGATCAGGCGAACCTGATAAAAGGCCCCCCTGGCCACGGCCGTCATATGCTCTTCTAAAGACAGCCGTGCATCCAGGAGGACACCCAGATTGCGAGCCCTCTCTGTGGGGGGCAAAGATTCACCCCCAATAGTCAGCGATGGCACCTGCTGACTATATCGGGACGCCGGTAGCCACAGCCACTCGGTCTTGGAAGGGTTGAGTCTGAGCCTGTTCCTCCCCATCCAGACCCGCACGGCCTCCAGGCAGTGAGACATCACATCAAGGGCATCGTTGGGGTGGTCTGGGGTGGAGATGTACAGCTGAGTATCATCAGCGTACAGATGACACTTCACCCCAAAACCACGGATGATCTCACCCAGCGGCTTCACATAAATGTTGAACAGAAGAGGCGAGAGGACCGACCCTTGTGGCACTCCCCATGCGAGATGCCTCGAGGTCGACCTCTGCCCCCCTGCCAACACGAACTGCAAGCGGCCAGAGAGGAAGGAAGAGAACCACCGCAAAACGGTGCCCCCTACTCCTAACCCCTTCAACCGCTGCAGCATGATACCATGGTCGATGGTATCAAAAGCCGCTGAGAGATCTAATAGGACTAGGACAGAGGAGCAACCCCTGTCCCGGGCCCTCCAGAGATCATCCACCAATGCGACCAATGCTGTTTCTGTGCTGTGCCCCTGCCTGAAGCCCGACTGGTACGGGTCTAGATAGATAGCTTCATCCAGGTGCCTGGGCAGTTGTCGTGCCACCACACTCTCAACAACCTTCGCCACAAAACGAAGGTTGGAGACCGGACGATAGTTAACTAATTCAGCCGGGTCCAGGGAAGGCTTCTTGAGGAGGGGCCTCACCACTGCCTCTTTCAAGGCGGCGGGAAAGGCACCCTCACTCAGAGAAGCAGTTATAATCCCCTGGAGCCAGCCTCGTGTAATTTCCTGGGAGGCCAGTACCAACCAGGAGGGACACGGGTCCAATAAACATGTGGCGGCACTAATCCTACCCAGAACCCTGTCCACATCCTCGGGAGCCACAGGATCAAACTCCTCCCAGATAATATTCTCAAGACCTACCCTCGTCTCCTCCCCCGGACTCACCCAGTCGGAGTCCAAGCCTTCCCGAATCCGAGCGACTTTATCGTGCAGGAATTGCACAAAATCCTCAGCTCGACCCTGCAAGGGATCCTCCCGCACTCCCCCCCCGAAGAAGGGAGTGGGTCACCCTAAACAGGGCGGCTGGGCGGTTCTCTGCAGATGCGATAAGAGCGGAAAAATGGTTAGATTTTGCCGCTTTTATCGCCACTAGGTAGGTCTTGATATAAGACCTCACCTGTGTCCGGTCGGAATCAGAATGACTAGTCCTCCAAATGCTCTCTAGGCGTCTTTTCCGACGCTTCATCTCTCTCAGCTCCTCAGAGAACCAAGGAGCCAATTGAGATCGGCATCGGGTCAGAGGCCGCAAAGGCACGACACGATCCAAAGCTCCGGCGGCCGCCCTATCCCAGGAGGCCACCAGTTCTTCAGTCGAGTCGTGTGTCAGAGTCTCAGGAAACGGCCCAAGCTCCATCAGGAACCTTTCTGGATCCATCAGGCGCCTGGGACGGAACCATTTAGTCGGTTCCGTCTCCCTGCGGCAGGGGGAAGCGGTAGGAAAGTCCAAGTGAAGGAGCGAATGATCTGTCCATGACAAGGGTTTAATGTCTAAGTCCCCTCTACCAAGATCATTCAACCACTGACCAGAGATGAAAATCAAGTCCAGAGTGTGTCCTCCTATGTGAGTGGGGCCTTGAACTAACTGGGTCAGGTCCATGGCCGTCATGGAAGCCATGAACTCCCGAGCCACCTCTGACGTCTCACCCGCGGATGGAAGGTTGAAATCCCCCATGACAACAAGTCTGGGGGTATCCACCGCCACCCCGGCGATGACGTCGAGTAGCTCGGGTAGGGTCGCTGCCACGTGGCAGGGAGCCAGGTACGCAGTCAGCAAACCCATCTGCACCCCACGGCCCCACTTCACAAAGAGGGACTCACATCCGGCTATCTGAGGAACAGTGGTCTCCCTCGGACAAAGACTCTCCCTAATAATCACCGCCACTCCCCCACCCCTCCCCTGGGCCCTTGGCCAGATAAAGAGGATATTAGACTCCAGAATGTATAATGGTCAGTTGCAATACCTAATACAATGGAAAGGGTACCCTTTGTCTGACGCCACCTGGGTAAAAAGCTGGAACGTCAAAGCAGATAGACTGATTAAACAATTCCATGATAAATACCCGGACAAGCCAAAGGGTCCCCCTGGGGGGGGGGAGGGGTGGTTAAATGTGGATAACTCCCCTGAATGTTATTTTCTTTACAGGACACGTGTCTCTTCTGAGGGGGGGCACCTGTCATGCCTGGAAGCCATATTACCTGTGTGCCTTGAGGATCCAGGCCTGCCACAATCATACCGTGGGAAGTTGGGAGGGGGGATTGCATGAGTGAAGTAGAGAGAGCCATAACAAACTTCTCTAAGAGAAGTTCAAGGCCATGGTGTCCGGCAGCTGTGCAAAGAAGAAATTGGAGGATGTCTTATGTTAGGGAAAGAACTGATTGGAGCTGTGTGGACATGTGGGAGATGTGGGCAAGGTCTTGAACTTTCTTGCCGGTGAGGAAAACCCGGAAGCTTTCAGATTCGGGTTTTCCCAGATTTGCCAATATGACATCCCTAATAAAAGTTAGCTTTGAGGAACTTCAAGCCTCGGAGTTTGATTTCGTTGGGGGTGTTACTTGGAACCTTGACAGCATCTTTATTTCATTCTCCATCTTGTTATTTGTCTATTGGTCTTGGTCCTCTCCTTGCTCTGCTCTCGGTCTGTGATCTAGTTCTGACTCCTTCTCTCACCTGACGCTCTGCTTCCTTCTGATGTCTTGTGTCTTGTTCCGTAATTTTTTCCTCCGATACCTGATACTCCTGACTTTTACTTTCTCCTTCCTCCCTACTATCCTGTTCATCTTCCCCGTTTATGTAGTTATCGTAAAATTCCTGAGCCTTTTCCAAGGTGTCAATCCGGAATTTCTTCTCCTGCCATGTTATTAACATCCCCTCCGGGATTAGCCATCGGAACATCACTCTATATTTTAACAGCTGTGTGGAGAGAAAGTGATAGCTTCATCTTTGCTCCCTTATTCTTTTCAGAATCTGTTTCAGCACTATGATCTCTTTTCCATTATACATCAGGGGATCTTCTCTTGTTTTACTATATATTTCATCTCTTGTTTTTTTCCTCACAAATTTAACATGGACTTCTCTCGGTAGTTTATTCCTCCATGCATAATTCGTGTGAATCCTGTATGCTTCGTCAATTTTGTTTTCCAACTCTTGTTTGCTTTTTTGCAGTGGATCCGCTAATAGTTCAGCCATTAGTTTAGGGAGATCTTCGTTTTTACTTTCCAAGATGTTTTCAAAGTGGAGGTAAAACATCGATTTTTCCATTTCCAGATTTATTATAGCTTCTTCTAGTTCCCTATGTTCTACCACCATTATATTTGTTGCTATGTCTAATTTTTTTTCTATATGTTCCGTTTTAACCTCTACCGACTTTATCTTTTGTTTGTTTTTGGTTATCATCTCCTGCATTGTACCAATTTTTTCATCTAGCTTCCTTATCTCCCCCTTTACTTCTCCCATATCGTTCTTAATATCTTCGTGGTTGTTTGTCATAACCTCCAGCATTTTTAACATTGTTTCCTGTATTGCTAGTAAGGTTGACTGCATACTTTGTAAGTTAATGGTAGAACCAGATTTTTCACCTCCCAGCACGGCTTCCACAGATTTTGATCCTGAGGGGGAAGCTGTTATTGAAGTTATTTCCCCCCCCCCTTATTTTAGTAATTGTGGTGGTTGTGCTTGTCATTTTGATATTTTTAAAAAAGTTTTTCCACAGTACCATATAATCAACCATGTTTTTCTATTCCTCTCTTTCAATCTCTATCCTTCCTTAATTACTCTAAATTCTTTCCATACAATTGTTATATCTCCCACTAATCTCTTGATATAATCCTTAATTGATTCAATACCAATTTGTAACAGTTAATTAATTAACTGATAGATAATTATTATTTAGTTGCTAGTTATTAATAAGTAAATATATAAATAGATAATAATAAATAATTCTTAAATATACTCCTTCTTTCCTATGATTCAATTACAATTATCAACCTTAAATATATTTCTGTATATATACTACCATATTATATAAGTATTATATACCATATTATATAAGGAAACTTACAATTAAATAAAAATATGTTAGTATGCAAAACTATATATATATATATATATATCAGTATCAAAGTATCAAAATATAAAAGTAAACAGCAGTTAATGTAGGTTACTATAAGTTATAAGTATTTCAGTAAACATGTATAAATATATAATTATAAATACTTCAGTGGGATATAGTTATAAATATATTAATATATAAGTTTTCTTCAATTGATTTTTTCCACTGACACCAAGGTTTCTTAGAAGTTTCTTGTAAACAAGTATTATATGTCCATGTCTGAGTTCATAATATCTTCTGTTTTACTCCCTTTTTTTCTTTCCCCTCTAAGTCCTGCGTCAGGATATTTTTTTTGGGGGGGAGGATTATTTTAGTGCATGCGCTCAAAAGCCTGATTGGTCTTATTATCAGGGGATGTCTTATTTTTGGGGAAACAGGGTAGGATGTGATATGAAAGACCCTTGCTTATACAGTATTCAGTATGAAAAATTTACACAGAAATTTAAAAAAAAATTAAATTTAATCAGCCACAAAGTAACATATAATATTAGCAAAACTAACATTACATTCTACACATCATATCTGGGTTTTTTTTTTTAATGACACTGCTTCATAAACTGAAATATTCACATATAAATGGTTATAAGTTTAGGTACCTGACTTCCATTGGCCTGCATCTGTTTTGGTGTTTCTTGAACTGTAGGGTTAACTGTAGCTGAATAAGTATAAGCTACCTGTGGGATAAGAATGGTTTGCTTATTGGCAGCAAGAGCTCTTAAGTATGGAACACTCTTTTGGTTAGCAATGGCAAGAATTTTAGGTAACTGGGCAGTAACTGTAGGAATAGCAATATTAATAGGATTGGCACTTGGTGGGATTATATTTACAACTGGTTCAGAGTCTTTAATACTGCTGTCCTTTTGTGGTTCCTTTTTTGCACAAGTTAAGTTCAAAGGTTCTTCCTGAACAGAATATGTACTGTTCTGGTCAACACTAGTAGATCGTTCCAATGATTCTCCATGTTGCTTTGGTAATGACAGGTCAAGAGGTTCTATTTGTGGCTCTTCCTGGACACCCTCATTAAAGTACAAGAAACCCTGTGCATTTCTAGATGAAGAGAGGTTAAGGGGTGATGGGGGTGGTATGTTATGCTGCGAGCCATTTTGAGCTGATCCTGTTGATACAGTCTGTGGTTTATCAGTCTTAAGAGGAGTTACAGGTTTAGACTGGCTGTCTTGGCATTCATTTGCAGCTGTAGGTCCAGTGTGGTCATCATTATTAATAGAGTTTTTTAATTTGTCAGGTTCGAGGGAAAATAGTTCAGATGATGGTACAGAAATCTGGCCAGCCTGCATTTTTTCAAACCACCTTTTAACTGCATCCAATGGCAAATTTACTGAATCAGCTATTTTGGAGAGCTCGTCTGAGCTTGGTTGTGCATTTAATGCATAATAGGCTTTAAGGAGGGATAAATGGTTTTTTAAAGGAGGTTGACCAGGAGACTGGTTAACCTCCCCTGCTTCTGATAAAACAGAGTATTCAGACTTCTCAACTTCTGCACCACTGAGTTGAGGTGGCTGAGTTGATTTTTTGATATCATGGTACTTTGATTCTTGAAGTGCATTAGGTTCCCCTGGACAGTCATCACAAAGAAGGCAAGTGCTATCATTGGTATTTCCTTCAGTACCTTTTTCTTTTTCAGACTTCACTCTGAGATCTTCTGGTAGTTTGTCGGTTTTGCAGCTGTTATTTGGGGCAGAGTTTTCTTTTTTTCAGATTTTGTGGTACAACCTGAAGAGGGCTAGGTTGCGCCAAGCTATAATTAATGATAATTTTGGTTGTCCCATCTTGATCAATCAAAGGAAGACTAATAGCTGAAATTAGGGAATGTCCAGCTTGTTGTAGGGGTACAGTGTTGATTGTTTCTTGTTCTTTGTATGTAAGATTGTTGCGACTGTTCTCCAATACTTGCCTTATAACATTACCATCCACTGCAACTTCAAGTACATTTTGAATGTCACTTAAGTTGATGCTTATTGGAGATACCAAACCAACAGTTGGCAAAACAACAGCTTGCACCATGTCCTGAGTAGAACTGGTTGTCTGTAATGGGCTACCACCACTAAATACCCCATTTTGCAAAGGGTCTGAAAAGTTGATTTTTGATGCAACCACTATAGGCTTGAATTCATAATCCACAGGTTCAGTTTTGATTTGGTTTACAGGGAGTTCTTCTTTTAAGGGCTTATTTTCTACCTTTTGTTGTACTTGTGGTCTTGTTGTGCTACCGGGAGATGCAGAAAGAGAAGGAGAAGAGCACTGAGATGTCTTGATCCCTGATCGTGCTCGGCCATTCACAGACACCATACCAATACATTTCTTACTGCTTATGTGGGAGCTGTAGGAACCAGAATGGGAAAAACGTTTCTTGCAGTTTGGGCACTCATATGGCTTCTCTCCTGGATACATACATATATAGAAAAGAAACATCATTATAATGTAGAAATCTTACTTAAGAGGTTATAGAGTGGATTTACAAGACCAACATTGAAATAGTTCTACACTGTGTGCACAATTATTAGGCAAGCTGTATTTTGGAGGATTAATTTTATTATTGAACAACTACAGTGTTCTCGGTCAATCCAAAATGTTAATAAATCTCAAACTTGAAAAATTTAAGAAAGTAAAAGTGAGGTTATGGCTTTCTTAGGAGAATATCTATGTATGCAAAATTATTGGGCAACTATTAGTGTGCAGAATTTATATTTACCAACAAAGAAATAAAGGGATTCAAACCTGGGTGTCAATCCATCCCAGAAGGGTATGGCTAGCTGACGAGAGCTAAATAGCTTGAAATAGATCTATACTAGTCTCCCTTTATTTCTTTGTTGGTAAATATAAATTCAACACAAAAAATAGTTTGTCGCGAAAGCAACTACCTGTGAAGGCTCCTGGATTGGGGCTGAAAGGCGAAAGTGGAAGCAGTATGCTCCATCCCATATTTGGGTAGACCAGGTTGCCATGATAGATCGGTCTCACCAGAAAAAAACACTTCCTTAGTGTGCAGAATTATTATGCAACTAAATGAAAAATGAAAATTTTCCCATCTAACTCATTTATTTTCATCTGTTAAAGTGAAAATAATAAATAAACAACTCAAAATTTACAAATAAACTTTTCTGACAGTTCAAAAAATCAGTGACCAATATAGCCACCCTTCTTTTCTTTTTTTTAAATTTTTTTTATTTATTTCTTTACAAACAAAGTATTTATTCACATACAGATCGCAACGGGAGCTTTACACAATATATTAACTTCAGTCAAAATATACAAATAAGATATAAAATCTACACTAACCTTATCTTCTTTTTATTCTATTATTCAACCAAGTATACCATTGGTCGCAGCATTGAAAAAATGCAGAATCCTTTTGATCTCTCAAAATTTTTGTTAACCTGTCAGCTTCCGCATATTCCATAATTTTTCCCAAAATCAAATCTTCAGCCAGTAAGTCTTTCCCCTTCCAATATTGAGCAAAACATATTCTTGTTGCAGTTGTGATATATACAATCAGACACCATGTATTCATGCCTATCTTATCTGGCCTTATATTTAATAGATAGTATTCTGGTTTCAATTGTAATTTATATCCAGTGATTTCTAATATCCATCCCTGTATAAGTCTCCAAAACTCAATTACCTTGGGGCAGGTCCACAATACGTGAAAATAAGTACCTATCTCCCCACATTTCCAACAGTTTGGGGAGAGTCCTGGGAACATTTTGGATAGTCAGGCAGGAGGGAGATGCCATCTATACACCATCTTATACAAGTTTTCTTTGTAAGTGGTTGCCATCAGGAATTTCAGTTGTTTCGTCCATATTTCTTCCCATTTTACCAACTCAATTGAGTAACCAATATTTCTCCCCCAGGCAATCATTGAATCTTTAACAATCTCATCCCCTATCCAGTAATTTATTAAGAGTTTATAAATCTTGGATAACATTCTTTCCTCCTTTCCTAATATAATATTATCTATTTCTTGCTGGGTCATATCTATGCCACCTTTTTCCTTGTCTTTCTTATGTTTAGAGCTGATCTGGGCATAAAACCACCAATCCAATTCTATTCCCTGAAGATCTAACTCAGTTCTTGTTTTTAAACGGCCTTGAGCATCCAATAGCTCCCGGTAAGATAGGTGTTTTTCTTTATTGTAAAGCGAGCTATATGTTATAGCTTCTAGTGGGACCAACCAAGACGGGGTCAAGAAGTAGAATTTACCCTTGATTTTTCTCCATGTTTCAATTAAGATGTTCCTTACATAATGACCTGCAAAGCTCATATATTTTTTAACCTTATCTTGCCAAAGAAAATAGTGCCAACCCTGTTGTAATCCCGAACCTTCCAGAATCAACAATCATCTTCTTCTCAGCAGGATCTATTCCCTTATCCAAACTAAGTTTGCAGCCTGATAATAATATTCCCATTTTGGTAAGCCGAATCCCCCTCTTTCTTTCACCTCTTGAAGCATTTTAAGTTTAATTCTGGGCTTTTTATTTTGCCAGATAAATTTAAGGACACATTGATTTAGCTTTTTAAAGAAATTGTTGTCTAATCTAGCTGGTGCTGTATAAAATAAATATGTCCATTTTGGGAGGATATAGGATTTTATAATCGCGATCCTACCTAATAGAGACGTCTGAAGGTTCTTCCATTTCTCTAAGTCCTGTTCTGTTCGTTGAAGTAATGTCAAGTAATTATCTTCTTTGATTGTTGAGCATTTGGCTGTTAATATAATACCTAGATATCATAATTTATTGACAATTTGAAATCCCAAATTCGCTTCTAATTCCTTCCTCTGCTTTGTTGTCAAATTTTTAATGATAACCTTAGTTTTTTCCTTATTTATTTTTAAGCCCACTACATTTCCGTATTTTTCTAACTCATAGATCAAATTTGGGCCCGATAGAATAGGATCTTCCAATATAAATACTAGGTCATCGGCATATGCTTGTACCTTATATTGTTGGTTCTTAATATGCAATCCTTTTATCCCCGAGTTGCGCCTAATTTCCCTCAATAAAAGTTCTAATGTTAGGATGAATAGCAATGGAGAAAGCGGGCACCCCCGTCTAGTTCCTTTCTCGATGCAGATTTGTTCAGATACATCTCCATTAATTAAAATTTTGGCAGACTGCTTCGAATAGATTGTTCGAATTGCCCGGATAAACCTTTCCCCGAATTGCATATGTTGTAATAAGCCCACTAAAAAACTCCAGCTCACTCGGTCAAAGGCTTTTTGTGCATCCACAAAAACCAAAGCCAATTGTTTATCAATGTGGGTTTCATAATGTTCCAAAACATTCATGATTATTCTCACGTTGTCTCTAATCTGCCTACAGGGTAAGAAGCCATTTTGATCTTCATGTATAAATTGACTTAGGAAACCTTTTAGCCTCTCTGCTAATACTGCCGCAAATAGTTTGTAGTCTGCGTTAAGGAGCGAAATAGGTCTATAATTCTGGATTAGGGATAAATCACTACTATCCTTCGGCAAGAGGGTTATTAATGCTTCTGACCAGGAATTCGGGATCTTTCTCTCCCGGATTACCCCATTAAATAGGTCTGTCATATAAGGGTTTAAGACTTCCCAAAGTGCCTTATAATATTCTATCGGGAGACCATCCGTACCGGGAGTCTTTCCTATTTTTTGTTTTCCCATAACCCTTTCAATTTCCCCTTCCGTTATCTCCCTGTCCAGTATTTCCCTAGACATATCCGATATTTTGGGTAGGTCAGATTCTTCTAGGTATTTTCTTATTTCCTGCTCAGGCTTATCTTCTTTTTTATATAAGTCGGTATAAAATTCCTGCGCTATTCTTTTCTTCCCTTCTTCCCCTGTGATTCAATCACCATTTCCATCTCTCAAATTGTGAATTCTACTCTTTTCCTTTTCTTTTTTTAATTGGTATGTAAGCCATCTTCCCTGTTTATTTGCATTTTCAAATTGTCGTTGTTTCATCCACCTATTTTTTTTTTCTAAATCCTCTTGGTCTAGTAAATTAATTTGGTGTCGCACTAATTTCAAATTCATATTAAGTTCTCTATTGTTTGGGTCCTGTTGCAGTGCAACCTCACTTCTTGTCAGGTCTTCTAATAATTTGTGTCGTTTAGCCTTCTCCTTCTTCCGTTTCCCAGCTGTATAATTTATCACTAAACCCCGAAACACTGCTTTAGCTGTTTCCCATACATTTAAAAAGTTTGCATCTTCGCCCGAACGGATGCTCCTTCAGGAGCTCCAGCCCCGTGATTCCGTTTGCCACTAGAACAGCAAAAATCAGCTGTTCTAGCGGCTTGAAACTCTCCCCCAAGGAAAAAGGGGGAGAGAAGAGCAGAAGGGTCTGGGTAGAGCTCCCCTAGACCCCCAGGCTTTTTTTTAAGCTTGGGGCTTGCAGGGTGAGAGCTCCCTGAAAGCCCTTCAGTGCTCCGGATCCGGGACGATTCTGCTTTATGCAGAACAAGGGGTCGTGACCACACCAGCAGTGCAATTTTAAGGATTATGAGAAAATTTGAATCTGGATGCTGGTAGAGCAAAATCAGGAGAACAGAAAATGCAAGTATTAAACTTTAACTCCGTTTAAAACAAAGAAAAAAAGATGGCGCTTAAGGCCGGCAAAACGAAACTTATAAGTGAAAGTGATCGTTAAAGCTGCAACATTGTAAAAGATACTGGATTACCAAGCAAGAAAAAGGATTTAAAGTGCTAGTGAAATGAAAAAGACTATGGTATTGATTCCAACTACTTTATACTTCTAAATTGTGTGAATTTAAAGTGGAAGTGTTGTAGGAGAAAAGACGGGAACTAGGCCAAGCTCTTCAATGCAGGAAAGAGTTTATTGTGCACGGTTCAAACAGTCCAAAGACAAGCAAAGGGTCTGAACAATGATGGCTGCTTTCGGCCAGATATTTATACAGTATAAAGGCAAAGTTATTACGAAGAGTGAGACATTTCACACGTAGAGGTTACCCTTTAATCTATCTCTAGGAAAGACATAACAGCCCTTTTCCCACAGGCTCAGGTTCTCAGCTCCGGAGCTCAAGACATAATAAAAGAGGAGATAAGGGGCTCAAAGGCGCCTCAAGAACAGTAAAGAGGACAGTAAGGGAAGCAGTATTTCTTCTCTAGGATATACATGACATTTGGGGTATAATAAACATTAAACAACAGGATGTATCTGTTTAGGGTCAGTTTGCCCTTTTACAATTCTGTACCTACGTCAAATACCGTTTGTCATCTCAGCACCTTGGCACGGAAGAGGCACTTCTGTCTTGACCAAAGATTTGGATTTCTAATATTTGAGTTTTAGCCCAATATCGAATCTTAGCCTGGCTCATACCCCCCCTTTGTGACTCATCTGTCTTATCCAGACGAGTCACACCTCCAGGTCCTCTTCCTGCTGGAGCCGTTTGTAATCCCACATAGCCATCACCTGAGCAGTTGTCTTACGTTCCACCAGCAAGGATAGACTTTTAGAAATAGTCTTAACAAACAGAGGTAAGATACATGGGAGAAAAATACACCCTGCAGCTATTAATCCCACCAGGCCAAAAATGGCCTGCAGGCCAGGTAACTTTGGCCACCATCCTGAAAACATATCCTGTAAATTAAGGCTTTTCCAAGTCTGGAACCATTTTGTCTGTTATTTCCTTAATAACCTTTCCGCTTTCATCAACTTCTATACAGCAGTTAGTCAAATTGAAATTTCCACATACCCCTCCTTCCTTGGCTAACAAGTAGTCTAAGGCTAATCTATTCTGCATAATATATGTCCTTGATTTGACACTCTCCCTAGCTAATTGAGTAAGACCTTTACAGTTTCGTTGGTGATGATTTCAACCACAGCTTGCAGATGAATTAAACGGTTCAGAATGTATATAGGGGTCCGATAGCCATACATGCCATTTTCCGCCCATGTAGCTGGTCCATAAACCTCAATAATAAGAGCCTTGGTACTACAGTGGTTTAAAGCACCCTGTAATTAACACAGCTGCCTGCAATTTACTGCTGGTTCGAATCTCTCCAAGGCTCAAGGTTGACTCAGCCTTCCATCCTTTCTAAGGTAGGTTAAATGAGGACCCAGTTTGTGGGGGCAATAAGCTGACTTTGTATAAATATACAAAAGTATGAAGGCTATTGCTTAACGCACTGTAAGCCGCCCTGAGTCTCCGGAGAAGGGCGGCATATAAATCAAATTAAAAAAAAAAAAAAAATTCGCTCTGCAGGCCACTCTTCACTTCCCCAACTACGTTGGTTACCTCCGACCCTAACTTTTCCTATTGCAAATGTGTCTACATGACTTCTTTGTCTTAAGTTCCCCACCTCATCATACACCAGGACACCTAAAACCTCTCGAGTTTTAAGGGGAAGCAAAAAAGAATCCTGGCCCAATTATTGCCAGGACACAAGCTCCACACCAATCTTTCGGTAGATACCCATATGCCATCTTACCACAAATCCAGTACAATCCATCAGGAGCAAGCCATCCAAGGGTTTGATTATCCAGATCCCTTAAGAAGGCTAATCCGTTTACCTCAAACACAGCCGTTTCATTAATACCCTCTGTGACATTACTTCCTGACCACCATGTCTTGCTTTCCCATTTTCCTGTGCATATGAGGTTTCCTACCTGTTTACAATCAGTTTGAGTCCTCCTTTGGAAGCATACATTCCCTACCAAACTGGTGGTAAGTGTCCAGTCCCCATCTTTTCCCTGATTATGTGAAAGGTTACCCTTCTGTTCCATTTCTAATGCTTTGGAATAGTTCAATTCTTGAGCTTCCCATGGCCATTTTTCTCCCATGTTAGTTCCTCCACATACAAAACAAGTTGATACATTCAGAGTGTGGGCTATGTCTTCTGCCAATTTGACAAAGGTATTTGTTACATGACTAGGAATTTCGGGTATATTTAACTTTTCCATTTTCAGATAATATAACTAGAACAATCCTTTCGTATCCTGTGTTGTCCTAGTAATTTTGGTAACATACCAGCTAAGGATTACAAGGGGATCTCTTCAGTATCTATTACCAAATAATGTACTAACACCTCCTCTATAATTTTCACATCACACTCTACCTTACAGCTTACGCATAAAACACAATCAATACAGTGAGTGCAACAACAACCCTCACACCCACAATTACAAAACCAACACATTTAAAGAAAATTCTCTTTTCTGTTCCTTTGCATCAAAAGGTAGCTTCCAGGGTGTCCTAAGCAGGGACTTCTTTCATCTGTAAGAGGTTCACACTCCGCAGCCGGTTGGGGAGATATTAGGGATCGGAACGACTGAGAAATCAAATGGGCCCTGGTCGTCCACAAAACCATTGCTTATATCTGTAAAACACAATGATCAATAAAGCTACTACCCCAATTACTCAAAGTGCCCACACCCAGTTTTCCTCCCACATGGATCCGCAATGATCTTCAATCTCTCGTCAGGATCCAAGTTCCAGACTAATTCAAAAGAGCAGGTGCTCCATCCTCTTTTTAGCTTACAGCGGGTTACATCGGCAGATATACATCAAGGTAACCTATATATAAAATACAAAAGCTTTCTTTAAGCACATTCAAATGTCAGTTTTGTTGGATGTTGTTTGTCCATGGACACTTTCCAGCCGGTGTCAGCTGCTGCCTTGACTCGTGTCTAATGGATCCATGATTTTGATTCTGCAATCTTAATAGCAAGTGGAGAAGTCATAATACCAATAAAAGATCCCTTCCATCTTCCACTTGGTCCCCAGGTTCAAATGAGTGACATTAAGTTACTAATCTAGGGGGTACTTGTTCCATCACATATCGTTGGAATCTCTCAATTTGCTTATTGAGTTCTTGTACCATCTCCATATTCCACCCCCCCCCCCTTTCCACTCAAGGGGTTCCACATTGGCTCCTTTGGTGGCTGCATACAAAAGTGCTGCCATCAAAGCAAAGTTAGGGATCCAATTAGGGCAAAAGTCAGCTAATCCTAAAAAGCTTCTCAGTTGTCTTTTTGTTCGGGGTTCTGCCAGCATTAGGACCGCCCTTTTCCGCTCTGGTCCTAAAGCTCGGCGACCCTTATATCGTATCCCAAATATCTAACTTTCCTTTTCACCAATTGAGCTTTCTTTCTTGATACCCAATAACCACACTCTAATAACAAATCTAGCATTATTGTGCATTCATCTTAGTATTATCCCAACATAAATCCTCTGTCAGTCCTGTTGATCCAAACATCATCAACATATTACAGTATTGTGTCTCCTGGTTGTTGAGGCACATAATACTGTAAGTCTCTAGCTACCGCTATTCCAAACAATGTGGGGGAGGTCTTAAATCCCTGAGGCAGCCAAGTCCCAGTATATTGTATTTTCATTCCTGTATAAGGATTCTCCCACTCAAAATGCAAACAGTGGCTGTCTTACGGGGTCAATGGGAATTGTAAAGAATGCATCCCTTAAATCAATAACAGAAAACCACTCAGCCCGGGGTGGAATTAAACTTAACAGGGTATATGGATTCGACATGGCCGGGTGTAAAGTTACCGTGCCCCGGGAGGTAAAACCCATCTGTCTGTTTAATTGGGATAATTGAAGTATTCCAGGGGGACTAAATAGGCACCAAAAACCCCGCTTCCGAATCTCTGAATGCTTTCATAAATAGCACAACTAGCTTCCCAAGAAACGGGACGCTGACTTATACTCACAGGCGCCACTCCAGGTTTTAGTTCCACCACCACTGGAGGGTGGTGAGCTGCAAAACCTGGCAGGTTATCCTCAGGCACATCAAACAACCTCCACTTCTCCTCCGGGGAATGCCTTATGGTCATTCTCTGACTATCTTCATCAAAAGAAATTGTTGCCCCTAATTTACTCAGCAAATCCCTGCCTAACAACGGAATAGGGCATTCAGGGATACACAAGAATTCATGCTGGATTTCAGCTCCCTTAAAATCACACATCTCTGGTTTCAAGACCTGCCGCCCCATGGCTTGCCCTGATACCCCCTGGACCTGAATTTTATGGGATCCAGGGGGCTGCAATCTGCTTATTTACAACCGATCTTCCTGCTCCCATATCTACCAGAAACGTTCTGTACTGACCCCCTATTTTCATTGTAACCAATGGCTCAGGCGGGGGTTCTTCCAAGCCTGGTCCCCCTCAATCTGTCCAAGTCATGTCTGCCAATCCAATACTTTCCGCTTTCTGCTGCCCTGCGCCCTCTCCAAATCCTCTACCAACACCCCAACCTGAACTTGTCTGTCCAACCTTCTACTCAAACCTCTCCTCTATCCTCGTTCTCCCCTTCTCCCAGAGAGCTTCCTACGCATCCCTGACCCAAAATCCGCTCTTCTCATCCCTCTACTTCTCACCATCTGTCTTGGGCATTCCTTTTCCCCTTACACATTAATTAGGACCTACGTCAAATACCGTTTGTCATCTCAGCACCTTGGCACGGAAGAGGCACTTCTGTCTTGACCAAAGATTTGGATTTCTAATATTTGAGGTTTTTTTTATTTTTTTTTATTGCAAAGGTTTTACAATTACATTTTCACCCTTTCCCCCCCCCTCAACCCACCCCAAACTTCCCAGCCTCCCTAACCCACCCTAACCCTCCCCTCCCCCCGGACTTCTGCACAATATACTCATATCAGGTAAAAAAAAATAAAAAAACCCCTCCTTTATATAAAACTTGTATAAAACTTGAACCCCTCCTTCCCCCTTATAATTTTTCATCTTCATTACATTAAAAAATTTCTATCTTAATATAACATTTTCAAATAAAAGCTATTTGATACTTCCTAGTTTGATATTTGTTCTGAACATAATCTATCCACTTTTTCCATTCCCATTCATAAGTCTCTTGTGAACAGTCTTTTAAATATGCTGAAATCTTCGCCATCTCTGCAAAACTGGCCATCTTCAAAGTCCATTCCTCGATCGTGGGCAAAGCTTCATTCTTCCAGTATTTACCTATCAACAGTCTCGCAGCTGTTATCATGTACAATATCAACTTTGTTTCACCCAAAGTAAAACCCTTAATTATACCCAATAAAAACAATTGTGGAGAAAATTGAATTTTTTTCTTCAAAACATTCTGCATGACCCACCAAATTTTTATCCAAAAAGCCTTAACTTTCCTACAAGTCCACCAAACATGATAATATGTAGCATCTAAACAATCACATCTCCAACATTTTGGCTGAACATTAGGGTACATACACGACAATTTTTTGGGGTCTAAATGCCATCTATAAAACATTTTATAAAAATTTTCCCTCAAATTTTGCGACTGTGTGAATTTAACATTCTGAACCCAAATTTTTTCCCATGTTTCCAACATCACTGGTTCCTCAAAGTTTTGTGCCCACTTAATCATACAATCTTTAACCAATTCAGTTTCTGAATCCCTTTCTAACAAAACATTATAAAGCCTTTTAATATGCATTGGACCTTTCTCTTTTATGTGTCTAACCAATTCTTCCTCATGCAACATAATACCAGTTTTTTGGTCCTCTTTCCATCTCAATTGTAATTGATTATATTGTAACCAAGTTAAGTTAATCCCTTCATCCAACAGTGTCTGTAATGTCTTCAACTGCCATCTGCCCGCATCTGTAAAAAGAACCTCTTTGTATAAAACCCCCCCGAGTGACATTATATTTGTATTCCACATAATATGACCAAGATCCAGCCATAGCGGTATTTTATAATCCCATTTGAATCGGTGCTTCTTCCAAACTCTCATCAAAGAGTCTCTAAGTATATGGCTTTTAAATACTTTATCCACTTTGTTATCATAAAATAAGTAAGCATGCCATCCAAATTCAAGATCAAAACTTTCTATATTCAATATTCCAGTCTTTTTCCTTCCAAACCAATCACTTGCTAGAGTCAAAGCTGCTGCTTCATAATATAGCTGTAGGTTTGGAAGTTTAAGGCCTCCCCTTTCTGGAACATCTTGCATAATTTTCAATTTCACTCTCGGTTTTTTCTCGGTCCAGACAAACTTATTCACTCCAGTTTGCCACACTTTCAGTTGTTTATCACTTTTAAGCACCGGAATCATTTGAAACAGAAAAAGAAATCTTGGCAAAATGTTCATTTTAACTGCTGCTATTCTTCCAAGTAGAGACAGCTGCAGTTTTTTCCAAGTCTCCATATCTTTCTGCACTTCTCGCCACAACACCTCATAATTATTTTTAAACAGTTTCATGTTTGATTCTGCAACCTGAACACCTAGATATTTTACCTTTGGTACAATCTCAAAACCTGCCCTCCTTTCAAGCTCGTGTTTACGATCTTGTGTCATATTTTTAGCTATCATCTTAGTTTTTTTCTGGTTCAGTCTAAAACCTGAAACTTTACCATAGTCTTGTATAATGTCCTTCATCTGGATTATTGATTCCATTGGCTGTGTTAGGGTAACGACCAGATCATCTGCAAATGCCTTTATTCTGTAATCCTCTTGCCTTATCATTATACCTTTCAAGATATTAGAGTCCCGTATTGTATTTAACAAGACTTCTAGTGTTAGTATAAATAGCAATGGGGATAACGGACATCCCTGTCTTGTTCCTTTTTCAATTTTAAACTCTGTTGTCAAACTTCCATTAATAACAATCTGTGCCTTTTGCTCTTGGTAAATTGCTGAGACCGCCTGTATAAATTGGTCCCCAAAGTCCATCTTTTTTAAAGTCTTTAATAGAAAATTCCAATCCACTCTATCAAAGGCCTTTTCCGCATCCAAAAAGACCAGCACTGCAGGTACCTGTTTATTCCTCTCAAGATATTCCAATAAGTCTATTACTTGCCTTACATTATCCTTCATATATCTACCCTCGATAAATCCCGCTTGATCATCATGAATCACCTTTTGGATTACTGGCATCAGCCTGTTGGCTAGTACTTTTGCATAAATTTTATAATCAGTATTGAGAAGAGATATTGGTCTATAATTCTCCGGTTTTTTAGGACCTGCTTGCTCTTTTGGTATCAAAGAAATATAAGCTGTTGTCCATGATGGGGGTATTTTACCCCCTTGTTGAATATTACAAAACAGATCTCTAAGTTATTCCACCATTTCTGCTTGCAAAGTTTTATAATACACTGCAGTCAAGCCATCCGTTCCAGGAGCTTTAGCTGTTTTTAATTGTTTAATTGCTACCATTATCTCCTCCTCTGTTATAGGATAATTCATTCTTTCCTTTTGTTGGTCTGTAATTTTTGTAACTCTTTTATTATCTAAATATTTTTCTATAAATCCATTCTGCACATCATCTTTAGCATATAGTTTAGTATAATAGTCCACAAAAGCTTCTTTAATTAATTTTTGTTGAAAGAGTTCTTTCCCTCCAATATCAATATTATCAATAGTCCGTATACTCTGCTTTTTTCTTAATGTGTAAGCCAACCATCTGCCCGGTTTATTGGCATTACAAAATGTATTATGCTTCGCATATTGTAAGTTTGTTGCAACTTGTTCCGCCATAAGCATTTGAAATTGGTCTTTCAAAAGTTTTATAACACCACATATTCTTTCGTCTGTTGGGTTTTTCATAAGTAGCTGTTCTTTGTTCCTTATTTCTACTTCCAATTCAGATCTTTTCTTTTGTCGAGTCAATCTATGTTTAGAGTTCATATAAATGAGCACCCCTCTCATATAAGCTTTGCTCGCATCCCACACAATTTCAATTGGGGTACCTTTATTCAAATTTATTTCAAAAAATTCTTTCAAGTGCTTTTTAAGTTCTATTATGTTTTTTTCATATCTGAACAAGTTTTCATTCACTCTCCAAGAGCGTCGCTCAGTCTTACCCATCTTGATTTCTATCCATACTGGGCTATGGTCGGACAAAGTTCTTGGGAAAATCTTTGTTCTTTTTGTCTTAACAAGTAAATCATCTGACAACAAAATAAAGTCAATCCTAGAGAAGGATCTATGTCTGTCGGAAAAAAAAGTATAATCCAATTCTTTTGGATTGTGTATTCTCCAAATATCTTTTAATTCCAGGTCTTCTTTCATATCAAAAAAAGTCTGTGGTAGTCTAATCCTGGATTTCGCCAAACTCTTTTTATCTAGTTTAGAATCAATTACTCCATTCCAGTCTCCCATTATTAAAATAGATCTATAGTCCCATTGCAGTATTTTAGTATGTAACATTTTATAGAAATGATCCTGTTGTTGGTTGGGAGCATAAATTCCAATCAAAAGAATTTGGCCATTTACTGTAAGCAATTCAATTGCTATAAACCTACCATCTTCATCTGCTTCTATAATTTTAGCTGTTAGTCTTTTATTTACATAAATAACCACGCCATTCTTTTTTTGCAAAGTTGAAGATATAAAATGTGTTCCTAATTTAGAGTTTATCAAGTATTTTTGATCTTGAGTTGTGATATGAGTTTCTTGTAAACAAATTATATCATTATTAAATTGTCTCAAGTATGCAAATAACTTCTTCCTTTTCCGTACTGAGTTCAACCCATTCACATTCCAGGATAAACACTTAATCGTCATCTTTATCTTTGTGAAGCAACGAGCAGAATAACCAAATATCTTCCGGAATCTTCAGTCTTGCTCCCCCCATGGCTTCAGTCTCTTGTGTAGTACTCTTAGCTCCCTTTTTGTATTGTCTTTCCTGTTGTTACTTTTCTTTAAGTTGCTTAGATTTTGCACGAGTTATACGCTGATCTTTAACTTCAACCATCTGAGCTGGGTCCAAGATTGGAGAAGATTCTAACAGGGGCTCCTCCAAGAAACCTCCTTCAGCACCCTGTGTTTCCTCTAACTCCACCTGCTTAGACTGTTCTTGCAATTCTTGCTGGAGTTGCTTCTTATCACTCTCCTTGATCTCCAGCACTGTAGATGTACGTGGAGATGGTGTTCTTTCTTTAAAAATAGTAGTATAAAAATGCTCCGCCTTCTCCACAGTATTCAAACGGTGTCTTTCTCCCTTATACTTCAAAATTAAGCCAGTTGGGGCATCCCACCGGAATGGTATCTCTTGTTTTGGCAGTTCTTTTACTAGAAAGCCAAAATCTTTTCTGGCTTTCAGCATTTTTGGTGGTAGTTCTTTGTAAACTCCAATTTGTGCGCCCCCCACTTGCACAGAGGTGAGAAAAGATTTTTGCAGGATGTCATTTCTTATTGCTCTGTCAGTAAAATATATCACCACATCTCTGGGCAGTTGTCTTTGTCTGGCCACCCAGGAATTCACTCTGTAAATTTTGTCTATTTTGTAAAAAACCACATCAGGATTAATTTTTAATATCACTGCCAAAGCCTCAGCACAAATCTGTCTCAAATCCTGTCTGTCATCCTCCCTGATTCCTCGAAGCCTTATAGCAAATTCCATTGCCCTGAATTGCATCATTACAATTTCGTTTTCAACTCTCTGCATTTTATCATCATCAGAAATTTTATAATCATTGTCTTTCATCTTAACATTGACTTCTGATTTAAATTCTTCCACTTTAGAGTCCACTTTAATAATAAATTCTGCAAGGCCATACGCCACATCTGATATTTTTTTAGTCACCTTGCCATAATCCTGTTTAACCATATCTTTGATTTCATTAATTTCCTGCATAATTTCCTGTTGAGATTTTTGAAGTTTATCATCTATTTCCTGTTGAGATTTTTGAAATTTATCATCCAAAGCCTGAGATATAAATTCTTTTAAATTTTCAAAGTCAAAGTCTTTTTTCTGAGTTTGTTGGACAGAGGGAGGCTGTGATTCATGTTTGTGTGTGGGGGATCCCCCCCCTGCTGCCTTTCCTTCCTGCTTCTTTGAAGCCATCCTGCCACGTAGGTTGTTTTTTCTGAAAAGGGAAGTCTTTTTTCCTTTTCCACCTCCACAAAGGCTTCTAAAAAAGTCCCCCAGTGTTAGTCAAGTTAGAAGTAGAATTAGACTTGTGCAAGATCAGCTTGTTTTAAAAAGCATTTTTCCCCCTCTTCTCCTGTGCTTGCTACAAGCAGCGCAACAATGTAGCTTGTTGGAGAGCTTTAAAAGATCACTCTCCCTTTCAGCTTGTTAACTTGTTAACGCTGGGGCGGTGCCATCTTTTCAAGCTGCTTCCGCTCACTCTAATTTTTAGTCAAATCAGAAAGTCACAAGGGAAAGAAAGTACTTGCGGTTTCTTGGTTTCAGGGTTCAGGTTTTTTTCTCCGCTAGTTGATAAAGTTAATTTCAATCAATTTTTGTGTTTGCTGCTGCCGGCTTGCTCTGCAAAAAGCAGAGTCGTCCCACGCCGTCCGGAGTCTTCGCAAGTTGGAAGGGAGCCGCGCCTGTTTCCTCCCCAGTAGCAAACTTCTGGGGGCTCACAGGGGCTCGACCTGTACCTTGCTTACTCTCTCCTTCAAATCCTGCAGATTCTGGAGTTTCCAAGCTGCTTCTCACGATCAAAGCGGCTCTACAAACGGCGGGGCTGGCGGTCCTTAAAAAGGCACCGTCTTCACCGGGAGCCAGCAAAACCGGAAGTCCTTAATATTTGAGTTTTATCCCAATATCGAATCTTAGCCTGGCTCAGAAGCGGAAAGCAAAAGACTATGGAATTGATTTTAACTAATTTACATTTTTAAATTGTGTGAATAATTGGACTTTGAAAAAAAAAAGAAAATGGCTGGTACCTTTGAAAGGGCTGAAGGACTATTATTACATACACCAGCAAATACACCAATAAGAGTTATAATACATGAAATTTTTGAGTCACAAACCACTGCTTTACTGGAAAGTCTTAAAGGTTTTTTTGATGAAAGGTCTCAGGAAGAGGAAACTGTTTTGACTCAAAACATGGAGACAAAGGAGAATATAGTAGCATTTCAAGGCTTGTTAGACAGTAGTGAGCTGTTGGAAGAAGATGGGGCAGAAATCCAGTTTAATGTGACTTTGGATAAAAAGGATGCTTTCCAGACCAAGAGGGGAAACCAAAGGAATCTGGAAGAGTTTAATCAGGAGGACTTGAGAGGGATTTATGGGGGTTTCAAATTAAATGAAATAACTTTAAGAAGACAAAAACTTTTAAAGAGACATCAACCTCAAATCCAAATTTTAAAATTCTCAAAAATAAAAGCAGGAGGAGGAGCAATGCTGAAGAAGAAAGAATTATTGAAGAAAAAGGACTGGAAAAAATACAGAAAGAAGGGAAGAATTGAAGATTAATCTTTTTTGGGGAGGATTTTGGTAATAGGTTGAGAAGCTTAATCAAATTTGTATTTTTAAAGTTTATTCTAAGATAATAATATAAAGGAAGTGTGTTATTACAATTGGTTTTGGATATAAAAATGATAGTTTTTAAAGAGTTATTGAGGTAAAAATGATAGCTTTTTAAGAGTTATCGAGGTATTAAAATGGCTAATTAAAAATTTGAGGGATACCTTTCTGAAGGGCTTGAAATTTATATCTTGAGAAATGACTTAATGTTTTATTGAAGTATTAAGAGATTTTTAAAATGTTTAACATAAGATTATAGTATTTTAAGAAGGTATATGAGATAAAATGTTTAAAGTTTTAAAATGTTTAATTTTATGAAGGATTAAAGAGGATAAATGTCTAATTTAGAACTTTATTAGGGAGCAATGTTGATTGAGGAAGAAGGACTGGAAAAAATATAGAAATGGTTAATTAAAAAATTAAGGGATAGTTTCCTGAAGGTTTTGAAATTTATATTTTGAGAAATGAATTAAGAAGGTCTTATTGATGCATTAAGAGGTTTTTTAAATGTTTAATATAAGATTATATTATTTTAAAAGGTATAGGTGATAAAATGTTTAAAGTTTTAAAATGTTTAATTTAGAATTTTTAATGCTGAATAGTTAGAAATTGACAATTGGTTTAAGAAGGAATAAAGAGGATAAATGTTTAATTTAGAATCTTATTAGGAAGTAATGTTGAAAAAGAAAGGTGTTTGAGGGATGAAAATGAAACTTATCAGTGTTTGTTAACGCTTGTAATATTGTTAAAGTTATTGGATTACATATCAAGAAAAAGGCTTTTATATTCAGGAAGAAAGAATTTAACCCAATTGATTTTGAGAATTTACAAAAGGGAGGTTGATGAATTTGTAAAAGAGGAGTTAAAGAGTGTGAGGGAGTTTTAAACTTTGTAGTAGGTTAGTATATTTTAGCTTTTGCTTGTTAAAGATTATACCCTGTTTTTGCTCTGGGAAGTCGGGGGGTGGGTGGGTGGGGAGGGGGGGATAAAATTGTTGAATAGATAAAGGTACAAATATAAAAGTAAATGTGGGGAAAATGTTATAACAAATGAAATGATAATATCAAGATATGATAAATATTAGAGGAGTAAGAGGAAAAAAGATGTATTCAGATGATACACTGATTGATTGATTATATATTGTATGTATGCTTGTTTATAAAATAAAAACTTTTCAATAAAAAAAAATTTGCATCTTCATTATTATTTTCCCGGAAGAAAAAACCCATCTCCTTCTTTACATAAGTTAAAAATTGTTCGTCTTTGAGGACCCTCACGTCCATTCTCCACCTAGGCCTTGTTTTCAACCCTCCCCATGATATCCAGAGTGGATTATGGTCTGCCCACTCATTGACACCTATCTCTACTTTCTGTGTTCCCTGCCACAATTCCCCTGACATCTAAGCCGCATCTATCCGCGACCAAGATGAGTGCCTGGCGGAGAAGTATGTGTATTGTCTATCTTCTGGATGGTTTTCCAGATGTCTTTAAGTTCAAATTCCTCTTGTATTTGATGGCAAATAATAGGCAGTCTTTTCTTTACAGAGCTCTTTTTCCACTCCTGTTTCCTGTTTCCAGGTATATAGTCTTTATCTTTATCATCTATGGCGTTAAAGTCCCCCACTACACAAATGTGTGAGTAATCATATTCTACCAATTTACTATAGAGATTCTGAAAAAAGTCTTTCTGATTCCCATTGGGTGCATAAATACAAACCAGTAAGCATTTTTTACAACAAATTTCTACTTCAATCATTAGAAGTCTCCCTTCTTCATCTGCAAAAAATAATTTCGAGTTTATATGCCTTTCGACATAAATTGCTACTCCTCTTTTTTTTGTTTCCGCTAAAGACGTATATAATTGACCCAGTTTGGTATAATTCAATAAATAAAGATGATCCCTTTTCACATGTACTTCTTGAAGGCATATTATATTCAGACGTGCTTTTATTAATTTATTAAAAATCTTTTTTCTCTTATTTGGGCTATTCAGCCCATTGATGTTAACTGACAATAGACGAATTTCCTCCCCCATCCCTTCTCCTTTCTGTTGCCCTTACTTGCCTTCTGCTTGGAGTTTCTTTTTTGTTTGTCTTGTTTCTCTCTGGCTCAGTCCCTCAACTCCTATCTCTGCCTCTATTTGCATCTGTCCTCTTCCTTTCTTTCTCCCGCCTAGCTGTTCTGGTTCCCCTCTCTCTTCCTCCTCTAATAATTCTTCCCCACTCTTGCTCTCCGACTCTTCTCCCACATCCGATTCTGAGGGGTTCATATATCTGATAAGAAAATCTCTGGCATCTCTAAGGTTGTCAATTCTCACTTTTTTATCTGCCCATGTAAATTGTAACCCTTCCGGTAATAGCCACCTATATAGCACTCTGTGTTTTCTTAGTTGAGCAGTTAAGAAATGATAATTTCACCGTAATTCCCATACCCATCTGGGGACTTGTTTCAGAATTATCAGTTGTTTGTCTTTATATGTTACTGTTTTGTCTCTGGACTTCAAAATCACTTCTTCCCTAAGTGCTTTCTTGGATAACCTAACATGGACCTCTATCGGAAGTTTCTGCCTCCTGGCGTAACTCGTATGTACACGGAAAACATCATCAATATCTCTCAGAACATCTTCCTTAGCTATCTCCAGAATCCCAGCCAGAATGTCTGCCACTATATCTCTTAGAGGCTCCCCCCGTTCTTCCACCACATTTTGTATCCTCAAATAAAAAGCTGATTTTTCCATCTCGAGAAAAATAATTTCTTCTTCGAGGGCCCTATTCACAGAGAACTGCTCTCTTTCATTTCCATCCAGTCTCTCCTCACATCGTCCCACTCTCTTCTCTACATCTTGTACTTTACTCTCCTGTTGTGTCAACGCCCCCTGCACACCTTCCAGTCTCTCGTTCAACATTTTAATATCATTTCTGACAGCTCCCAGCTCCCCTTTAAGATCTGATGTTAAGTCCTCTAAGTTTTTGGAGATAACTTCTTGGTTTTTTGTCATCACCTCGTACATTGCCTGCAACATGTTCTGTAGATTTGATAACGATGGAGGTTTCCCTGCAGCAGCTAGATCATCCAAAGATTTAAAGGATGAGGATGATGATGTAGGTGTGACAGGAGTAGCGACTGTTGGGAGTGTCAAAACTTTTTTTCCTGCTTTTGTGGTTGTCACGATTGTTGCACTCGACATCTTGCTTGTAGAGATACGACCAATCGCTTTCAAATTTAATTATGATAATTGTGTAATCAGTTCTGCTTACAGAGATTCACCAAGATAATTAATCACCAAACAATATAACTTAATCCAATATTTAGTCTGTTTCAGTATTAATTTAGTTAATTACCTAATCAAAAAACAAAAAAAAGGAAAAAAAAACACCCTTAAATTAGCCAATTCCAGAAATAAATTATATTCTGAAACCTTCAAATCAAATTTAGTCAATAAGGGTGATAATCAATGGGGGTAATTCATTCAGTCAAATATAAAAGCAAATTCAGATCTCTCCTCTTCTGGAGACTCAGTGTGTATTGTAATTTTAAAGTTCACCACTAGAGGGAAGCAGGTTGCTATTCCGCACGCTCAATAATGATCAAACAGAAAGCAGGAAGAGAAAGGCTCTGGAGGGGGATAAATCCGCCCGTTCAATCACGATTCTTAATCCACAAAGAAGTCAAGAGTAAACACCATCCATCAACGAGAGGGAGGGGGGTGAGCCACCCAAAAACTTTCCAGCAATCAGATACAAATCCTTTTCCACGATGTTTCTTTCGAAGATCTTTCGATCAACTCATCTCAGTAGTGGCCAAAGAGTTCATGGTATAATAAACAAATAGCCGCTTTCCCCGTCTCAGCTCCAATCGAAAGAATGGCACTCAAGTTAACTCTTTTTCCGCCACCATGAACACTCAAAATAGGGGGATCAAAGGAATCAAAGATCTGTCTCAAAGTAAAGTAATTTAAATTAGAAAGGGACTCCTTGCCCACCTGCGATCGGGTTTCCCTTCCAGTACAGGGTAGTCATCGTTTTGGGGCCGCCATGACTGGCACCGTCTTCCCAGCCTGTGACAGGAGAGATTCGCCTTCGCGTGCCAGGTCGCCACTCCACACGCGCGCTATTGCTCCTCTCCACTTACGGCCGCTTCTCCGGGGCTGCCGCCGGCATAAAAGCCGCCCAGGCTAAGAAGTTTGCAAGAGTGAGGCAGGAGCGGTCTCCATGCTCATCTTGCTAGCACAGTGACGTCAACCGGAAACCACCACCCTTCTTTTCAATAACAGTCATAAGCCTTCCATTCATGGAGTCTGTCAGTTTCTTGATATGTTGACAATCAACTTTTTCCGCAGCAGCGACCACAGCCTCCCAGACACTGTTCAGAGAGGTGTACTGTTTTCCTTCACTGTAAATCTCCCATTTAAGAAGGGCCCACAAATATTAAGATATAAAGATATAATAAACGAACAAGGGAATTTAAAAATGAAACAGGAACTAAAAAATCAGGGAATCGACTTGGGCTGGTGGCCTTATATGCAAATACAAATAAGATGTGAGGGATCTCACGAAGAACGATGGTTCGGTGAGGGCGCTTCCAAGAAAAGGTCAGCACGCAAGGATGCAATCAAATTAAGTCTTTATTTAGAAGTAAAAGTGGAGTAAAATAAGTTCCCAGGCATGGAGGCATCCATGCCTGGATTGAGCCCATGGGTCAGTCCCATAGGAGAGTAGAACAAGAGCAGGGAAAGCAGGGAAAGCAGGGGAGAGCAACACCTGTGCAGGGTTCTTATAGGGCCCCCTGGCCCCTCCCTTACCAAAGTGTGAGGGGGCTGGAGGACCATTAACTCTCCCCAATGGGGCTGCAGGGGCCGGAGCCCCTTGACCCACCAGTGGGATCAAAAGTCCCTCTTTGCGGCCTTCCTGTCTGGCTTCCGGCACCGCCAGACGGTCCTCCGTGACCGCCGCCCCGTTGCCTGTAAAAGAGCCGCCTTTACATCTGAAAGGCGGCTCGAAAAACTCCATTTCCTGATGGAAATGTGAGTCTGAGCGGGCGGGGGTGGGTAGAGCCCTCTGCGAAGTCCCCAGAGTCTTTTTTTAACTCTTGGGGATGAGCAGGTTGGAGCTCCCTATTGTCCCTCGCCGCTGCTCCGGGCATCGGGTGCACTCTGCTTTTTTGCAGAGCTAGGCGCTGGAACCGGATTAACTAACGAACCTAACAGACGGACTTATTAAAAAAGATGAGACTTGGACTTGGGACCCTAAATCGCAAGTATCCTTAATGAATTTACAAGCATTTTAAAGTGAAAGAGAAAAAAAAAGCTTTAAAATGGCCGCTGAGGCTTGGGAAGTAGAAGAAAGCTGAAAGTAAGAGTCCTTCCATAACAGATACAAAGTAGCGGAATATATAGTGCTGGCTACAACTTGAAAGAAAAATAGTTATTTTAAGTTCCTCTCTTCTTGGAGATTTGTACTTGATCTTGTTTGGGGGGTAAAAAAGAAGAGTTTGCTGGAAGGATGGCGTTACTAATAAAATCTGATAGACAAGAAGGGGGGGTACTCCCCCACTCACAACTGTTTGAACAAGCTCTGAGCCTACAGATTCTGCAGAATGGTTTTAATTTAAAAGAATTTATTCAGGAGGAAATGGCAAAATATTATGAGACTGTGAACCAGAAATTTGAAAATTTAAGGCAGGAAATTAAAGAAATGATACAACTAAAGTATGACAATTTGCAACAAAAGATTGTAACAGTGACTAATGGTTTTTCAGAAGTTGTTATAAAGTTGGATACAAATATTAAATTGCTAGAGTCTAAAATGGAGAAAATTGATAATTTGGATAATAAAATATTAAGAATTGAAAAGGACTTAATAAATATTCGAGATAATAGCTCAGAAGTAAAGTCTAAAGAGGAAGCTGGTCACGAGACTTATAATGCAGAAGATATAAAGCAAGGAATTGAAAGAGAGGTTGTAATGCTGCAATACAGGATTACAGAATTTGCGATCAGAATCAGAGGCCTACAGCAAAATAACAGTGATGACTTAAGAAAAACATCTGCTCAAGTTTTGGCTGGGATCTTAAAGGTTTATCCTGAGGAGGTATTCAGTAAAATTGATAAGGCTTATAGAGTGAATTCCTGGATTGCAAAGCAAAGGCAACTGCCTAGAGATGTGGTGATTTACTTTACAGATAAAGAGATAAGAAATGATATTGTGCAAAAATCCTTTAATTCTACTTTACAACTGAATGGGAGAAAAATTTGGATATATAAAGAATTGCCGCCTAAGATGGTAAGAGATAGAAAGAAATTTGGTCTCTTGGTGACTGAGTTAAGAAGACAAAATATTTTATTCAGGTGGGATGTCCCAGTGGGTATAATACTGAGATATCAAGGAGTAAGATATCAGTTAAATACTGTTGAAAAAGCGGAAGAATTTTATCATAAGGTACTTAAAAAGCAAAATCAACAAGAGACAGAAATTCAAGAAAAGCAGAAGGAGATGGAGACAATGAAGAAACAACAAGTTAAAGAGGTCTCCACAGATGAGCCGCTTTTGGATTCTCTTTCAGAGGTCTCAGCTGGATTATTTAATATAAGAGAGGCGGTTCCGGACCCTAATGCAATGATTTGTCAAGCCACAAACCAGCATGGAAGTCAATCAGTTGATATACAATTTACAGAACCAGAAAGATCTCAGCCACAAAAGCAAACCCAACAGGATCAAGTTATACATCAGCAAAACCAAATAGTTGACACACAACCTACAGAAAGGAATTTAGGATGGAGATCCAACCCACAAAAAGTCAAGAAAAGAAGAAGTAGGTCTCACAAACATAAAAACTTTTAAACTAAACAACAGTGTAATGCCAGTTACTTATGAGAGGACTGAATATACGAAAAGATAATTGGCAAAGTATTGGTTTATTTTATCCTGAGGATAGGGCAGATCTCTGCAGTGCTGAATTATTTTGGGATGTGAAAAAGGCCTTAAATTGAATGGTTGGAAATACCTTGTTTGTTTTTTGGATTTCCGGATAAATATATTACGTGTATGCTGAGTTATATGGCAAGAGATCTACTGGATTGGGGCACGCAGAAGATCTGGTTGTTACCCTATTATGATGGTTGGAACTAATAATCTGGATAAAAGACACCTCCATAAATATTATATGGAATATAATTATAAAGTCACTCGGGTGGTTGTCGGGGTTTTTTTTTTTTCTCTCTTCCAATATGAAGATATTTGTTACTGATGGGGGCAGATGGTAATTGAAGATACTGAAAATACTGTTGGAATAAGGATGCGATGTTACCCTAACATGGGCGATGGAGTTTATCATCCAGTTGAAAGATATTACAGAAGATGCTATATGGATTACAAGCTTAAAGTTTTTTTCTTTTAGGATTTTATTTACATAAGGGAATATTTTTCTAGGGGAGTGGGCAGAAGAATAAAGATATTAAGAATAATTATGGTAATTTTGTAGGAAAGTGGGTGGAGATAGGTTAGGTTATGGATTGTTTAGTTTAAAGAAAAGGGATATTATGTTTAGATGTGAATATATGTAATGAAGGGGGGGAAGGAAATGGGTAGCTGAACTGAATAAGTGTTAAATTAGGATTTATTGAATAGTCTTAGAGTGGAAGTATGCTATGAAATGTTATATCGTATGGGGGGTAGTAAAAGGGTAGATCACGAGCAGAAATTGTTAAATTGGGAGATATAATAATATTATTATGTTAAATCAGGAGTTATTAGACATTGTTATAATAGAATGTCACTTTGAAATGCATATTATAGCATAGTATAAGGGGGGTATGATAATTTTATTAGAAAGAAAGGGTCAGTATATGGAGATGGAGTAAGTGGATAGTCAAGGATGATATAATCTGTTATGAATTTGGGTTTTATTATGAAGAAGTCAAAGGGGAAGGGGGGGTGAGGGGGGTTAGGGAGAAGGGGGGGGAAAAGGGGGAAAAATCTGTATTTGAAAAACTTTTTCAATAAAAAAAAAAAAGTCCCTCTTTGCTCCCATCTGGTGGCCTTTGAAGAAACTGCCATGGCTGGCACAAAACACCTAACATAAGATATAAGAAAGATACAGATTTATATGGATTTTACAGTGAACCACAAGAACTGGATAAGATATTGCTAGGGACAGATGAAAAACTGATAAAGAAATTATATAATTACCTATTGAATTTTAAAATGGAAGAAGAATCTGTAAAGGAAACTATAATAGTATGGGCAAAATTTTTTGGGTACACTATAGAATTAGGTAACTGGCAAAAACTGTGGGAAAGAAATTATAAATTAACAATGTCAACAGCATATAAAGAAAATCTGTACAAAATGTTCTATAGATGGCATCTGCCACCAGCAAGATTGGCAAAAATGTTCCCAAACATGTCACCAGGGTGCTGGAAATGTAAACAGGCACAGGGATCTTATTATCATATGTGGTGGACCTGTCCATCAGTGAAAAAATATTGGTTAAAGATAAAAGGATGGTTAGAGGAGATGATAGCACAACAAATAGACCTAAAACCAGAACTATTCTTATTAGGTATACTACCGGGGAAACACAATAAAAGAATTATATATTTAATGCTACATGTAATAACAGCAGCTAGAATTACATTGTCGAGAGCCCTCGACACCTCACTGGGTGGCAGCGATCCCGACTGCCACCCTCTGGACGCACAGCCTGGGCTCGTTCGTTCGTCGCGGCAAGGACCGGGAGGGGGTTTGGCGGCAACGCATATTCACGGTGGTGAAGGGGGGTGTTGGTTCCAGGTACTCAGGTGGCCGGTCACCCTGCGGCCGGGATAGGGATACTTCTGTGCGCCCTCCGCTCCTGCGGAGCCTTGGCGCATGCGCTGTGGCCGCCCGACCCGGAAGGGTGTCTCCTTTATCGGCGCGATAGTTTAAAAAGCGTTGGGAGGCAGCCGCTCCCAATGCCGACTTTTTGCATTTCGCATTAGTGTCACCTGCCGCTCTCGTTGTGACCTGACTGGATTAAAAGACTTCGTGCATCCAAGACCCGATTCGAGTTGTTCTTTCCTCTCGGGGTAACCAATGGGCGAGGGTTTGATAGAAAAGTCGGCGTTGCCCCTTCGTCCGGTACGAGCAACTGGAGCGTGCTGAGTATGGCGGAGGGCACGACAGGCGGTCTACCGGGAATTGACGATACAGCAGAGACAGTTACGACGGGCCCCGCGACCGACGGCCAGCAGGAGGAGGCTGAGGAGCCGACGGTTCGGCCCAAGGAAAGGTTACAGCAGCCAGGACCGGTGGACGTGGAAGCGGCTGGTCCTGGCACCGGACGGCTCGAAAAGGGGGAATGGTGGCAAAACCCCGCAATTGCTGAGGTCAGACAGCTGACGCCCCAGACCAGCGAGCCCTCTTTCCAGGGGTGGAGGGAGAGGAGATGGCTGGAGGAGGAAGACTCCGAGAGAAGCCATTCTACAGGGCTGGGGGCTTCTACCTTGGACATACTGCGTGAGAAGTTCGGCGAGGCAAGCTTCAGAGATGCCCACTCGTGGCAGCCGTGGGTGCCTGCGCAGGACACATGGCAGGGGCGGGGGGAGGTCCGGGGTAGTGCTGACTCCCGCTTCCGTTTAGCTAGCCCAAAGCTTCGGCTTGACAACAGGGGCCCTTCGCTTTCTGCGCCCCTGTCCTCGCAAGGGGGGGGATCAGTTAGCTCCCCGGCAGTGGGGACAACCCCAGGGAGACTTCCGTGGTCAGCCAGGGCAGCCCCACGGGGGAACCGCTTTTGGAGCCGGCCAGGACGCCCGGTTCGGGGCCCCAGTTCCTACATGGGCACCGGGAGTAGGCCAACCCCAGCATCACTTTTGGGGCCCTCCCCCTTTACAGGCAACCTTTGATGGAAGTGCGGACAGAGTGTCCTTGTTTCTAAGCCAGGTCCTGAGCTATATGGACCTGTATGGCCACTTGTTCCCGTCACAATGGGCCATCGTGGTCTCTATTACCTCCGTGCTGACGGGTGAAGCAGCGGATTGGGTCGCTGATCTCTATAGCGACCATGCCAACGAACTGACTGACGTGGGACGTTTCCTGGAGGCATTGCGGTCACGCTTTGAAGACCAGTCGAGAACACAGTTGTTAGAGGGGGAGCTAGTAGCTTTGAGGCAGGGTGGACGCCCTGCAAGGCAGTACGTCAAAGAATTCCGTACTGTAGCCGGACGTCTAAAAGCGTGGCCTGAACGGCTGTTAGTGCACCAATTCCGGTTAGGCCTGGATAGGGACCTAAGGCAAGCCTGTGTGTATCGGGGGTTGGGCCCTAAGTTGTCAGACTGGTTCCATGCAGCAGTGGATCTAGACGTTGGCTTGCGAGAATTTCGTACCCAGGGGGTGACTACCTACCCCCTACCATCTCTACGTACTGTAGACAAGCCGCCAGGGCCTCCAGTGGCTAGTGCATCTCCCCCTCGTTCTCCGGTACCGATTGGGCGGGGTTCGATCCGGTGTTTTCGTTGCAACCGGTTAGGGCATCGGGCAGCAGAATGCCCTTTACCAGCAGCACCATCCACCAAAAGCACGCCAACGGTGGCCAGGGGCCGGGAACGGGCTCGCTCTTCGTCAGACTGGTCCAGAACAACAACACCAACCGTATCCTGAGGCCCTCGACTGGAGACGGAGAAGCCACACGAGCAGAACACCACTCAGGGGCCCTCAGACAGCAGTGACGACGACGCTCCTGTTGACTCTATGGTGAGTGATCCGATACAGCCCTTCGTTATACCTGTTGTACTTAGGCACCCTCACACTCGGAAGACGGTCCAACAGGGCACATTAATAGATTCCGGGTGTACTCGGTGTCTCATTCGAGAAACTGTAGCTAAGGAGTTGGGTCTCCGCATACTAAAACTACCCACGCCCATCCGCTTTGAGCAAATGGACGGTTCTTTGCTGGGTGGGAAGCCGGCAACCAGGGTCACTGAAGCAGTCATATTGGGCATTGGGGAGCATTGGGAGACCATTCGCTTTGTGGTAGTTGACACGATGGTAGAACCCGTAATATTGGGTCTTGCGTGGTTGGACAAATGGAGGCCCACGATATGGTGGGAAGGGGGGTTTCGACGGATTCGACTGACTGTGGGTCGAGAACCAGAGCCGGAAGCACAGGCGGAACAAGGAGGACTGCAGGTGGGGGGTTTAGTTGGTTTAGCCCCAACATATCCGGATGTATATAAAGATCTCGAGGCAGTCTTTAAAGAGGAGGAGTGTGAGGTGTTGCCGCCTCACAGACCCACCGACTGCGCTATAGAGTTAAAACCAGGGGTTACCCTACCCAAACCACGTATGTATGCGATGACAAGGCCTGAGTTGGAGGAGTTGAGACATTACATTGACAAAAACCTAGCCAGAGGTTTTATTCAACCCAGCCGTTCCCATTTGGCTGCACCTGTGTTATTCAGGGAAAAGAAGGACGGGGGCCTACGTCTATGTGTGGACTTTCGTGGTATGAACGCTGTCTGTGTCGAGCATTTATACCCCCTTCTGTTAATGAAAGATCTGCTGGCCACTCTATCCACCGGGAGGGTCTTTACAAAACTGGATCTTCGCGAGGCCTATTATAGAGTACGGATTAGGCCTGGTGACGAGTGGAAGACAACGTTTAATTGCCCGCTGGGAAGCTATAAATTCCGGGTTATGCCTTTTGGCTTACAAGGCGCCCCAGCTGTTTTTATGCAGGTGATAAACGAGGTACTACATGAACATCTGTATAGGGGAGTCCTCATTTATCTCGACAATATCCTCATTTACACCAAAACGATGGAGGAACATGTCGCATTAGTGCGACAGGTGTTGTCAAAGCTACTTCGTGCGAAGCTGTTTGTTAAATTATCAAAGTGCGAGTTCCACCGCAAGAAACTCGACTATCTAGGATATCGCATTTCAGAGGCTGGAGTAGAGATGGATCCAAAAAAGTTGAGCACAGTTCTAGAGTGGCAAGCACCCACGACCCGGAAACAACTACAAAGTTTTCTTGGATTCGCCAATTTCTACCGGCAATTCATCCCTGCTTTTGCACACATAGCTCTCCCGTTAACTGACTTGTTGCGCACAGCCACAGCCACTCGGTCTTGGACGGGTTGAGTCTGAGCCTGTTCCTCCCCATCCAGACGCGCATGGCCTCCAGGCAGCGAGACATCACATCAAGGGCATCGTTGGGGTGGTCTGGGGTGGAGATGTACAGCTGAGTATCATCAGCGTACAGATGACACTTCACCCCAAAACCACGGATGATCTCACCCAGCGGCTTCACATAAATGTTAAACAGAAGAGGCGAGAGGACCGACCCTTGTGGCACTCCACATGCGAGACGCCTCGAGGTCGACCTCTGCCCCCCTGCCAACACGAACTGCGAGCAGTCGGAGAGGAAGGAGGAGAACCACCGCAGAACGGTGCCCCCTATTCCTAACCCTCTCAACTGCTGCAGCATGATACCATGGTCGATGGTATCAAAAGCCGCTGAGAGATCTAATAGGACTAGGACAGAGGAGCAACCCCTGTCCCGAGCCCTCCAGAGATCATCCACCAACGCGACCAATGCCGTTTCTGTGCTGTGCCCCTGCCTGAAGCCCGACTGGTACGGGTCTAGATAGATAGCTTCATCCAGGTGCCTGGGCAGTTGTCGTGCCACCACACTCTCAACAACCTTCGCCACAAAACGAAGGTTGGAGACCGGACGGTAGTTAACTAATTCAGCCGGGTCCAGGGAAGGCTTCTTGAGGAGGGGCCTCACCACCGCCTCTTTCAAGGCAGCGGGAAAGGCACCCTCACTCAGAGAGGCAGTTATAATCCCCTGGAGCCAGCCTCGTGTAACCTCCCGGGAGGCCAGTACCAACCAGGAGGGACACGGGTCCAATAAACATGTGGCGGCACTAATCCTACCCAGAACCCTGTCCACATCCTCGGGAGCCACAGGATCAAACTCCTCCCAGGTAATATTCTCAAGACCTACCCTCGTCTCCTCCCCCGGACTCACCCAGTTGGAGTCCAAGCCTTCCCGAATCCGAGCGACTTTATCGTGCAGGAATTGCACAAAATCCTCAGCTCGACCCTGCAAGGGATCTTCCCGCACTCCCCCCTGAAGAAGGGAGTGGGTCACCCTAAACAGGGCGGCTGGGCGGTTCTCTGCAGATGCGATAAGAGCGGAAAAATGATTAGATTTTGCTGCTTTTATCGCCACTAGGTAGGTCTTGATATAAGACCTCACCTGTGTCCGGTCGGAATCAGAATTACTAGTCCTCCAAATGCTCTCTAGGCGTCTTTTCCGACGCTTCATCTCTCTCAGCTCCTCAGAGAACCAAGGAGCCAATTGAGATTGGCATCGGGTCAGAGGCCGCAAAGGCACGACACGATCCAAAGCTCTGGCGGCCGCACTCTCCCAGGCGGCCACCAGCTCTTCAGTCGAGTCGTGTGTCAGAGTCTCAGGAAATGGCCCAAGCTCTGTCAGGAACCTTTCGGGATCCATCAGGCGCCTGGGACCGAACCATTTGGTCGGTTCTGTCTCCCTGAGGCAGGGGGAAGCGGTAGGAAAGTCCAAGTGAAGGAGCGAATGATCTGTCCATGACAAGGGTTTAATGTCTAAGTCCCCTCTACCAAGATCATTCAACCACTGACCAGAGATGAAAATCAAGTCCAGAGTGTGACCCCCTATGTGAGTGGGGCCTTGAACTAACTGGGTCAGATCCATGGCCGTCATGGAAGCCATGAACTCCCGAACCACCTCTGATGCCTCACCCGCGGATGGAAGGTTGAAATCCCCCATGACAATAAGTCTGGGGATATCCACCGCCACCCCGGCAATGATGTCGAGTAGCTCGGGTAGGGTCGCTGCCATGTGGCAGGGAGCCAGGTACGCAGTCAGCAAACCCATCTGCACCCCACAGCCCCACTTCACAAAGAGGGACTCACATCCGGCTATCTGAGGAACAGTGGTCTCCCTCGGACAAAGACTTTCCCTAATAATTACTGCCACTCCCCCACCCCTCCCCTGGGCCCTTGGCTGATGAAATGCACGGAAACCTGGTGGGCACATTTCAATGAGGGGGACCCCCCCCTCTTGGCCCAACCAGGTCTCTGTAATACCTGCCAGGTCCGACTATATTATATGATTAAGAGAAAAAGGGTTATGTTTAGGGTGTATAACATCATGTATATTTAAAAAGGATCTGATACAACCAGTATACTGCTGTTGCAAAATTGAAAGTGTGATGTAGAATAAAGGAAAATGTACAATAAAAACACTATTAAAAAAAAAGAAGGGCCCACAAGTTCTCAATAGGGTTTAGGTCAGGTGAAGAAGGGGGGCATGTCATTATTCTTTCATCTTTATTAAGGCCTTTTACTGGCTAGCCACGCAGTGGAGTACTTTGATGCATGTGGTGGAGCATTGTCCTGCATAAAAATCATGGTCTTCTTGAAAGATGCAGACTTTTTCCTGTACCACTGCGTGAAGAAAGTGTCTTCTAAAAACTGGCAGTAGGTTTGGAAGTTGATTTTGAGTCCATCTTCAACCTGAAAATGTCCAACTAGCTCATCTTTCATAATACCAGCCCATACGAGTACCCCACCTCCACCTTGCTGGCGTCTGAGTCGAAGTGGAGCTCTGTGCCCGTTACTGATCCAGACACAGGCCCATCCATCTGGTCTGTCAAGAGTCACTCTCATCTCATTAGTCCATAAAACCCTTGAAAAATCTGTCTTCAGATATTTCTTGGCCCAGTCTTGCTGTTTCAACTTATGTGTCTTGTTCAGTGGTGGTCGGATTCCAGCCTTCCTTACCTTGGCCATATCTCTGAGCACTGAACACCTTGTACTTCTGGGCACTCCAGGTAGGTTGCAGTTCTGAAATATGACAACACTGAAGGATAATGGGTTCCTGGTAGCTTCATGTTTGATTCTTCTCAAATCTTTGGCAGTTAGGGTGCGTCTTTTTCTCTCAACACATTTCTTACGACTAGGGGTGGGTTCTACTTACCTTTACTACCGGTTTGCAACAGGATTGCGCAGATCGCTTCTGATGATGTCAGGGTCAGTGGGCGGAGCCTCCTGCTGGCTTTACTACCGGTTCTATAGAACCGGTCCAAACCGGGGGCAACCCACCACTGCTTATGACCCTGTTGACTATTTGCAACAAAATGTTTGATGATTCGCCCCAATATCTTAGCAATTTCAAGAGTGCTGTATGCCTCTGAAAGACTTTTTTTTACAAATTTTGACTTTTCAGTCAGTTAAATCTCTTTTTTAGCCCATTTTGCCTGAGGAAAAGAAGCTGCCTAATAATTATGCACACCTTGATCTAGGGTGTTGATCTCCTTAGGCCACACCCTCCCTCATTACACAAATACACATCACCTGATCTGCTTATATCCACTAAGCATTTAAGTTTATACAGCTTGGAGGTGGAAAATATGCATACAAAGGATGATATGGTCAAAATATTCACTTGCCTAATAATTGTGCACATGGTGTATGAATAAAAGATAGCAGGAAACCTCTTTTCAACCTGATACCTATATAACAACTTGTTTAGATTTCCAGATACAAAATTAATAGACTTATTGATAAGTTTGTAATGAACATTGATTGATTTGTAATGGACACAACCCAACTCCCACCCTCTGAAAGGAATGATATTTATACATTCATAGTTCACCTTCTTTCTACTGACTATGAAAGTGTTCCAATTTTTCAGCAAATGATCTTGATTTCTTGTGTACATACAATTTGTGCATTGCATAGAATATTTTCAATGCAATTGCCACTTCACAATTTAACCTATAAAGTGGTCAGAAGGTTGAACTGCTTCAGTATTGTTCAGTGAATCTGAACACTAACACCCTGCTTAATTTTGTTTATGGAATGTTATTCTGTTTTAAATACTCAATGAAAAATCATATTCAATATCTCAAAATAGACAAAATTTATACTATGCCCAAAAAGTAAAAAAACATGTACATTGACAAGCAAAATACTAGAATACTTACCACTGTGGATTCTTAAGTGTTCCTTTAGGTGATGTTTATATTTGAAAGCTTTTCCACATTCAGTGCAGTTGAATTTTCGATGTCCACTAGATTGTGTCACATTTCTCTATACGACAGAACATGAAGATTAATCAGAAGACTAAACAGGAATAATGAAGCTTGTATGTGTGAGAAATTTCTTATTTTTAATAAGATACAGTGAAAACTAATAGAGCTAAAAATCATTATATGGTTGAAGAGATTGCTTCTGAAGAAAGGAAGGAAAGAAGGAAAACAGGTGAGACATATTAGAAAAACAAGTGACAAAAATCACTTTATCCTCTATCTGAATTTCAGGCAGAGATGGTTTTGCCATTTTACATGCCTAGGAAATTCCATAAAGCATTCTGTTATCTGAGTAAAAAAACATTATAAACATTATAGAAACCTTATTTTTAATTATTTGACTTCTCCAAATAAATGGACAGAAATCTTATTTCAAAAGTGAATACAGTTCAAGATAAATCAGTATTCCTAAACAATGCTGAAGTGACTTCAGCATAATTTTTAAAAACCATCTTTTTTGCAACATATAGAATGTAAGTTTTTGTGACCTCCCTTTCTGCATGAAATAGGAGAATCACATTAAAAAAATCCTAGTAAGCAGACATACACATTTACATAAAGTACACAGAATGCACACAATAACAGTGTTGGAAGGAACCTTGGAGGTCTTCTAGTCCAACACCCTGCTCAGGCAGGAAACCCTATACCATTTCAGACAAATCATTGTCTAATCTCGTCTCAAAAAACCTCCAGTGTTGAAGCACGCACAATTTCTGGAGGCAAGTTGTTCCACTGATTAATTGTTCTAACTGTCAGGAAATTTCTCCTGGTTCTCTCCTTGATTAGTTTCCACCCATTGCTGCTTCTCCTGCCCTCAGGTGCTTTGGAGAATAGCTTGACCCCCTCTTCTTTGTGGCAGTCCCTTAGATAATGGAACACTGCTATCATGTCACCCTTAGTCCTTCTTTTCATTAAACTAGACATACCCAATTGCTGCAACTGTTCTTCGTATGTTTTAGCCTCCAGTCCCAATCTTTTTTTTTTCATGTTTTATTTATTTTATTTATAATACTTTTCATCTCCATTGAACAGTGCGTGAACTGGGTACAATTCTTTAAAAATTCATAGTTTGCATATTTGTTGTTGTATTTGTTACAATGACATTAATAATATAACTATTTATCAATATAATTTACAATAGTACATAACATCGTCATAAACTTTTCTCCATAGCCACCCTAAGATAAACCAATATTCATTCTACTCCAATAGTCATAAATCGTGGTCTAGAATAGATATGGTATGGATGACAGCAGAATTGAAAACATGTATACAGGAGATTGAAATAGAATAAAATGTGTGGGCGGACCACAGCCCTATGAAGGTTACATGGAAAGGGCAAAAAAGAAAATGGAGATGGACATTGAACCAAGCAATACTGCAAGAAAAAGAATTTATACAAAAGACAGAAAAAGAATTGGACTTTTTTTCAAAAGAAAATAGGAAGGAAGAAATTTCTTTACAAACTGTATGGGATACTATTAAGGCATTCACGTGGGTACCCCTCCATAACTAGCCGCCCTGAGTCTTCAGAGAGGGGCGGCATACAAATTGAATTAATAAAATTGAATTAATAAACATACATGGGAAAGAAAAATAAGAAGAAACAAAATAAGAATACGTTAGAAGAAGAATGTAAAAGACTGGAATTAGAACTATGATGAGAACCACAAAAAAAAGGAATTGAAAAATCAAATAGCTATAATAAAGCATAAAATGAATTTACTGGCGAAAGAAGAATTGGCACTCAAAATTAAAAGTGCAAAACAAAACTTTTTTGAGAATGCAAACAAACCTGGTAGATGGACAACTTATAGGTTGGCCTATAAGTTGAAAAAAGAGAGGGGAAAAAACTGATACATTGTCTAAGCGATGAGAAAGGCACACTTCATTATCAAAACGAGGAGAAAAATGCTATTATAAAAGAATACTATGAGAAACTGTATGATAAGGAGGAAATTGTGGAAAACAAAATACAACAATATTTGAAACAGTCTTATATCCCTAGGGTACCAGATATAGTTAAAGATATGTTAAACCAATGTTTGAAGTGACTGAAGCAATTAAGAGATAGAAAAATAATAAAACACCAGGGCCGGATGGTCTACTGGCAGAATTTTACAAAAAGCTAGAAGAGGTACTAAGCCCAGTGATGGTGGAAGTCAACAATGAAGTATTACTGGAAGCAAAAATACCGAACTCATGGATGGAGGCTAATATTACCCTTATTCCGAAGGATGACTCAGACCCAACATACATAAAGAACTACAGGCCAATGTCTTTATTGAATGCAGACTACAAAATATATGCCTCAATAATAGCAGAGAGGCTTAAAAGATATTTAAATGACTTTATACATCCAGATCAGAATGGATTCCTACCAAAAAGACAGATTAAAAATAATATGAGAATTATCTTAAACACACTGGAATATTACGAGACACACTCGGGAAAACAAATGGCCCTGTTGTTCTTAGATGCACAGAAAGCTTTTGATAACGTCAATTGGCAATTTAGGTTGGTACAATTAGAATATATGGACTTTGGGGAGAAATTTATTAATATGATCAGAGCAATTTACAGTAAACAATCAGCAAGGGTGATAGTTAACGGAGACATGACTGAGAATTTTGACATAAAGAAAGGTACAAGACAGGGATGTCCACTGCCCCCATTACTATTTATATTGACGATGGAAGTGTTAACTAGAAATATTTGAAAAGACGAAGAAATAAGAGGAATAGAAATCAAAAAAGAACATTATAAACTACAGGCATTTGCTGATGATCTGTTTTTTATATTAGAAGACCCCTTAGAGACTGGACTGAAGCTTAGTAAAAAAAAAAAGAAGAGTATGGGGAAGTAGCGGGACTGAAAATAAATAAAGATAAGACAAAAATTTTAGTTAAGAATGTCACAGACATACAAAAAAGAAGGTTAATGGAAAGAACTAACATACAGATAGTTTAAAAAGTGAAATACTTAGGTATACAATTAACAGCAAAATGTACAACAATTAAAGAGGATAACTATAAGAAATTACTGAGGCAAATTAAACAGGACTTGGAGAAGTGGAAGGAACTACAACTTTCACTGTCAGGAAGAATAGCAACCATAAAAATGAATATCTTGCCAAGAATTCTATACCTATTTCAGACTATACCAATAAAATTGGAGAAAAAATATTTTGAGGAATTAAACAAAACAATATTAAGATTTGTTTGGCGAGGGAAGAAAGCAAGGATAGGTATGAAAATGTTGCAAGAAACCAAGAAAAAAGGGGGATTTGGACTGCCAGATTGGGAATTATATTAATTATATTACCAGGCCTCAGTGCTCATGTGGGTGAAAGAATGGATCACTCTGAGAAATATAAGACTATTAACGTTAGAAGGACATGATCTCCAATTAGGTTGGCACGCCTTCCTTTGGTATGGGAAGAACAAAATACATAGTTATTTCCAGAGACATTATGTTAGAAATGCAGTTATCTGTTTGGCTTAAAATAAAGGAACAACACTATTTGAAAATTCCAATCTGGCTTTCCATGATGGAGGCGCTGGTACACCCTAATATTGTCAATATGGGAAAAATTGTAAGATACAATGACATTTTGAATGATGAAAGGGAATTAAAAACTAAACAGGAACTCAGTAGGCAAGGAATAGAAATTGTTGTGACCGAGGCCCACATAGTGATTACCAAACAAAATTCAGTCCTGAACAAACTTATTTTATTAAAACAGCTGAGAATTAATTCATTCTCAGCTTAGCCCAAAACAAATTCTTCATAACCAGTCCTACGGCCTTATCACCAACCTTTGATGTCTTTGGCAACCTGCCAAAGCAGGGGTGGGTTCTAAAATTTTTTACTACCGGTTCTGTGGGTGTGGCTTATTTTGTGGGCGTGGCTTGATAGTCATGTGACAATTATTTAGGATTTAGCAGAGGTACTGGTCTACCAGGCTTTTAACTGCTTGCAGAGCTGTACCGATCTACCCATTTATTTTTGCAGGCACTGATAATTCACTGTTTGAATTATCCTTTCTTCTCTTAGTTGATTCAAAGATTTTAATTGTAGTATACCTCTTTCCTTGTTAAGAAGCTCTTTGTATGTAATCACATCTTGTTTTTGCTCTACACTTATATTCTCTATCGCGTGTCTGGGTATTGCCCACATTGGTAACTTATAGTTTAATTTATACTTATACTTTTTCCAGACATGCAATAAAGCATTCCTTAATATGTGACTTTTAAAAGTCTTGTCCACTTTCTTATCATATAGTAAATAAGCATGCCACCCGTAAACCAAATCATATCCCTCAATATTCAATATTCTTTCTTCTGTTAAGTTCATCCAGTCACTAATTGCTGACAGAGCAGCTGCCTCATAATATAGTCTTAGGTTGGGCATTTTGAGACCTCCTCTTTCACGTATATCCTGCATTATTTTTTGTTTTATTCTCGGTCTCTTCCCTGCCCAGACAAAATTATTAATACCCTTCTGCCATATCTTCAAATTCTCATCTTTTTTAAGTATTGGTATCATTTGAAAAAGAAACAAAAACTTAGGCAAAACATTCATTTTTACAGCTGCTATTCTTCCTAACAAGGATAATTGTAATTTTTTGCAGTTTTCCATCTCTCTCTGTATTTTTTGCCACAACGGATCATAATTATGCTTAAATAATTTCGCATTTGATGTCATAATGTAGACCCCTAAATACTTAACTTTTTTTACAATTTCAAATCCTGTTAGTCTTTCTAATTCATCTTTTTGATTTATTGTCATATTTTTAGTTATTATCTTCGTTTTCCCTGCATTTATTTTAAATCCAGATACTTGTCCATATTGATTAATTATGTCCATTAAACCTACAACCGACTGTAATGGTTGGGTTAAAGTAACAACCAAGTCGTCTGCGAATGCTCGTAATCTGTAGTCATACTGCCTAATTTTAATTCCATTTATTTTGTCCGACCCACGTATCTTACTTAACAAAAATTCCAAGGTCAAGATAAACAATAATGGAGACAAAGGACATCCTTGTCTTGTTCCTTTTTCTATATTAAAAGTATCTGTTAAACTACCATTAATTATTATTTGCGCTGTTTGTTTCTGATATATTGCCTTAATAGATTGTGTAAAATATTCTCCAAACTGCATCTTTTCTATTATTTTCAATAAGAAATGCCAATTCAATCGATCGAATGCTTTCTCCGCATCAAGAAATATCAGCACCGCAGGGATTTGGTTGTTCTTCCCCAAATACTCTAATAGGTTAACCACTTGCCTTACATTACTCTTCATTTGTCTACCATTTATAAAACCAGTTTGATCATTATGAATCATTTGTTGCATGACTGTCATTAACCTATTTGCTAGTATTTTAGCAAAAATCTTGTAATCTGTATTTAAAAGTGATATAGGCCTATAATTTTTTGGCTGGGTGTGGTCTTGCTCCTCCTTTGGAATCAGAGAGATATAAGCTGTCCTCCAGGATGGGGGTACATCTCCTCCAGATTGTATGTTAGTAAATAATTCTTTGAGTGGTCCCACCATTTCTAACTGCAAGTGTTTATAATAAGCAGCTGTCAAACCATCCGTCCCAGGAGCTTTACCCATTTCCAACTGCTTAATTGCAAACATAATCTCCTCGGAAGTTATTGGTTGATTTAAACCCTCCCTTTGCTCTTTTGTAATTGTAGAAATATTCTCTTTCTGTAAGTATCTATATCTATACTTTGAATTTTATCACTAGCATACAACCTCGTATAAAATTCTAAAAATGCTTTTTTAATCATATTTTGCTGATAAACCTCTTTACCTTTATATTCTATTTTCTCTATGGTCCGTGACTTTTGTTTTTTCCTTAACAAATATGCTAACCATCTCCCTGGTTTATTAGCATTGCAAAAAGTATTATGTTTAGCATATTGCAAATTAGTTGCAACCTGATCTGCCATTAACATATTAAATTGCCCTGGCAATAAGTTAATTGCCTCTTTTATTTTCTTGTCTGCTGGGTTCAATATCAAAGCTTGTTCTTTTTTTTAAATTTCCTCTTCTAAGTCCTTCCTTTTTTTCCTGTTTACGTCTATGTTTATTATTCAAATATATCAAAATACCTCTCATATATGCTTCTTGGACCTCTTAGATCCCATTCCATATTCTAATTCCATCCAATCTGGACTATGATCCGTTAAAACTCTTGGGCAGATCTTCGTCTTCTTCACCCTAGAAAAAAGATCATTTGTAATTAATATAAAATCAATCCTAGAGAAAGATTAATGTCTATCAGTAAAAAAAGGTAAAGTCTTTTTCTTCGGGGTTCCTCTCTCACCAGATATCTCTCAACTTCATATCATCCATCATTTCAAAAAACGATTTTGGCAATCTGGCATGCGTTGAAATATTCTGCAAGAGCCCCTTCTTATCTTTTTTAGTGTCCAAAACTCCATTCCAATCACCCAGTAAAATACATGATTTATAATCCCATTGTAGTAACTTGGAATGTAAGAGTTTATAAAATTTTTCCTGTTGTTGGTTCGGTGCATAAACTCCAATTAAAAGTATTTTTCTCCTTTTATTAAAAGTTCAATTGCTATAAATCTTCTTTGATCATCTGCTTCAATTAATTTGGCAATTAAGTCTTTTTTTAGGTATATATACCATTCTTCTTCTTGGGAGCAGATGCAACAAAATGTATACCTAACCTTGCATTTATTAAATATTTTTGATCTGTCGTTCTAATGTGAGTCTCTTGTAGACAGATTACATCATTTTTAAACTGTTTCAAATAATGAAATATTTTTCTCCTCTTTTGTGGTGAATTTAGGCCATTAACATTCCAGGTCAAAAATCTAGTTGCCATTCTTGGGCCCCTGAAGCTTTTGGAGCATCTGCTGGAAGTCTCTATGCATTTTACTTTTTGGCCTTGCTCCTCCCACTGCTTCTGTTTTTGTAGTTTCTTGAATCATCTGGAGTTGCTGCACTCTTAATTCTTCTTGACGCTTGGCTGCCGCTCGGGTCTGTCTTTGATCCTTAGGTTCTTCTATTTTTTCGAATATCTCCAAAGCTTGAGCAGTAGATGGAAGTTGTATTAAGTCTTCTTGAGTAATCAAAGCTCCCCCTTGAGCCTGTGCCAACAATTCTTCCTTCTCCCCCTTTCTTGCCCCCTTTTCTGCTTCCGTCTTCCTTCTAGCTTCTGGGGACTGTGGGCATCCAGCCTTTAGTACATTGGTGTAGAAATCTCTTGCCTTCCACACTGAGTTATGACGATGTCTTTCTCCTGAATAATTCACCACTAGTCCAGCTGGAACCTCCCATCTTTACTGTATCTGACGGTTTCTCAGTTCTTCCACCAGAAAGCCATAATCCCTTCTGGCTCTCAACATTTTGGGGGGGATTTCTTTCAGTATTAAAACTTCCTGCCCCTGCACTTGAAGTTTATTCTTAAAAGTGACTTGTAGGATTTCATTGCGTATTCTCCTTGTTGTAAAATAAACTACAATGTCTCTTGGTAGATGTTTCTGTCTGGCAACCCATGAATTGACACGGTAAATTTTGTCAATTTGCCATTCAAGATTTGCTTTTTGGTCTCCCATTATCTGTGCAAATGCTTCTGAAAAGATCTCTCTCAAATTCTCTTGCTTATTTTCTTTGAGGCCTCTTATTCTCAAGGCAAATTTCATATCTCTATATTGTATCATTATCACATCGGCCTCTGCTCTTTCCGTCTTATTCTGGACCTCCCCCATTTTATTTTCCAGGTTCTCATTAGACTGCTTAATTTCTTCCACTTTTTCATCTATTGCTTCAATATGGCCTGCCAGACCTTGTACTGCCATGATAATATCTTCTCTAATTTATTGATTTCGTTTTTGAATAATCTCTTTAATTTGTACTATCTCCTCAGCAACATCTCGAATTTTATCCTCAAACATTGAAGCAATTTTTTTTTCTGTAACAGCGGCTTGTATTTTAAGAGCTTCCTGCAACATTTCAAGTGTTAATATTGGTGGTTCCGTTGGAACTGAGAGAGATTGCAATTTGGATGTTTGAGCTGGCGAGGTCCCAGCACTTTTAATGACAATAGTCTTTACTTGTTTTGAAGCCATTTTTAGTTTCCAATTTAAATTTATTTAGCAGCCAGAACAACAAATCCACCAAATCCAAAAATTCCCAGTCTTTAAATAATATTAATCCTTTTTTTAAAAAAATCACTGCTGTAGTCTTTTTAGCCTTTAATTTTTTTAATTTTTTTTTTTTTTGGAAGCAAAAATCTCTAATTTTGAACAGGGGCTACCAGCGCTAAACGAAACTTTCCTCTTTAACTTTCGCTTTGCTCAGCCTGCTTCCGAATGATTTTTATTCCAAGCGTTGTTTGCAGGGGTGGTCGCGGTGTCTTCTTCTGCTTAAAGCAGAAACGTCCCGGATCCGGAGCTCTGTCAGGCTTCCAGGGAGGTCTCACCCTTCGAGCCCCAGAATTGTTCCTGGGGCTTCTTGGGGAGCTCTACCTGCATCTGTCAGCTCTCTTCCTCCCCTTTTCCCGGGGAGAAAGTTTTCAAGCCACTAGACAGCTGATTTGCACTGTTCTAGCGGCTTTACGAGATCACGGGGCTGGCGCTCACAAAAGGCGCGTCTTCGGCGCCTGCGGTGCCACCGGAAGTCGATCTACTCATGTATTTTTGCAGGCACTGGTCTACCCATTTATTTTTGCAGGCACTGATCTACTCATGTATTTTTGCAGGCACTGGTCTACCCATTTATTTTTGCAGGCACCGGTCTAGTCATTTGTTTTCTTTTAACACTGATCAGCTGTAGGGCGGCCCTTTGAAGCCCCGTGGCAAGAGTTTAAACAGGTTTTTTCCTTCTAGCCATCAGCTGTAGACTCAGGAGGCAGCAATACATTGGGGGTGCGGCCAAATAAAAGGTAAGAATAACGCAGGGGGTGGGGGGGCAGAACCGGTATGGTGACATCATATTGTCACCACTACCGGCTCGGCGGAACCAGGAGGAACCCACCACTGTGCCAAAGGCTTTTCTTGGCAGAAACCCCACAAAGTTCAAGAGACGCTGACAAGAAGCACTGGAATCAACGTTGCTTTTCTACAAAGAACTCAACAGCTTGTTGCTGCACTTTTAAGTGGCTAATCATCTTCTGGCCTTACTCCTGAGTCGTCCTTTTTGCTTCAGCTGCTCTTGCCTTCTGGCAGCTCTTCGCATGAGTGCACTAGGAACAGGCTCCTCCTGTTCCTCTGCCTCTCTGCTGTCTGCCTCTGGAGGCTCCAGAGTCCGCTCATTGCTCCCAGATGGCCCTGACCCCATCTCTGCCTCCAACGCAGAGCCCTCGTCTGGGACTTCCCCTGACTCCAGGACTGGCCCATTGTCCTCTCCAGCCTCTTTTTTTTTTTTTTTTTCTTTAATTTATATGCCGCCCTTCTCCGGAGACTCAGGGCGGCTTACAATGCATTAAGCAATAGCCTTCATACTTTTGTATATTTATACAAAGTCAGCTTATTGCCCCCACAATCTGGGTCCATATTTTACCTTCCTTTGAAAGGATGGAAGGCTGAGTCAACCTTGAGCCTGGTGAGATTTGAACTTGCAGTAACTCACTGTCTGACTCCGCTGCAAGGTCCGCATACTGCTGGTGGACCACAACAGAAATTGCATGGTGGCCACATATGCAAATACAATCGCGTTATGAGAAAGATGCCAAAATGTACGGCTTTAATAAAGAACCAACAGAATTAGACCAGATATTAATTGGAACAGATGAGAAATTGATAAAGAAACTATATGGTTACTTATTGAGCATCAAATTAGAAAGTGAGCAGGTAAAGGAGACAATGATTGCTTGGGCTAAAAACTTCGGACACGCAATAGAATTAGATAAATGTCAGAAACTATGGGATAGGAATATAAAAATGACAATGTCAACTGCTTATAAGGAAAATTTGTATAAAATGTTTTACAGATGGCACTTTGCACTGGCAAAGTTGGATAAAATGTATAAAGACAGATCAGCAAAATGCTGGAAATGTAACCAAACACCGGGCTCATACTACCACATGTGGTGGACGTGTCCCAAAACCAAAAAATACTGGTCGAAAATACATACCTGGTTGGAAAAAATGACAAAGAAGCATATTGAACTGAGACCAGAGACATTTTTGTTGGGCATCCTACCGGAAAAATATGATAAAAAGACTATATATTTGATTTTACATGTACTGACTGCGGCTAGGATTGTATTTGCACAACAATGGAAGAGTGAGGAGATCCCGTCAGATGAGAGGGTAATTCAGAAAATAATGGAATGTGCAGAAATGGACAGATTAACACTTATCATTAAGGACAGAGAAGATACTGAATATTTTCTTTTTTCTTTTTTTTTTATTGAAAAAGTTTTTCAAATACAAATTTTCCTCCCGTTTTCCCCCCCTCCTCCCTAACCCCCCCTCCCCCTCCCCTCCCCCTGTGGCTTCTCCAAAATAAAACCCAAGTTAATAACAGATTATATAATACTTTACCATCCTTTTACTCCACCCCCCATATACTGACCCTTTCTTTCTAACAATATTATTATATCCCCCTTATACTATACATTTCAAAGCAACATTCAACTGTAAAATTATATAATAAATCCTAATTTAGCAATTTCATCTATTCAGCTCATAATCTATCCATTTCCTCCTCCCCCATACATATATCTCTTAATTCAAATCTTTTACGTATATTGATAAAACATAACATAACATCCCTTTTCGTAAACTAAACAATCAATAAACTAACCTATCTCCACCCACTTTCCTACAGGTCTACATACATAATATTTTCAATATCTTTATTCTTCTGCCCACACCACTAAAAAAAGTATTTACATATATATATAAAATCCTCAAATGACTTTAAATTTGTAATCCATATGATATCTTCTGTAATGTCTCTTAACTGGATTGTTAATTCCATTACCCATGTTAGGGTAACATCGCATCCTAATTCCAACAGTATGTTCGGTATCTTCAATTACCATCTGCCCCCATCAATAGTAAATGTTTTCATATATAAAAAACCACCCGAGTGACTTTATATTTATATTCCATATAGTGTCTTCTATAATGTCTTCCATCTAAATTATTAATTCCAACCACCGTGTTAGGGTAACAGCCAGATCTTTTGCATGCCCCAATCCCATAGTTCTCTTGCCTTATAGCTCAACATAAACGTAATCCATTTGTCAAAGAGTCCAATATAGAAAGTTCCAATCCACTCAATTTAAGGCCATCTTCCACATCCCAGAAGTACAGCACTGCAGAGATCTGTCACTCTCATCAAAATAGTATAAACCAATACTTTGCCTCAACTATATTTTCATATATTCAATCGACTCTTACGTAACTGGCATTACACTGTTGTTTAGTCTAAAAGTTTTTATTTTTGTAGGACCTGCTTCTTCTTTTCTTAACTTTTTGTGGCTTAGATCTCCATCCTGGTTGCCTTTCTATGAGTTATATATCAAGTGATTGATTTCCATGCTGGTCTATACTTTGATAAGTCATCACATTAGAATCCAGAGCTGCCTCTCTTGTATTTATAGATAGTCCAACTGTAACCTCTGAAGGAGAATCCAAAAGCGGCTCGTCCACAAAGGCCTCTGTAACTTGTTGTTTTTCCATTACCTCCACCTCCATCTTCTTAGCCTGGATTTCAATCTCTTGTTGATTTTGCTTTTCTTCATTCCCCTCGTGTGTTATACATGGAGATGTTGAGCCCATTTTAAGAACCTTGTAGTAAAATTCTTCCGCTTTTTCAACAGTATTTAGTTGATATCTTTCTCCTTGATATCTCAATATTATACCAACTGGAACATCCCACCTAAATGCGATGTTTTGTTTCTTTAGCTCAGTCACCAAAAATCCGAAATCCTTTCTGTCTTTTAACATCTTGGGCGGCAGCTCTTTAAATATCCAAATCTTCCTTCCATGCATTTCAAGAGTGGAGTTAAAAGACTTTTGCACGATATCATTTCTTATTTCTTTATCAGTAAAGTAGATCACCACATCTCTAGGCAACTGCCTTTGCTTTGCCACCCAAGAATTAACTCTGTAAGCCTTATCAATCTTGCAGGATACCTCTTCAGGACTAACCTTTAAAATCCCAGCCAGAACTTCGGCAGACATCTTTCTCAAATCTTGTCTTTTATCTTCCTGTATTCCCCTTATTCTGACCGCAAATTCCATGAATCTGAATTGCATCATTGTGGCTTCATTTTCAATTCTTTGTTTTATATTATCTACATTGTAAGTCTTGTAGTCAGCTTCCTTTATTTTTTTAAACTTTTTAAGCTCTGCTTCTGGGCTTTTTTCTTGTATCATTATTAAATCATTTTCAATTCTTTGTATTTTATTGTTAGAAATACTTGCAGTTTAAGATCCCAGATCTGGATTTCCTCCTACTTGTTCAGATAATCTGTTAATTCCATTAATTGGTCTGGTCCCATCGCCTGGCTCTGCAAAAAGGCAGAGTTCTCCCGAAGCCCGGAGCAGCGGCGAGCGGAAATAGGGAGCCTCATCCTGCTTCGTCCCCAAGAGTAAAACAAAAACTCTGGGGACTTCGCAGAGGGCTCTACCTGCCCTTGCCTGTTCTATCTCACATTTCCTTGAGGAAATGGAGTTTTTCGAGCCGCCTTTCAGCTTTAAAGGCGGCTCTTTACGGGAGATGGGGCTGGCGGTCTCAAAAGACCGTCTGACAGCGACAGACGCCAAACCGGAAGCCGATACTGAATATTTTCTGACATGGGAGGTATTTTATCAATGGCTAGAGAATACAAACAGAAGTTAGGAAGGAGGAGATATAAGAAAAGAAAATGTTACTATGCAGTCCCAATCATCTTTGTTCTTCTTCTCTGCACTCTTTCTAGAGTCTGAACAACTTTTTAATATTGTGGCGACCAAAACTCAGTGCAATATTCCAAGTCTGGTATTACCAAGGCATTATAAAGTGGTATTAACACTTCATGTGATCTTGATTCTATCCCACTGTTCTGCCCCAGCTATGGACCCCAAAGAACGCAGCACACACAAAGTCCGTACAAACCTTAGTTTACTAATTAAGGACTACTAATGAGCTTTCTTAGTAGTTGTTCGAACACAAGTACAGTTTAAATCAGTCTTTTCTGAACAAGGGCTGTTAATTTAACTTCATTAACAGCCGACAAGAATCCAAAGAATAATAACTCAATTCTGAGGCACAGTATTTCAGATAACCGTAATCTTACTGTAGTTGGCAGAATGCCCAGAAGCAATTTGCAGGAAAACTGACAAGAGAGAAACAAGAGCCGAATCAAACGTTTCTGGAATCAAGACGCGAAGGAATATGAACGAAGTTGTTTCCTGCAAATTGCATCAGTCATCATCCTTCCTTAAATAGGCTAGGGGAGTGGCCAATTAGCCCCAAGCCTTACTCTTGAGGAGACCTCCTCCTGAGGACCCACTCCTGCCTTTTAACAGCTCTGCGCGCCCGTGCATTGAGAAGAGGCTCCTCCTCTTCTTCCTCTTCACTTATGGGAGCTTCTGGAGCTTCTGAAGGTCCTGGCTGTATCTTCGCCTCTGGCAACACATCTTCTCCAGCCTCCTCATTGTCTGACTCGATTGCCAGCTGCACAGGCTGCTGGCGCATCACCACACCAGCCTCCTCGCTGTCGGAATCAGCTACTAGCTGCACAGGCCGCTGACGGGCCACAACACCTCTGTTAATGCAGCCTAGAACTGTGTTGGCTTTTTTGACAGCTGCAGCACACTGCTGGCTCATATTTAAGCAATTGCCCACTAGGACTCCAAGATCCCTCCCGCAGTTACTACTGTTGAGCCAGGTAACACCTATTCTATACCTGTGCATTTGGTTTTTCTTGCCTAAATGTAGAACCTTACTTTTCTCACCATTGAATTTCATTTTGTTAGAAGGGACCCAGTGTTCAAGTCTGTTAACATCCTTCTGTATCTTGAGCCTATCTTCTGGCGTGTTGACTATCCCTGCCAGCTTGATGTCATCTGCAAATTTGATGAGTTCCCCTTCTATCCTCTCATCTAAATCATTGATGAAGATATTGAAAAGTACTGGGCCTAAGACAGAGCCTTGGGGTACGCCACTGCATACTTCCCTCCATGTAATTGCAATTCCATTAAGGACTACACATTGAGTTTAGTTGGTCAGCCAGTTACAAATTCACCTGGTGGTGATGTTGTCTAACCTACATTTTTCTAACTTATCAAGTGGTAGGTTGTGGTCTACTTTATCAGATGCCTTACTGACATCCAAGTAAATTATATCCACAGGTCCACTAATTTTGTCACTTTGTCTTTTTCCAGTCATCTGGTAGTTCCCTGGAGACCACATAGATGATGGTAAACTCGTGCTTATGCTGTGCATGCCTAAAAAGACTTGAAGGCAACAGACATGAGAAACAAACATACCAGAGGTGGGTTTCAGCAGGTTCTGACCAGTTCTGGAGAACCAGTAGTGGAAATTTTGAGTAGTTCAGAGAACCAGTAGTAAAAATGCTGACTGGCCCCGCCCCCATCTATTCTCTGCCTCCCAAGTCCCAGCTGATCAAGAGGAAATGGAGATTTTGCAGTAACCTTCCCCTTGAGTGGGGAGGGAATGGAGATTTTACAGTATTCTTCCCCTGCCATGCCCACCAAGCCACGCCCACCAAGTAATGCCATGCCCACCAAGCCACACTCACCAAGTAATGCCACACCCACCAAGCCATGCCCACAGAACTGGTAGTAAAAATTTTTGAAACCCACCACTGAAACATACACAGAGGCGATCTATTGGCTTGATAGTTTTCCCAGGAGTTGCCAAACCCTCCTCCTAAAACCTGCTGCCCCCTCCTCCCCACAGCTTGTGGGGCAAGTTGACTAGAGAGGCTGCCACCAGCTATTTCACTTGAGAAAAGTCTTCTCTGCTACTGATTTACTAGGGAGAAGGTAAGTGGCAATCTCCTTCCTCCAGTAACTTGATCACTCAGTATACTTAGAGGCTAGATCCCTTAACCACCTGCGCATGCCCAAGATGGCAACTCTCCGCTGAGTCCGCGATCTCGGAGGGGTATGACCATGGCTCCGGGGGTCTTCAGGAGGGCCGAATTCGACCGCTACAGCCCTTAACCGGTTAGAGGAGCGTTTCAGCAGCCTTTTGAGGGGTCTCTTGTTCTTTGAGACACCCTAGTCTGGAGGAAGTTGGATTCTGCAGAGATCAGTAGGACGGCATGAACGGCCCGAATGATGGCGAAGGGTGGCGACTGACTCTGCTCGTTGGAGGCAGCTGTACCAGGATGACGGTGGCGGCGGCGGGGTGGTGGCGGCGGTGCAGCACCCTCATCGGGATCTTCGCCGACCCTAATTGCCCTGGATCTGTCCATAGGGGCTAGGGGGGGCGAGGCGATGACGAGGAGGTTAGCGCTGGTGGCGGCGGCGGCACTGGCGGCGTTTGAAATGGCGGCCGCCAGGATGAGAAAGGAGACAGCAATGTTAGCCTGTGGGAGTGTCGGAGATGGCGGGCGATATGTTGCAGCAGCGTGTTCCGTCTGGGCTTCCTGGGCGATCGTGGGGTGTCTGGCCCACCTGGCACCTGGGTGGGCCAGCCCCTCGGTCATTGCAGAGACCTCCACTTGGATCTGTGGTGGTTGGGCGAGGTGAGCATTATGGCCAGTGGAAAGACCTGTGGGGGTTGGGGAGAGCCGGACTATGACTGAGGGGGTTGTTCCCCCGGCACTTTGTTGCCTTTGCTCTCCCTTTTTCCCCCCACCCCTCCTAGGCCTAGTTTAAGGCCTTAAACTAGGCCTTACTAGGAACTAGGATCATATGCTGCACCGGATTGCTCCTGTTTTGCTGGACAGTATCTCCCCTGTTAGGTTTCATCTTAACCTCTCTGGGTATGGTTGCTTTATGATTTCTGCAGACTGACTTCTGTTCCTGATTCTGAGGACTGTTTTCTTTCCATCTTCGCTCCCCTAATCGAATGGAGAGTTACATCTAAGGATGCAAGTACTGTGGGAGTTGGTCTATAGCTGCTGCCTCACTTCCGGTCTATTCCATGGACGATTCTGGTTGGCCAGCCTCCGTGAGAGGGGGGTTGGGTCGCCTATTGCCGGATCAAAACAGTGTTTTACTCCCACTACTGCTGTGAGAGGGCAGTGAGGCTAGTGAGCTTCATCTAGTCTGGCATCCCTCTCCTTTGGACTATTACATTATCGAAATGGACCCCCTGGCTATTGGCCATTGGTTATTACCTCTCCCTGATATCGGATGTATTTGGTGAGTGAACTTCGTGCACTGCGAGATTCCCCCCTCTCGCAGGCCTGGCCCTCCACGTTATCGAGGGCCTATCTTGATGACGGGTTTTGGAACCCCGAGAGATGGCATGCAGCAAAGAGGAGATTGAGGGGTTTTCTAAATGGGTTTTTAATTAAAATTTTAAGGGGTTCAGGGACGACCAGAGTGGGTCTGGGGGGGTAACCCACCAGGGTCAAGGCCGGGTCCGGCGGGGGGCTGCGGCATTAGGGATGCAGGGTCGGATACTAGGGAGGGGGCTATAGCTCGATCTAGTGAAGGCTGTTTAATTAGTACTGTGGGTGGGAGGGGCAGGTATGGTGGAAGCAGGGGGCCATATCATGTTTTGGGAGTGCGCACTCACTATCTTTGAGCGATTGCGCACTCCGGTCCCCAATGCTTTTCTCATTACCCAGGTAGCACAGAGCCTCAGGGCCTGGGCCGCTGGCTGATGTTGTGCAATGCCAGGTCCATGATAAATAAAGCCCCCCTCATCCATGATCTTATTCAGGAGGGGGGAGCGGACCTGGCGGGTATCACGGAGACCTGGTTGGGTCCGGAAGGGGGGGGTGCCCCTTGTTGAAATGTGCCCACCAGGTTTCTGGGCATTCCATCAGCCGAGAGCCCAGGGTAGGGGCGGGGGGATGGCGGTTATTATTAAAGAAAGTCTATGTCCGAGGGAGACCACTGTACCTCAGATAGCCGGGTGTGAGTCCCTCCTCATGAAGTGGGGTCATGGGGTGCAGATGGGCCTGCTGATTATGTACTTGGCTCCCTGCTGCGTAGCAGCGGCCCTGCCCGAGCTGCCTGACGTAATAGCCGGGGCGGCGGTTGACACCCCCAGACTTATGGTTATGGGGGATTTCAACCTGCCATCTGTCGGTGAAACGTCTATGGCGGCTCGGGAGTTCATGGCTTCCATGACGGCCTTGGACCTGACCCAGTTAGTTCATGACCCTACTCACATGGGGGACACACTCTGGATCTGATTTTTGTCTCTCGTCAGTGGCAGAGTGATCTGGAAATAGGGGATTTAGTCATCAAACCCTTGTCATGGTCTGATCCCTCTCTCCTTTGCGTGGACTTTCAAACCGCTACCCCTTGCCGCAGGGAGACGGAGCCGACTAGATGGTTCCGTCTGAGGTGCCTGATGGACCCTGATAGGTTCCTGACAGAGCTTGGGCCATTCCCTGAGGCACTGGCACACAGCGCGACTGAAGAACTGGTGGCCGCAAAGTGTTTGCCCAGTCTAGCATTTATTAAGTATTTCTGATCACTTGTTCTTTTTTTTTTTTATTGCAAAAGTTTTACAATTACATTTTCACCCCTTTTTCCCCCCCCACCTCCCCCCCAAACTACCCAACCTCCCTAACCCTCCCTAACCCTCCCCTCCCCCCAGACTTCCCTATAATATACTCATAATCATAAAGAACCCTAATATAACACTTATATATAAACTTGAGCCCCTCCCTCCCCTGTATAATTTTTCTCTTTATCTCATTACTTTAAAAAATTTCTAGTACATTATTTTCAAATAAAAGCTATTTGATACTTTCTAGTTTGATATTTGTTCTGAACATATTCTATCCACCTTTTCCATTCCCACTCATAAGTCTCTTGTGAACAGTCTTTTAAATATGCTGAAATCTTCGCCATCTCTGCAAAACTGGCCATCTTCAAAGTCCATTCCTCAATAGTGGGCAAAGCTTCATTCTTCCAGTATTTACCTATCAACAATCTTGCTGCTGTTATCATATACAATATCAATTTTGTTTCACCCAATGTAAAACCCTTAACTATACCCAATAAAAACAGTTGTGGAGAAAATTGAATTTTTTTCTTCAAAACATTCTGCATGACCCACCAAATTTTTATCCAAAAAGCCTTAACTTTCCTACAGGTCCACCAAACATGATAATACGTAGCATCCAAACATTCACATCTCCAACATTTTGGCTGAACATTAGGGTACATACATGACAACTTTTTGGGATCTAAATGCCATCTATAAAACATTTTGTAGAAATTTTCCCTCAGGTTCTGCGACTGTGTAAATTTAACATTCTGAACCCAAATTTTTTCCCATGTTTCCAGCATCACTGGTTCTTCAAAATTCTGTGCCCACTTAATCATACAGTCTTTAACTAATTCAGTTTCTGAGTCTCTTTCTAGCAAAACATTATAAAGCCTTTTGATATGCATTGGACCTTTCTCTCTTATATGTCTAACCAATTCTTCCTCATGCAACATAATACCAGTTTTTTGGTCCTCTTTCCATCTAAGTTGTAATTGATTATATTGTAGCCAAGTTAAATTAATCCCTTCATCCAACAGTGTCTGCAATGTCTTCAGCTGCCATCTGCCCGCATCTGTAAAAAGAACCTCTTTATATAAAAACCCCCCGAGTGACATTATATTTGTATTCCACAAAGTATGACCAAGATCCAGCCATAGCGGTATTTTATAATCCCATTTGAGTCGGTGCTTCTTCCAAACTCTCATCAAAGAATCTCTAAGTATATGACTTTTAAATACTTTATCTACTTTGTCGTCGTAGAATAAGTAAGCATGCCATCCAAATTCAAGATCAAAACTTTCTGCATTCAATATTCCAGTCTTTTTCCTTCCAAACCAATCACTTGTTAAAGTTAAAGCTGCCGCATCATAATATAGCTGTAGGTTTGGAAGTTTAAGACCTCCTCTTTCTGGAACATCTTGCATAATTTTCAATTTCACTCTCGGCTTCTTCTCGTTCCAGACAAACTTATTCACTCCAGATTGCCAAACTTTCAATTGTTTATCACTTTTAAGCACCGGAATCATTTGAAACAAAAAAAAGAAATCTTGGCAAAATGTTCATCTTAACTGCTGCTATTCTTCCAAGTAAAGACAGCTGCAGTTTTTTCCAAGTCTCCATGTCTTTCTGCACCTCTCGCCACAACACCTCATAGTTATTTTGAAACAATTTCATGTTTGATTCTGCAACCTGAACTCCTAGATATTTTACCTTAGGTACAGTCTCAAAACCTGCCCTCCTTTCAAGCTCATGTTTACGATCTTGTGTCATGTTTTTAACTATCATTTTAGTCTTTTTTGGATTCAGTCTAAAACCTGAGACTTTACCATAGTCTTGTATAATGTCCTTCATCAGGATTATTGATTCCCTTGGTTGTGATAGGGTAACAACCAGATCATCTGCAAATGCCTTTATTCTGTAATCCTCTTGCCTAATCCTTATTCCTTTCAAGGTATTAGAGTCCCGTATTGTATTTAACAAGACTTCTAGTGTTAGAATAAATAAAAGTGGGGACAACGGACATCCCTGTCTTGTTCCTTTTTCAATTTTAAACTCTGTTGTCAAACTTCCATTAATGATAATCTGTGCCTTTTGCTCTTGGTAAATTGCTGAAATCGCCTGTATAAATTGATCCCCAAAATCCATCTTTTTTAAAGTCTTTAGTAGAAAATTCCAATCAACTCTATCAAAGGCCTTCTCTGCGTCCAAAAAGACCAGCACTGCAGGAATCTGTTTATTCTTCTCAAGATATTCCAATAAATCTATTACTTGCCTTACATTGTCCTTCATGTGTCTGCCCTCGATAAATCCCGCTTGGTCCTCATGAATCACCTTTTGGATTACTGGCATCAACCTGTTGGCTAATACTTTCGCATAGATTTTATAATCTGTATTCAAAAGAGATATTGGTCTATAATTCTCTGGTTTTTTAGGACCGACTTGTTCTTTTGGTATCAAAGATATGTAAGCTGTTGTCCATGATGGGGGTATTTTACCCCCTTGTTGAATATTGCAAAATAAATCTCTAAGTTGTTCCACCATTTCAGCTTGCAAGGTTTTGTAATACACTGCAGTCAAACCATCCGTACCAGGAGCTTTGGCTGTTTTTAACTGTTTAATTGCTACTATTATCTCCTCCTCTGTTATAGGATAATTCATTCTTTCCTTTTGTTGATCAGTAATTTTTGTAACTCTTTTATCGTTTAAGTATTTTTCTATAAGTCCATTCTGCACCTCCTCCTTGGCATATAATTTGGTATAATAGTCCACAAAAGCTTCTTTAATTAATTTTTGTTGAAAAATTTCTTTCCCTCCAATATCAATACTATCTATAGTCCGTATACTTTGTTTTTTCCTCAATGTGTAAGCCAACCATCTGCCCGGTTTATTAGCGTTGCAAAATGTATTATGCTTCGCATATTGTAAGTTGTTCTAATATGTGTTTCTTGCAAGCAGATTACATCATTTTTAAACTGTTTCAAATAGTGAAATATTTTCTTTCTCTTTTGTGGTGAGTTTAGGCCATTAACATTCCAGGTCAAAAGTTTATTTGCCATCCTTGGCCACTGAAAGCTTATGGAGCACCGACTGGAAGTCCTCCTGGAATTTCCTCTTCGGTCTAGCTCCTCCCACAGCTTCCATATTTGTAGTTGCAATTTCTTGGGTTATTATCTGACTTTGGTCCTTCTTTAATTCTTGTTCTTTACGTTTGGTTGCTGCTCGAGTTTGTCTTTGATCCTTGGGGTCTTCCATTTTTTCAAATAAATCCAAAAGTTGAACATCCTCTGAGAGTTGCAATAATTCTTGTTGAGTAGTCAAAACACCTCCTTGAGCTTGTGCCTGCATAATTTCCTTTTCCCCCTTTCTGACCTCTCCTGGATCTTTCCTTCTTCTGACATCTGGAGATGGTGGGTTTCCAGCCTTTAGTATGGTAGTGTAAAAATCTCTTGCCTTCCAAACTGAGTTGAGATGATGTCTCTCACCCAAATAATTCACCACTAATCTGGCTGGAGCTTCCCATCTGTACTGCAACTGACGCCTTCTAAGTTCATCAACTAAAAATGCATAGTCTTTTCGAGATCTCAACATTTTGGGGGGAATTTCCTTCATTACTGAAACCTCTTGTCCTGCCACTTGAAGTTTCTTCTTATAAGAGACTTGTAAAACTCCATTTCTTGTTCTCCTTGTGACAAAGTAAATCACAATATCTCTTGGTAGTTGTCTCTGTCTAGCAATCCATGAATTAACGCGATAAATTTTGTCTATTTGCCAGTCACACTCTGCTTTAGACTCTCCAGTAAACTGAGCAAGGGCTTCAACAAAAATCTCTCTGAGATTTTCCTGGTTATTTTCTTTCAAGCCTCTGACCCTCACTGCCCATTCCATCGCTCTGTATTGTGTCATTATAAGTTCTGCTTCCGCCTTTTCCATCTTGTTTTGAGCCTCTCCCAATTTAGCTTCCACATTCAAATTAAACTGATCAATTTCATCCACCCTTTCTTCCAATGATGTAACATGACCCACCAGTCCCTTAAATGCTTCCACAATATCTTCTCTTATTGCATCATTCTGGGTTTGAATTGTTTCTTTAATTTCAAGCAATTCCTCAGTCACTCCTTTAATTTTTTCCTCAAAACGGAGTGTGATTTTTTTCTTCCAAATCAGTAGACAATTCAGTAGACAGTTTCTTTAAAGCTCCCTGAAGAACTTCTAGTGTCAGTGTTTGTGTATCTGGTGGGGCTAACAAAGACTGCATTTTTGATGTTTGAGCTGGAGAAGTCCCCACACTTTTAGTCACAACAGTTTTTATTTGCTTCGCAGCCATCTCCAAACTACATTTTCCCACCAGCTACTCAGCAGAACCAACAGGTCTTCTTAATCTCAGTCCTTAATAATTATTATGGCTTATTGATAAGTCAATATTGTATTCTTTAATTTCCAATCCTCAAAATTCCCCAGCAAAGTCTTTTAAGAGGTACAGACAGCGTTAACGAGCGTTAATGAGTGTTAACAAGCACTTTCTCTTTTAACTTTCGTTTTCACGCCCTTAAGCAACTCAGCACCATCTTTTTTAACTTTCTCCCATCTCGAGCTCTGAAGGAAGTGGTAATTTATTAGAGTTAAAGTTTAGTACTTGCAGTTGTGATTTCTCCTGTCTTGCTCTGCCTGCTTTAAGTCCAATCACTGTAAAATCATTTGGTTCACAGGGGTGGTCGCGGCGCCTTGTTCTGTTAAAAAACAGACACGTCCCGGATCCAGAGCTTCTTCAGGTGCTTGGGGAGCTCTCACCCTCTGCGCCCCAGGATTAATCCTGGGGGTTTTGGGGAGCTCTACCCACACCTGCCTGCTCGCCTTCCCCTCTTCTCCCGAGGGGAAAGTTCCGAGCTGCTAGAACAGCTGATTTTCGCTGCTCTAGCGGCTTTACGAAATCGCGGGGGTTAGCTCCTGAGAAGAAAAATGGTATAGTTATATACCTAAGAACAGATTTAATGGCTAAATTAATTGAAGCAGATCCACAAGGAAGATATATAATGATTGAATTATTAATAGAAGGGAAGAAAATACTTTTAGTGGGAGTATATGCACCTAATCAACAACAAGAGAAATTTTATAAACTTTTGCATAAAAAATTAATACAAATGGATTATAAATCATGTATAATGATGGGTGATTGGAATGGAGTATTGGACACTAAAAAAGACAAAAAGACCCTTTTGCCAAACGTTCAAACATGGGCTAAATTGCCTAAATCTTTTTTTGACATGATGGATGATATGGAGTTGAGAGATATATGGCGTGAATGAAATTTTAAAGAACAGGATTTTACTTTTTTTTCTCATAGGCACCAATCTTTTTCTAGAATTGATTTTATACTAATTACAAATGATTTTCTTTCCAGGGTAAAGAAGACGAAGATATGTCCAAGAACTTTAACAGACCATAATGTGGATGGAATTAGAGTTTGGGGAGGGGTCTAGGAGATCTTGGAGACTGAATGAAAACTTATTTCGATATGAGACAAATGTGATAGAATGTAAAAAGTTAATGAAAGAATTTTTTGTTCTAAATATGCATAAGGGTACACCTGTGGAAATGGTATGGGATGCAAGTAAAGCATATATGAGAGGAGTTTTAATAAATTTGAATAATTCCTACAGACGTAGACAGGGGAAAAAACGGAGGGAATTGGAAGAGGAAATAAAAAAGAAGGAACAGGTGTTAGTGGATAAACCAGATGACAAGAATATAAAAGAAGCCATTACAATATTGCGAGGACAGTTTAATATGTTGTTGTCAGATCAAGTTGCAACTAACTTGCAATATGCTAAACATAATACTTTTTGTAATGCAAATAAACCAGGCAGGTGGTTAGCATATATGTTAAGGAAAAAACAAAAATCTCGTACAATAGAAAAAATAGAGTATAAAGGTAAAGAGGTATATCAACACAATATGATTAAAAAAGCATTTTTAGATTTTTATACGAGGTTATATGCTGGTGATAATATACAAGGTAATGATATAGAGAGATATTTGCAGAAGGAAAATATTCTTGCAATTACTGATGAACAAAGGGAAAGATTGAATGTATTAATAACCACTGAGGAAATTCTTTTGACAATTAAACAATTAAAAAGTGGAAAGGCTCCTGGTACAGATGGTTTGACAGCAGTGTATTATAAAAAATTTCAATTAGAAATGGTAGAGCCTCTTAAGGAGTTATTTGCTAAAATACAACGGGGAGGAGAAGTGCCACCATCCTGGAGAACAGCTTTTATTTCCCTGATCCCAAAAGAAGATCAAGATCATAGTCAACCCAAAAATTATAGACCCATATCATTGCTTAATACAGATTATAAAATCTTTGCAAAAATTTTGGCAAATAGACTAATGTCAGTCATGCAACAAGTGATTCATAAAGATCAAACTGGATTTATACAAGGGAGACAAATGAATATATAACGATATTTCATCCACCCCCAATCAATTAGTATATGAAAATTTGGGGAAAAGTAATACAAAAGACAACGATGGCAACATCTTCACTAACAATAACTAAATCAGGGAAAAAATTAACAACAAACCCAATATCTACACAATCTTCACCTGCACAACAAAAAACCATAGACACGATGTTAACTACAGACAAAGAAAAAGCTGCCAGTGCACACAGCATACAGAATATACAGTCTATACTAGCTATGATTCAGGAGGGGATGAACAAAACCCAAGAAACAATTGCGAATAATCACGAAGAAACAAAAAAGAACCATGAGGAATTGAAATCAGAAGTAGGACAAATAAATGATAATATTAAAAAAATGGACGATAAGATCGAGAGAATACAACAAAACATAGTCAAAAATGAAGAACGAATCCAAAACATGGAAGCCAAAATGATCCTAACGGAGAAAAAGATGGACAATATCGAACAAAATCAAATAGAGTCAAATAGAGAACTCGAAGAGTCAATTACCCATTTAGAATTAGAAAAAGCATCATTCTTTTTGCGATTTCAAAATATTGCAGAAACAAAAGGAGAAGATCTAAGAGACCTGATGACAGATATATTAGTAGAGGCTACCCAAAAGGAAAAAAGCGATATTAGTAGGGAAATTGACGAAATATATAGAGTTCATACGAACTATGCTCGTAGGCACAAACTACCTAAAGAAATACATGTTAGATTCGCACGTAAAACTGTAAAAGAAGAGATTTACACGTCCATGAGAGAGGGAAAACCCTGCTACCAAGGGAAAGAAATAATAACCCTAAAACAAGTTCCAAGAAGAATAAGAGAATACAGAAAAAACTATAATTTTCTGACAACCCTACTGATTCAACACAAAATAATGTTCCGCTGGCTGGTGCCGGAGGGAATCTTAATATCTTGGGACGACAAAAAATATAAAATCGATACGATAGAGAAGGCACAAGAATTCTTTGACACTCACTTTATAATAGAAGAGGAACAGGAAACTAGACGTGATTCAGATAATGTAAACCAGGAACACCCCACGGGGGAAACAAAAAAAGGAAAGGAAGAGAAGGAGCCTAGGGAAAGAGAGAAGATGGAGAGAGAAGGGGCTAGGGGGAAAACACATATGGTAACAAGAAACACAAGTAAACTTAAATTAATAAAGGAAAACTAAAGGAAATGGGACAAGAGTTGAAATTAATCTCAATTAACATAAACGGCCTTAATCTACCAACCAAAAGAACACACACTTTCAGAAAACTTCAAAAATTAGACATAGATATTATCAACCTACAAGAAGTACATATCAAAAAACAACATCAACAGTTACTAGAAAACAGAAAACTTGGAACACTATTCACCTCACTATCAGATCAAAAAAAAAGAGGTATCGCAGTATACATTAAAAGCCATATCCAGGCAAAACAAATTTACACAGATGAAGATGACAGGATACTAATGATAGATATTAAGATGGAGACCCGAAATATGTTATTGATATCAATATATGCCCCGAACGGGAGCCAAAAAGAATACTTTAAAAAGATACATGATAAAATTAAAGAATTAGACTACGAACATCTATGTATAATAGGGGATTACAATGCAATCGTGGACATGGACTATGACTACCAAAGTAACAAAAAAAATAACTCTAGGAAAAAGACACTACCTGATTCTTTTAAGGACATGACTCAAGAGTTACAATTGAAAGATGCCTGGAGAGAACTGAATAAAACTAAAAAACAGTACACTTATTACTCAAATCCCCATCAGTCCTGGTCCAGACTAGACATGGCCTGGATGACTGCAGAATTAAGAGAAAATATAAAAGGAATTGAAATCACACCGAATGTATGGGCGGACCACAGTCCTATAACAATAGTCTGGAAAGGCCAGCCAAAAAGGGGACGATGGATGATGGATAGAGAGATTATTAAAGATAAAGAATATATAGAGATGATAAAGAAAGAGATGGAGATATTCTTCCAAATAAACAACAGGGAACTAACATCATTGCAAGTCCTATGGGACACTACAAAAGCATATATAAGAGGATTAACAATCTCATTTAAGGCGAAGAAAAACAGAGAGAAACAGCAAAGAAGAAACAATTTATTGATTGAGCTCAGAAAACAGGAAGCAGAATTACAGAATAGACCCGACAAGAAAGAGATCAAGGGGAGAATAAATCTCATCAAACATGAAATAAATCTAATAACAACAACAGAAATAGCTAGGAAAATCAAAATGGCAAAACAAAACCAATTCGAATTCGCAAATAAAACAGGACGTTGGTTGGCTTATAAACTAAAGAAAGAAAAGGGGAAAAAAATAATACACCAACTACAAGATGAACAAGGGCAATTACAACACATGAACGAAGAAAAAAAGCGAATCGTAAGAAATTTTTATCAGGAACTATATGCACAGGAAGAAATTCAATTGGGAAAAGTGAAAGAATATATAAATAAATCCAACATTCAAGAAATAAAGGAAACTCAAAGAGAACTCTTGAACAAACCAATATCGATGTCAGAATTAATGGAAGCAAAGAAGAAGTTGAATAACAATAAAACACCAGGTCCAGACGGCATTCCAGCGGAATTTTACAAAATCGAATACCAGCCAATAGATGACATTTTATTACAAGTCCTAAATGAAGCAATCTTAGAAGCCAAAATTCCTAAATCATGGATTGAAACAATTATCACTCTGATACCCAAAGAAGACTCAGACCTCACCCAAACCAAAAACTACAGACCTATATCACTTCTAAACGTAGATTATAAACTATTTACATCAATCATGGCCCAGAGAATGAAGAAAATTATCGTGAATTACATCCATCCTGATCAAAATGGATTTATTCCAAATAGGCAAATTAATAAGAATACAAGAACAATAATTAATATACTGGAATATTATGAGCAAAAATCAAATGAAAAGATGGCTCTACTCTTTCTTGACGCACAAAAGGCATTCGACAATCTTAATTGGGGATTCTTAATATTGCAATTAGAAAAAATGGGAATAGGCGACAAACTCTTAAATATGATTAAAACAATATACTCAGACCAAATAGCAAAAATATGGATAAACGGAGAGACGACAGACCAATTCAAAATATCTAAGGGAGTGAGACAGGGATGTCCTCTCTCTCCTATATTATATATATTAGCATTGGAACCACTGTTGAATGAAATTAGGAACGACAATGAAATAAAAGGATTAAAAACAAAAAACCAGGAGTATAAATTACAAGCATTCGCGGACGATGTAGTATTCATCCTAGAACGACCAAAACAATCAGGACTGAATTTACTAAGGAAGATAGATCAATATGGCGAAGTGGCAGGATTGAGAATTAATAGACAAAAAACAAAACTACTAACCAAAAATTTGACAAAAACCCAGGAGAAAGAGTTGGAAGAGACATTAGGAATACAAACAACAACAAAAATAAAATATTTAGGAATCTGGCTCACCAATAAGGTATCATCCCTCAAAGAAGATAATTACATCAAATTGGCCAAACAAATCCAGAAGGACTTAGAGGTATGGAGTAAATTGAAATTATCACTACTAGGCAAAATTGCTTCAATTAAAATGACAATTCTACCAAAAATACTATATCTATTTAGAACAATACCGATAAACCCAGGAAAATCATACTTCAGAGACCTTGACAAAATGATATTAAAGTATTTATGGCAAGGAAAAAGAGCCAGGATTAAACTGAAACACCTACAGGACACTAAAGAAAGGGGAGGCATGGGACTACCAGATTGGCAAACCTATTACACTGCAACAGCCTTAACTTGGATTAAGGATTGGATGACACTCAAAGATAAACGAACACTAGCATTAGAAGGATTTGATTTGTCAAAAGGCTGGCACGCATTTCTATGGGAGGAAAAACCCAGACAACATGAACACTTCAGGAGACATTATATCAGAGGAGCACTGGCAAAAATTTGGATTGAAATAAGGAGAAAGCACTACGACAAAATCCCAAGATGGCTATCAACCATGGAGGCCCAAATCTACCCGAACACAATGGACACAGACAGGATGAAAACCTATGACGAATTGTTGAACACAGAGGGAGATATGAAAACAAGAGAAGAGCTGAGACAACAGGGCACGGATATTGATTGGTGGCCGTATTTACAGATAAAATCAAGATATAAAAGTTGTCAGATGTAAATGCCTTATTCTCTAATGTGTAAATAGTATATGAATGGGATATCAGGGGTTAACTTATTCTTCAATCCTTAATGTATTCATGATTCACCACTCCCACTTATAGCTCCACCCATTGTATATATAAGGAGCCACCTTCACCCTTTTCCTTGCTTCTATCTGTGAATATTCAGTGAATATAGAATGCCTATTGTAAATAAAAGGAAGTATATTTAAACCTTTAATTCTTACTATTATTATTGAGTCTGATCCAGAAAATATTGCAACAAGCTGGTAGCAGAGGATGGTTAATTGACTCAATAAAAACTTAAAAATGTCCAAGAAGGATAGGCCCAACACCAGGGCCTACAGCAAAGAAATGGAAACAGAACAAGAAATAATCAACGAATCCACAAACGCAATTTCAAGAGAATCCGAAGAATACACCACTGAAGACGAAGAAATAATAGATGAAAATGATGACCAGGAGGAAATCGAAATAGAGAATAACGAACTCAGGTCAGAGATATTAAAACTATTAAAAAGCCAGAAGAATGATGAAAGCCTCATCGCGAACCTCCAAGAAATGCTGAAGAACAGCGGAGCAGCGAGAGAGAAAAACATCACTAATGAGAAGCCTAAAGAACCAAAAATAGTGAGTGATATGACTACAGAGAAAGTCATTACGAAGAAGAAAAAATGTGATCCCGCGCGAAATTTTGAATGGCAGCCATCTTGGTTTCAACAGGCCTCCAAGGTGAGCGAAGCAGAGCCAATCAAAATGCTCAGTTCAAAATTTCTGGCGCGAAAAACGTTATCAGACAACGAAAATGAAAAAGAGGATTCAAACTCCTCAGAAGAGTCAGAATCAGAAAATGAAGATGACTCAACGAAATCCCAAGTAAAGTCAGCGATGAAAACGCTTTTTGCTGCATTTGGGCCAAAACTAAACATTTCCAAAAAGCCACCGAAGAAGAGAGCGAGCAAGCCGATACCTCAAGACCTGCCCGCTCCCATCCTGACTTCGAGAGCGACGACGCTTGAACCTAGAGAGCCTTGTCGATTCCGCCCTACACCAAAGACTGAAGCAAGTGACTACGCCCCCAAAAGAAAAAGAAGAGCAGCCGCCGTCGCCAGAACTCCCAAGGCCGATCCAGAGACCGACTCGTCTGAAGAGGAGCAGAGCGAGCGAGCCGCGATGGAGAGAACCTTCCACGACGACGCCAAAGAAGAAATGGACAACGCGCATGCGCGAAACTACACAGACGGTCCGAGAAGACATGAACTGGTGAGAGAACCACGCAGACTCGTTGCGAGCATCCCCATGCCGTTTTGCAATTTTCTACACTTGCGAGACCACGGACTACCTCAGGTTGTAAGTAATGGACAAAATAATGTGGGAAATTTACCCAGTGACTTCCCAAAACTAAGGGTTGATGGCGTTAATTTGCAAGAATGGTATCAACAGCTCCAGGTGGTCTTTATGAAGGAAAACTTACTATTCTTTATCACTAGTCCCCCAAAAAGACCTTGGACTTTAAAAATAGATTGTTTACACCATAGAGCTTTTTTCTTAATAATATCTAGTGTGTCTCCTGCAATGTATTATAGCATCAAACCAAATCAGACTGTTTCAGAAATTATTCAATGCATGTTTAATTTGTTTCACAGCGACAGTGTAGCTACCACCACAAGAATGTCTAAGGATTTCTTTTCATCTAGGGTAAAACCAGGGGTTTCCATAAGTGAGCATTTAATATCTTTAAACAAAATAAGAGCTGAGCTGCACTTGAGGGGGGAGGTGATTTCAGACCAAACAATGAAAAGTGTTATTATCAACTCACTTGATTCATCATGGGATAGTTTTATGTCACATTTAGACACTATCAATCTAGGATATTTATCCATAGAAAGTCTATCTAACAAACTGATAGCAGAAGACAATTCAAGAAAAAATCGTTCTAGCAATCACACAGAACACAAACCTTTTAGGAAAGTAGCTTTCCAAGAAAAATATAATGAAACATACAAATGTCACAATTGTGGATCCAGGGAACACAATAGAAGAGATTGCCCCAAAATTTCAAAGGAAAGACATAGGTCAGAATATAGGAACAAATACAATTATAGACAGTCCTCCATAGATAGACATAGATATAAAAGCCCACCAAATTACAGAGAAAATAGAGGGGGCAGAGAAAATTCAAAGGATAGAAAATCTGGTTCACTGAATGGACTAAATAAACAAGACAACACAAAAATACAGCAAAATGAGAACAATAATTGGCTTATTGATTCTGGAGCAACTAATCACACCACTAATAACAAAAATATATTGTCTTCATTTACAGAAGATAAATTTGTAATAAAGGTAGCTAACCAAGAAAAGGTTCAAGTATTAGGCAGAGGGAATGTAACTTTGCCTGGTCTAGGAAAAATAGAGGGGGTATTGTTAATACCTGAAATACCTCATAACATACTAAGTGCCATAAAACTAAGTAGAGATTCTGACATTAATATAGTTTTCTCAAAGGGAAAAGCGACTTTGGAGAAGAATAAAACAAATGTAGGCACTGTAATGATTAAAGGAGGCCTACCTTTATAGCCAGCTGACGCCATCGCTGGCTATTGGGGGCGAATCACTCGCCCCCACGGAGAGGGCTCGTAACTTGGGCGTCCTCCTGGACGCACGGCTGTCGTTAGAAGATCATTTGGCGGCCGTGGCCAGGGGGGCTTTTTATCAGGTTCGCCTGATACGCCAGTTGCGCCCCTTTCTAGATCGGGACTCCCTACGCACAGTCACTCAGGCACTCGTCACTTCCCGCCTGGACTACTGCAATGCTCTCTACATGGGGCTCCCCCTGGGGTGCACCCGGAGGCTCCAGCTGGTCCAGAACGCGGCCGCGCGGGGGATTTTGGGGGCGACGAGGCGCTCCCACGTGACACCTCTCCTGCGCGAGCTGCACTGGCTCCCGGTGGTCTTCCGGGTGCGCTTCAAGGTGTTGGTGACCACCTTTAAAGCGCTCCATGGCTTAGGGCCGGGGTACTTACGAGACCGCCTTCTGCCACCAATAGCCTCCCACCGGCCAGTACGCTCCCACAGAGTGGGCCTCCTCAGGGTGCCGTCCGCCAGACAATGTCGGCTGGCGACCCCCAGGGGGAGAGCCTTCTCTGTGGCGGCGCCCGCCCTCTGGAACAACCTCCCCCCAGAGCTACGTACAATAACAGACCTCCGGATTTTTCGTCGGGCCCTAAAAACCCATTTATTTCAACTAGCTGGGCTGGCTTGAGTCAAATTTTAAATGGATTTTAAATTGGAATATTTTAATTACGGCCAAAATTATTTAATTATTTTAAAAAGTTTTTAGATTTTGTATGTTTGTATGTATGTCTTGTTTTTACTTTGGCTGTTCACCGCCCTGAGTCCTACATTGGAGAAGGGCGGTATAGAAATTTAAACAAATAAATAAATAAATAAATAAATAAATACCTTATCTGATAACAAAGGAAGAATGGTTGCATAACATTGATTCAAATATAGAAGATTGTATTGAAGCAGATGATGAAAATATTAGCAACAGTGACAATGATGAATGTAAAATATCTCATGATCATACAGATGCACACGATAAAAAAAAACCAAAAATAGGTAAGCCAATTCATGATGAGTGTGCTCACATCTTACATAGGAAGTTAGGACATGCCAGTTTTCCTGTAGTACAAAAAATGACTGAACACGCAGAAGGTGTCAAAATAAAAAATTGTGAAAACTATTTGGAATGCTCAGTATGTAAATCTACAAAACTAAAAACTAGTCCCAGGCCAAGAAACTCTACTAGATCAACTAACAAAATTTTTGACTTAGTACACATGGACCTAGTAGGCCCATTAACTCCATCAATCACTTATAGAAAACGTTACTTCCTGACAATAGTAGACGATTATAGCCGTTATGGGTTTGTTTATACATTAAAACATAAAGATGAAACCTTTCAAAAATTTAAGGAATTTTACAAACGCATAGAAACACAACACAATATCAGAATAAAACAAATTATGACAGATAGGGGATGTGAATTCATGTCTAAAGAATTCTCCCAATGGTTAAAGGATAGAGGAATGCTACATTACACGTCTAGCCCATTTTCTGCGTTTCAGAACGGGATTGCAGAGAGGAAAAATTCCACATTACAAACCATGATTAGGTGCACATTGGAGGATGCTGGCTTAAGCAAACAATTTTGGTCAGAAGCCTTACATTATTCAAATTACACACAAAATAGAACCTGGTCCAGTATTGTAAATAAGACACCTTATGAAGTAATGTATAATAGGAAACCAAAATTAGCTCACATGCACATATTTGGAGTCACTGCAGACGTACACATACCTAAACAGTTGAGAAGAAAGGGAGAAAACGTATCCAGAAGACTCAGGTTTATGGGATATGAAACTGGCACCAAAGGGTACAGATTCATTGATAATAATAACAAATTTATAGTTTCCAGAACAGCTGTGTTCCATGAACAGGCCAACTGGTCTAAATTACATCTTAATGAAATATTTCCAAATAAATCCAAAGAAACAAAATCTTGTGAGGAAGGGACCATAGAAAAACAAAATATCAACAAACACAAAAGCAAAACCAAAACTTGGACAAATAGCCAACACAAAATAAAGACAGACACACTAACAAAAAAAGAAGCAAGATATTTGCATGATAACAATAGCAAACCTGAAAGAGTCATTAGGAACAACAGGAATCAAATACCAAATAAATACAGGGATTACATAATGCATATGGATGGTGAACCAATAACACCTAATACATATGAAGAAGTGTTAAAACTTCCTCGTGAAGAAAAAGAAAAATGGGAACTAGCTATGAAGAAAGAGATGGAAAGTTTACAAGGATTAAATGTATTTACACCTGCAATTGCACCTAAAGATAAAACAATTATTGGTACCAGGTGGATATATAAAATTAAGAACTTAGAAGGAGGCAATACTCTATACAAAGCTAGATTAGTTGCACAAGGTTATGCACAGAAATATCCGGAGGACTATACTGACACGTATTCCCCCACAGTAAGAACAGAGAGTGTCAAAACAGCTCTAGTGGTAGCATCAGCACTCAACCTTGATGTATTCCAATATGACATACAGACTGCGTATCTACACGCGAAACTAGATAAGGAAATATATGTAAGAGCACCTCACAGTCAATACACCAACAAAAATGAAATTTGGTTGTTGAATAAGAGTTTATACGGATTAAAACAATCTGGTAAAAGATGGTATGATTGTTTAGTAAAAGTACTTAAGACCATGGATTTCAATGCTACCACTGCTGATAACTGTTTCTTTGTCAAAAAGGGTGATGATTACATTGAATTTGTATTGATTTATGTAGATGACATTTTATATATAGGGAAACACAAAGAGAGAAGAGAAACTTTTGTAAATAAGTTAAATGAACATTTCTCGTTGAAATCCCTAGGTAAAGTGAACAAATATCTTGGTGTCCAAATTAATAAGACTAGAAGGGGATTCAAACTTACTCAGAGAGATAAGATTATAGAACTTTTAAATAAATGTAATTTAATCAATGCCAAACCCTGTGATACTCCTATGCAAACTGATTTTCTTAGAAATACTGATGAATCTTCTCCTGAATTCAAGGATAACACATTTTATAGATCAATCATAGGTTCACTTCTTTATATATCTAATTGGACTAGGCCAGATATCGCCTTACCACTCAATTTACTATCCAGACACGTCAGCAAACCAACAATGTATCACTGGGAAGCTGTTAAAAGAATTTTAAGATATCTGAAAAGTACACTAGATTTCTGCTTAGTATTAGAACCTAGTGATAATAAAGAACCAAAGCTTGTATGTTACGCAGATGCAGATTGGGCTGGAGACACGTCATGCAGAAAAAGTACATCTGGATATATTTTTCTCTTAAATGACTGTCCAGTTTACTGGTACACTGGTAAACAAGAACTAGTAGCCACTTCAACGACAGAAGCGGAATATGTTTGTTTATCCAAAGCTGCAAATAACCTTGTATGGTTTAACGATTTAATTTCAGATGTTTGGAAAAAACCTGCTTTGCCTTTTGTTATGCATGAAGACAATAAAGCAGCCATTGAAATATCTAGATCCGATGCCATTGGACAAAGGTCCAGACATATAGATATAAAATTTAAACATGTGAGACAATTGTCTCAGGATGGATTTATTAAAGCAGTACACTGTGATACTTCAGAACAATTAGCTGACATATTGACAAAGCCTTTACCTTCTAAACAGCACAAATATTTGACTTCTAAACTGCATATCTTATATTGTCCCGAATCTGAATGTAATTGGTGTTGTATAACGAATCGGCATTTAGAGGGGGATTTGTCAGATGTAAATGCCTTATTCTCTAATGTGTAAATAGTATATGAATGGGATATCAGGGGTTAACTTATTCTTCAATCCTTAATGTATTCATGATTCACCACTCCCACTTATAGCTCCACCCATTGTATATATAAGGAGCCACCTTCACCCTTTTCCTTGCTTCTATCTGTGAATATTCAGTGAATATAGAATGCCTATTGTAAATAAAAGGAAGTATATTTAAACCTTTAATTCTTACTATTATTATTGAGTCTGATCCAGAAAATATTGCAACAAAAGTGATACGGAAAAATTTGGAATCCAAAAAGAAAGAAATGAATTAGATAAAATTATAATGCAATCAGATGATAAATTAATAACTAAAATATATAATTATCTATTAAAATACAAATTGGAAGAAGAAGTGGTGAAGGAAAATATGATTATTTGGGCTAAAAATTTTGGATATAATATTAACCTAGAGAATTGGGAAAAAATATGGAAAGTAAATACTAAGCTGACAATGTCCGTGCCCTACAAAGAAAATACATACAAGATGTTTTATAGGTGGCATCTCCCCCCTGCACGGTTGGCAAGGATGTTTCCCAATACTAATCAGAACTGTTGGAAGTGTAAAATACAGAAGGGGACCTACTACCACATGTGGTGGTCATGCCCCAAAGTCAAAAAATTTTGGAAAACAATTCAAACTCAGCTGGAAGAAATTACCGCCCAAAAAGTACCCCTCAGACCGGAAACCTACCTACTAGGTATATTGACAAAGGACTATAAAAAAGAGACACAATACTTGATAATACACATCTTAACCGCAGCTAGAATCGTCTTCGCACAAATGTGGAAATTGGAAAACACGCCACCAGAAGAAAAAATAATACAAAAAATTATGGAATGTGCAGAAATGGATAAATTGACCAAAGAAATACAAGGAAAAGAAGATACAGACTTTTACTTAATTTGGCAAGAATGGTACAAATGGTTAGATAAAAAAGACACGAAAAAAGAGAATACCACCCAAGGACACAAAAATAAGCAAATAAAAGGAAATATCGTTATATAAACATTGATACAAGATGAAAGATAATATATATATAGATATATTGATATATAATTACCGAAGTAACTCTACTTTCAAAGTGCAAGTTATATGACTTGATTTCATTGTATAGTTAGTTTATGTCTAGTTTGTTTTAACGTCTATGTCTATATGTGTATGTTTGTTTACAATAAAAAATTTAAAAAAAGAAAAAAAAAGAAAAGTAATGTAAGACAAATTGTTAATATACTGGAGTATTTGGGGAAGAACAACCAAGTCCCTGCAGTGCTTATGTTTCTGGATGCAGAGAAAGCGTTTGATCGATTGAATTGGCAGTTTTTAGTGAAAGTAGCACAAAAGATGCAGTTGGGAGAGCATTTCATACAATCTATTAAGGCAATATACCAGAAACAAACAGCACAAATAATAGTTAATGGTAGCCTCACAGAAATGTTTAAAATTGAGAAAGGAACAAGACAGGGATGTCCCTTTTCTCCACTACTGTTTATTTTAACTTTGGAAGTATTGCTGAATAAAATATGGGACTCGGATAATATACAGGGTATTAAGATCAGGCAACATGATTATAGATTACGAGCATTTGCAGATGATTTGGTTGTAACTTTAACCCAACCAGTAAATTCAGTTACAGGTTTGATGGAGATAATTAGGCAATATGGTCAAGTGTCAGGGTTTAAAATAAATATAGGGAAAACAAAGATGATAGCTAAGAATATGAATACAAATCAAAAAGAAGAAATGGAAAGAGTAACAGGATGTGAGATAGTGAAAAAGGTTAAGTACTTAGGAATTGTTATTACAACGTCAAATGGGAAATTATACAAGTATAATTATGAATTGTTATGGCATAAAATACAGACAGAGATGGATAAATGGAAAAAATTACAACTGTCTTTGTTGGGAAGAATAGCAGTAGTTAAAATGAATGTTCTGCCCAAGTTTCTATTTCTTTTTCAAATGATACCAATACTTAAAAAGGATGCAAATTTGGAGGAATGGCAGAGAGGCATTAACAACTTTGTTTGGGTAGGGAAGAGGCCGAGAGTTAAATTAAAAATAATGCAGGATACACGTGAAAGAGGAGGTTTGAAATTGCCCAATCTAAAATTGTACTATTGAAGATACTGAGAATACTGTTGGAATTAGGATGCGATGTTACCCTAACATGGGCGATGGAGTTTATCATCCAGTTGAAAGACATTACAGAAGATATTATATGGATTACAAGTCTAAAGTTTTTTTTCTTTCAGGATTTTATTTACATAAGGGAATATTTTTCTAGTGGGGTGGGCAGAAGAATAAAGATATTAACAACAATTATGGTAGTTTTGTAGGAAAGTGGGTGGAGATAGGTTAGGTTATTGATTGTTTAGTTTAAAAAAAAAGGGATATTATGTTTAAATGTGAATATATGTAAAAGATTTGAGCTAAGAGACATAATGATGGGGGGAAGGAAATGGGTAACTGAACTGAATAAATGTTAAATTAGGACTTATTGTATAGTCTTATAGTGGAAGTATGTTCTGAAATGTTATATCGCATGGGGGGTAGTAAAAGGGTAGATCATGAGTGGAAATCGTTAAATTGGGAGATATAATAACGTTATTATGTTAAATTAGGAGTTATTAGATAATGTTATAATAGAATGTCACTTTGAAATGTATATTATAGTATAGGATAAGGGGGATATAACCGTTAAATTGGGAGATATAATAACATTATTATGTTAAATTAGGAGTTATTAGATAATGTTATAATAGAATGTCACTTTGAAATGTATATTATAGTATAGGATAAGGGGGATATGATAATTTTATTAGAAAGAAAGGGTCAGCATATGGAGATGGAGTAAGTGGATGGTAAAGTATGATATAATATGTTATGAATTTGGGTTTTATTATGAAGAAGTCAAAGGGGAAGGGGAGGGGGAGGGGGGTTAGGGTGGAGGGGGGGAAAAGGGGGAAAATTTGTATTTGAAAAACTTTTTCAATAAAAAAAAATAAAAAAAAAATTGTACTATGAAGCAGCTGTTTTGTCAGCAATTAGTGATTGGATTAATTAAACAGATGAAAGAATATTGAATATTGAAGGGTATGATTTGCTATATGGTTGGCATGCCTATTTAGTTTATGAGAAGAAGGTGGATAGGACTTTTAAAAGTCATATATTAAGGAATGCCCTCCTGTGTGTTTGGAAAAAATACCAATATAAATTGAATGGCAAGATACCCATGTGGGTAGTACCCAGACATGCGATAGAAAATATAAGTATAGAACAAAGACAGGATGTAATTACTTATAAAGAACTTCTGTTTACAGAAAGAAATGTACTACCGTTAAAGCCTCTGAATGTACTAAGAGAGGAAAGGGCAATTCAAACCTGGTTTCAGTATGTACAGCTGCAGAATAGATGGAAAAAGGATCAGAGAATTGGTATTATACAAAGTGAAGAAAATTTGATAAAACAAATTAGGGACCAGAGTAGAATGCACATAAAAAGGTTGTATAATATTTTGATAGAAATAGACTCGGAGACAGAGTTAGTTAAAGATTGTATGATAAAATGGGCACAAAATTTTGAGGAACCAATAATGATGGAAACATGGGAAAGGATCTGGGTAAGGAATGTAAAATTTACACAAGCTCAAAATTTGAGAGAAAATTTTTATAAAATGTTTTATAGATGGCATTTGGATCCTAAAAAGTTAGCTTGTATGTACCCAAACTTACAACCTAAATGTTGGAGATGTGATTGTGTTGATGCTACCTATTTTCATGTTTGGTGGACCTGTAAAAAAGTTAAAGCATTTTGGATAAAAATATGGTGGATTATTCAAAATATTTTTTAAAAAAGGATAAAGTTTACTCCACAGTTGTTTTTGTTAGGTATAATTACAGATTGTGCAGCTATAGAAACTAATTTGATTTTGAACTTAATAACTGCAGCAAGACTCTTGGTGGCGCAGTACTGGAAGAAGGAAGATTTACCTACTATTCAAGAATGGACATTAAAAGTAGTAAATTTAGCAGAAATGGCGGAAATTTCAGCATATCTAAAGGACCATTCAAATGAGAAATATATGTTAGAATGGAAAAGATGGATCGATTATATTCAAGGCAAATATCGGACTAAAAAAATTCAAATAGCTTATGAATGATTAAAGAGATTTTATAAAGTACTTAAATTTAGTTTAGTAAAAGGGGAGTTAAAAGTTCAAGATGGGGGACTTCCGCTGGCTCCGCAGATGACGAGGACGGTCTCCATAGACCGCCAGCCACCCGATCTGTAAAAACCGCCCTGACAGCGCTAAACTGCTGTCCAGCGGTTTGAAAAAACTCTCCTTCGGGCAAAGAAGGAGAGGAGAGTCAGAGGGGGTGGGTAGAGCTCCCCAAAAGTCACTGGATTAATTCCAGGGACTCGGAGGGTGAGAGCTCCCCAGTTCACCCCTCCCATTGCTCCGGATCGCTGGTGCCTCTGTTAATCAGAGCAAGACGTCTGCGTCCAATTCTGCCGGCAAACAGTGAGTTCTAATGATTTCTAACAAGGCAGACAGAGCGGAAGCAAGAGTGCAAGCTTTTTAAAAGAAACAGAGCTTAACTCCGTGAATACATTGTTGCAAACGGAGCTCTCTTGAGCTGGAGGCTGGAGAGGAAGCCTTTGTTATGGGCGGAAGGGAAAGTGAAAGTTAAAGGGAAACTGCTTGTTAAGAGCCCTCTGCCTGAAGAGTAAACTGCTGGGGATTGAGTATAGCTTGAAGAGAGGATTGTTTATTTTGAAAAAACTTTGAAACATACTTTGTAAGACTGTTTATAAGACTTTGTGGCTGCAAAAGGAAAAAACTCTTTTTAAAATAAAATGGCTGCTAAACAACTAAAGCCACCAACTTCTAAAGGGGGAGGAGGTTCCCCTGTAGTGACTCAAAAACAACAACTTCCGGCTGATACACAGTCACAAGACCTTAAAGAATTTATAATGGGTGCCCTGAACAATCAGACAGAAATGATGAAAGAATTTTCAGAGGAGTTAAAGAAAATTAAAAGTGTGGTGGAGGAAAAACATGATGAAATAAGAGATGACATTGTTTATGCAGTTTCAGGACTGGCTACTCATATGTTAAAGATTGAGGAGAGAGTACGGGAAATTGATGATGCCAACTTGGAGCTTGCAACTAAACTAGGAGAGGTTATGATACAAACAGAGAAAGTGGATGATGAAATGGTTATGTTACAATACAGATCAATGGAATTTGCCCTGAGGCTGAGAGGTTTGAAAGAAAAGAGTGGTGAAAATTTAAAAGATGTTTGTTCCAATGCCTTAGCAGAGCTGATTTCAGAAAGGCCAGAGGATGTGGCAATTCAAATGGATAAAATTTACAGGGTTAATTCCTGGCTGGCAAAACAAAAGCAGCTACCAAGAGATGTGGTGATTTATTTCACAACAAGGAGAATTAGAAATGACATTCTGCAAGCTTCTTATAGAAACAAGATTAAAGTGGATGGACAAGAGTTGGTGGTCCTGAAAGAGCTTCCTCCTAAAATGTTAAGAGACAGAAAGCAGTTTGGTTTTTTGGTGAATGAACTAAGAAACCAGCAGCTCCAGTATAGATGGGATGTCCCATTTGGGATAATAGTGACATACGCTGGGCAAAGACATCGCTTAAACACAGTTGGAAAGGCAAAAGATTTTTATGCCAATGTTTTAAAGGCTGGAAGGCCACCCTCACCAGGGGGTGCTAGAAAGCAATTGGAAATGACACAACAAGAGAAAGATGGCGGGCAACCACAAACTTACGCTCAAGCACTAGCTGGAGGAGCCAATTTGGAAGAAGATTTACTGTTGAGTGGGGGTCCACCACCAACCCTTGAGTCATTAACGATGATACAGCTGCCAAAAGATCAACGATTGACAAGAGCTACTTACAAACAACATCTGGCACGACAGCCTCAAGATTTAACCCAACAAGTCAAAAAAACACAAGCAGTGGGAGGAGCTAGGCCGAAGTCTAAAATGGCGGAGGAGGTTCAGCTGATGCTCTCAAAGCTTGGAGCGCCCAGAGATGGCAAATAAATTCTTATCTTGGAATGTCAACGGTTTAAATTCTCCACAAAAAAGAAAGAAAATATTTCACTATTTGAAGCAATTTCAGAATGATGTTATTTGTTTGCAAGAAACGCATATTAAATCTTCAGATCAAAAGTATTTGATAAATTCGAAATTAGGTACACATTTTGTGGCATCAGCACCAGAGAAGAAAAATGGTCTAGTTATATACGTTAAAAGAGGCTTAGTGGCCAATTTAATTGAGGCTGATACTCAAGGTAGATATATTGCAATTGAATTAACAACACAGAATGGGAAGCTGCTTGTAATTGGAGTATACGCACCTAATCAACAACAAGATAAATTTTATAAACTCTTACATACTAAAATATTACAATGGGATTATAGATCTTTACTTCTAATGGGTGATTGGAATGGGGTAATAAATACCCAGAAAGATAAAAAAAGTCTTTCCAAGATATCTATGCGTGCTAAGTTGCCTAAATCCTTTTTGATATTTTGGAGGATATGGAGCTCAGAGATATTTGGAGAGAAAGGAACGTATTGGAAAGTGATTTTACTTTTTTTTCAGATAGGCATCAATCTTTTTCTAGGATTGATTTTATATTAACTACAAATGATCTTTTTTCTAGGGTGAAGAATACGAAGATATGTCCAAGAACTTTAACTGATCATAGCCCGGTTTGGGTGGAACTAGAGCAGGAAAGAGGGGAAAGGAGGTCTTGGAGGTTAAATGAGAATTTATTTAGATATGAAGATAACTTGTGTGAGCTTAAAAAACAAATGAAAGAATTTTTTGTTAACAATATGAATAAAGGAACCTCGATGGAGATGGTATGGGATGCGAGTAAGGCATATATGAGAGGAACATTAATTTTCTTGAACAATAAATATAGACTAAAACAACAAAACAGACGGAAAGAGATAGAGGAGGAAATTAAAAAGAAAGAACAATTGCTTATAACTAACCCGGGAGATAAAAAGGCAAAAGATATGATTAATATTTTAAGAGAGCAATTTAATATGTTAATGGCTGGGCAAGTAGCAACCAGCATACAATATGCCAGACATAATACATTTTGTAATGCTAATAAACCTGGGAGATGGTTGGCTTACACGATGAGGAAAAAACAAAAATCACGTGTTATAGACAAGATAGAATTTAGAGGTAAAGAGATTTATCAATAGAATTTAATAAAAAAGGCTTTTTTGGAGTTTTATACAAAGTTATATGCTAAAGATGTAATTCAAGATGTTGATATTGATAGATATTTAAAGATGGAGATTCCTGAATTAACGCTGGAACAGAGAGAGAGATTGAATCAGCCAATAACTTCCGAGGAAATTGTTGGGGCAATTAAACAATTAAAAATAGGTAAGGCTCCGGGAACAGATGGACTAACAGCTGTCTATTATAAACATTTACAATCTGAAATGTTAGAACCACTCAAAATTTTATTTAATAAAATACAAGTAGGAGGAGGAGTACCACCTTCCTGGAAAACAGCCTTTGTCTCATTAATTCCAAAGGAGGACCAAAATTCCATTAAACCTGAGAATTTCAGGCCAATTTCACTTCTGAATACTGATTATAAGATTTTTGCTAAGATATTAGCTAATAGATTAATGCCAGTTATGCAACAAATAATTCATAATGATCAATCAGGGTTTATAAAAGGGAGACAAATGAGATATAATGTTAGACAAATTGTAAATTTACTGGAATATTTGGAAAAAAATAATCAAGTCCCTGCAGCGTTTATATTTTTGGATGCAGAGAAGGCATTTGATCGTTTGAACTGGCAATTTTTGTGTCAGGTTTCGGTGCTATCTTGAATAAACTTCATTCTCAAGCGCAAGCTGTCTAATGAAACATTTTATTTTTAAGCATAGCAGACTCCGACATTTCTGACTCAAATTGCAGCCAAACTGGCCCCTCCTTCCAACCCCCTCCTCTTCCGCTCTCCAGCCCCAACGTCCCATTGGCCATCATACAGATCCATCTCTACATCCCGGCACGTTCTTTTCACAGGAATGCAGCCCCCACCCTCGTCTCCCAGGAAACCCTATCTGTATATACAAAACTAGGTAAAAGTTCATCTCAGCAATAAATCAAGCTTCCGCTCTTTCTGCTTCAACTTGTTATGTCAGCGCTGGAAGAAAGCCTAATTTGGAACGCTGACATCCGGCCCCTCTCCCTTCACTTCTGCAACATCACCTATCCCATAGGGAAAACACAACAAGATTAGTCTCATCAGCCCCTCCCTGGCTGTGCACCCCCCCCTCCCGGCTTTCCTGGGTGGTCTGCATGGAATTTTGCTATAAGGCGATCAGCTTGGATGTTTGCGCTCTTCACCCAGGAAGCCTCTGACAATGGGTAACCCTTCCATTTAATTAAGTACTGAAGGCGCCCCCTGTGCCATCTTGAATCAAGAATCCGCTGCACTTCGTAGTGCGTTTGGCCCCCAACAACCAGGGGCCCAGGGGGTTCACGTGGCGTTGGCCTTAAAGTAGACCCCACTACAGGTTTTAGAAGGCTACTGTGAAAAACGGGGTGAATTTTCCCCAAAAGCCGTGGCAACTGCAATTGCACTGTAACGGGGTTGATTATTTTTATTATAGGAAATTTTGGGCCCAATTTCCTGCTCGGGAGTCTAAGTCTCAAGTACTTGGTGGAGAGGTAAACTTTCTCTCCTAGCTGAAATGGTCTTTGGGGAGTTCGGTGCTTGTCTGCTTGGTCCTTATAAGATTGAGCCGCCTTTGCCAGCGCCCTCTTAACATTTTCCCACGTTTGTCTCAACATTGCCATCCAGTCGGTCAAACTGACTGAGGAAGGGGGCTCCCTCGGGTATTCTGGCATGGGAACAAAATCCATGCCACTCACTATTTTGAACGGGGTTAGCCCCGTGCTGCTGTGGACAGCATTATTATATGCAACCTCCGCAAAAGATAGGAGGTCTGCCCAATTGGACTGCTGGTAGTCGACGTAGCATCTTAAATACTGTTCTATCATAGCGTTCAGTCTTTCTGCCTCGTCTCTCATCCTGGGGTGGGGAGGTGCTGCCTTGTCTGGGCTTCGCTGCCATTCCCATCCCCAGCTCGCCCTTCCCAATTCACTTAGGGGTTTTTCTTTATCTTTTACCTTTGTATTTTCCAAGTTGGCTGGAATCACGACCGCTTCTGCTCCTCCCATTTCTTGAAGCAGGCTTTCCTCCGAGAGCTTGGCTTCAGCCATAGTCCGTCCGACCAGATGTCTGGGAGGGAACGGGATGATTTAAACTCAGCCAGCCTGGATTTGGAGGAGAGTTTGGCTGTCTGTCAGGTTTCGGTGCTATCTTGAATAAACTTCATTCTCAAGCGCAAGCTGTCTAATGAAACATTTTATTTTTAAGCATAGCAGACTCCGACATTTCTGACTCAAATTGCAGCCAAACTGGCCCCTCCTTCCAACCCCCTCCTCTTCCGCTCTCCAGCCCCAACGTCCCATTGGCCATCATACAGATCCATCTCTACATCCCGGCACGTTCTTTTCACAGGAATGCAGCCCCCACCCTCGTCTCCCAGGAAACCCTATCTGTATATACAAAACTAGGTAAAAGTTCATCTCAGCAATAAATCAAGCTTCCGCTCTTTCTGCTTCAACTTGTTATGTCAGCGCTGGAAGAAAGCCTAATTTGGAACGCTGACATTTTGTTTAAAATAATAGAGAAAATGCACTTTGGGGAATATTTCACACAATCAATTAGAGCGATATATCAGCAGCAAACAGCACAAATTATAGTTAATGGAGGTTTAACAGAGGCTTTTAAAATTGAGAAAGGAACAAGGCAGGGGTGTCTTCTGTCCCCACTACTATTTATTTTGACTTTGGAGGTACTATTGAACAAGATACGTGACTCAGAAAAAGTGAAGGGTATTGTAATTAGACAACAAGATTATAGATTAAGAGCATTTGCAGATGATTTGGTTATTACCTTATCCCAACCTATAGAGTCGGTTCCATATATATTGGATATAATTGATCAATACGGGAAAGTATCAGGATTTAAAGTTAACTCACATAAGACAAAGATGATAATTAAAAATATGTCTATACTTGAAAGAGATGAACTAGCAAGAATAACAGATTTTGAAATAGCTAAAAAGGTTAAATATCTAGGGGTATACATAGCAGCTTCAAATACAAAATTATACAAAAACAATTATGAGGTTCTTTGGCAGAAGGTACAGAAGGATATGGAAAATTGGAAAAAATTACAGTTGTCTTTATTGGGAAGAATTGCAGAAATTAAAATGAATGTCTTACCTAGATTTTTATTTTTGTTCCAAATGATACCTGTGCTTAAGAAAGATGAAAATCTGAGAGAATGGCAGAAAGGTGTTAATACTTTCATTTGGGCTGGGAAAAAACCCAGAATAAAAATGAAAATTATACAAGATACACGTGAAAGAGGGGGTCTTAAAATGCCTAATTTAAGATTATATTATGAAGCAGCGGTTTTATCACAAATTAGTGATTGGTTTAATTTAACTGAGGGGAGAATTTTGAATTTAGAAGGTTATGATTTGTTATATGGATGGCATGCCTATTTGTTATATGACAAAAAAGTGGATAAAGTATTTAAGGCTCATATATTAAGAAATGCTTTGTTGAGGGTTTGGAAAAAATATCAATATAAGTTAAATTATAAGATACCTGTATGGGCAAATCCTAGACATGCAATAAAAATATAAGTATAGAACAAAAACAGGAGGTGATTACCTATAAAGAGCTTCTTATTATGGAAAGGGGGGTAATGTATTTGAAATCTTTAGATACACTGAGAGAAGAAGGTATAATTTATACATGGTTCCAGTACGGTCAACTTCATGCTAGATGGAAGGAAGATAAAAAAACTGGCTTTGTGCAAAATGAGGAGAATTTGGTAAAACAAATTAGAGATCAAAAACAAATGCATATTAAAAGGTTGTATAATGCTTTATTGGAAATAGATTCTGAGACCGAATTGGTTAAAGACTGTATGATTAAATGGGCACAAAATTTTCAAGAGCCAGTAATGATGGAGACTTGGGAAAAGATTTGGATTAGAAATGTGAAATTTACACAAGCACAAAATTTAAGAGAAAATTTTTATAAAATGTTTTATAGATGGCACTTAGATCCCAAAAAATTATCATGTATGTATCCTAATGTGCAAGCTAAATGTTGGAGATGTGACTGTGATGATGCAACTTATTATCATATATGGTGGACTTGTAGAAAAATCAAAGCATTTTGGATAAAGATTTGGTGGGTGATGCAGAATATTCTTAAAAAGAGACTGAAATTTACTTCACAGTTGTTCTTACTGGGTATAACTACGGACTGTACAGTTGCAGAGACTAAACTGATTTTGAACTTGATAACAGCAGCAAGATTGTTGGTAGCACAACACTGGAAGAAGGACTTTTTGCCTACTATTGATGATTGGATATTGAAAGTAACTAATTTAGCTGAAATGGCTAAAATTTCAGCATATCTGAAGGATCACACACAAGAAAGGTATATACAGGACTGGAGAAGATGGATTGATTATATACAAAATAAGTACCAGACCAAAAAATATCAAATAGCTTATGAATGATCTCTTTTAGTTGTATAAGCGCTATATAAGTGATATTAGAAGTATTATGTTTAAGAAATAGGATTTTATATATGGGGGGTTAAGAATTTTTTTTTTAGGGGGTGTTAGTTTAATGATTGGTTATGCAATTTAGTTTATTGTTAAAGGTCAATAGAAATACCTTGTGTTCTGCTCTGGGAAGTCGGGGAGGGGGAGGGGGGGTTGGGAGGGAGGGTTGTGGGGAAATTGTGTTTGTTTTAAAACTTTTTCAATAAAAAAAAAAGTTCAAGATGGGGATAGGAGGCTATAGATAATTAGCTTATGTTAGCTTATGATTGTCAAATGTTATACCCTGTATTTTGCTCTGGGAAGTGGGGGGGGGAGGGAGGGGAAGGAGAGGGTTGGAAGGGGAGCAGGGAGGGGGAAGGGGAAATGTCTGTAAAACTTTTTAAAACTTTTCAATAAAAAAAAAAAGAACTGGTGGCCGCCTGGGATAGGGCGGCCGCTGGAGCTCTGGACCGCGTCGTGCCTTTGCGGCCTCTGACCCGGTGCCAATCTCAGCTGGCTCCCTGGTTCTCCGAGGAGCTGAGAGAGATAAAGCACTGGAAAAGACGCCTGGAGAGCGATTGGAGGGCCAGTCGCTCCGAATCTGACCGAACACTGGTGAGGTCTCATATTAAGATCTACCTAGTGGCGATAAAAGTGGCAAAATTTAATTATTTTTCCGCTCTTATTGCATCTGCAGAGAACCGCCCAGCAGCCCTGTTTAGGGTGACCCACTCCCTCCTTCAACTGGGAGTGAGGGAAGACCCCTTACAGGGCAGGGCTGAGGATTTTGTGCAATTCCTGCATGACAAAATCACTCAGATTCGGGAAGGCTTGGACTCTGATTGGGTAGATTCGGATGGGGTGACGGAGGTGGGTCTTGAGAATGTTATCTGGGAGGGGTTTGACCCTGTGACTCCCGAGGACGTGGACAGAATTCTGGGTAGGCTTAGCGCTGCCACATGTTTATTGGACCCATGTCCCTCCTGGTTGGTGCTGGCCTCCCGGGCAGTTACACGAGGCTGGCTCCAGGGGATTATTAATGCTTCTTTGAGCGAGGGTTTCTTCCCTCCCTCTTTGAAAGAGGCGGTGGTGAAGCCCCTCCTCAAGAAGCCTTCCCTGGACCCGGCTATATTAGCGAACTATCGTCCAGTCTCCAACCTTCGCTTTGTCGCGAAGGTTGTTGAGAGTGTGGTGGTGCGACAACTTCCCCAGTACCTGGATGAAGCTGACTACCTAGACCCATTCCAGTCGGGCTTCAGGTCGGGGTACAGCACGGAAACAGCATTGGTCGCATTGGTGGATGATCTCTGGAGGGCTCGGGACAGGGGTTGTTCCTCTGTCCTGGTCCTATTAGATCTCTCAGCGGCTTTTGATACCATCGACCATGGTATCATGCTGCGACGATTGGAGGGGCTGGGAGTGGGGGGCACCGTGTTGCGGTGGTTCTCCTCCTTCTTCTCCAACTGTACGCCAACAATAAAAACATCACATACAAAATTTAAAATTAATTTTAAAAGAATTAAACAAGTTTTGGCCCAATATAAAATTTAAAACACCCCAACTAAAATCAATTAATAATTAAAAATATCTAAGGGGGGTGGGGTCAAGCCAGCCCAGCTTGATGAAATAAAAAAGTTTTTAAAAAGTTTTAAGGGCACAGCGAAAAGCACGGAGATCTGGAATCCTACGTATCTCCGGGGGCAGGTTGTTCCAAAGGACAGGTGCTGCCACAGAGAAGGCCCTCCTGCTGGGGGTCGCCAGCCGACATTGCCTGGCCGACAGCACCCTGAGGAGCCCCTCTCTGTGGGAGCGTACTGGCCGGTGGGAGGCTATCGATGGCAGAAGGCGGTCCCGTAAGTACCCAGGCCCTAAGCCATGGAGCGCTTTAAAGGTGGTAACCAACACCTTGAATCGCACCCGGAAGACCACTGGGAGCCAGTGCAGCTCGCGCAGGAGAGGTGTCACATGCCCCATCCAGACCCGCATGGCCTCCAGGCACCGGGGCATCACTTCAAGGGCCTCATTGGGATGGTCCGGGGTGGAGATGTACAGCTGAGTGTCGTCAGCGTACTGATGGAACTTCACCCCAAAACCACGGAGGATCTCACCCAGCGGCTTCACATAAATGTTGAACAGAAGGGGTGAAAGGACCGACCCCTGCGGCACCCCACAAACAAGACGCCTCGAGGTTGACCTCTGCCCTCCTGCCAACACTGACTGCGACTGGTCAGAGAGATAGGAGGAGAACCACCGTAAAATGGTGCCCCCCACCACCAACCCCTCCAACCGGCGCAGCATGATACCATGGTCGATGGTATCAAAAGCCACTGAGAGGTCTAATAGGACCAGAAGAGAGTGTATTGGGGGTGCAGCCGGTCCAAGGGTGACCTCAACCTTCTGCCCATTAGCAGTTCGGCCGGGCTCTTGTGGGTGGTGGCATGCGGCGTGATGTGCTGGGTGAGGAGGAAGTTGTCTATCCGTTCCTGCCAGTCCCCCGGGCCCATCTTGGTGAGTGCCTCCTTGGTGAGCCTCACCATGCGTTCCGCTTGTCCGTTTCCGGCCGGCCTGTACGGGGCGGACAGGGCATGGCGGATGCCCAGTCCTGCCAGGAATGATTCCATGGCCAGGGATGTGAGTTGGGGGCCGTTGTCGGAGACCAGCACGTCCGGTAGTCCATGTGTGGCGAAAAGGCGGCACAGGGCCCGGATCGTCGCTTCTGTTGTGGTAGATGCCATGGGTACCACCTCGAGCCACTTGGAGAAGGCATCTACCACGATGAGGAGGTGTCACCCTTGCATCGGACCCGCGAAGTCGATGTGTATCCTCGACCAGGGGTTGCTGGGGGTCTCCCACTTTGCTGCTTCGGCTTGTGGTGGCGCCAAGGCGTTCCAGGGGTGGTGCCTTACTTCGACGATGTGCTAATCTCCGGAGACTCACGAGCTCAACTCCTTGAAAGGCTCAGGCTTGTCCTGCAGCGGTTCAAGGCCAAGGGCTTGAGGGTCAGGCATGATAAGTGCATCATAGGAGTACAGGAAGTCGAGTTCCTGGGCTATCTCATAGATAGCACTGGCATCCACCCCACCAAATCAAAAGTGAAAGCAATCCATGAAGCTCCAAGCCCAAAAAACAAAACGGAGCTTCAGGCATTCCTTGGGTTGCAGGATGGTCTTCTTGCAGGATGGCTTCAGCTGCTGCAGGTGCTGCCAGTCCATGATGGAGTAGGCGGACCCGGAGTCTACTTCCATCTTGCACGGTGACCCCTCTGCCAGCAGCGTCACGTGGAACTTGGTGGTCCCCTCGTCGCTCGTGTGGGCGATGGTGGTCTGGTGTACTGCTTTGTTGTGGGAATATTCTTCCTCTCTGCGCCGGGGCTGGTTCGAGGACCGTTTGGATGTCCTCTGGGTTTCTCTGCGATTCTCGCGGAATCTTGGCCTGGGTGGTTCTGGGGCTGGATCTGCTGCTCTGCAGGCCTCGGCGATGTGTCCCCTCTTCAGACATCGGCGGCAGGTCGCGTCCCTCCATCTGCAGGTTGCCCTGGGGTGGTCGCCTTTGCAGCTGCCGCATCGTTCTCCCCGGTCACCATGCTGCGGGTTTTCCTGCTTGGGGGGGCGGGAAACCTTGTGGACGGCCATTTCCTCATCAGACTCTGATGGTGTGGTTGAGTCATCTGATGAGTTCAGGCCCAACTTGTGGATCTTGTGGATCCCTCTTGCCTTTACCATCGCGGTGGCTGCTTTCTCGGATGTTTCGGCCGCTGTTGCTTCGTCGAGGACTTCCTTGAGTGGGATCCTCTTTCGGCGACAGTCCAGCAAGGTAGACCGGGGCCAGCCGCATGGGGGATGGCAACACCAACCCAGCGAGGTGGGCACCCGGCCTGACAGGGCCAGGGACCACCAACCCAGTCCCCGAGTAGACCGGGACCTGCCCAGAGGAGAAGCATCGCACCCCACAAGTAAAGGCAGCCAACGCCAGCCCGGCCAGGGAGACCTCAGTTCCAGGCGAGTAGACCGGGACCCAACCAAGACGGGCACCCCACTACCCATGGGCGAGGGTGGCATACGACTCCCCGGCGAGGGGGACCCCCGCCCACCACAGAAGACAGCCCGGCAACAACAACCCGGCCCAGATGACCCCAGGCACCAACCAGCGGTAGACCAGGGACTAGGGGGAAGGGAAAGCCGACAACAACCCGGCCAGGGAGACCTGCACCACCCCGGCAGGGGAGACCTCCACCGATCCGCAGAGGTAGCCCCTCAACAACATCCCGACCGGGTCGACCGCCACCAACCCGACGGGGTAGACCAATGCCAGCCCAACCGAGGGGACCTACGTCACCCCTGCGAGGTCGAACAACACGATGCGAGCCAACACCACCCACAGCCGGCGGACCGGACCCGAGGGCACCGAGCGGAACCACCCCCCAGACGACAGCAAGCCAAACCGCAACCGAACCGCAACACCCGGGAGACCGGGGAGGAGCAAGTGACAGCCCGGGACTTACCGAGACTCAGACGCTCTTCCCGGGTCGGAACCGAGCAACCAAGACGAGGCGATAGATCCACAGGCCAGGAAGAAGACCACCAGAACCAGCCATCCAAGGTCTGCGGTCCGGCCGGAGGCGCTGAGGGTGACCCCGCACACTCGCCAGCCGAACCGAGCCCGGTTCCGGGGAGGGAACCAGGAGGCGCAGGAGCCCCGTCCAGCCAGGGCGGGGACGAAGAAGAAGTGAGACTGCGCAGGTCATCTAGGGTGCCAAGGCGTCCTACGTACCTGCGTGATTACGTGACTTTTATTAATGAGGTTTGACAGTTTCCGGACTAAGAGGGGAGGAGTGTTATGTCCTTATAAGGACATCCGCCCAGATTGGCTGCCAGCCATCGGGCGGGAAAGTTTGAATCTCTGTCAGGGGCGGTGCGACTGCCGGAGCGAATATAAGGAGAGCTCTGGCAGCGCGCCAGCAGTCTTGTCTTATACTTTGTAACGAATAAAGTTACTAATGTATCGAGCTGGTCACGTCTTCATTTCCTGCGCCTGATCTAACACGACCAATGCCGTTTCCGTGCTGTGCCCAGGCCTGAAGCCGGACTGGAGCGGATCTAGATAGACAGCTTCATCCAGGTACCGCGGAAGCTGTCGCGCCACCACACTCTCAACAACCTTCGCCACAAAGCGAAGGTTGGAGACTAGACGGTAGTTAGCCAAAACAGCCAGATCCAGGGAGGGCTTCTTGAGGAGGGGCCTCACCACCGCCTCTTTCAAGGCAGAAGGCAAGACACCTTCACTCAGTGTATTGCCTCCTTATACTTTAAACTACTCCAATGTTATTCAAATTTGTTATCTGTCTTGTGTATATTTGTACAAAAGACCAATAATATTAATTGGTCTTGGTAATAATATTACTAAATATCTAGTAGAACTATCATGGTTTGCCATTTCTGGATTGTCTGGTTTATGTTCTATGTGTCAACTCACGAAGCTTCCCTAACCTGCTCCCGAGTTGCCATAGGCAGGGGGATGGGGAATCGAGCCTCGCAGCTGCATTGAGGAATTTGTACCGCATTCAAAACAATGCACATCTTAGCCGGCCAAATTCAAGGCCATCTACACAGAAACCAGTAACGACTGGAGGGAGTGACTTCTACGACCCACAAAATTGCTTCGTTGGGGAATGTGACTGATGACACACCTTGGGGGGGAGGGGAAAACAGGGTCAGAGGCAAGGTGCGAACTGAGTGGGGTCAGAGCTGGCTTCATTAGGTCCGTGCCGACATGGCGCTCCTAATAAATAACTGGATTTTTCTTGAAAACTGGCTTGAGGCTCCTGCTTTTATTAGGGCATCGGTCGGAACCCTGACACTATGTAACTGTAACCCTGTTCTATTTTTTTCTTTTTTTATTAATTTATAATATAAAACACAAAAATACAACTGCTGGACTTTTAATTGTGGTGATCCTATCCTCAAATCTAAAGAGGAGTTAGAATCAGAAGGACGTGTTTACATATTTACAATTGAAAGAAAGATTTAAATCAGACAAAAAGAGTTATGGGTTTGACTTTGTGAAAAATGAATTGGAAATCCTACTGTGCGGTAGTGATGAACATATTATTGCTAAGGTCTATAAATTGTTATTGAATTTGAATTTGGAAAATGAATATGTAAAGCATTGCATGATTCAGTGGGCAAGGAACTTTGGATATAATGTAATGCTTGAACAATGGGAGAATATGTGGACTAAAGGTTTTAAATTTACACTAAATTATAATTTAAAAGAAAACTTCTATAAGATGATGTATTGTTGGTATTTAACACCAGATAAGTTGTCAAGAATGTATAAAGGTATTTCAAATGAAAGTTGGAAATGCAAATGTAAAGAAGGGACCTTTTATCATTTATGGAGGACATGTGACAAAGGAAAGAAATATTGGAGTAGGATGGATCCACATCCTAATATAGAAGATTCTCAAAGTGAATCTAAAGATAAAACCAGAAACTTTTCTTCTGGGTTTAATGGAAAAAGACTTGGAAATTTTGTTGGGAACTTTGATATTATATATGTTGACAGCAGCAAGATTGCTTTATGCACAAAAATGGAAGGACATTTTGATTCTCACAATGGATGAATGGCTGCAAATTTGATGTAGTTAACGGAGATAATTGATTAAAGAAAAAAACACAATTACTTTTGTTTCTACTTGGAAACAGCTTCTGGACTTTGTGCTTGAGGTGGAAAAAATGAAACTTTGATTTTGGGTTTTACAAATTAGATAGGTTTGTTGTTATAGAAAAGGCTAGTTTATACTATTATGTGAAAGTAAAAAGTTGAGGTTTGATGTTATTATTTTATTCTACTGCACCAAAGGGATTCAGAAGTCAACACCTTTTCTTTCTTTTTCCCTTTTTCCCTACTTTAACCCTGTCCTAGACTTTCTGGGATACAGATCAACTTGATTTATCAGAAACTGTACTAGGGTGCACAGAACAGTAAACTTCTCTTCAAAAATTAGCAACAGTTGATTAATTTGGATTACAGCTATTAAGCAAGTGTCTTCCTAATTTATCTTCCATAGAATATCTAAAATGTTATTCTCAGAATACTTTGACAGGTAAGACCAAAAATAATCCTATTATTAATATTCAATTTTAGATCAGATTTAGTATGTCCCCCCATATTTATATGTGTACATTACATGACTGACTCTTATGCATGTGAATATTTGTATTAAACTCGCTATACTTATTATTGTATGAAAATGTAATTATCTTCTGTTTTAAGACATTTCTTTAAACATATTGAAATGCATTTAACTAAATTCATTGTATTCTATGAATTAACTAAGAACAAGAAGAGGTGTGTCCAATGTCCCTGCAGAAAGACGGTGTTCTGTCCCCTCCCACGAGTGGCCTTGCAGAAGCTCAAATAGCCCGGCAGTAACAAACGCAGGCTAGAGAGATTGAAGCTGGCCCTTTAATAAACAGTTCTCTTTCAAAAGTATATCAGTTCAGTAGTTACTGGGCAATGTTCCAGAGGTCTTGGCAGACGGCCAGCAGGCTAATGCAGGAATGCAGACTCCTTTTCAAAACTCAAAAGTAGCAGTTCTAAACTCCACTGCATCCAAAATGCCAACAAATTGTTCACCACGCCTTTCCGGCCCAGCCACACCCCTTTTATACTTTGTAGGGTGTGGCCCTACGTCTCCTGACCACACCTCTTGGGATGTGGCAATAGCTGTTCTCTACGACGTCTCTCTTGCATCCAATAGGGGCTCCCTCTCCTCGTTACCGGCCTCTGTTTCCTCCTCAATTTGGCTGGGGTCCAGAGGCACGTCAGCAACTGTCAGTTCTTGCTGACTCACCAGTGAAGACGGCCCCTCCGGCACATAGCTCATGCCAGCTTCCTCCATATCATCCTCCGACTCAGCATGCGAAGATAAATCAGCTCTCGGCTCCCCTAGGACTGTGTCCACGCTCAAAGAACACGCTTAAAGCCAAGCTGGTGTATCTTCATTTAATCGTGGCAATCAGCGCTTACAGAAACCGGAATGCAAAGCATAGCAAAACAAAGACGCAGCTGTCACGCCCTTGCAAGCGAGTCCTTATATAGTTCCTTCCAGATTACATTCAGCTGGAAGGTCTCGTACTTCCTCATTTCCTTCGGACGTACTGGGATGCCGTCACTTTTCTAGAGTGTTCTCAGAGTGGTAAGATAATCCCACGTGACCCCATAAGGCACCCGTGCACATAAACGCCTACTCGGAAGCCTATTCCACCACCATCACCCATGTGGCTCAACCCCCCCCTTCCAGCCGGGTATCCATGTTCTGCCGGTGCATGGACACGATGTCGAGTGCTTCTTGACGCTCGACAGGCGGCTCCCCCTACCAGGCGTCCGTCTAAGAGGAGGAGACAAAAAGAGATGATATTAATGGTCAGGTAAGGGATGTGGTTTCTGGGGGTTTGCTTTGTGGAACTTTCTCAGTAATCTTGGGGCGTTTATGTCTTTTACAGGTACCCAGGATGCTTCACTATCAGGATACCCTGTCCAGCGAACTAAATAGTATAACTGGCCTCTACGTAGTTTGGAATCGATGATGTCTTGTATTTCATAGTGGGCACCAGTTACCGGGCCAGGAGGTGGTTTTAGTGTTGTAGTGGGTGTAGTGGCCGGTTTTAACAAACTAGAGTGGAATACCGGATGGGTCTTTCCCAATAAGGGGGGTAGTTTTAGCATGAATGTTACGGGGTTAATTACTCTAATGATAGGAAATGGGCCTATATATTTGGGTCCTAGCTTTTTACTTGGTAATCGTAGCTTTAAGTATTTTGTTGACAAATAAACCAGGTCCCCGATCTGAAAAGGTGGACATGTAGCCCTCCTTTTGTCTGCCTGGAGCTTGTATTCATTGGCTGCCCGTGTCAAAGCGGTTTTCACGTGAGGCCACACAGCATTCACGTTAGTAGCCCAGTCGTTGGGAGTCATAGGTTTTTGGAGGGAAAGGTCTAACTCTGGGATAGCAGGGAAGTCCCTCCCCATGACTACCCGGAACGGTGTAAATCCGGTACTCCGATGTACTGCGTTATTGTATGCTGTTTCAGCAAATAGAAGGTAATCAACCCAATCGTTTTGTTGGTAGGTAACGTAGGAGCGTAAGTATCATTCTACCATGGCATTCGTGCGTTCAGCAACACCGTTCGTACTAGGGTGATAGGCTGAACTAAGGCCCTGGGTTGACCCTATATTATGGAGAAACCCTCTCCAGAATCGGGCGGTGAATTGTACCCCTCTGTCTGATATTATCCTCTTAGGCACTCCATGCAAACGGTAAATATGTTGTAGGAATAAACGTACCAGGCGTCGGGCAGAGGGTAAGCCTTTACATGGAATAAAGTGGTCTTGCTTTGAGAAAAGATCGACTACTGTCCAAATAACGGTATAACCTCTGCTACTGGGAAGGTCTACAATGAAATCCATGGCTATTTCCTCCCATGGTCTGTTTGGTTCGGCTACGGTTTGTAATAAGCCCAGTGGCTTCCCTGGTTGTGGCTTGGATACCGCGCATGTGTGGCATCCCCAGACGTATTGGTCAATGTCTTTCCTCATTTTAGGCCACCATAATTGTCTGCGCGTCAGATGTAGGGTTTTAAGAAACCCGAAGTGTCCGGCGGTTTTCCTATCATGGCACTGGAGTAACACTCGTTGTCTCAATGTTGCTGGAATATAGAGTTTATCTCCCCACCACGCTAGGCCATCATGGTGGGTTAGGGATGCTGCATTGTTTTGTGCCCATGCGTCCGTCCGAATGGCTTTCCGTAAAAGCGTCAGCCAATTCTCGGTCTGCGGGGCTGTCAATACGTACGCTTTTAGGGGTGAGATTACTGCTTGTAAACCCTCATCTCGTTTACTGTGATATTGCGGCATCCGTGACAACGCATCCGCTAAAAACATTCCTCTAGCTGGCTTATACACGAGGGCAAAACGGAACCGCTGAAAATATTGTGCCCATCTCACCTGTTTTGGGGACAGTTTCCGAGGCGTTTGGAGGGCCTGTAGATTCTTGTGATCCGTCCAGACCTCGAACGGTATGGGATTACCCTCCAGTAGGTGCCGCCATGTCTGTAATGCCCATTTTACGGTATAGGCATCTTTCTCCCACACTGCCCAGTTCCTTTCTGCGGTTGTAAATTTTCGGGAGGTGTATGCACAAGGCCTTAACATACCGTTCGCATCTTTCTGCATTAGAATAGCTCCTACTGCCACGTCACTAGCATCCGCTTGTATTACGAATGGTTGTGACGTGTTAGGGTGTATCAATACGGGTTCAGTGGCAAAAGCCCGTTTAAGATTTTCAAAGGCTTGTTGGCATTCAGATGACCATTGTAGTTTGTATCCCGGCCTAGGCTTTTTCCCAGGGGCCACCACACCTTTTGTTCGCAATAGCTCCGTTAATGGTAATGCTGTTGTTGCAAAGGACGGAATGAAATGTCGATAAAAGTTAGCAAAACCTAAAAAACTCTGCAGTTGTTTACGGGTTTGCGGAGCTTTCCACTCTAAAACCGCAGCTACTTTCTTCGGGTCCATCTGGATACCAGTACGACTAATTCGAAAACCTAGATAATCGATCTCCTCCCGGTGGAACTCACATTTTGAGAGTTTTACAAAAAGATGTGCGTCCAGCAACTTGGTCAGGACCTGTCTAACCAGCTGGACGTGTTCTTCCATTGTATCAGAGTAAATCAAAATGTCGTCCAGATAGACTAAGACGCCCCGATATAGGTGTTCATGTAAAATACCGTTTATAAGCTGCATAAACACCGCTGGTGCCCCTTGTAGACCGAAAGGCATCACCAGGAACTGGTAGCTGCCGAGGGGAGTGTTAAATGTGGTTTTCCACTCGTCTCCCTGACGTATCCGTACCCGATAATAGGCTTCACGGAGGTCCAATTTTGTGAAGATTTTCCCTGACGCCAGGGTAGCCAACAAATCAGTTATCAGCGGCAGGGGGTACAACGGTTCTACGCAGACAGCATTCAATCCCCGGTAGTCAACACATAAACGTAAGCCGCCATCCTTCTTACCTCGAAAGAGGACGGGTGCCGCTAAATGCGAACGACTGGGACGAATAAATCCCCGGGCCAGGTTTTTATCTATATACGTTCGCAATTCCTTCAGTTCCTGTGGTGTCATCGAGTACATACGGGGTTTTGGCAACCGGGCTCCGGGAAGTATTTCGATACCACAATCCGTGTCCCGATGGGGGGGCAGGATGTCACATTCTTCCTCGCTAAATACTCGGGCGAGGTCATTATATGCTTGGGGGTATGTACCTTGCCTTGTTGTTTCTTGCTGGAGAGCCACCCTCTCTTTTGTACATGGCAGTCTGAGCCTACGATAACCCCCCTCCCACCAAATGTGTGGTTCCCACCTGTCCAACCACGCGAGCCCAAGAATGATGGGTTCGATCATCTGGGTTACTACAATGAACCGGATCATTTCCTGATGGGCTCCTATTTGCAGGAATACGGGTTCTGTAACACTGGCGGTAGGTGTGCCTCCCAGGATGGACCCATCCATCTGCTCGAATTTAATGGGGGTACGAAGAGTCAGGATCCGAAGGCCCAAGCCCTCAGCTACCGACTGCCGCATAAGGCATCGAGTACAGCCTGTATCAATTAAGGCTTTTTGTTCACACTCCGTCTTAGTAACAGGATGTCTAAGGGTCACCGTTATCAGGAAGGGGTGTACAGGGTCACTTACCATAGGATCCTGCAACTCGTCTCCGTTGTCGCTTTCTTCGGATGCGTCGGGGACACGAGCCGTCCCTGGCATGGTATTGCTGGACCGGGTTGTCGGTTCTAACGAGGGCGTCTGCGTGGCCGCCCTAGAGCGTTCTGGTGTTCGTAGGGGTCGGTCACGTGGCGTGGTAGTCGGAACGGATGGCCGGGGAGTTGACAGTCGCGGGGCTGCGACGGGGCAGTCCGCAGCTCTATGACCCTCTTGGTTGCATCGAAAGCACCGGAACGGGCGTCTGTTCGCCTCAGTAGCGGTCGGGCCGAATGCCGGGGTTCCTCTAAACGCCCCGCGGTCACTGGATCTGCCACCTGGACCACGACGGGACTGGAGCTGTGGTGTGTTCCGAGGCCTGAATTCTCGTAAACCAACGTCTAGGCTCACCGCTGCCTTGTACCATTCGGACAATCGTGGGCCTAGACCCCGGTATACACAGGCCTGTTTTATTTCTCTATCTAGCCCTGCCTGGAATTGGTGGATAAGTAAGCGCTCTGGCCACGAATGGAGTTTCCCTGCCAGATTACGGAACTCCTTGACATAATCCTTGGCAGGGCGACCACGCTGTCGTAGGTTGACCAATTCACCTTCGATGACCTGGGTCCAAGTTTCATCCTCGAACCTATTGCGTAATGCTTCAAGGAACAGGCCTAGATCCGTTAACTCGCGGGCGTGTTCACTATGTAAATCAGCGACCCATTCAGCTGCCTCCCCCGTTAGCACTGCTGTGACCGCCACGACCATGGACCACTGCGAAGGATATAATCTGCCATAAAGGTCCATATGGCTTATTACCTGACTCAGGAACAGTGCCACCTTTCCTGCAGTTCCATCAAATGCAGCCTGCACAGGCGGTAATCCCCAGGGATGTTGCTGGAGGGGGGTGCCCAGGGACCGTGGCCCCATGCCGGCAGCGGGTCTCTGTAATGCTGTTGCGGTGGCCTATTTCCTGTGCCGGGTAGCTGTCGAGGGGCGTCTCTCACGGGATCTACTCTCCTCTCTCTCCCGGGCTGTGTAGCGGCACCGGGAGTTGCGTGGCTGCCCTCGCCCCCACCGTATGAATGTACAGCCTGTCTCCGCTCTCCACTCACCCAGCGTTGTTCACGCCCCTCCAACTTCAGCTTCGGGCTGGCAAGGTGGAATTTGCTGTCAGAACTCCCACCCGCCGTACCGCCTCCCGACCAGGAGGTGGCTCCCTCCATGCTGGGCGCCCATGGCTGCCAGGAGGGCGCGTCGCGAAAGCTCGCCTCGCCAAAACGGTCGCGTAGGATCTCTAGGATGGAAGCCCCCAGGCCAGTGGAGTGGCTCCAGTCCCCTTCCTCGTCTTCCAGCCATCGCCGTTCCCTCCAATCCTGGAACTGGGAACCGGCATAGGGCGGGGTTTGAAGACGCATCCCACCTGTCTCTGGGCCGGGCGTCTCCCGGGCGTTGCATTCGCGTTCCTTTCGTTCACTAGGGGCGCCGTCGACCCCGGGCTCATGCTGTTTCGGCCGCACCACCGGCGGGCTGGCCGCCCCATCCATCCCGGCGTCAACCTCCTCCTCCGCTTCGCCCACGGTCTCCGCTGTATCCTCCGGCAGCACGTCGGCCGCTACGCCCTCCGCCATCCCGTTCCTTCCTTCGGGGGGGGGGGGGGCGGCTCCAAAACGGCTTGTGAAAAGGGAGAGCTGCGTCTTCCTCTCGGCTCCCCTAGGACTGTGTCCACGCTCAAAGAACACGCTTAAAGCCAAGCTGGTGTATCTTCATTTAATCGTGGCAATCAGCGCTTACAGAAACCGGAATGCAAAGCATAGCAAAACAAAGACGCAGCTGTCACGCCCTTGCAAGCGAGTCCTTATATAGTTCCTTCCAGATTACATTCAGCTGGAAGGTCTCGTACTTCCTCATTTCCTTCGGACGTACTGGGATGCCGTCACTTTTCTAGAGTGTTCTCAGAGTGGTAAACTAATCCCACGTGACCCCATAAGGCACCCGTGCACATAAACGCCTACTCGGAAGCCTATTCCACCACCATCACCCATGTGGCTCAACCCCCCCCCCTTTCCAGCCGGGTATCCATGTTCTGCCGGTGCATGGACACGATGTCGAGTGCTTCTTGATGCTCGACATCAGCCTCCGGGGCCGGAGTCACAACAGACGGGCTCTTTGAGTGCTCTCAACGACTTGTCGATATCTCCACTGTCCGAGGGTCCCCAGGGACCTAAGTCGTCTTGTAGTGACGACAAACAAGAGGAGCACGTACCGGTCAGCACAGGGAGTTTGCAAACTCCCTGGAAAGACCGGAAGAAGCTCCTCAATTTGGACAGTGAAGATAGTGACCAAGAAGTCGCTACGAAGCGGGGGCAGCTACAACAACAAAAGAAGATCAAGAAAGACAGCATGTGACATGGAGGTGAGAGGGTTCTGATTTTGCCTTATTAAAGTTTCTCTTCAAACCCACCTGGAGAATTTACAAGGTGGAAAAGACTAGCTGAAAGCGAGGAGTGAGAGTGGTATAAGCTCTCCAGTAAATTGGCTGCAAAGGAAGTGAAACTAGAAACCTTTTTACTGTTTTATTGTTTTATTACTGAAGAAAGAATTTGGGGAACTTTAAACCTTTTTAAACTTAATAATAAGAATTGGGGCAAGGAATTGAATTGGAGATGGAAATCCCATTTGAACAAATGTTTTATTATAGAATGGGATGATTGTTAAAAGAATTTTATTTATTTATTTATTTATTTATTTATTTATTTATTTATTTATTTATTTATTTATTTATTTATATTTGAATTTATATACCGCCCTTCTCCCCCTTGGGACTCAGGGCGGTGAACAGCCGAAATTAAAATACATACAATATAAAAGTTAAGATAGCTAAAATAAATTAAATCAATCAGCCCCCAATTTAAAACCCCAAAGCAATTAAAAAACTAACCCATAAAAAACCTAATTAGGCTAGGCCGGCTTGCTGAAATAAAAATGTCTTCAGGGCCTTAAGGAAAGTGCGGAGATCCGGGAACAGTCGTATTCCGGGAGGAAGCTCATTCCAGAGGGCGGGTGCCCCCACAGAGAAGGCTCTCCCCTGGGGGCCGCCAGCCGACATTGCTTGACCGATGGCACCCTGAGGAGGCCCTCTCTGTGAGAGCGTATTGGACGGTGGGAGGTTATCGGTAGCAGAAGGCGGTCTCGTAAATACCCTGGCCCTAAGCCATGGAGCGCTTTAAAGGTGAGAACCAACACCTTGAAGCGCACCTGGAAGACCACCGGGAGCCAGTGCAGCTCGCGCAGGAGAGGTGTTATATGGGAGCGCCATGTCGCTCCCGTAATCACCCGCGCGGCCGCATTCTGGACCAGTTGGAGCCTCCTCAAGGGGAGCCCCATGTAGAGAGCGTTACAGTAGTCCAGGTGGGAAGTGACAAGAGCATGAGTGACTGTACATAAGGAATCCCGATCCAGAAAGGGGCGCAACTGGCGTATCAGGCAAACCTGATAAAAAGCCCCCCTGGCCACAGCCGTCATATGCTCTTCTAAAGACAGCCATGTGTCCAGGAGGACGCCCAGGTTGTGAGTCCCCTCTGTGGGGGTCAATGACTTGCCCCCAATAGCCAGCGATGGCACGAGCTGGCTATATCGGGATGCCGGCATCCACAGCCACTCGGTCTTGGAAGGGTTGAGTCGAAGCCTGTTCCTCCCCATCCAGACCCGCACGGCCTCCAGACACTGGGACATCACTTCAAGGGCATCATTGGGGTGGTTTGGGGTGGAGATGTACAGCTGAGTATCATCAGCGTACAGATGACACCGCACCCCAAATCCACGGATGATCTCACCCAGCAGCTTCACATAAATGTTGAACAGGAGTGGCGAGAGGACCGACCCTTGCGGCACCCCACAAACAAGGCGCCTCGAGGTCGACCTCTGCCCCCCTGCCAACACAGACTGCGACCGGTCGGAGAGATAGGAGGAGAACCACCGCAAGACAGTGCCTCCCACCCCCAATCCCTCCAGCCGGTGCAGCATGATACCATGGTCGATGGTATCAAAAGCCACTGAGAGGTCTAATAGGACCAGAACAGAGGAGCAACCCCTGTCCCGAGCCCTCCAGAGATCATCAACCAATGCGACCAATGCCGTTTCCATGCTGTACCCAGGCCTGAAGCCGGACTGGCACGGATCTAGATAGACGGTTTCATCCAGGTACTGCGGGAGCTGTTGCGCAACCACACTCTCAAAAACCTTCGCAAGGTTGGAAACAGGACGGTAATTTGCCAAAACAGCCGGGTCCAGAGAAGGCTTCTTGAGAAGGGGCCTCACCACCGCCTCTTTCAAGGCGGACAGCAAGAAACCCTCCCCCAGAGAAGCGTTTATAATCCTCTTGAGCCAGCCTCGCGTAACCTCCTGGGTAGCCAGTACCAGCCAGGAGGGACACGGGTCCAATAAACATGTGGTTGCGTTTAACCTCCCCAGAATCCTGTCCACGTCCTCAGGAGTCACAGTATCGAACTCATCCCAGATAACATTCTCAAAACCCGCCTCAGACACCCCGCCGGAATCTACCCAGTCAGAGTCCAAGCCTTCCCAAATTTGAGCGATTTTATCGTGCAGATACTGTGCAAATTCCTCAGCCTGCCCTTGCAAGGGGTCCTCCTGCGCTCCCTGATGTAGGAGGGAGCGGGTCACTCTAAACAAGGCGGCTGGGCGATTATCTGCCGATGCAATAAGAGCGGAAAAGTAATTACACTTTGCCACTTTTATCGCCACTAAATAGGTCTTAATGTGAGACCTAACTAGTGTTCGGTCGGATTCGGAATGACTAGATCTCCAACCACTCTCTAGGTGTCTTTTCCGGCGCTTCATGTCCCTCAGCTCCTTGGAGAACCAAGGAGCTGGGCAGGTTCGGCGCTGGGTCAGAGGCCGCAAAGGCACGACTCGATCCAAAGCCCCGGCAGCCGTCCTATGCCAGGCGGCCACCAGATCTTCAGTTGAGTTGTGAGCCAGAGTTTCAGGAAATGGCCCAAGCTCCCTCTGGAATCTATCCGGATCCATCAGGCGCCTGGGGCGGAACCACCTAGTCGGTTCCGACTCCCTGCGGTGGGGTGTAGCGGTCAGAAAGTCCAGCCTCAGGAGAGAATGGTCAGACCATGACAGGGGTTCAATAGCTATATCCCCTATATCCTGGCCATTCAACCACTGACCAGAGACAAAAACCAAGTCCAGAGTGTGTCCGCCCGTGTGAGTAGGGCCATGAATTAGTTGTGTCAGATCCATGGCCGTCATGGAAGCCATGAACTCCCGAGCCACCTCAGACGCCTCACCGGCAGACGGCAGATTGAAGTCCCCCATGACCAACAGTCTGGGGGTATCAACTGCCACTCCAGCAATAACGTTGAGAAGCTCGGGCAGGGCCGCTGTCACGTGGCAGGGAGCCAGGTACGTGATCAATTTGAATCAATTTTGAATCAACAAAGGAAAACAGAAGTTAAAGTGTGGTTTTAATGTTAAAAGTTGACCTGCAGTGCCATCTAGTAGTGAAAGGAAAAAGACAAAAAGAAAGAAAGAAAGAAAAGATTATCTTTGAAGAAACCCCAACAATAACTGACCTTGACATTTAGCTGAATGATAACTGAACAGGTGTGGAGGAGAGAAGACAGGCTTTTGAACTTTTTTCCTACTTCTGTTTTTCTATTTTGGACTTTGAATCTTACACAAACCTTTCTTTTTTTCTCTTGGGATGATTATATATTTTACTATAAACTTTTTGAAGTGCTTTGTACTTTGTTCTGAGTTTTGCTGGTGGAAAGAAAAAGTTTTTATTCTTGACTTGTCTTATATTCAGAGACCTTTTTTTTCCTTTCCTTTCCTTTTTTCTTTTTTTACTGAATTTAATAGAGTCAGATTATTAAAAACTTTGGATTATGACATGAAGAGTCAGAAGAAAAATCTTCTCTTTTTTCTTTTGGCTACCTGGTATTTGATTTTTGTTTCTCTTTTTTCTGTTGTCATTTTTGCTTTTTATTTTTTTTTTTGAATTTGTGCCATCTGGACAATTGGATTAATTTTTTTCTTCTTCTTTTGGTCGTTGTTTTCTAAATTTTTATATGGGAGATTGGGAATTTTAAATTTTTGAAGGGAGGTGGTTGATTGGTTTTTCTTTTCTTTTCTTTTTTTTTCTTTTTCTCTAATTTAACCATCGGGTGGATTAGAGATTTGGATTATAATTTAATCATAAATGGATTATAAATATTAAAATGAAGAAATTTACAGCCCACCTGCATCCTGCATCAAGTCCCTCAGTGGCAGAAACACAGAAAACATCAGAGATGATGGAACTAAGAAATTTTATCCAATCGCTTCATGATGATATAAAACAAGAGTTAAAAGAGAGGAAAGATGATGGGGAAAAACGAAGAGAGAATCCAAAAAGTAGAAGAAAAAGCAGACATCACAGAGAAGAAGGTTGAAGAATTAGAAGAGAAACTAGTGTCAACTGAAAAATTACGAGAAAAAACAATTATCTCACTTGAAATGGAACGTTATGAATTCTACTTAAGATTTCAAAATATAGAGGAAGAAAAAGGAGAAAATCTACCCAAGGTGATTGCGGAGATATTGGCAGAAGTTTTGGAACAACCCAAGGAAAAGATTTTAAATGAGATTGATGAAGTGTTTAGAGTATACACAAGATATGGAACGAGGAATAAATTACCAAGAGAAGTACATGTAAGATTTACAAAGAAGGCAGTGAAAGGAGAGATATTACAAGCAGCAAGAATCACACCATTGAAATATAAAGGTAAAGAACTTGTGATTTTACGACAAATACCTAGAAGAGTTAGGGATCTGAGGAGAGAATATCAATTTTTAACAAAATTTTTAATATTCAAAGGAGTGAGTTTCAGATGGTTAATACCAGAAGGAATCATTGTGACATGGCAAGAACAAAGACATAGACTTGATTCTATTGAAAAAGCAAAGCTGTTTTATCAACAATTTTGTGGACCGTTAGAGGAAGATCAGGGTGCAGTAGGCGAGACAAAACAGAGAGATGACGAGAAAGATAAAGAGGAAAAAACAAAAGAAGAAAGAGCATTAAGAGAGGGGGCAAGAGCTAAAGACCCAATGGAACAAAGAGAGACAAGGGCGATGAAATCAAAAATGAGTAACAAGTAAATCATGGAAGAAGAAATAAGAGCAATATCACTAAATGTAAATGGACTAAATGCGGCGATAAAAAGGAATAGAACCTTAAGTAAACTGAACAGTTTGAAAATGGACATTATATGTTTACAAGAAGTACATATTAGAAGACAACATATGAAATTGTTACAATATCCAAAACTAGGAGTTTTATTTACATCATTGATACAACAGAGTAAAAGAGGTGTGGTACTGTATATCAAAGAAAAATTAGAACCAAAACAATGTTTTGAAGATGATGAAGGTAGGATTTTGATGGTGGAAATAAAAATCAGTTCAAAACAAATATTACTCATTGCAGTATATGCACCAAATGAAAAGCAAGAAGAATTTTATCGAAAACTACACAAAAAAATATTAGAATTGGATTATGAATATGTATGTATAATGGGTGATTTTAATGCCATAGTAGATGTAGACTTGGATTATAAAACAACAAAGACTAATAAAAAGTCTAGAAGAATACTGCCGAGATCTTTTTTTACAATGATGGAAGAATTGTGTATTCAAGATGTATGGAGACAAAAGCACTTGAAAGAAAAACAATATACTTTCTATTCAAATAGACACTTATCATGGTCGAGGTTAGACATGATATGGATGTCAACAGAGTTTATGGATAGTATACAAAAAGCAAATATTGATTCAAACATTTGGGTGGACCATAACCCAATGATAATAACATGGAAAGGTCAAAAGAAAAGGACAAGATGGACTTTAAATGCAACAATATTAAATGAAAAAGAATTTCAACAGTTTATGGAAAAAGAATTAGTTTTTCTTTAAAATAAATAAAAAAGAGGAAATATCACTTCAGACAGTATGGGATACTATGAAAGCTTATATTAGAGGTCTGGCAATAAAATATTTGGGAAAAAAGAATAAAAAGAAAAGACAAAAACAGATAAGATTGGAAGAGGAGTATAAGAAACTAGAAAAACACTTCCAAAAAGATGCACAAAATAAAAAAATAAACCAGGAAGGTGGCTGGCGTATAAATTGAAAAAAGAAAAGGAGAAAAAGATGATAAAATACTTACAAGATGAAGAGGGGAAAATATGTTACAGAAACGAGGAAAAGAAGAGGATAACTCAAGAATACTATAAAAAACTCTACTCTCAAGAAAAAATTTCAGAGGAAGAGATATCAAAATATTTGGAAAAGTCAGATTTACCGAAAATAACAGATCAATATAAAGGAATGTTAGAAGAGAGAATAACAATGATGGAATTAACAGAAGCAATAAAAAGACAAAAAAATGGGAAAGCACCTGGACCGGATGGCCTACCAGCAGAATTATACAAAACGTTACAAGAAGTGATGAGCAATGTAATGCTGGAATTTTTTAATGAACTTTTAATGAAGGCAAAAATGCCAGATTCATGGAGGGAGGCCTATGTGACACTTATTCCCAAAGTAGATACAGATCTACAACTAATAAAAAACTATAGACCCATTTCATTATTAAATGTAGACTACAATATTTTTGCCTCAATAATGGCAAACAGATTAAAAAAAAAACATTAAATGAATTTATTCATACAGATCAAAATGGATTCCTACCTAAAAGGCAAATTAGAGACAATATGAGGGTAATTTTGGATACCTTGGAGTATTACGAGACGCATTCAGAAAGACAAATGGCGATGATGTTTTTAGATGCTCAAAAAGCTTTTGATAATGTGAATTGGCAATTTACGATAGGACAATTGCAGGGAATGGACTTTGGGAAGATATTTATAAATACAGTAAAAACAATTTACAACAACCAATCTGCTAAGATAATGATGAACGGAGAAATGACAGAGAACGTTGGAAAATTAAAAAAGAGGAATATAAACTGCAAGCATTTGCGGATGATTTTGTATTTATCTTAGAGGAACCACAAGTTACAGGACCAAAATTATTAGCCCAAATAGAGAACTATGGAAAAGTGTCTGGACTGAAAATAAACAAAGTAAAAACAAAAATCTTGGTGAAAAATATTACAGATAGAAGAGATAGAAGAGACATTAGACATACAAGTAGTGAAAAAGATTAAATATTTAGGAATATATTTGACTTCAACGTGTGCAAAGATCAAAGAACACAATTATTATAGACTTAAAGAACAAATTGAGAAAGACTTGGATAAATGGAAGAATCTTCAATTGTCACTTATGGGAAGGATAGCAATTATAAAGATGAATATATTACCAAGATTATTATTTCTATTTCAGACAATACCAATAAAAATTGAGAAGACTTATTTTCAATATCTAAATATGATAACAAGGAAATTTATATGGCAAGCCAAAAAAGCAAGAATAAGTTTAAAAATGCTTCAGGATACGAGATTACAAAGAGGATTCGGACTCCCGAATTGGGAATTACATTATCAAGCAGCAGCACTGACATGGTTGAAAGAATGGATTGAATTAAGAAATATAAGACTATTACCATTGGAAGGACATCATTTACAACTGGGTTGGCATGCTTTTTTATGGTATGGTAGAAGTAAGATACACACGTACTTTCAAAGACATTATATAAGAAATGAATTATTATTGGTATGGGAAAAAGTTAGAGACAAATATTAAGTGAAAATACCAATATGGTTATCAACTATGGAAGCGTTAATTCATCCAAACGTTTTTAATCTTGGAAATATTGTTAGATATAAAGATTTGTTAACAGATAAGGTGTAGTTGAAAGGGAAACATGAACTGGAAGAACAGGGAATTGAAATGGATTGGTATATGTATGTGCAGATACAAACAAGATATGAAAAAGATGTTAAACTACAGGGTTTTTATTTAGAGAAGACTGAGCTTGATAAGATACTCACGGGAACAGAGGATAAACTAATTAAAAAATGTTACAATTTTTTACTAAATATAGAACTAGAGGAAGAACAAGTTAAAGAAACAATGATAGCCTCGGCAAAAAACTTTGGATATTCAATTGAATTGGATAAATGGCAACAATTATGGGAAAGAAATTATGAATTAACAATGTCCACTGCATATAAGGAAAATCTATATAAAATGTTTTATAGATGGCATATGCCCAGTGGTGGGATTCAGCCAGTTCGCACCACTTCGGGAGAACCAGTTATTAACTTTCTGAGCAGTTTGGTGAACTGGTTGTTGGAAGCAATCATTAGGTCAGAGAACCGGTTGTTAAATTATTTGAATCCCACCACTGCATATGCCCCCTGAGAAACTGGCAAAAATGTTTAAAGATAAATAAGCTAAATGTTGGAAATGTCACCAGTTACCAGGTTCATATTACCATATGTGGTGGACATGTCCTGAAGCGAAAAACTATTGGAATAAAATGAAGTTATGGATGGAGGAAATGATACAACAACATATAGATTTAAAACCAGAGCTATTCCTAATGGGTATCTTACCAGAGAAAACTAGTAAAGATAATATATATTTGATTATACATGTAATAACAGCAGCAAGGATTGTTTATGCACAAAAGTGGAAAGCAGAGAATATACCTTCAGAGGGAGAAGTAATTAAAAAAATCTTAGATTGTGCAGAAATGAATAGATTAACTATGATGATAAAGGAAAGAGAAGACACAGAATATTTTAAGATATGGAATAAATTTTACTATTGGTTAGAAAAGAGATACAAATAAGTTTTTAAAAGAGATTGAAAAAAAATGGTTGTAATTAGAATAATATATTAGTGGAAATCTTTGTAATGGACTTGGTGAGATTGAAGACAGAAGAGGAGAAGAAACTTTTGAAGATAACACCAAAATGTCACATGGAAGAAATGAATGATGTACTAAATGTTTGTTTGTCTTAAAAAAAAATTAAAAAAAAAGAATTAACTAAGAACACTATCTTTACTCTTAATATTTGAAAAAAATGACAACAATGTATCAAGTGGCTTTCCAGCTCAATAGTTCATTATTATCTGAATAAATAAACTTAGCGTTTCTCCAAATTCAAAGATCCCCCCCAGGGATCAGATATATATTTTCTGTGTTCTGATAGTATATTAGAATGAAGGACTGCATGAAATTCTGTCCATGCACTAGATGCAGTTTTATTTTCCAGTGTATGACAATTAATTACACTCCAACTGCAGGATATACTCAAAAAGTTCTATTTGTAGAGAGAGTAATGGCGTACTAGAGCCTTGGTGGTGCAGCGGACTAAAGTGCTGTTAAGTAGCACTTAGCTGCCAGCTGCCTGCAATTACTGCGAGTTCAAATCTCACCAGGCTCAAGGTTGACTCAGCCTTCCATCCTTCCGAGGTAGGTAAAATGAGGACCCGGATTGCGGGGGCAATAAGCTGACTTTGTATAAAAAAGAACACCGCTTAGGGGGGGCGGAAAGCCCTACTAAGCAGGTATATACAAAAGTATGAAGGCTATTGCTTAATGCATTGTAAGCCGCCCTGAGTCTCCGGAGAAGGGCGGCATATAAATCGAACCAATAAATAAATAAATAAATACTACATAAAGAGAAGCTGTCAGTATTCAGAAACAAATTGCACTTAAGTGTTCATATAGGGGAATAATATGGATAACTAAGTGTTGGTTACAATAATTTTACTTTTCTTATACAGATATATTTAGTTACTCTAGTTAATATTTAGTAGAAATTCAAATTGGTATGACACCTTAACTGATCAGTTATTCTCTTGAATGAAACCTGTCAATTCATATGATGGTTTCAAACAGGGGTGAAATGCTCCCAGTTCGGACCGATCTGGTAGCGATGGCGGCGGGTGGTTCGGAGAACTGGTAGCAAAAATCCCTCCCCCCCCATGCCCAGCTGAGCTACACAATCATCAAAGGCTTTTTTTTATTTTTAAAAGCATTTTTCTACAACCTCTTCGGCCGAAAAAATGCTTTTAAAAGTAAAAAAAAAAAAGCCTCTGACGATCACGCGGTAGTAGTAACAAACCAGTAGTAACAAATTTTACATTTCACCACTGGTTTCAAACAACAGGTATTTTGAATAAGTCTACATGTGAAGCTGGACATTTGCTTCTTCCAGTCCTGCCTAGGATGTGTATACAAATTTGGACACTGGGGCCAGAGGGCAGTGGCAAGGCTACAGTATAGTAGAAGAAGGAAGTGAAGCAGTGAAATGGAAAAGTAGGACAGATGCTTTGGAGGCTGGTGGTAAATTGGGGAAGCAATAAAGGAGGTGTGTTTGGATCAGAGACTATTGTGATTTTGAGGATGAGGCAAGAGATTGGAATTTGGAAGGCAAGACCATAGTCCAGACATTCAGGGAGAGGTTGTGATGGAATAGATAAGAACACCAAAGCTGGGAATTTAAGAAAACATTAAGAGAATGTGAGGATGGAGTGGGAAAGGCAGATGGATGGAGGAAAAATGGAAGAAAGTTACTGAAGATTGTAAGAAGTAGTAGTGTAGGAAGCGTAGGATGTAGGATTCATTGAATTAAATGGAGGAGGGGAAGTGTAATCATGTAGTGAAGGTGGAGACAAGGTTAAAGGCATTCAAATGTGGTTACTGGGAGTGACTTCATCTTTTTATTTATTTATTAAATTTTTATGCTGCCCATCTTCCCTATAAGGTGACTCTGGGTGGCTTACAAGTTATAAAAGAGGTAGAAAAATAATTAAAACATTAAAACTATGCAGATTAAGATTACAAAAACTAGAACTAAGAGACGAATGGGACGGGGATGAGGTCTTCTTACCCTGTCAGCCACCTCCAGCAGTGAGTGCCCCCCCCAGGGCCCCAGGCTAACTGGCAAAGCCATGTTTTAATACCCTTCTGGGAGACCAAAAGGGTGGGAGCAGTTCTCACCTCTGGTGGTAGCGTCTTCCACAGGGTTGAGGCCACAGCAGAAAAGGCTCTTCTTCTTGAACCTGCCTGCAGGAATTCTTTAGTAGACAGGATCTGTAGCAGGCCTCTTCTGCTGGTGTGAGTGGGGTGGGCCTCTCCCATTGGGGAGAGACAGCTCCTCAGATACCCTGGACCCATGCCATGTAGGTCTTTAAACCCTAACCCTTGAATTGGATTCAGAAAAGGCAATAGAACGCTGTACAATCAGGCCAGAAACGTATTAACAAGGGAGATCAGAGCAGCAAAAAGAAGCTACTCTGAAAAGCTAAGGAATCAGTTCTCAAGAAATGAACCAGGAAACATGTGGAAAACTCTTAAAAATATCACCGGTTACAGCAAACCTTCCTCCCAAGCTGAAGGAAATCAGCAACTGGCAGATTACCTGAATGTGTTTTACTGCAGGTTTGAGAGAAAACTACTGCCACCCATCTCCACAATCCCCATCTCAGACACACCAACAACAGCTAAGCCTCCTACAACCTACCCTATCTCATTGGGCCCACCACCTCTGGTGATTACAGAGAATGAGGTGCAAAGCCTATTTCACAGACAAAAGCCAGGAAAAGCACCAGGTCCAGACAAGATACCTCCTTCTTGCTTAAAAACGTGTGCTGACCAACTGGCCCCCATCTTCACCTGCATCTTTAATAAATCACTAGAGATGTGCTATGTTCCTTCTTGCTTCAAATGCTCTATTATCATCCTTGTTAAGTGTGGGTCAAGAATGAGGCAGGACTCCCAGCTTGATAAACAACTTGTTTATTTCAGGCTTGTACAGTAACAGACTGCCGGCTGAGCCATTCAGCAGCTCCCTTTAAAGGGGAGCTGTCTGACAGCTCAGCCACTCGGCTTCCTTGAATTTCCCTCCAAATTGCCAAGAGTCTCAACCAGTTGGTATATGTGCCTTCTCCATATCTTGCCATCTTCTAATTCTACTCTGTATGATTTGGGACCCGTAATTGTGATTATCCATGCCAGGACCCAGGTCGCGCCCCGGTATAATTGTGGGCATATACCAGGTCCCCTATGCTGAATGACCGGTGTTGGCTGGTCGAGTCTGGGGTTGCCTCAGTGTTGTAATTTTGGTGTAGCCTATCTAATTGTGATCTGAGTTTTTGGCTCATCAGTAATTCAGCTGGGCTCCGGTTAGTGGCGGCACTAGGAATAATGTGCTGTATTAATAGGAACTTGTCAGTTCTAGTTTGAATATCCCCCGGTCCCATTTTTGCTAGAGCCTCTTTGGTTGACCTAACCAGCCGTTCAGCTTGCCCATTGGTAGCCGGATTGAATGGCGCTGACAAAGTGTGGTGGATGCCATATTCAGCCAAAAATATTTCAAACTGGGATTTATTTATTTATTTTATTTATTTATAAAATTTGTATGCCACCCTATCTCCAATGACTCAGGGCGGCTCACAATGACAATTGACCAAGCGACTGTTAAAAACAACAAATATACACAAAAAAATAAAAAAGTTTTTTAAAAAATTTAAAATATACTACCCCATCAGTCCAGGCCGGGGGACATAAATAGCCAGGTTTTCAATTCACGGCGGAAGGTGCGAAGGTCAGGGGCCAACCGGAGCCCCAAGGGAAGTTGATTCCAAAGGGTGGGGGCACTCACAGAGAACCCTCTACCCCTGGGGGTCGCCAGCCGACATTGTCTAGCCGACGGCACCCTGAGTAGGCCCTCTCTGTGAGAGCGCACCGGGCGATGGGAAGTTGACGCTGGTTGCAGGTGGTCCAACAAATAGCCTGGGCCTAAGCCATGAAGGGCTTTATAGGATAACACCAGCACCTTGAATCTCACCCGGAGGGCAACTGGCAACCAATGCAAGCCGCGCAGGAGTGGTGTAATATGGGAGTATCGGGTCCCTCCTGCAACAACCCACGCGGCCGCATTCTGCACCAGCTGAAGCCTCCGGGTGGTCTTCACGGGCAGCCCCAGGTAGAGAGCATTGCAGTAGTCGATCCGGGAGGTGACTAGCGCATGAGTGACTGTGTGTAGGGCATCTCGGTCCAAGTATGGGCGCAACTGGTGCACCAGGCAAACCTGGGCAAACGCCCCCCTGGTCACGGCCATGATATGACCCTCCAAACTCAGCCGTGAATCCAAGAGGACGCCCAAGTTGCACGACCTGTCTACGGGGGGCAACACCTCACCCCCAATAGACAGCGTTGGAACTTCTTGCTCGGCCCGAGATGCCGGTATCCACAGCCACTCAGTCTTGGCTGGGTTGAGTCGAAGCCTGTTACTCCCCATCCAGATCCGTACCGCTTCCAGGCACCAGGACATCACGTCAAGGGCATCACTGGGCTGGTTCGGGGTGGATATAAAAAGCTGGGTATCATCAGCGTACTGATGATACCCCACCCCAAAACCACGGATGATCTCTCCCAGCGGCTTCATGTAAATGTTGAACAGAAGGGGCGAGAGGAACAACCCCTGGGGCACCCCACAAGTGATGGGCCTCATGGCTGACCTCTGCCCCCCTGCCAACACTGCTTGCATACGACCCGAGAGGTAGGAGGTGAACCACCGTAAAATGGTGCCGCCCACTCTCAACCCCTCAAGGCATCGCAGCATGATACCATGGTCGATGGTATCAAAAGCCGCCAAGAGATCTAATAGGACCAGGACCGAGGAATGACCTCTGTCCCGAGCCCTCCAGAGAGCATCCACCAGCACGACCAATGCCGTTTCCGTGCTGTAACCGGGCCTGTAACCCGATTGGCACGGATCTAGGTAATCTGCTTCATCCAGGGCCACCGGAAACTGACGTGCCAATACACTCTGAACAACCTTCGCCAAAAAAGCGAAGGTTGGAGACCGGATGAAAGTTGCCCAAAATGGTTGGCTCCAAGGCAGGTTTCTTAAGGAGGGGCCTAACCACTGCCTCCTTCAAGGCGGCAGGAAAACTCCCTCCATCCAAGGATGCCGTTATCACTGCCTGGATCCAACTGCGTGTCACCTCCCGAGCTGCATAAACCAGCCAGGAGGGACACGGGTCCAGTATGCAAGAGGTCGCACTCAGCTTCCTCATGATCCTGTCCACTTCCTCTGGGGTAACAGGATCAAACTCTTCCCAGACAACAATACCCGCTGCCTCCCCACCGTCCGACCCTGCCCAGTCAGAGTCCAAGCCATCCCGAATCTGAGCGATCTTGTCCCGCAGATGTTGGCTAAACTCCTCGGCTTGCCCCTGCAAAGGGTCCTCCCCCGCCCTCTGATACAGGAGGGAGCGGGATTCCCTAAATAGGGCAGCCGGGCGATTATCTGTGGACGTGATGAGGGCGGAGAAGTATGTACGCTTCGCCGCCGCCATTGCCTCCAGGTAAGACTGTGTGAACTATCTTAGCTGGGCTCGGTCAGATTCGGAACGACTAGTCCTCCAACAGCTCTCTAGGCCTCTCCTCCTGCACTTCATCCCCGGAGCTCCTCAGTATACCAAGGGGCAAGCCAGGGTCTGCGCCGGGTCAGAGGCCTCAAAGGCACGACACGGTCGAGAGCCCCAGCGGCCGCCCTATCCCAGGCCTCCACCAGGGTCTCGACCAGGGCGTGGGAGAGAGAGAGAGGGATCATCCTAAGGTCCGTCTGGAACCTCTCTGGGTCCATCAGGCGCCTGGGGCGGAACCAGATGGTCGGTTCCGCATCCCAGCAAGGTGGGGTGGCATTCTGGAAGTCCAACCAGAGGAGATGATGGTCGGTCCATGACAGGGGGGAAACGACAAATATCCCCCACCGAGCATAACACGCCACTGCTCCGAGATGAAAACAAGATCGGGTGTGTGCCCTCTCTCATGAGTCGGTCCCTGAATAATCTGAGTCAGGTCCATGGCCGCCATGGATGCCATGAACTCCCGAGCCACCCCCGCCCCCCCGCCCCCCCACCCAGGGAAGGCAGGTTGAAGTCCCCCAGCACCATAAGGTTGACTCAGCCTTCCATCCTTTCTAAGGTAGGTAAAATGAGGACCCAGTTTGTGGGGGCAATAAGCTGACTTTGTATAAATATACAAAGTATGAAGGCTATTGCTTAACGCATTGTAAGCCGCCCTGAGTCTCCGGAGAAGGGTGGCATATAAATCGAATTAAAAAAAAAAAAGTCTGGGGAGCTCCACCACCAACCCCGACAGGGCGTCGAGTAGGCCAGGCAGGGCCGCTGCCATGCAGCTGGGAGATAGGTACGTGATCAGCAGGCCCAACTGACCCTGTGGACCCCATCTCATGAGGAGGGTTTCACATCCATCTGTTTGCAGAACAGTGACCTCCCGTGGACTAAGGGCTTCCCTGATAACAACTGCCACCCCACCTCCCCTTCCCTGGGCCCTCGGTTGGTGCAGCACCCGGAAACCTGGTGGGCAAAGTTCAGTCAGAGGGACACCTCCCTCTGAGCCCAGCCAGATTTCCGTAATGCAAGCCAGGTCTGCGTTTTCTTCCTCAATCAAATCCCGAATGAGGGGAGCTTTGTGAACCACAGACCTGGCATTAAAATAGACCAACCGGAGCCCAGTGTCCTCGTCTCTCAAACCCCCAGGAAGTCGGATAGAACCAGGAGGGTCGGAGCATGCCACCGCTCAAAGACAGCGGGGGCGAGCTCCTGAGTTTTGATACGGCCCTCCGTCCATCCACCTGCCTCCATTCCCAATCACAACTGGAATATAAGCTCCCACCCTTTCCCTTAGGGCACCCGGGGCCCCCCCATCCCGCCCCCCCTCCACCATTCTCCCCCAAAGCCTCGACTGCCGCTGGCCCGACGGAGCCCCCCCAGTCACCCACCGGCAATATCCCTCCCTCCTCCCCAGTCCCCTTAAAAATTTAGTTAAAAAACAATACAGTGTCCCCTTAAAAAACCCTTAAAGCCTGTATGCCACCTCTCGGGGTCCCAAGACCCGTCATTAAGGTAGGCCTTTGCTAGGCCAACAGGCCACTCCCAGGAACGGGGGGCATTCCTCAAAGCCACTAAGTCTGCGCTGGAGTATGTAATAAGCATCCTCAAAGATGGAAGGGGTATGTCCAAAGGTAAATGGGGAAACGGATGGTCCACCCCTGGAACAGGAGCCTCCAAGCCCAAGCGTCCTCCCACGACGAAGGGAATTAAGGCAGGTGCTGGTCCTTGCCGCCCTCTCACCGCGGCAAGGTTCCTGAGTCCAGAGGGTGCTCTCCCAAGGTAGAACCATCAGCCAATGTGACCCTCTCACCGCCACATGGCCCGGTCCTGATGGAAAAAAAAGGTCCACAGCCGCCCTCTCACGGTGGCGGGCATCAACCTCAGGATCGACCAATCTGGGACTGCCAGTAGGAATCCAAGGCATTAGATGACAAATCCAGACTGTGCAGGTGTAGCAAGCAATCCCAGAACACATGGGTATTGATCTCCAAATCCAGGGCCAGGTCAGGCCCGGAATCGCCCAGGTCCTCCTCCAGCCTGCCACATTCAGCTCAGTCAATAGGGGTCTCCGGAATCCCAGCAGAAGTTAATTGCGTCGGGGGGGGGGCAGGGGAAAGCCAGCTGCAAGAGCCCAAAATGCAAGGCCTAGCGCCAGGCTTCCTCCCCCCCCCCACACGGCCAGTCCAGCAGCCACGTTCACTGCAGGCCAGAGGGGGGGGCAATAGTCCAAGAGGGGGAAGGGAAGCAACTGTAAAAAATGCAGAAACGCAGCTCCCCCTGGTCCTCCCAGCTTGGCATCTCTCCCACCGAGCCAAGCCACCACAAGGGAGGACCCTGGGTCACCACACCGCCCACAGTCTTGGTTTCCTTAATGTCTGAGGAATCACAACTCTATCCCCCCACAATAGGCACCCCTTTTGCACTGACAGTTAGTGTTGATGAGTCCGAAAAGGTTTCCAGTCGCTCCCCCCCACTCCCTCTGGCCATCCCCTCCACACCCAGTTCAAAACTTGTGACAATGTTTTGTCCTTTGCTGATTGTTTTGCTATCTCAGTTGATGTGGTAGGGCCGGATGCAATGTCTTTGATGAGGAGAACCGGGGTTGCTGGGGCAGGGTCCTGGACTATTTCCGGCAGTGGGCACCGGCTGAGGCCATCAGCGTGGCCAAAGCTTTTGCCAGGTCAATGGCTTAGCCGGTATTTGTATGCTGCTAAGAATACAGTCCATCTTTTTTTTTTTTTTAATTTATTTATTTATTTTTTTTAATTTGATTTATATGCCGCCCTTCTCCGGAGACTCAGGGCGGCTTACAGTGCGTTAAGCAATAGCCTTCATACTTTTGTATATTTATACAAAGTCAGCTTATTGCCCCCACAAACTGGGTCCTCATTTAACCTACCTTAGAAAGGATGGAAGGCTGAGTCAACCTTGAGCCTTGGAGAGATTCGAACCAGCAGTAAATTGCAGGCAGCTGTGTTAATAACAGGGTGCTTTAAACCACTGTAGTACCAAGCCCATCTTGTCATCCATGGTGATAATGTTTGGAGTGGGCCGGTCCCTCGCGATGATGCCTAGCAGCGGTTTGTTGTCTGTGACTAACTCAAAGTCCTGTCCATATAAATTTTCATGAAACCGCTTGACTCCTGCCACTGCAGCCAGCGCTTCCTTGTCCAGCTGGCTGTAGTTTCTTTGGGCTGCCGCCAGAGTTTTTGAATAAAATGCAATAGGGGCCTCTGTCCCATTCGGCATCCGGTGGCTTAGGACAGCTCCAATGCCCAATGGGGAAGCATCACAAGTCAGGATGAGGGGTAATGTCTCGTTATATTGAACCAAGACACTGTTGGAAGACAGAAGTCCCTTTACTGCTTCGAAGGTGGAAGCTTCTTTTTGTCCCCATGTCCATTTCACCTTTTTACCCAGCAGTCGATGTAGTGGTTCAGCAACAGTCGCCTTCTGTCTCAGAAAAATGCTGTAAAAGTTTAAAAGGCCGAGGAATGCCTGCAATTCCATTTGGTTGTTCGGTGTGGGGGCTCCCATAATGGCTTTGATTTTGCTATTGGTGGGGTGTATTCCCAAGCCATTGATTAAATACCCCAGGAATTCGACCCTTGGTACTGCAAATTGGCATTTCTCTTTTTTTACTTTAAAGCCGGCTTCCTGAAACCGGCTCAAAACTATTCTTAGCCTGAGGGTCAGTTCTTCTTTGGTCCTTGCGGACACGAGGACATCATCAAAGTATGGCACCACCCCCGGAATGCCTTGTAGGAGGCGTTCCATTATGCTTTGAAAGAGTCCTGGAGCCATGCTCACCCCGAATTGCATGTGGCGGCATTTAAATGCTCCTCTATGTGTGATGATGGTCTGGGCTTCTGCGGTGTCCTCATCCACTGGCAGTTGCTGATAAGCCTGGGCCAAATTGAGTTTAGCTAATTTTTTTCCTTTGCCCAGGGAATGCAATAGATGCTGTACCACGGGCATGGGATAGGCACTCTGCTGCAATGCCTTGTTTATCATGGCCTTATAGCCCGCACAGATGCAGATCGAGCCATCTGGCTTTACCGGTGTGACAATAGGGGTTTCCCACTTGGCATGATCCACTGGCTCTAGAATTCCTTGAGCAATTAATTTGTCTAACTGGAGATCTATTTTTGGCCAGAGAGCAAAAGGGACCCTTCACGGCTTTATTCTAATGGGGGCGACCTTGGGATCCAGGTTAAATGAAATGGGCTTTCCCTTATACTTGCCTAGAGTCCCATCGAACACATCAGCGAATTCCTTGAACAGGTCATTGATGTCGTCCTCTTGGATGTTGTTGATGCCGGTCACTCCCAGTCCCAACGCATCGAACCATGATACTCCCAACAGGCTTGGCAGGTCTCAGTTCACCACAGTCAGCCGCAATGGTCCGACAAACTTTAAATTGTACCTGGAAAATTCCGCTGCCTAGAACAGGGTTACAGTTCCCCTGATAGTCCTTAAGAAGTACCTTCTGCAGTGCTAGCTGGTTCTTTTGTAGCCCAGGCACGGTCTTCTTAATAGTCAACCAGGACACGATGGTCATGTATGACCCTGTGTCTACTTCCATGTCACATGGCAACCCCTCGATTTGGACTGTGACATGGAATTTCTTGGTACGATAGGTGTCGGAATGCCCCACAATTGTCTGATGAGTTTCCCTGGCTTCCTCAGCACGGTCGGCTCTCCTGCTGTGTTTCTGAAACTGTGTCTTCCAGAAGGGCAGACGGGAAACATATGATCTCGGTGGGGAAGCTGGCTGCTTTTGGAGTACAAAAACTGGCTGGGTTGCTCTGCAGGCTCTGGCTATGTGCCCCTTTCACTTGCACCTCTGGCATGTGGCATCTTTAAATTGACATGCTGATCTAGGGTGATTTCTCCTGCAACCCGCACACACAAATTGTCTTTCTCTTGCTTCCCAGTTTCCTACCCGTCTCTCAGTTTGAGTGTGGTAGATTTCGTCGTCTTCCTTGGCCGATTCTTCTGGCTCGGTGCTTTCGTGATGTACGGTGGCCACTTCTCTTTGCTTCAGGCCGCTACTTTGTTTCTTCATTGCGGCTGCCAACTTGTTAGAGGACTCATTCCTTACCAGGTTCGAAGTGGCTGGTGCGTAGTGTGTTCACAGGGCTTTTTGTAGTGCGTCCCAGGATACCGTGTGGAGATTTGTTGGAGCCAATATTGCTTTAGCCATTTTAAAAATATTGGGTCCACTATAGCTTAGAAAAAAGGCTGTTTTTCTCTTGTCCAATAGCGTTAGAAGGTCATTTGCTTCCATGAAAATCTGGAATCTATCCATATATTATGTCCAATCTTCCTTGGCTGGATTGAAAAGAGGTGGTGGGCTGTGTGCGTTCATCTCAGAATATCCGATGCAGTATTCCAATCTGCTGTGAAGATGGCTGATGCTGCCACGCAGATGCCCGTTCTCTTCAGCTCCTTTGTCCCTTGATCTCTTCAGGATCCCAACTTCAGCACCAGTGTTAAGTGTGGGTCAAGAATGAGGCAGGACTCCCAGCTCAATAAACAGCTTGTTTATTTCAGGCTTGTACAGTAACAGACTGCCAGCTGAGCCGTTCGGCAGCTCCCTTTAAAGGGGAGCTGTCTGACAGCTCAGCCACTCGGCTTCCTTGAATTTCCATCCAAATTGTGGGAGCCAATCAATTCAAACCTCTGTTCCTCCCGCTTGTCGGACGGACCAGAGGGAAACCTTAGCTTCAGGTTTCCCTCCTCATTTCCATATTTAACAATCCCAGTGCCAAAGAAACCCTCCATCAAGGAACTGAATGACTTCAGACCGGTTACTCTAACATCTGTAGTTATGAAGACCTTTGAAAGACTAGTGCTCGGCCACCTGAGAACAATCACAGATCCGCTGTTAGGCCCCTTGCAATTTGCCTACCGAGCAAATAGATCGACAGATGATGCTGTTAATATGACTCTGCACTACATCCTACAACATCTTGAATCTCCAAAGACCAATGCAAGGGTCATCTTTGTAGACTTCAGCTCAGCATTCAATACCATCATTCCAGATATTCTTCTAACTAAACTAAATCAGCTAGCTGTACCTGACCACACTTGTAAATGGATCATAAGCTTCCTAACAGACAGGAAGCAGAAGGTGAAGCTAGGCAAAATCACATCAGATACCTGCACAATTAGCACAGGAGCCCCCCAGGGCTGTGTGCTCTCTCAACTACTCTTCTCTCTATACACCAATGACTGCATCTCAAAAGAGCCCTCTGTTAAAATAAAGTTTGCAGATGATACAACAGTGATTGGTTTCATTCAAGACAACAATGAATCTGCATACAGACAGGAGGTTGAACAACTAGCCTTGTGGTGCAACCAGAACAATCTTGAACTAAATACACTCAAAACCATAGAAATGGTGGTGGATTTTAGAAGAAAACCTCCTATATTACCACCTCTTACAATACTAGACAACACAGTATCAACAGTAGAGTCCTTCAAGTTTCTAGGTTCTATCATATCTCAAGACTTAAAATGGACACCTAACATCAAAAACGTCATCATAAAAGCACAATAAAGAATGTTCTTTCTGTGCCAACTCAGAAAGCTAAAACTGCCCAAAGAGCTGCTGATCCAGTTCTACAGAGGAATTATTGAGTCTGTCATCTGCACCTCCATAACTGTCTGGTTTGGCTCTGCAACCAAACAAGACAAACACAGACTTCAACGGATAATTAGAACTGCAAAAAACAAAACAAAACACAATTGCTACCAACCTGCCTTCCATTGAAGATCTGTATACTGCACGAGTCAAAAAGAGGGCTGTGAAAATATCTACAGACCCTTCACATCCTGGACATAAATTGTTTCAACTTCTACCCTCAAAACGATGCTATAGAGCACTGCACACCAGAACAACTAGACACAAGGACAGTTTTTTCCTGAATGCCATCACTCTGTTTAACAACTAATTCCCACAACACTGTCAAACAATTTACTAAGACTGTACTACTATTATTCTTCTCTTCCTTACTAGTATCTATCTCTTCCCACTTATTACTATAACCATGTCGCTTGTATCTTTCAATTTATATTGTTTTTATTTGTTTCCTAGTACGATTTGATAGCTTATTAGTAATCTTGACTATCACTAAGTGTTGTATCTTATGATTCTTGATGAATGTATTTTATTCTCCTTATGTACACTGAGAGCATATACACCAAAGACAAATTCCTTGTGTGTCCAATCACACTTGGCCAATAAAGAAGAAAGAAAGAAAGAAAGAAAGAAAGAAAGAAAGAAAGAAAGAAAGAAAGAAAGAAAGAAAGAAAGAAAGAAAGAAAGAAAGAAAGAAAGAAAGAAGCAAACTGGTAACCAATGTAGCTCACGCAGTAGCAGTGTAATATGTGCAGCTCTAGGGGCTGCCAGAACTGTGTGCACCGCTGCATTCTGCACCAGCTGTAGCTTCTGAATACTCTTCAAGGGTAGCACCATGTAGAGCGTGTTGCAGTAATCCAGCCAACAGATGACTAGGCATGTGTGACCATGCGCAGGGCCTCACGATCCAGGTAAGGGCGCAACTGGTACACAACATGAAGTTTTGCAAAGACCCTCCTACCCATGACTACCACCTGCTCTTTGAGGGTCCAAGTTACACACCAGATCTGTCTGGGGTACTGCAACCCCACAGAGAGTTAACAATGATAAACAACCAGATCCTGAGGTCCCTTGCACCCACAACCATTCTATCTTGCTTGGGTTCAGCTGAATCCTGTTGTCCCACAACCAGATCCCTACAGCCTCCAGGCACACAGAGAGGTCAGCCACAAGATTGCTTAGATCAGCAGGGATGGATGCACTATTCCTATCCCGCTCTCGTCAGAGATCATCCACAAGCACAACCAATGCTGTTTCTGTCCCATAACCCGGCCTGAAACCCAACTGAAAGGGGTCCAGGCAATCTGTTTCTTCCAGGACCCTCTGGAGCTGCAAGGCAACCACTTTTTCTACTACCTTCCCTAGAAAGGGAAGGTGGGAAACTGGATGAAAATTGTCCAGAGAGCTGGGGTCCGATGATGGTTTCTTGAGAAGAGGCACACCAAGGCCCCATTAAATGGTGCCAGAAACACCCCTTCCTGTAGTGATACATTAATCACTGTTTGGACCCACTTGCAGGTCACCGTCCTGGAGCAAATAAGCAATTAGTTGCCTTAACAGCCCCAAGGGTCCTGTCTACTTCCTCAGGTCCAACAGGATCAAACCGTTCCCAGATAATCTGGCAAGCCTGTTCCCCAGGCATCTCCAATGGACCTGCTCCACACTTTAATTCAAACTGGAGCATAGTGGGCTGGTGGACAGGGTGAGCAGTAGTCAGAGGCAAGCCATTTGGCCAGAATGATAGTGGTGGGTGGGTATGGGAACTGAGCATCTTAAAGGAGGCACCCTGTGGCCAGAAAGACTCCTAATGAGAATCTTGCTGGCTGCATACGGTGCAGCCTCAGGAGATCTGCCTGGAAAATTGCCTTGGACCAAATCTGAGTTACTGGGTTTATTGGAGATGTGTACCCTCAGTGAGTTTCAGCCCCACTAGATAGACCAGATCAGGAAATCTATTCCACAAGAAGGCTAAAACTACTTTTATTGAGATTGGCTATAATAACACACCTTATATCAGTGATGGCTAACCTTTTATATCACCACGTGCCAACCTGCATGCCGGAAATGGCACACAAAACCACCCCACCTGGACCGCGCAGCCTTGCTGGCCTTTGCACACACAGGAGCGCCAAAACCCAGAAGAGCAGCATTCTATCGTGCATGCACACACTGGCACCTGAATTTCCGGTTTCCGGCGCGGAGGTGTGCCTGATGAACATCTGGCCATTGTACATGTGAGCGATGGAAACCTGGAAGTTTGGGTGCCGGCGCGCACATGCGCAATGGAACGCTGCTCTTCTGGGTTTCGGTGCTCCCACACACATGAAGGCCAGATGACTGGCACGTGTGTGTGCACAGGAATGCACAAGAGGCGCCAGCAAGGCCGCACGTCCCGCACAGGATGGTTCTGTGTGCCGCTTCCGGCACACATTCCATAGGTTCGCCAACATGGTCTTATATTATAGGTTTTTTATTATATGATCTTCCATGACTACAAAGCATCTTAAGGCTTCCAGATCAACAACTACTGTCATGTCTTTACAAAAAATCTACATACCAATATTTGAGGCCAGGTCTATTTCTAGAACATAATTCCCCTTGAACCCTGAACTAACCTGCATAGTCACTAAACCAGTTGAAAGTGTCAATGAAGTAGAGACAAGTCCCTAAATCACCAGCCACTTTGCTCCTTTCCTGCTCTTTCCACAACTACCCCCCTCCAATATGGAGGGATCCATGGCATGTGCATATATCACATTTTAGAATGCTCTGGCAGCATATAAAAATAGTAACAATATACAATGTTATTCAGATTGTGTAAACTTGTGCACACTGCTATCCATTCAGCATTTCCACTGTTTATTAAAATAGTCATATTTTGTCTTTCAGGGCAAAGCCATTTTAGTGGGCATTTCACTTCTAAAAGGTAACAGTTTAAAGCAGGGGTGTCAAACTTGATTTCATTGAGGGCCACATCAGGGATGTGTTTGACCTCGGAGGGCCAGTGGTGGTGGTGGCTGGAGTTGGGTGTGGTCATGGTGGGCATGGTCATGGTGGTCATGGCCATGGTGGGTGTGGCCATGGTGGGTGTGGCCATAGTGGGCATTTGACACAGGCTCAAGATGCTCAAGAGAAGGGATTCTCTTCTTTCTTTCCACAGTGCTTTACTATAACCATTTTCCTATCTCTTCTACCAGATATTACTGGCAAACATTTATTACTTATTCTTCATATTCCACTAAACCTTTTATTTCTAAATTTATACCTCATTGTTTAATAGTAAATTGCTTTTCCAGGCAGAAAAGCTATTTATACTATTGTATTTTTATTATTCAACTAATAATAAAAATTACAATAGCATAAATAACATGATAATACAAGATCTAACAGCAGAGGTAAATTTCCAGGATAGTAAATAGAAATGGCTGTCAATTATAGACACAGAATAGAATACAGAATAGAATACAGAATAGACTACAGAATATAGAATACAGTATAGATTGTTGATTGTAGATTAAATGGACCTACGGTATGTAAAATCTGGCATTAAACTATAGTATTAACATAGGATGCTGCTTGTTTTCTATCCAGATCAGGCACTTACTTCAGGCCACATAATTGCAATCCAGTCCAAGCCAGTCCCCCTGCAGCACTCTGCCGGCCAAAAACGGGCCACGCGGAGGCCCCGTGTGGCCTCTGTGCAGCCCATTTTTGGCCTCCACGACCTCCTGCAGCACTCTCCCAGCCGAAAACAGAGGCACCGCAGGCCAGTCCTTTGATATTTCCAGACCGGCCCCATGGGCCAGATCTAAGCCCGCAGATCCGGCCTGCGGGCCTTGAGTTTGACACCCCTTGTTTAGAGCAATTGTGAAATACATGCAGACCACTGGACTCCTGTGACAGGACATTTGAAATTCTATGCTCATTATTACAAGCAATATTACAAGCCATTATAATCTGCCATGTGTGTTTTACTCTTCATCTTGCCATTTCAATTGTTTCTGCTTCACAAAATGTAAACTTCTAACTGAAAAATAAAATTCATCAATACTGCAGTGTTAAATAGCAATAGCACTTAGATTTATATACCGCTCCATAGTGCTTTACAGCACACTCTGACTGGTTTACAAAATCAGCATATTGCTCCCAACAATTTTACCGACTTTGGAAGGATGGAAGGCTGAGTCAACCTCAAGCTCATCAGGATCGAACTCCAGACTGTGGGCAGAGTTAGCCTGCAATACTGTATTTTAACCACTGCACCACCAGGCTTAAAAATGGACTATCAAATTAATAATTGTTCCAAAATATTTCATCAATAAGAAAATACAAAATGTAATATGTAAAGTTATGGGAAGTAGCAGAATACAGATTTCCCTAGTTTTACACTAGGGATACATTCTCTGAAAATCTTGCATGAAGTGAATTCAAATAAAGCAAGAAACTGATCCAGAGCGGGGAAAAAGGAAGGTTTGGGGGTATAGTGTCAAATTTTATAATCCAAATGCTTTGACAAATATGCTCATACATTTAGAGAGTTGCTCTTAAACACTACATTATTCAAACATGTTTTCCTCCTTGTTTCATGACCTACTGTATGTAAACTGAAAGCATTTTCTCCATCTTTTCTATAGCTGGATTTGTAATGTTATCATAGTACAAGGTAGAATGCATCACAGGACTACAAGTTTTATTAGCATTATTTGTAATGTTGCACAGGTTAAAGATTTTCCCAAGTTAAGAGCTCATCTAGAGCTATATTGAGCCCTAGATGAGCTCTCAATATTATGTCCAACTTTGTTTCTACTGTTAAGACGTCCTTTTCCTTTTGGATAAGGAGATTGGACAAGATGTTGATGGTCATTTTGGCCCCATAGTCACAATGGTAACTACTGTAGGTAGAGAAGTAAGTAGAAAATAGATAAAACAATCAAACAAGAATGTGGTAAATGTGTGAGTGTGGACAGAAGGGTTTTGGTAGGGACTGTTCAAGCAGTTTTGGTGGCAAGAAGTCTTGGCATATTTCCAGACTTTTAGTGCAAAATGATTATGATGGGATAAATCAAACAATAGTGACTTTTTTTGTTTGCCTATAGCAAATTCTTGGATGAAAATGATCAATCAAATAATAGTGAACTCACAAAAAGCAAGACAAACTTTTACAATATAGTGAATTGACTCGGTGGATTTGCATTGACTGAAGTGTGGCAGCTGAAAAAGTTGGCATAACACTGACTGAAAACACCTGCACATAAAATACTGCAAGAAAAAAACTTTTTTTTAAGAAGTCAAATTCAAATGTAAACAAAATGAAATATATCTAAAGCAATTAATAGTATTGAACAGAATGATCACAGAATTCATTACTCACTTGATCTCTTCCTGATTTATGTGATATCATATGGCGTTCAAGATGTGTTCTATATGCAAATGTGTAACTGCATAAGGAGCAACTAAAGTTATCTTCATTTTTTTCATGGCGATATTTTATGTGTTCTTTCAGAGAGGTAAAGCGTTTATACCCTCTATCACAGTAAGGGCATGTGTGTAGCTGCAAAAATGCATTTGGTGTGCCTGAGTGAGAATAAGAAAGTATTATTTTGTTGGTCGTTATTAAAGCATTGTATTTTGAAATTGGCTTTTTATTTTTATTAGCACACCTCCAGTCAGTTTATAAGTTGACAAGCATATCTATTCATGCTACAAAGGTATACTAAAGCCCCCTGACATTTATTTCAGTTTAAAAGCATAAACCAACCTTTTGCAAATAAAATAGCAAATCAGTGACAGCTAATGCCTGTAGGAGCTGAATAACTACCTGATTAGCCTCTTTGGCCACCAGTCTCAATTTCTTCTCTAACAGCTGAACTGATTGATTTGAACTACTGTCACATTTCCATGCTCTTGCAAAGAAAACTATAAGATTACCTGCTTGTCACCAGTGGTCAAAATTGACTTAACATCAAATCCCCCAAGTTGGCTGCTGAACAATAGGAATTTTTCCCTTTCCTGCTGACGATCTGCTGCCAGAGCTGACTCTTTGGCAGTTCTGCTCTCTGGATTTGAATGGGAGCACTCAGGAATGACCCAAAATTACTTTTGGACAGCTGTGGACCCATTTGGGAAGGGGAGTCTTGAATATTCCAGTTTCCTCTGGAAGCGGTAGGAAAGTCACTGAGCGTATTCATCTTCCTGTCAGTAGTTTCGTTTTCTTAAGCATGCATGGGTTTTTAACTTTCACTTTTTGAATGTATTGTTTTACTTTGTTTTTTGTTCTTAAAAGTTGACCAGTGGTTGAATGCTGATTTATTTCAACCCCTTGCTGGACTCTGTTTTCTTCTTTTTCTTTCCCTTTGAGTTATGCTGCTTTCAATAATCTTTGTTCTTTCCGTATGGAAGTATGGCTGTGTTTCTGGATGGTGAAGTGCTTTCATTTGATTTAAATTAATACTGGACTCTCATCACAGGATTTTTGTACTTTTTGAATTTGCAAAATATTTGGAGTTTATCTCTTTTAAATTTTTATTTTAACTTTGGATTGAAATATCCAGAAAATATCTTGTTTCCTTTTGCTTCAGTGTTCTTTGTTCCCTGATCAAGTAGCACAAAGTAACAATGTATCAGATTATAGGCAAGCAATGGAGGCTGAAATCTAAAAAAAAGTCTGTTGGGTAGTATGCAACTTTTATTTTAAAGTTTTTTTAAAAAAAAGTTTGATGAGATGATAATGGTCATGGAAAATATGCAGAGGCATGTAGTTTTGGATAAAGATTTACAAAAGAACCTTGATCGGACAGTTGCAGACCAAAGACATATCCACATAGCTGGAGAATTGACTGAGTCAATCCCATGTATTTTTTTGAAGTTCAAGCCTGCATATCCTTGCAATACTGGGAGCCTGATGGAATGGGGAAGTGAGAAATTCTTTATTCCTATGAAGACTGAGGGAGATTCAAGAATGGATTTATTACATTTAACTGGAAATCACTTCTATTTGGACTTTCTTGGGAAGATAGATCCACTGTGGAGACTAAATTTATTATATTTAATTAGACAACAATTGAAAAGAGATGGCATTAAGAAACAAATGTGGATATTTGATCCAGGATGAATTACTTTTAACTTTTGGGATGATTTGGGATAGATAGGATGTTGTCGCAAACTTTCTATGAGTGGATTACAATAGTTTAACAGAAAGTTTTAAAATCTTAATTTTGTCTTTTCTTCTTCTTCCTGTTAACAATCTTGTCATTAATATAGTATATAGACAGGTCATTAATTTGCAAATAAGATTTACTAGCCCCCCCAAATAGATTTTTTTGGGGGAGGATATTTCGTAAGGGTTGGGAACCAACATTTTAATAATGTATTAATCAGTATTCAATTAGGGGATAATATGTGTATACGTGTTGGGTTTTTCTTTTCTTTTGGATGCACTTTTTTAATGTCTTGATTATTTTGTGGATTTTTTTGTTTTTTGTCCTTTTTTGGATTCTTTTGGAGTTTTGCATTTTAACTTACTTTTGAATAAAATAAAAATTATGGGAAAAATATTGACTTAACATGTTACACTTTTGGAGATATACTTGGGGCAAAGCTCAAGGCTACCACTGTACCAGTGGTTGAGCAGATTTGTTTTATAGCTTTGTGTACTAATTAGACCCTTTCCTGGATCATGATGCCCTGCGCACAGTAACTCTTGTCCTGGTCATCTCCAAGTTGGATTACTGTAACACATTCTACATGGGGCTACCTTTGAAGAGTATTTGGAAGCTACTGTCAACTTCAAACTGAACCTGGCTACAGCCATCTTTCTGTTCTTCAGTTGCCACAAAGAGGGGGAAGGAGGTTGGACTGCATTACTAGACACAACAAAGAACTTTCTCCTGAGAATCAAGGTCGTCTTGATAAGGTTGGGGAAGGAGTGTCTGAAGAGCCTGCAAATTAACCCAATTGGCCAATGTGACCTGTGACAGTTGGGGATGGGGTTATTTCCTTGTTTAATTATACTGAAACCACGGGAAATATTTAGATTTGGCTTTCCATTGAAGCTGTGCCGATATGATGTACTCATTAAAAGAAGACCTTTGAGAAAGAGCCAAGTCTCAGAGTTCTGATTTGCTTGGGTTCATTAGTCGGAGCCTTGACATTAAGCCAAATCTCATAAACCAGGAGCTCTGGTGGCTCAGCAGACTAATTAACATCCACTTACATCTGCTGCCTGCAATTACTGCAAGTTCAAATCTCACCAGGCTCAAGGTTGACTCAGCCTTCCATCCTTTCTAAGGTAGGTAAAATGAGGACCCAGATTATGGGGGCAATAAACTGACTTTGTGTAAATATACAAAAGTATGAAGGCTATTGCTTAACACATTGTAAGCCGCCCTGAGTCTCTGGAGAAGGGCGGCATATAAATCAAATTAAAAATAAAAATAAAAAAAATAAACCTACCCCGGGGTACTGAGCCCTGACCGCCCTCCTCACAACACCGGAGGGGTAGAAAACATTCAGGGAAGATTGGAGATGGAGAAGACGGGAGAAGCAACCACTAACCCAAGCACTGCCCCTGCTGGGGCCACACCGCAGGCACATCGCTTCGGTCAAGCGGCCCTCCCACTGGTGGTTAGGCTGAAGGTCTATGTGGAAAGGACCGAAAATCCAGAAATGCGGGAGGAAGCCCTAGCCACCAAGGACCTTTACCAAGCAAAGGTGGGTGCAGGGCACAAGTGGATACCAAAGGCCGCTGAAGTGGAATTTCCCCTGAGGTCCCCTCGGTCACCAGCTGCTCTTGTCCCAAGATGGAAAGTGAAGAGAACCGCCAAGTGGGATGAGCACAGGGAATGGAAGTACCTGACTGCCCTTCACAGCCCATCGGTACAGCAGCTGAGGGAGAGGTTCGATCGCATGGAGATACAAGGAGTGTAGCTGATGCGCCAAGTTGGACCACCCGTGGTGACAGCGGCTTGCTCGGCTCAGCCGCTCCTGACCCACCGGGGCCAGAGCCCAACCCTGATGGCACAAGTGGCCAGTCCACCTCCCCAACCAGCCACGACAGCGAGTCCAAGCTGAAGGCAGAGCCCCCCAAGGCAGCAGCCAGCAGAAGGTCCGACGGGGCAACCTCAACCTCCTCCTGGATGGCACAGGTACCCACCGTAGCCTTACTATCCTCCTCCACCGGCAGACCCACCACCCATAAAGGCCACATTTGACAGAGACCTGGAGAAATTGGCGTTCTTCCTAACCGCTATGGCCCAGCCTACCCATCGGATGTGGCGGTGATGAATGCTGTGACCGCCAACCTAGAGGGGGAAGCCGTGGAATGGGTGATGAAACTCCACGACAAAGACACGCCAGAGTTGGGGAACGTCGAAGCCTTCGTGGAGGAGCTGAGAGCCAGATTCGAGGATGAATCCCAAGCCTTGCAAGTGGAAGCCGAAACCTGAGACCTAAAGCAGAGGGGCTGACCAGCGAAAGAGTATGTATGGGAGTTCCGCAGAGTGGCTGGCAAACTGAGAGACTGGCCAGACCGACTGTTGGTCTACTACTTTAAGGAGGGCCTGGACCAAGAACTACTACAGGCCTGCGTTTACCGAGGGGTCCACGAACGAATCCATGACTAGTACTGGATGGCCATAGCAATGGACCTTGAACTCAAGCAGTGCAAGAAGCATGGTGCACCTGAATCAAAGCCCAAGCAGATGCCAGAGGGTTGCCGGTTCGGACACAAACCTGTCACCACACAACCCACTGACTCCCCTCCTGCTCTGGCCTGAGCCCCCATCAAGTGCTTCAGATGCAGCCAGCAGGGTCATCAAGCTGCTGAGTGCCTGGCACCAACACCCCAGACGAAAGCAACCCCGTCCGCATTGACTAAGCCAAAAAAGGCACCACAGAAGTGTCAGGAGAAGTCAAGCTTGGCACGCCAGGCCATCGAGGTCTCCCCCACTTTGAGTAAGGGAGAGGGAACTCTGGCCCAGAGGGACCAGCAGCCTGCCCCTTATGACAGCGAAGATGAGGGTGAAAATGACCTGATGGTAAGTGAAGCCATCCACCCCTTCTAGCAAGTCGATGGATCACTGATAGGAGGGTCCCCTGTAATGCACCTCACTGAGCCAGTGTGGCTAGAGATGGGCCAACATTGGGAGATCAACCGATTTGCAATCGACCTGAAGATAACAGGCAGTGATCCTGGAACTGTCCTGGCTAGAGAAGTGGGGCCCGATGATCTGGTGGGAAGGGGGAGAGAGAAAGATCAGGCTAGGAATAGGACCTCTCCCTCCTCAAGGCAGCCAGAAGGGAGGAGCTGTCCTGCACCGGGTGGAAATTGAAGGAAACAAGCTTCTTAAAGCCGCTTCAGAGCAACTGCCAGGAGCCCAGCTAATCCCCAAAGAAGGTTGACTCAGCCTTCCATCCTTTCAAGGTAGGTAAAATGAGGACCCGGATTGTGGGGGCAATAAACTGACTTTGTATAAAACAAAAAAGAACACCACTTGGGGGGGGGGGGGAAGCCCTACTAAGCAGGTATATGCAAAAGTATGAAGGCTATTGCTTAACGCATTGTAAGCTGCCCTGAGTCTCCGGAGAAGGGCGGCATATAAATCGAACCAATAAATAAATAAAGAATACTGAGACCTAGCGGGGGTGTTCAGCAAGAAAGAATGTGACGTGCTACCACCCCACCGTCCCACTGACTGTGCCATTGAGATCCTACCAGGCTTGAAGCTCTGTAAACAAAAAATGTACTCCATGACCCCAAAGGAAATGAAGGAGCTAAGGGAGTACATCAACAAAAACCTAGCCAGAGGCTTCATCCAACCGGCAAAATCCTGGGTGGCCTCTCCCGTGCTGTTTAAGGAGAAAAAAAGACAGGACGATGAGACTGTGAGTGAACTTTAGGGGTATAAATTGAGTGTGTGTGGAAAACATGTATCCCCTCCCCCTAATGAAAGGCATGCTGTCCCATCTAGCAAAAGGGAAGATCTTCACCAAGCTAGACCTGAGGGAGACATACTACAGAGTGAGGATCAAAGAGGGGGATGAGTTGAAGACTGCTTTTAACTGCCCACTGGGCAGCTTCCAATGGAAAGCAATGCCATTTGGGCCCAAGAGGCTCCTGCGGTCTTCATGCAACTCATAAACAAAGTGCTGCATGAGCACCTGTACAAGGGGGTCCTAGTGTACTTAGATGTCATTCTCATCTTCACCAAAACGATGAAGGAGCACATCAAACAGGTCCGCCAGGTACTGAAGAAACTCCTGGCTGCAAACGTGTATGCCAAGCTATCCAAATGCGAGTTCCATAAGACCCGCCTCAACTACCTAGGCCAGGGGTGTCAAACTCAAGGCCCATGGGCCAGATCCCTTAGATGCTTAGATCTGGCCTGCGGGGCCAGTCTGGAAATATCAAAGGACTGGCCTGCGGTGCCTTTGCTTTTGGTCGGCAGAGTGCTTCAGGAGGCCGTGGAGGCTGAAAACGGGCCACACGGAGGCCACACGGGGCCTCCATGCAGTCCGTTTTTGGCCAGCAAAGTGCTGCAGGAGGACTGGCTTGGACTGGATTACAATTATGTAGCCTCAAGTAAGTGCCTGATCTGGATAAAAAACAAGCAACATCCTATGTTAATACTACAGTTTAATGCCAGATTTTACATATTGTAGGTCCATTTAATCTACAATCAACAATCTATTCTGTATTCTATATTCTGTATTCTATTCTGTATCTATAATTGACAGCCATTTCTATTTACTATCCTGGAAATTTACCTCTGCTGTTAGATCTTGTATTATCATGTTATTCATGCTATTGTAATTTTTATTATTAGTTGAATAATAAAAATACAATAGTATAAATAGCTTTTCTGCCTGGAAAAGCAATTTACTATTAAACAATGGGGTATAAATTTAGACAATGAAGACAATTTTGGTGGCCAGCAATGAAAAAGGACATTGAAAGCTATGTAAAAAGCTGTGCAAGATGCACAGCGATGAAAAAAAGACCTGGAAAACTCCCAGGATTGTAACAACAAATGGCCGAACCGTCATGACCCTGGGACAAGATAGCAATGGACTTTATCGTGGAGGAAAGTGGAGGAAACACCATAATTTGGACAGTGATTGATCTTTTTTCCAAACAGGCTCATTTCATCGCCTGCTCCAGCCTCCCTTGAGCCCATAAACCGGCTACGCTGTTCCTGAAGCACATTTACCAACTGCATGGAGTCCCAAAGAGGATCAGATTGGGGGGGTCCAGTTTACGGCCAAATTCTGGAGGGAGTTCGTAAAGTCATTTGGGTCCTCACAGGGGCTTAGCTCAGCTTTCCATCTGAGTACTAATGGGGCCGTGGAACGCACAAACGCAATGATAGAGCAGTACCTGAGGTCAGTGGTGGGATTCAGCCAGTTGTTGTGGCCCGTACGTGGCCTGTGCAGCTGGTGGCTGATTCGGACAGCAAGGAGGCTGGTGTGGTGCTGCGCCAGCAGCCTGTGCAGTTGGCACTCGAGTCGGACAATGAGGCTAGAGAAGATGTGGTGCCAGAGGCGGGGATTCAGCCAGGGCCTTCAGAACCTCCAGAAGTTCCCTTAAGTGAAGAGGACGAAGAGGAGGAGCCTCTTCTCGATGCACAGGCACGCAGAGCTGCCAAAAGGCAGGAGTGGCTCCTCAGGAGGAGGTCTCCTTGAGAGTAAGGCTTGGGGCTAATTGGCCACTCCCTTAGCCTATTTAAGGAGGAATGCCGACTGAGGCAATTTTGCAGAGAATAACTTCGTTCACTCTCCTTCGTGCCTTGATCTTAGTTCTCTGCAAATTGCTTCTGGGCTTTCTGCCAACCATAGTAAGATTAAGATTATTTATTCTTTGAATTCTTGTAGGCTGTTAAGAAAGTTAATTAACAGCCTTTGTTTGAAAAAAAACTGATTTAATTTAGTAAACTAAGGTTTGTACAGACTTTGTGTGTGCTGCGTTCTTTGGGGTCCGTAGTTGAGGCAGAACACCAGTTCGCACTGGTGCGGCAGAACCAATACCTATTTTTTTGTTGAGTTCGGTGAACTGGTTATGATAAATCTGTGTTTTCTGGAACACGTCTGGTTTTCATTCAACTTCCTTCCAGGTTGGGGGGAAAAAAATCCTCCCCAAAAGTCCATGAGAGGAGTGACGGAAACCAAATGGAGACGCGGCTCCTTTGATCACGTCACTCAGGTGAAAACTACCATGTTTCCCCAAACTGAACCTGGCCGCAGGATGTACTGCATCGATATGATGTACTCATTAAAGAAGACCTTTGAGAAAGAGCCAAGTCTCAGAGTTCTGATTTGCTTGGGTTCATTAGTCGGAGCCTTGACAGCTACAACTGGTACAGAATGCAACAACATGGATAGTTCTGGAGGCACCTTGGGTGACACATGTGACACTGCTGTTATGTGAGCTGCACTGGCTGCCACTTTGCTTCCAGGTCCAATTCAAGGTTGGTCATCACCTTTAATGGCCCTTATGGCAGGGGTCCAGGTTATCTGAGGAACCTCCTTATCCTGATGGGACTAACCCAGCTCACTTGTTCCAGCAGAAAAGGCCTACTTTAGATCCTGTTGGGCAAAGAATTTCACCTGGCAGGGTCCAGGAGAAGAGTCTTTTCTGCTGCAGCACCCACCCTCTGAAATATTCTCCCATCAGAGGTGAGATCTGCCCCCACACTCCTGGCTTTCTGCAAGAGCCTAAAAACTTGTCTCTGCTGCTTGGCCTGGGGTGTCTGACAGGGTAGAGAAGATTCTCATCTCCCCAGGCTTCCCATCATCTTGGTTCTTAACTTTTAATCTTTTTATTCTAATTTTAATTGTTTTTAGCACTTTTAAACTTTTTATTATATTGTAAGCTGCTATTTCTGCTGTTTCTGCTAGTTTTTTGGAGCTTAAAAGGTCCTTAAAAGGACCGTGGGGTTGTGTGTGAAGCCAGGAGATCCTCGCGGATGTCTGGCTACCAGTCTGTCTGTTACTCATTTAACACCACCCAGGAGGCACGTGTGACTTAAGGATTGCCACGGACGCGAGTAACTTTGCCTCAACATTAAATGTTATTTAATTAAATGGTAATTAAATTAAATGTTTAATTAAATTAAATTTAATGTCAACAAACTCAACATTTGTTCTGTCCCCGTCCCCACACACACACAAACAGCCAGCCGGGGGTTAAAGAATTACTTGGCACACACCAGGTTCGTTATCAGGAACTTGGCAGCAATACGATAACCGTCTGCCAAGTGCTTTACTTCAAGAAGAGGGAGTTTTCCTCCACCAGATAAACACCGACAAATACACACAGTTTTCAAAAACAGTCCAGCTCAAACAGAAACCTTCAGCAGATTCAGGCGTTGTACAAAGTTTAGTTTAGTTTAGTTTAGTTTATTTTCAATTTATATACCGCCCTTCTCCCTGAGGACTCAGGGCGGTGCACAGCCAGAATTAAAAACATGAAATACAAATATTAAAAACAATTAAAATTTATATAAATTTGGCCCAAAATTTAAAAAACCACAAACCAGTTAAACATTTAAAAAATTTAAAAAATTTCTTCCGGCGGCGATCTCAGCGCGTTAGGGACGAAAGGGGTGAAGCTCCGCTCCTGAGTCCCTAACAATCCCGCATCTGGAGCCGAAACAGGCGCTATTGATCTCGTAGTGATCAATAGCTTAAAGGGGAACATCTTAGGACCTCGGAGGAGATCGCAACTTCTCCAAAGGTACAAGATAAAGCCCTTAATCCAGAGTGAGGAAAAACCAGCCTTACGGGGCTGGCCGGAGGCGCTGATAACTGTATAAGAGGGAAGCGAAGATTGAAAACTAAAAGAGGTCATCAACAGAAGACCATTATCTAGAAAAACCCAAAAAACTACCTGATAGAAAGAAGCAGCGCTGGTGGAAGAGAAACCCGAAAAAAGAAAGAGGATAAGCGGCGACGGAAGATAGATCGGAATGGAGCCATTTTGAAAGCAAAGTGACAGCACAAAATCTGAACAGCTGAGTGTACAGTGAGAGCGGAAGAGCGGAAGAGCGGAAGAAGGTAATTCCTATGAATACTGCGACGAGAATAGTGACTAATTTAAAAAGACTTGGATATTATTATTGGATCGTATAAGTGTGGACTGGATTGAGTGGAGAGAACTGGATAAAAAACAAAACAAGAACGGACCGTGCAGCATCGGAGTGAGCGGAGAGAGTGTGTGCAGTGTGGAGTGCCGGAGATCGGAGGAGAGGAGAGGAACTTGGACGGACCTTTACAAACTGATCGTATTGGATTTTACTGACGCGGAGTTGCCAGAGTGGATTGAACTAGATAATTCGAGAAAGAAATAGCTTGTGGGAGAGTGCGGAGAGAGTTGGGACAAACTCCGGTAAAATTGACTGGGGTGGACTTATACAAACTATCTTTTAGTGATACTTCTTGTGAAGATTAGGATACAAAACTGATACAAAGTGTGAGAGACTTTGCCTATTTGACTACCAGAGACTGAACTGTTTGGATTGAACAATTTAAATATTGACTAATAGCTGATGAACCAGACGATAAGGACTTAAAAAGAGGATATAAGATATTGAACATTACACCCTTGGGACCGGACGTGGATTCTAATAATAGGAACACAGAGGACTATAGATTAAATTGGATGGTGGAATAATCAAAGTGAACAGGGTGAGCCAGACCTTTGGAACTGTATTTGGTTGGAAGAAAGATAAGCTTACATAACACCAAGAAAGATAAAAGACTATAGTTAATGGACAATATATATATGCTTGGTTTGATTTAAGTTTATTATACTATATATTATACTATATATCATAAGATACTGGACCGGAAAATAACCTTTAATAACTTATTAGTTTTTCTCTTAAGCAGTTTGTCTAATTTGTCTATTCGAAGTTAATCAAACAATTATAGCATAGCATCTTTAATTATATTTAATCAATTTATCCATATACAGTAAATTAATTTAAATAATCAGATAGAACTATAATAATTAAACTGATATTGATTATATTTTAGAACTATTATAATAAAATATATTTTATTCTGTAAGTAATTGAAGAATAAGGTAATTAATGAATTGTTAGAAGCCTACATTCTCCCTGTTGTTTCCCCCTTTTCTTGCTTCCCCCCCTGCTTTCCCTTTTGCTCTTTTCCCAATATCGTATTATTAATTAGAAATATTCTGAAAAAACCTTGTAAAAATAATCCTGCATCCAGATTATAAACATTATATGAGAGAATTTTATGAAATTGTGGACAAAAATAATAAGCATAATAGATATGGCAACCTCAGGCATACCAACTACTGTTAAATCAACCAAGAAAATACCTCCAACTCAAACACTATTGGTGGCTTCCCTGGTTCAGCAGAAGACAGGGGAAACAACAGATAAAGAAAAGTCTACCATAGGTATCCAGAACATCCAAGCTGCCCTTGCAATGATCCAGGAGGGAATGAAAAGGATGGAAGATAAGATGACCCTCAACCATGATGAAACTAAAAGGAACCATGAACAAATGCGATTGGATGTAGGGGAAATCAAAGATGAGATTAGAAATATAGATGAGAAAATAGAGAAAATTCAACAAAATATAACCGAAAACGAACAGAGAATCCATAAAGTTGAGGAAAAGGCGGAAGCCACAGCTACCAGGTTGGAACAGATGGAGAACCAACAAGTGATAAGGAGTCGAGATACCGAAGATGCATTGACATTCCTTGAAATGGAAAAGGCATCTTTCTACCTAAGATTCCAAAATATAGAAGAACAGAGAGATGAAGACTTGGGCAAAATCATGGTCGGAATCTTGGCAGAGGCGACACAAAAAGATAAAGATGAAATAAGAAGTGGTATCGATGAAATTTACAGGGCCTTCACAAACTACGCAAGAAGAAACAAACTCCCTAAAGAAGTACACATCAGATTTATGAAAAAAACAATGAAAGAAGAAATATACCGAAAGATGAGAGAGGAGACAGTTATGTACAAAGGGACGGAAGTTCTAACGCTAAAACAAGTACCGAGAAGGGCCAGGGATAGGAGAAGAGAATATAATTTCTTAACCCGACAGTTAAATAAACTCAAGATAAAATTTAGATGGCTTATACCAGAAGGAGTACTCATTTCTTGGGAAGGAAGAAAATTTCGAATTGACACCATAGAAAAAGCCCAGGACTTCGCAGACCAACACTTAGGATATGAAGGAGAACAGGAGAGCAGAGGAGGCAGAGAAGATTCAAACCCCAGTGACCAAGAGGAGCAACCAACAAACAAGGAGGACAAGGAACGGAAGAGGGGAAAGTTGGGGAAGGAGGAAACGATGGGGATTACACAAAGAGTCACAAGAAACACAACAAAACTTAAAATAACAGACAAATAAACAACAGCAGGAATGGAAGAAGAACTAAAACTCATTTCTATAAATATAAATGGTCTAAACTCACCAAGCAAAAGACATCAGACATTCACTAAACTCCAAAAATTAGGAGCAGATATAATTACATTACAAGAGGTACACATAAAAAAACAACAGAAAAAATTACTTGAAAATAAAAAATTAGGAGTAATGTACACATCCTTAGGCGACTGTAAAAAAAGGGGAGTGGTAATATATGTTAGAGACCATATAAGAACAAAGCCAATATATGTGGACAAAGAGGGTCGAGTTTTAATAATAGAAGTAAAACTGGAAACAAAAATAATACTGTTAGTAGCCATTTACGCTCCAAATGGAAACCAAATAGATTTCTATAAAAAATTACACGATAAATTAAAAGAGCTGGATTATGAAAATATCTGCATCATTGGAGATTTTAATGCAATTGTCAACACACGAGAAGACTACAGGTGAAACTCGAAAAATTAGAATATCGTGCAAAAGTTCATTTATTTCAGTAATGCAACTTAAAAGGTCAAACTAATATATGAGATAGACTCATTACATGCAAAGCGAGATAGTTCAAGCTTTGATTTGTCATAATTTTGATGATTATGGCTTACAGCTCATGAAAACCCCAAATTCACAATCTCAGAAAATTAGAATATTACATGAAATCAATAAAACAAGGATTGTACATAGAACAGTATCGGACCTCTGAAAAGTATAAGCATGCATATTTACTCAGTACTTGGTTTGGGCCCCTTTTGCATCAATTACTGCCTCAATGCGGCGTGGCATGGATGCTATCAGCCTGTGGCACTGCTGAGGTGTTATGGAAGACCAGGATGCTTCAATAGCAGCCTTCAGCTCTTCTGCATTGTTCGGTCTCATGTCTCTCATCTTTCTCTTGGCAATGCCCCATAGATTCTCTATGGGGTTCAGGTCAGGTGAGTTTGCTGGCCAATCAAGCACAGTAATCCCATGGTCATTGAACCAGGTTTTGGTACTTTTGGCAGTGTGGGCAGGTGCCAAGTCCTGCCGGAAAATGAAGTCAGCATCCCCATAAAGTTCGTCTGCGGAAGGAAGCATGAAGTGCTCCAAAATCTCCTGGTAGACGGCTGCATTGACCCTGGACTTAATGAAGCAGAGTGGACCAACACCAGCAGATGACATGGCTGCCCAAATCAACACAGACTGTGGAAACTTCACACTGGACTTCAAGCATCTTGCAGTGTGTGCCTCTCCATTCTTCCTCCAGACTCTGGGTCCTTGGTTTCCAAATGAGATGCAAAAGTTGCTCTCATCAGAAAAGAGGACTTTGGACCACTGAGCAACAGACCAGTTCTTTTTTTCTTTAGCCCAGGTAAGACGCTTCTGACGTTGTTAGTTGTTCAGGAGCGGCTTGATGAAGAATATGACATTTGAAGCCCATGTCCAGGATCCGTCTCTGTGTGGTGGCTCTTGATACACTGACTCCAGCCTCTGTCCACTCCTTGTGAAAGTCCCCAACACTTTTGAATGGCTTTTTCCTGACAATCCTCTCCAGGCTGCGGTCATCCCTGCTGCTTGTGCACCTTTTTCTTCCACACTTTTCCCTTCCACATAACTTTCTATTAATGTGCTTTGATACAGCACTTTGGGAACATCCAATTTCTTTTGCAATTACCTTTTGAGGCTTTCCCTCCTTATGGAGGGTGTCAATGATGGTTTTCTGCACAACTGTCAGTTCAGCAGTCTCTCCCATGATTGTGATTCCTACTGAACCAGACTGAGAGACCATTTAAAGGCTCAGGAACCCTTTGCAGGTGTTATGGCTTAATTAGTTGATTAGAGTGGGACACTTTGAGCCTAGAATATTGAACCTTTTCACAATATTCTAATTTTCTGAGATTGTGAATTTGGGGTTTTCATGAGCTGTAAGCCATAATCATCAAAAGCATGACAAATCAAGGCTTGAACTATCTCGCTTTGCATGTAATGAGTCTATCTCATATATTAGTTTGACCTTTTAAGTTGCATTACTGAAATAAATGAACTTTTGCACGATATTCTAATTTTTCGAGTTTCACCTGTACTATAGTAACAGGAAGAATAAAATCAAAAGGAAGACACTGCCACAAACATTCAAGGATTTGGTACAAGAAATGAGTTTACATGACACTTGGCGAGAATTAAATACTAAAACCAAACAGTATACATACTTTTCTGGCCCACATCAATCGTGGTCAAGATTGGATACGGCTTGGATGACACCTCAACTAAGTAAAGAAACACACGACGTAGAAATTATGCCTAATATATGGGCCGACCACAATCCCATTAAAATAATTTGGAAAGGCTCCCGAAAACAAAAAAGATGGAAAATGGACACAAGTATTATAAAGGAAAAAGAGTATCTACAAATGATAGAAAAGGAGACCAAGATATTTTTTCAAATTAACACAAAGGATCAAACGTCGTTACAAAATTTATGGGACATGGCGAAAGCTTATATTAGGGGCTTAACCATTGCATACGTGGCAAAAAGAAAAAAAAGAGAAACAAAGAATCAGGAACGACTTATTGGAAGAAATCAGGATAGAGGAAACTAAATTACAACAGCACCCTAATAACAAGATAGCACAGCAAAATCTTAATTTGGCTAAACACAAATTGAATTTGACTACAAAAGTTGATTTGGCACAAAAAATAAAAATGGCAAAACAGACCAATTTTGAACATGCAAACAAAACTGGACGCTGGTTAGCTCATAAATTAAAAAAACAAACAGACAAAAGAATTATACACCAACTCCAGGACGAATCAGGAACTTTACTCCACACACACCTAGATAAGAAAAACATAGTCAAAACATTCTTTCAAAACCTCTATCGACAGGAAGATGTCCCGGAAGACCAAATTCGAAAATATCTTAGTAAAGTGAATATTACACAATTCGAAGAAGAGCATAGAGAGACCCTGAACCGCCCCATAACAATGATCGAATTGACCGAAGCTCGCAAAAAACAAAAGAACAATAAAACCCCAGGACCAGATGGAATTTTGTGGAAATTGGGATCGTAGAAACACCCAGGAGCATAGAAGAGTCCAAAGGCAGATGCATGAATAAATGTGATAAATGTATTTATTCATATAACAAAACATATTAACTATATACAAAGGCTGTCTTAATATCCATTAGGGTAGGGGGCACACAGCGTGTGTGACTACCCCTATCAAAGATCATGTCTCATGGAGAACAAACGTAAAAAGAGAGAGCTTGGTGGAAAGGTTAGAGGGGGTTTTATACTCAGTGTAAGCCCCTCCTCTCCACATAGGGGTGGGGGCACTTTGTGCCTCCACTAGTATCTGTATGATATATGTGCCAATGGCTTGCAAATACTTGACAGCTCCCCTCCTTGTGAGCCAATGGCATGCAAACATACAAAATGCAACGCACAACAGATTTTACCCTGTGAGACATAACTTTTTACACAGATCTTTGTGCCTATCTGCTGGTAGAGGTTTTGTGAAAATATCAGCTGTTTGATATTTGGTCTGACAATGTGATAAAGATATAAACCCCATCTCTACTAGTTGCCTAACATTTTGATAGCGGATATCAATATGTCTGGACCTTTTTCCCACCGCATAGGCTTTGGCAATGCCTATGGCCCCGGTGTTGTCTTCTATAATTTGGATGGGCAAAGTCGGTGGTGTCCAGATGCTAGAAATTAAGGCATCAAACCATATCAGATCGTTCCCTGCCTCTGATAAGCATGCATATTCGGCCTCAGCAGTGGAGCACGAAACAAATTTCTGTTGCCCCACATGCCAGTGGATGGGTGCCTCATTTAATAGTACCAAGAAGCCCGAAGTACTCCTACGTGTCTTGGTATCTCCGGCCCAGTCCGCATCCGCGAAGCATTTTAATTGGGCCTTGTCTTTATTCTCAGGTTCCAAGCGAAGCACGTAATCTGCTGTGGTCTTGAGATACCTTAATAGCTTTTTAATGGCCAACCAGTGGAACTGGGTAGGATGTTCCACTTGTCTAGATAGCAGGTTTATGGCCAGGGCAATATCTGGACGGCTCCAGTTACTTATATATAGTAATGAGCCGATCACTGACCTAAATAGAGTATTATTTTGGAACTCTGGGCTATCCTTGTGTGCCAATCCATAATAGTCGGTCTGCATTGGGATAGCCGTTGGCTTGCTATCTTCCATTTTACATTTCACCAAGAGTTCCTCTATCTTTTCCTTTTGGGAGAGAGCAAAACCTTTTGGTGTAGTGATGATTTGTACGCCTAGGTACTTGTCCACATATCCTAAAGACTTTAGAGTGAACTTTTTTTGTAGGGTCCTGGCAAATATAATACTTCCCCCCTTGTCAGGCCCTATATATAAAAGGTCATCGACATACACTAGGACTTTCTCCAGCCCCCCTTTGGTATCCCTTGTGAAGGTACATTTATCAGCTGGAGATGGATGGAAACCCAGTGATTTGAGAGTTTTAGTCAGGCATTTGTACCACAGTCTGCCTGATTGTTTGAGGCCGTACAAACTTTTCTTCAGAAGCCAGGTGTGGCCTTCCTGCCGTTGAAATCCGGGGGCACCTCTGACGTAAATTTCTTGTTTTAGATGTGCGTGTAAATAAGCAGTTTGCACATCAAATTGAAAAATGTGTTCCCCATGTGCTGCTGCGGTGACCAAAGCAGCCCTCACACTTTCCGCTCTCACGGTGGGGGAGTATGTTTCATCAAAGTCCTGCAAGTAGCGCTGTGCGTAGCCTTGTGCTACCAGCCGGGCCTTATAGAGGAGTTTGTTGTTGGGCATTGGCTTGACCTTGTAGACCCAACGGGTGCCAATTGCTTTCCTCTTTTTGGGGACTTCCATGGGGATGAAGACTTTCAATTTTTTGAGACTGTCCATTTCCCGCTCCATTGCCACCCTCCACCTGCGCTGTTCTTCCTCGGGAAGCTGGAGGACATCTGAGTACGTTTTGGGGGCCATGATAACACTGTTGACCGAGGCAACACAGCCAATGTCCAACCTTTTGGGTGGCACCCCTTTATTGGAGCGTTTTGACCGTCTGGGAAATTGCCACTCACCATCATCATTGTCATCCGGAGCATCGGTGTCAGAATTGGAGCTGCCAGAGGTATCTTTCCAATCAAAATGGGGCGGGCCTCTGTCCCAGGCGCTGCGAAGATATGGTCGTTTAGGTGAGGCAGGAGGTGTGAAGTCACCCAGGGATTCCTTGTCTGAATCGTCAGAGTCAGGTAGGGATTCATCACCATCTGGATCTTCGCTGGTCAGTTGCTTAGAGTTTGTTGGTTCATCCTCTTCAGGTGGTGCTGCTTGTTCAGTGTCGCTTCTAATAGGGGACTAACCGGGTTCATTGGAATGAATTTTTGACCAATTTGACCCCTCCTCAAAGGAAGCTGATCTAGAGACAATGACAAGGTTATTTTTGTCTACAAACCTAGAGGCCTTGCTGCCGGTTGCATAACCTATAAATCTGAGCCTCCTTGATGCCTTGCCCCCCTTTCTTCTGAGGTGCTTGGGAATATGGACCCAGGCATAGGAACCAAAAATTCTCAGGTGTGAGAGGCTAGGTTTCCTTCCATGGACCAGGAAGTATGGGGTTTGGTTAATGGCACTACTCCACGTCCTGTTGACTAGATAATTAGCCATTTTGACCGCTTCTGCCCAAAAAACTTGGCTCATGTCAGCATCTGCAAGTAGGCAGTTCATGACATTCTGCAGCACGCCATTTCTCCTTTCTGCAATGCCATTCTCGGATGGAGTTCGAGGGGATGATTTAAAATGGAGGATACCTCTCTCCTTCATCCACTTTTCAAAAATCTTGGATGTAAACTCAGTCCCCCTATCACTCTGCACCTGAGCGATGCACACCTGGTGTTGCGTTTGGATCTGGTTGTAAAGATATTTGAAGTTGGTAAAGACTTCAGTTTTGTCCTTTAAAATAAATACATGGCCATAACGAGAGTAATCATCTACTACTGTTAAAAAATAACGCCCCCTACCAAGGGAGGGTCTAAAAGGACCAACCAAATCCATGTGTACCAGCTGATAAGGGTACCTTGCACGACGGGAAGAGACCTTAGGTATAGCAGCAGTTTTAGATTTTGCTGCCTTACAGATGGCACATTCCAAATAGGTATTACAATTCTTTATCTTAAGCCCATCAGAAAAATCTTGCATTTTCTTAATAACCGGGAAGCTGGCATGGCCGAGCCTGCGGTGTAATATATGAGCACAATCCAAATGTAAAGGTTTACCCATGCATACTTTGTCAACCTTATGTATCTTACCATTACAAGCCTTGGTCTGTTCAGTAATGAGAGTAGGCACTGGATTAATGGTCACCTTAGAGTTCCTCAGGGTTGGGTGAGGAGTTGTGACCTTAATGGGCTCAGCCTTAATGGCTTTGGATGTCCTAGGAGCTGGTTTAAAAGCTTCATTGGTTTTAGGTCCAGGGTCCTTGAGTTTGGACAACCTGGGGGCTGGCACAGAAGCTTTCTGCTCTATCTGGGCGTTAGCTCCCTGAGCCCTCTTGTTAGGTTTCTTGTGCCTTTTGACCTGTGCTTTTGGGGAAAAATAAGGCAAATTGTTGATTTTTACAATATCGCCAACAACACCCCCATTTTTGAAAACATAACCTCCACCCTTCTCAAAAACCAGTTTTACATTTTTATCCTCAGTCAATTTTAAGATGCTTAAAAGGTTGTTCTTGATTGAGGGAACATACAGTGCCCCTGTGACATCTCCTATACCAGGCACATTGATCACGCCTTCCCCAGTTACCTCTGCCTTGTCCCCAGTGGCAACTTTTACTGAGGACTTGAGTGGGTGTAAAACCTTAAATCGTTGCTTCGTGTTGGCTATATGCGTTGATGCACCTGAATCAAGAAGCCACAGCCCCTCAGCATCCTTTACCTGGGAGGTGTGATTGTCACTAGTGACACTACAGTATTGGTATCCTTTATGACCACCTCCCCCTCTTCCACGGCCTCTTTTATTTTTATTGTGCTTAAGTCCAGCCGTGTTGGCCCTAGAGCGAGGGCACTCCCTTTTAAAGTGACCTTGTATGCCACAGTCAAAGCAGGTGGGAAGGGTATTAATCCTTTCACTTGTGTCCTGGCGCCTCCTCTGAGGCCTAGGCCTGTGATATGCGTCCTTCATTTCTTGTTGTTCCTCATCTCTGCGCCTTAAATCTTCCTCAATAAAGCGGCCAGAAAAGTATTCTATATTTCTTTGTTCCCTAGAAACCCCTTCTAGAGAAATAATAAAGGGACTCCAGGATTTGTCTAGGGAGTTCAACATCACACTAATTAAAGTGGATTCAGAAACAGGCTCCCCCCTCTGTATAAGCTCATCCCTCATGGCTTTAAGCGTTGCCAAATGTTCCCCCATTTTGACACCAGGTTTGAGTTTATAGTTGTGTAAAATTCTTGACAATCTGCTGGTTGCAGCCATATTGTCACTATGGAACAAATTATATAGGGCAGTCCAAACTTCCTGAGCTGTGAGGCCGTCTGAAAGACTGGCATACAGAGCTGTGTCTATAGAACTTAACAGGGTTGTGTAAGCTCTTTTATGCAAGAACTCAATTTCAGGGCTCCAAGGTAAAGGGGGTGGTCTTTTGATCATGTCCAGAGTATTTTCTCTTAAGAGAATTATCTGAATCTCTTTACACCATTTTTTAAAATTCTGACCACTTAAATGTAATTTTTCAAAATTATTTGGCAAAGTTACAAAATTATTGCCATTAAACTGCATGGGGAGTTGTTCAAATGGCTGAAAAGAGCCTGTTGTGAATGGCATTGGGATCCCTAAGCCTGGGATCGATTGCTTAGGTCTGGCTCCTTTTTGTAGTCCTTCTGTAGTTTGAAGCAACTGGGCACGTGCAGGAAATGGAGCATGCTCCAAAGCCTTTTCTTGTTGGAGCTCCGATCTCCCTCTCTGAGCTCTGAAGTCAGGTCTGGCTGGAGCCTCAGAATAGGCCCGGACATCAGCGATGTGGTGGGGAAGCCTTGGAGGAGTGGGAAGAAGGCCTGGAGATCTTTCTGGAGACTGGAGGCCCATCAGATGAGGTCCATGGGCTGGGTAGGCCTGGAAATGTCTCTGGATCTCCTCTTCTCCATCAGAGGAGCAGGATTGCAGCTCCGGATCATCCCAGCAGGGCTGGAAAGGTGTGGAGGCCTCAGCCTGGGCCTCCCTGGAGCATTCAGTGAATGGTGAGCGCCTCTGCAGTGGGGGGTGGGAGGCTGCAGGTCCATCTGGGTTCCTCCGGGGGTGGGAGGTTGGGTTTGGGGCCCTCCTTGAGTGGGCAGCTGGGTCTGGGACCTCGGGGGGGCCAGTGGGTGGTTGCTCCATAAGTTCCAGGGCAGCGACCAGGGCCTCTATGGCCTCTTTGATGTTTGCCATGGCAGGCGGGGCCTGGCAAGGGGCTTGTGGGTTTGGAGTGGTCCTCTGGGCCGCTGGAATGCTGAACTGGCTGGCTGGCGTTGTAGGCCTGGGCTGTGGAGCTGGGGAGGGCCTGGCTCGTGGTGCTGGCAAAGTGCCCAGGGGAGCAGCCATCTTGGAGGAAGTTGCCTCCGGAAGTGGCCTGGTGGCCATTTTGTTTGGCGGGAAACTGGGTGGGGGGGCAGTCTCTCTGGCGGCAGGCGCCATCTTGGAGAGATCAGGCAGGGGAGTCCTTACCGGGATGGCAGGCATCTCTGGTGCTGCCTCCTCAGGCCTCTTTCTGGCTGCTGCCCTTGTCTTCAGGAGGCAGGCGAGCGCTGCTCGGCACTCCTCTTCTGACATCTCAGCCACTTGCCTGTCCAGGCTTTCATCTGGTCCTTCTGCCCCCTCTTCGTCAGTGCTGAAGAAGCCTTCTCCAACATTGCCTGGCTCGGCCCCTGGGATCTCTTGCTGCATCTGGGTGGCCTCTGGCTGCCAGGGTGTAGCTGGATGGAAACCCCCTTCAATGTTTTCCATCGTTGATTCAGACTGGGGCTGCTGTGAAGTTCTCCTCTGTTGAAGGCCTCTGGTCACAACAGGGGAGCTTCTCTCACAGGTTATTTTGGAGGGCATCTCGCCTTTTCAACAGCTCCTGGAGTGGAGTTCTGCTACCATTCCCTCTGCTACCATTCTGTGGAAATTGGGATCGTAGAAACACCCAGGAGCATAGAAGAGTCCAAAGGCAGATGCATGAATAAATGTGATAAATGTATTTATTCATATAACAAAACATATTAACTATATACAAAGGCTGTCTTAATATCCATTAGGGTAGGGGGCACACAGCGTGTGTGACTACCCCTATCAAAGATCATGTCTCATGGAGAACAAACGTAAAAAGAGAGAGCTTGGTGGAAAGGTTAGAGGGGGTTTTATACTCAGTGTAAGCCCCTCCTCTCCACATAGGGGTGGGGGCACTTTCTGCCTCCACTAGTATCTGTATGATATATGTGCCAATGGCTTGCAAATACTTGACAAATTCCTACTGAATTTTATAAACTCTCCCAACAAGAAATAGATGAAATATTGCTACAAGTCTTCAACGCAGCGTTATTGACAGCTGAAATTCCAAAATCATGGACAGAAACCATTATTACGTTAATACACAAAGAAGACTTAGATCCGACCCAAGTTAGAAACTACAGACCCATTTCACTACTCAATGTGGATTACAAACTATTTATGTCAATATTAGCGCAGAGACTTAAAACAATAATTCATAAATACATACACACAGACCAAAACGGCTTTATACCCAGGAGGCAGATTAAAAATAATTTGAGAACGATTATAGATATTCTGGAATATTACGACAAGAAGATAGACAAGGAAATAGCTTTAATATCTCTCGACGCCCAGAAGGCCTTTGACAATTTAAATTGGTCCTTTCTCACAATACAACTCGAATCGATGAATTGCGGAGAGAAATTCCTTAAATTGATAAGAAAAATCTACTCCTGTCAAACAGCCAAAATTGCAATAAATGGTGACATGACACAGACTTTTGACATTCAGAAAGGAGTACGACAAGGCTGCCCCATGTCACCTCTATTATTTATAATCGCACTGGAAGTTTTATTAACGGAAATTAGGAAGGAGGAAGACATAGAAGGCCTTAAGATCTGGGGAGAGGAGTATAAACTACTTGCCTTTGCAGACGATGTGATTTTCATACTGGAAAACCCAATAAGATCTGGAACCAGGTTGATGACAATGATAGAGGAATACGGGGAAGTTGCGGGCCTCAAAATAAATAAGCAGAAGACGAAAGTATTGACGAAAAATATGACCCAAACACAGAAATCAAAATTAGAAGAAGAATTAGGACTTCAAATAGTAAAGAAAATAAAATACTTAGGTATTTGGTTGACAGCAAAAGTAACTACAATCAAAGAAGATAATTATACCAAATTGCTAAAACAAATCAAAAAAGACCTGGAAATTTGGAGTAGATTACAACTCTCATTGATGGGCAGAATTTCCTCAATAAAAATGAATATATTACCAAGAGTATTATATCTATACCAAGTGATACCAATACACCCCGGAAAAGATTTCTTTAAGAACCTCAACAAAACAACAATGAACTACATATGGCAGGGAAAGAAGGCCAGAATTAAAATCAAAGCTCTACAGGATTCACGAGACAAAGGAGGCCTAGCAATACCAGATTGGGAACTCTACTATAAGGCATCAGGACTGACCTGGATTAAAGAATGGATGAAACTGGACAACAAAAGAACTTTATATTTAGAAGGCTTTGACTTAATAAGAGGATGGCACGCTTTCCTATGGGACGGATCGGATAAACGACACATGTACTTCCAACGTCATATAATTCGAGCTTCATTATTCAAGATCTGGCAGGATATTAAGAGAACTCACTATACTAGAATACCTAAATGGTGGTCCCCGATGGAAGCATTGATATACCCGAATACCCTCGAAATAGGAAAGATGATGCGGTACCAAGATTTATTGAATCATGAAGGCGAACTCATCTCAAGACAGCAACTCCAAAACTCTGGCATAAATATCAACTGGTGGCCCTATACACAAATACACTCAAGATACACAGCAGACAAAAAGCAATATGGAATCTTGAATAATTTGAATGAATTGGACAAGATTTTACAAGGCCCAGAACAAAAGATGATAACCAAAATATATAACTATCTCCTTAGATATAAATTATTGGAAGAAACAGTAAAAGAAAATATGATAAGGTGGGCCAGGGACATAGGGCACAACATTCAACTGGCAAACTGGGAGAAATTGTGGAAACAGAACATCAAAATGACAAGAGCCATACCCTATAAAGAAAATCTCATAAAAATGGCACTTAGCACCAGCCAGATTAGCCAAAATATACCCGAATGCCTCCCCACACTGTTGGAAGTGCAAAACAAAAAAGGGGACATACTACCACGCCTGGTGGAAATGTATAAAGGCCCAACAATACTGGAAAGACATAAAGGGAACTATTGAAGAAATAATAAATCAACAAGTAGAAAACACTCCAGAATTCTTTTTATTTGGAATGATAACAACACAGCACAACAAAGAGACAAAATATCTCATCATACACATTCTGACAGCAACACGGTTACTGTTCACGCAAAATTGGAAATCAGACCAACTCCCAACCAAAGACAAATTAATCTCAAAGATAACAGAGTGTGCCGAAATGGATAGATTGACACTGGAACTCCAGGATAAGCAAGAAAGTGAATACTATCTTGTGTGGCACCAGTGGTATCAATGGCTGGAAAAGAAAATCAGTACAAATATAGATGAAAGAAAATAGGGTAGAAAATTTAAAATTGGAAATGAATAAAGAGGAGATGCAAGATTATTTCTAAATTAAAACACCTGAATTGACAATGTATCATTCATATATTAACTTACAAAGCAATATATATTCTGATGATGACCAAAACATATATGTAAAATATGGTGTGGGTAGGTAGGTGGTGGGAATCTGTTTGTCTTTGTAATGTCTTTGTATTTTTTGTATTGTCTTTATATCTTTGTTTAAAATCCAATAAAAAAAAAGAGAATATTTAAATCCAATGGCATGTGAATGTATTGTAAATATTGATTGAATTGACCTTGTTAACTATTCCATTTTTTCTCTGTAAAAATAATTGTTTCCATATTGAGTATTTGATTGAGTGTGTAAATTATACACAGATAAACCACATTTAAACACCATTCAAAAGACACAATAAAGAAATTAAGGAGAAAAAAATAAATAAAAAATTTCTTCCTAAGCCAGCCCAGCTTGCTGGAAAAAGTGGGTTTTAAGGGCACGGCAGAAGGCACTGAGGTCTTGGATTCTCCTTATCTCTGGGGGCAGCTGATTCCAGAGGGTAGGTGCCCCCACAGAGAAGGCTCTCCCCCTGGGGGTCACCAGCCTACATTGTTTGGCTGATGGCACCCTGAGGAGGCCCTCTCTGTGGGAGCGCACGGGTCGCTGGGAGGTCGTCGGTAGCAGCAGGCGGTCTCGAAGATAGCTAGGCCCTATGCCATGGAGCGCTTTAAAGGTGATAACCAACACCTTGAAGCGCACCCGGAAGACCACCGGGAGCCAGTGCAGCTCGCACAGGAGCGGTGTTACATGGGAGCGCCATGCTGCTCCCATCACTACCCGCGCTGCTGCGTTCTGGACCAGCTGGAGCCTCCGGGTGCCCCTCAAGGGGAGCCCCATGTAGAGAGCATTGCAGTAGTCAAGGCGAGAGGTGACGAGGGCGTGAGTGACTGTGCACAGGGAATCCCGATCAAGAAAGGGCCGCAACTGGCGAATCAGGCGAACCTGATAAAAGGTCCCCCTGGTTACAGCCGTCAGATGTTCCTCCAAGGACAGCTGCATATCCAGGAGGACTCCCAGATTGCAAGCCCTTTCTGTGGGGGCCAAGGACTCGCCCCCAATAGTCAGTGATGGAGTCAACTGACTATATCGGGATGCCGGGAGCCACAGCCACTCAGTCTTGGAAGGGTTGAGCTTGAGCCTGTTCCTCCCCATCCAGATCCGCACAGCCTCCAGGCACTGAGACATCACTTCAAGGGCATCGTTGGGGTGGCCTGGGGTGGAGATGTACAGCTGGGTGTCATCAGCGTACTGATGGTATCTCACCCCGAAGCCACGGATGATCTCGCCCAGCGGCTTCACATAAATGTTGAACAGAAGGGGCGAGAGGACCGATCCCTGCGGCACTCCACAGACGAGAGGCCTCGAGGTCGACCTCTGCCCCCCTGCCAACACAAACTGCGACCGGTCGGAGAGAAAGGAGGAGAACCACCGCAATACGGTGCCTCCCACCCCCAACTCTTCCAGCCAGTGCAGCATGATACCATGGTCGATGGTATCAAAAGCCGCTGAGAGGTCTAACAGGACCAGAACAGAGGAGCAACCCCTGTCCCGAGCCCTCCAGAGATCATCAACCAACGCGACCAATGCCGTTTCCGTGCTGTGCCCAGACCTGAAACCCGACTGGAACGGATCTAGATAAGATGTTTCCTCCAGGAATTGTGGAAACTGTCGCACGAACACACTCTCAACAACCTTTGCCATAAAGCAAAGGTTGGAGACAGGACGATAGTTGGCCAATATTGCCGGATCCAGGGACGGCTTCTTGAGGAGAGGCCTCACCACCGCCTCTTTCAAGGCAGCGGGGAAGTAACCCTCACTCAACGAAGCGTTGATAACACCCTGGAGCCAGCCTCGTGTAACCTCCCGGGAAGCCAGTACCAACACGGGTCCAGTAAACATGTGGCCGTACTAAGTCTCCCCAAAATCCTGTCCACATCATCCGGAGTCACAGCATCAAACTCCTCCCAGATAACATTCTCCTCGTCACCCTGCCCTGATCTACCCAGTCAGAGTCCAAATCCCCCCGGATCTGAGCGATTTTGTCATACAGGTATTGTCCGAAATCCTCCGCCCTGCCTTCCAGGGGATCCTCCCGCACTCCCGGATGGAGCAGGGAGCGGGTCACCCTAAACAGGGTGGCCGGACGATTCCCTGATGACGCAATAGAGGCGGAAAAGTAATTAAACTTTGCCGTCTTTATTGCCACTAGGTAGGCCTTAATATGCGACCTTACCAGTGTTCGATCAGATTCAGCGAGACTGGCCCTCCAACCGCTCTCCATGCGTCTTTTCCAGCGCTTCATTTCCCTCAGCTCCTCAGTAAACCAAGGAGCTGCGCGGGATCGGCACCAGGTCAGAGGCCGCAAAGGCACGACTCGGTCCAAGGCCCCACCAGCCGCCCGATTCCAGGCGGCTACCAGGTCCTCAGCCGAGTCATGTGCTAGATCCTCAGGAAATGGCCCAAGCTCCATCTGGAACCTATCAGGATCCATCAGGTGCCTGGGGCGGACCCATCTTATTGGCTCCGCCTCCCTGCGGTGGGGTGTAGCGGTTCGAAGGTCCAGGCGAAGGAGCGAGTGATCTGACCATGACAAGGGTTCCATGTCTATATCCCCTATAATAAGATCACTCAACCACTGGCCAGAGACAAAAATCAAGTCCAGAGTGTGTCCCCCCCTGTGGGTGGGGCCATGAACTAGTTGGGTCAGGTCCATGGCCGTCATGGAAGCCATGAACTCCCGAGCCGTCTCAGACGTTTCACCGATGGACGGCAAGTTGAAATCACCCATGACCATAAGCCTGGGTGTATCAACTGCCACCATGGCTATCACGTCGAGTAGCTCAGGTAGGGCTGTTGCCACGCGGCAGGGAGCCAGGTACGCAAGCAACAAGCCCATCTGAACCCCATGACCCCATCTCACAAAGAGGGATTCACATCCGGCAATCTGTGGCACAGTGGTCTCCCTCGGACTAAGACCTTCGTTAATAATAACCGCCACCCCCCCGCCCCTCCCCTGGGCCCTCGGCTGATGGAATGCTCTGAAGCCTGGTGGGCACATCTCAACCAGAGGGACCCCTCCCTCTGGGCCCAACCAGGTCTCCGTAATACCCGCCAGGTCCGCTCCCCCCTCCTGTATAAGATCGTGAATGAGGGGGGCCTTATTTACCATGGACCTGGCATTGCACAGCATCAGCCGAAGGCCCAGGTCCTGAGTATCTGAGCCACCTAGTATCTGAGGGGAGCCTTGGAGACCGGGGCGCGCAATAGCTCTCAAACAGCGAGTGCGCACCCCCGACACGTGATATGGTGTCCTGCTACCGCCATATCTGCCCCTCCCATCCACCATGCTGATGGTACACCCCTCATTGGTATAGCCCTCCATCCCCTCCCCAATCCCTTGTACTGCACCCTCCAAACCGCTGCCCCGTGCCAGGCTCGGCTCTGACCTTAGTGGATTTCCCCCCCGCCATCCCCTTTGGTCGTCCTCCCAGTTCCCCTTAAAAAATTGTTAAAAGACCCCCTCCCCGAACCCTTTAAAATCTTATTAAAACACTTTCCTAAAAAACCCCACAAGCCCTTCCTCGCGCCATGCCATCTCTCAGGATTCCAAAATCTGTCATCGAGATAGGCCCTCGATAGAATGGAGGGCCAAACCTGCGAGAGGGGGGAATCTCGCAGGGCAAGGAGTTCAGACACTGAGTACATTAAATCGTCAGGGGTGAGGATAGTTAGCTTTGTCTGTCACAGAGTCTAAATGGCCACCACACTCTCTTATATAGCCTGTGGGGTGTGGTCCAGTGACTCAGCTTAATCCCTGGCACGCCTCCTCATCTGCTGCAAACGTTTATCTCGCCTTCGTTGGCGTGGATCCAGGAACGACTTATCACCCACATCGCTGTCATCAGAGACACCTGGCTCCTGGTCAATCTCCTCTCCCTCGGCAGGCACCTGAGGCATAGCCAGAGAGGAGGGGCCTGGAGAGGGAGGCCTGGCCGGCTCCTCTCCTTCATGTTCGGAGCCTTCTTCCTCCGATAAGATGGGCTCAGGGATCGGAGCCACAACAACATTAAACTTTGAAATGTTATTTCTGTTTTCCTTTTAGGTTTTCTTACTGCTTTTTTATTGTTTTAATTGTTTTTAACCTGTAAAAATGAAGTGTTTTAATACTGTGTGTGACCAACCATACGCTAAATAAATAAATTGTAAACTGCTTAGAGTTGCTGTATTAGTGAGATGGGCAGCATAGAAATTTAATAAATAAAACAAATAAATAAAATATTATTGGATTACAGGTAGCCCTCACTTAATGACTGGTCTCTTAGCAACCATTCAAACCTATGATAGACTCCCACCAAAAGATACTTCCAACCCAGATTTCAATTTCCGATGGCCAGCTCCTGTCCCCCAGTCACATGATCATATTTTGGGCACTTGGTAACTGGCCCACATTTATGGCCATTTGCAGTGTCCTGTGGTCACATGAGCACAATTTATGACTTCTTTTTTCCAGAAACCAGCATTTACTTCCTTAACAACCATAGCATTTGCTTGACCACCTGTGCTGCCCCACTCACTTACACACACATGTATGTTTTAGAGAGTTTATTAATGCTCCCCAGCAGTTCCCTTCACCCAGCCTCAGAACTGTCCCAAGTAAATCCAGCCACAAGCAGGCCAAGATTAGTTCACAAGGCAATGGCCAATAGTCCATAAAACAAGAGAAAGTTGTCCAACAAGTAAGTCCACCAAACAAACTTAAAGCCACCAGGCAAAACTGAAAGTACATCCACGAGAACTTACTTGGCAAGAGAAGTTCAGAGTCTCTAAGGCACAAAGTCAAGCAGGAAGAATGAACAAACAAACACACAGCCATAAACCAAACACGTTGTTCCCAGCAACACCTCCTTCTGCCTGCTGTGATAGCTTTCCAGTGCAGCCCATCAAGACAGGCAGGGCCTTCTCCTGAGTAATCTGGCAGATCTCCTTTGCTCTTGTCTATTTTCTGCCCTGCGTGATCTCAGGTCCAACACAGAAGGCAGCTCCTCCTCCTCCTCCTTTTCACTGACCTGCAAACTGTCCCCAGCCGAAGTTCAGAGTCATTAATTAACCCAGTTCCTGATGTGCCAGGAATGATCTCATCCTCCCTTAAGCCGGCCTCTGAGGAAGAGTCAGTGGAGTCGTCCAAGGGAGACATCATACTACCACAAAAAATGTCATTAAATCAGGTTGGTCACATGATCACCCGCTTAACAACTGGCATGACTTATGACTGTAAATCTGGGCTGAATTATGGTTGTAAATTGATGACTACCTGTAGCTGGCTGGTAATGTTGTGAGCACTTCTATTGCCCTTGCTAGTTTTGTGCAAAACTACAAAAGTGTAACAGTTCAATGACAGGACCAAATCTTCTCTCGGGAAATATGGCAAGTGACCCAGTTCCCTTTTTTTATTCTTATCTGGTTTTTGAAAACTTATTATATCTGTGTCAAAACATAATGCTGTGTGGGAGCACAAGGACACTAAACAGCCTAGAGATTCCTGACAGGGTCCTGGTGGCAAACTCACTCTGTTCCTGCTCCAATGCCTTAATTGGCAGATGTTTTTCTGAATGGCTAATAATGTGTTTAAATGAGATGAGCAACTGGACTTTCTTGGGTGTTTTTCCTTGAAAACATTTCACTTCTCATCCAAGAAGCTTCTTCAGTTCTGAATTTTGTCACTTTGTCAAAGAATGCAATGAGATTTGTATGGCATGATCTGTTTTTGACAAACCCATGTTAGCCTTTGGTTAGACTTTGTTTGCCTCTAGGCGTCTATGGAGATTCTCAGTCATCCACGTCATAGTTGTCCCAAAGGTGCTTTTTCAAGAGGCAACTGGACTTTGTTTTTCTTTGAAGATGTTTCATTTCTAATCCAAGAAGCTTCTTCAGCTCTGCCTCTAGGTGTTCACAGATTCACTGCTTCATTAACTTTAACTTGGCAACTTTAAAATGTGTGGAATGCTGGCTGGGGAATTCTGGGATTTGAAGTCCATACATTTTAAAGTTGCTAAGTTTAAAAACCAATGATCTAGGAGCAACTTCTACAGCTCCTGCTTCTAATGACACCATTTTAGAGATTATAGAAAAAACTGAACAGTGCTTACCATTTTCATCCTGACCACTAGTCTCAGGTGTGCCTTGCTCCTGATTCTCCTCAGGTGCTTCAGGGTAAATAATTGCTGTATCTTCTTGTTGCAGAAATTCTTCAACATTCAGGTCACAATTATGTTCATTTTCTGTATCAGAATCACATTCATCTTTTACTAGAAATAAGGATTGATAATATTTTTAATTACTTTATTTGTATAGTATAGTATAGTTTATTGAATAGCCCGAAGGCCTTTTCAAACAAAACAGAAAAGAAAAAGGGAAAAAGATAAAACAGTTACAAAAATAGCAATCTAAAAATATATGATAGATGACATTAAAATTTTACAATATCAAATTTCAATAGCTAAGTTGCCAAGACTAGATAACCCAAATAGGATAGCTCCTCTCTAACTGAGCTCATCTTCCTTACAATCGATAAATTTTTTTTTGATATAACTGGCTCGTATTGCCGTCATTCTTTTAAGGTATCGAGTGATCGCTCTTACCAGGGGAGGAGAGTCAGCCCTCAACAGAAATGCTAATTTTTGGCTTATATTCCAGTGGGGAAATTTATTTATAATTGGGGACAGATATTGTTTTCTTACTTCTTGATAGAGACTACATTCGAATATTATATGCGCCGTGTCCTCCACAACGTTTACCCCACATATGCATATTCTTTTGTCATACGGGATTTTCCGATAACGGCCGAATCTAACATTGGTATCTAGAAGTTCGAATCTAAACTTAACAAATAACTGTCTCTCCACTGATGGCATTTCTAAATGTAAATACTTTTCCAGAGTGAAAGTTGTTTTAACTGCTGTCAGCAGTTTAAGGGAATGATTAGTTGAAAGGGTTGCCATGTCCATTTGCCCATGTATATCTTTAATCCATTGTTTAACTTGGTTCAGTGTGTCACACAACGGGAACCCTACGCCATATCGGTTCAATATTTCTGACAGCCGGGTTAGCCAGGAATACCTTTGAGGATTTGAAATCTGCTGTTCCTCTAGACATATTTTAGGGAGTCTGCTGGCATCCATCTGGGTCATTTTTAGCCAGTAGGCTACCGCCCTAGTGATTGTATAGGTGTACAGTGAGAAATGTCCCAATTCAGCTCTGACGGCTGCAGCTGAAGTGGAATTGTTTACCCCAAGCATCCTCCTTAACAAATTATTTTGAGTTCTCTCTAATATGGGGGCCTCTGTAAGACCCCAAATTTCAACACCATAGAGCATGATCGGAACAAGTTTAGCCTGAAAGACTTTACGAAGAGGTAAAATGGAGGTTGGTTGGATTCGTTTACTTAATTTGGATACAAGGCTTGCTCCTGCTCTGACCTTTTGAGAAAGGTATTGATGGTGCGGAGTCCAACCTCCTGCACTGGAAAAAACAATTCCAAGATAAGTATATTGGGTAACTTGCTCAATTTTTGTGTCATTAATCTGCCAATTGTGCTTTTTATTCTTATTGCCAAAGACTAAAACTTTTGATTTAGCTACATTTATAGTCAAGTGGTTTGCAGTACAGTAACGTGTGAGCTTGTCAAGAAGTCTCCTCATTCCTATTTGGGTTCTAGAAAACAACACTAAGTCATCGGCATACATTAATACGTTAATAAATCTAGAGCCTATTTGGGGGCTGTGCGTCAGAAGATCATCCAGCTGCGCTGGGATATCATTTATATAAAGGTTAAAAAGAGTAGGGCCCAGCAGGCAGCCCTGCCTCACTCCTCTAGTTGTCGGTATGCTGTTTGTTGAGGCCCCATTTGCTGCATATCTGACTCTAATTGCTGTATTAGTATAGAGAATCCTGATCAACAAAATAAGTCTGGGGTCCATCCCCATAACTTGTAGTTTCCTCCACAAGTGGTTCCTATCTATAGAATCAAAAGCAGCAGTAAGGTCAATAAAGGCGGTATACAGCTTTTTCCCCTGGGTCTTGTATTTATTAATTAAGTGGGAAAGGACAAAACAATTGTCAATGGTAGACCTACCTGATCTAAAACCTGCCTGCTCATTTGCCAGAATTTCCTTATCCAAGCACCAGTCCTCTATTTTATTTAGCAGATGTTTTGTATACATTTTTGAAATTATATTAAGAAGACTGATGGGTCAGTAGTTAGATGGGGCGGCTCTGTCACCTTTCTTGAAAATTGGAAAAACTATAGCTAACCTCCACCCTTCAGGGATTATCCCTACTTTATCGATATAAGTAAACAGTGCTACCAGCACTGGTACCCAAAAGTCAATGTTGGACCTAAAGAGTTCAGGAGGCAACAAGTCCTCTCCAGGGGCCTTCCAGGCCTTTAAGGATTGAATTATATGCTTAACTTCGGTAGGGGTAACTGGTGTCCATTCCGGACATTTCCTTAATTATTATTATTATTATTATTTATTCAATTTATATACCGCCCTTCTCCTAGTGGACTCAGGGCGGTGCACAGCCAAAACTAAAATACATAACAATACAAAATTTAAAATTAATTAAAAGAATTATATACTTTGGCCCGAATTAAAACAGTGCGAATTAAAACCCATTAACAAATTAAAACTAAACAATTAATAACCATTAAAAACTAAAAAAGGGGGCGGGGTTCACGCCTGCCCTGCTTGCTGGAAAAGAAGAGTTTTCAGGGCACGGCGAAAGACCCGGAGATCCGATATCCTTCTTATTTCCGGGGCAAATCGTTCCAGAGGGCGGGGCCTGCCACAGAGAAGGCCCTCCCCCTGGGGGTCACCAGCCGACATTGCCTGGCCGACGGCACCCTGAGGAGTCCCTCTCTGTGGGAGCGTACTGGTCGGTGGGAGGCTATCGGCAGCAGAAGGCGGTCCCGCAAATACCCAGGTCCTATGCCATGGAGCGCTTTAAAGGTGGTAACCAACACCTTGAAGCGCACCCGGAAGACCACTGGAAGCCAATGCAGCTCATGCAGGAGAGGTGTCACATGGGAGCGACCCCTCGCTCCCATAATCCCCCGCGCGGCCGCATTCTGCACCAGTTGGAGCCTCCGGGTACTCCTCAAGGGGAGCCCCATGTAGAGAGCGTTGCAGTAGTCCAGGCGGGAAGTGACGAGTGCCTGAGTGACTGTGCGTAAGGAATCCCGATCCAGAAAGGGACGCAACTGGCGAATCAGGCAGACCTGATAAAAAGCCCCCCTGGCCACGGCTGTCATATGCTCTTCTAAAGACAGCCGTGCATCCAGGAGGACGCCCAAGTTGCGAGCCCTATCTGTGGGGGCCAATAACTCGCCCCCAATAGCCAGCGATGGCACCAGCTGGCTATATCGGGAAGCCGGAAGCCACAGCCACTCGGTCTTGGAAGGGTTGAGTCGGAGCCTGTTACTCCCCATCCAGATCCGCACGGCCTCCAGGCACTGGGACATCACTTCAAGGGCATCGTTGGGATGGCCTGGGGTGGAGATGTACAACTGCGTATCATCAGCGTACTGATGGAACTCCACCCCAAAGCCACGGATGATCTCACCCAGCGGCTTCACATAAATGTTGAACAGAAGGGGCGAGAGGACCGACCCCTGAGGCACCCCACAAAAAAGGCGCCTCGGGGTCGACCTCTGCCCCCCTGCCAACACCGACTGCGACCGGTCAGAGAGATAGGAGGAGAACCACCGCAAAACAGTGCCCCCCACTCCCAACCCCTCCAACCGGCGCAGCAGGATACCATGGTCGATGGTATCAAAAGCCGCTGAGAGATCTAACAGGACCAGGACAGAGGAACAACCCCTATCCCGAGCCCTCCAGAGATCATCCACCAACGCGACCAATGCCGTTTCCGTGCTGTGCCCAGGCCTGAAGCCGGACTGGAGCGGATCCAGATAGACAGCTTCATCCAGGTACCCAGGAAGCTGTTGCGCCACCACACTCTCAACAACCTTCGCCAAGAAGGGAAGGTTGGAGACCGGACGATAGTTAGCCAAAACAGCCGGATCCAGAGCAGGCTTCTTGAGGAGGGGCCTCACCACCGCCTCTTTCAAGGCGGATGGCAAGACACCCTCGCTCAAAGAAGCATTGATAATACCCTGGAGCCAGCCTCGCGTAACCTCCCGGGAGGCCAGCACCAACCAGGAGGGACACGGGTCCAATAAACATGTGGTCGCGTTCAGCTGCCCCAGTATCCTGTCCATGTCCTCGGGAGCAACAGGGTCGAACTCCTCCCAAATGGCAGTCTCAAGACCGACACCCATCATCCCGTCTGTACCTACCCAGTCAGAGACCAAGCCTTCCCGAATCTGAGTGATTTTATCGTGCAGATACTGGACAAAATCCTTGGCACGACCCTGCAAGGGATCCTCCCACGCTCCCAGATGAAGGAGGGAACGGGTCACCCTAAACAGGGCGGCCGGGCGATTATCTGCCGATGCGATAAGAGCGGAAAAATAGTTACATTTTGCCGCTTTTATCGCCACTAGGTAAGTCTTAATATGAGATCTTACCAGTGTTTGGTCGGATTCGGAGCGACTAGATCTCCAACTGCTCTCTAGGCGTCTTTTCTGGCGCTTCATCCCCCTCAGCTCCTCGGAGAACCAAGGAGCCAGGTAGACTCAGCGACAGGTCAGAGGCCGCACAGGCACGACTCGGTCCAAAGCATCAGTGGCCGCCCTATCCCAGGCGGCCACCAGATCCTCAGCCGAGCCATGAGTCAGAGTCTCAGGAAATGGCCCAAGCTCCGTCTGGAACCTATCAGGATCCATCAGGCGCCTGGGGCGGAACCATCTAGTCTGTTCCGCCTCCCTGCGGCGGGGTGTGGCGGTTAGAAAGTCAAGCCTAAGAAGGGAATGATCCGACCATGACAAGGGCTTAATCACTATCTCCCCTATCTCGAGATCATTCTTCCACTGCCCAGAGACAAAAATCAGATCCAGAGTGTGTCCTCCTGTGTGCGTGGGTCCACAAATTAATTGGGTCAGGTCCATGGCCGTCATGGAAGCCATGAACTCCCGAGCCGCCTCAGACGCTTCGCCGACAGACGGCAGATTAAAGTCCCCCATGACCATAAACCTGGGGGTCTCCACCGCCACCTCGGCAATCACGTTGAGGAGCTCGGGCAGGGCCGCCAACATGTGGCAGGGAGCCAGGTACGTAATCAGCAAGCCCATCTGCCTCCCTTGTCCCCACTTCACAAGGAGGGACTCACATCCGGCTATCTGAGGTACAGTGGCCTCCCTTGGGGCGAGACCTTCCTTTACTAGAACCGCCACCCCCCCACCCCTCCCCTGGGACCTCGGCTGATGGAATGCATAGAAACCTGGAGGGCACATCTCAACGAGGGGGACCCCCCCTTCCTGGCCCAACCAGGTCTCCATAATCCCTACCAGGTCCGCACCCCCCTCCTGAACCAGATCACAAATGAGGGGGGCTTTATTTACCACAGACCTGGCATTGCACAACATCAACTGAAGGCCCAGGGCCTGAGAATCTGAACAACCCGGGATGCGAGACGAGCATTGAGGGCCGGAGCACGCAAACGCTCGCAGATAGCGAGTGCGTCCTCCCCTAACATGATATGGCCCCCTGCTCCCGCCATATCTGCCCCTCCCACCCACGATGTTGATGGCAACGCCCTCCCCAATATAGGAACTAGCTCCCCCCGCTCCCCCCAACCCCTGTGGGTTACCCCCCAGACCCACCCTAATCGCCCGCCCGGGTCCCCTTAAAATTTTCGCTAAAAATTTTGTTAGAAAACCTCTCAATCTATATCCCTTGAAACCCTTAAAACCCTTAAAATCCTTGTGCCACCTCTCGGGGTTCCAAGACCCGTCCTTAAGGTAAGTTTTTTCAAGGCCCACTGGCCACACCCAAGAATGGGGGGAATTTCTCAAGGCGACCAAGTCCGCGGTTGTATAAGTTCGTATAGTCATACTCAGACATAGAGATGGGCATGTCCATGGTGGCAGGGGCTATCAAGATCTCAGGCCAGTAGTTCAAGATCTACAATCCAAAAATCCATCCTAGCAATAGGCAATAAAGTCTGCATTTCCAAACGCCCTCTCACAGCAATAGGAAAAAAGACAATGGTAATCCTCACTGCCCTCTCACCGCAGCGAGGTTCCTAGGCCAGATGGACAATCATCCGGGTGGGATCCACAGGTCGTTGATGCTCTCCCACCGCAACACAACTTGGTCACACAATAGGTCCACAGCCGCCCTCTCACGGCGGCGGGCAACCACACCCAGAGAACGGACCATTTTAGGGCTGGAAAGAAGGGGGGGAGCAGGGCTCTAGATGCCATCCCCCATCCAAGTGGTTGCAGCAGAAGCAGTCCGGGGGTCAGGGCAGTAGGATGGAGCGTCCAGGCAAGGCCTTCAACCGCCTGCGCCCCCATGCTCGGCCCAACTTGCTTGGGCGGTGCAGACAGGCCTCCAAGACACCTTCCCTCCACAGGGGAGCCTGCGATTCCAGATTCATGCCTCCAGCAGCCCCAAAAACGCTGCGGTTCCATGGCGAGGGGGGGAAGGGGGGGAAGAAGAACCCCTCCAGCTGCAGGCAGATGGAGCCTGATCTCGATGCGCAGCCTTCCTCGTCTCCCATGGCTCGGCCTTGCTGGAGGATATCCAATTGCAAGACATTTGTTGTATTGTTACCATCAAATAAAGCAAGATAGTGCTTCTCCCATTTTACTGCTGATATATCAGTGTCCATAAATGGGGAACATTGTTTTAATATACCGGCTATCTTATGCCAAAAGATCGTAGGGAATTGGGATTTCGCTGCCATTTCTACCTCTTTCCACATCCTGGTGTTATAGCTACTTTTCTTGTTTTTCAGTAGGGATTTGTATGCTCTCCTGAGTTGAAGCATATTTGAATAATCATCATCCTGTCTGGATCGGTTAACTTTCTTAACTGCGGCTCTTAGATTTGACCTCAAGTTATGGCAATCATCATCAAACCACTTTCTAGAGATCCCATCTACTTTTCTATCATTCTGGATCATTAAGTTTCTAAGAGTAGAAGTTAGCTCTGTATAAGCTGGCATTGGGGTGTTGTCTCTGGGCTTAGATTGGGAGATTTCCCTTGCTAGGTGTCTGGCTTCGTCTGAGCCCAAATAAGTGGTGACAGATTTGACATCAAGTCTGTGCCAATATAACCTTTTATAGTTATAAACCCGGGCGTTTGCTAAGGTGTCAATTTCCTCTCTTGAATGAGGCCTAACTTCTGAAGAGAGTGAAACCAGAGCCGTGATGGGAAAGTGGTCACTTTCCTCTCTAAATATAGCTCTTACTTCTGAAAAATGGTGTACTAAACTAGAGGAAGTGCAGATATAATCGATAGAGGTTGAGGTTTTGTTGGACGAGAAAGTATAGGGATATATATACCCATCACTCGAGCCACTAAGTACTTGCATATCATTCATAAACAGCAGGGAAATTAACCTCTGGGCATATTTATTGGTCCTCTTGTCCATTGAGGACCAAGTGAACTCAATATAAAAGTAACCAGTTGGTACCAGGCCTCGGTTAGCATAGCTCTTCATTGAGGGACCTAGTCTTGCATTAGTATCTCCAGCTAATATAATTTTTGCTTGGGGAAAGCGTCCCTTTAAGGTAGCTAATACTGAATCTAATTCATCCCACAAATCCCTTCCTAGAAGGTGGAATGAAAATGGAGCGATATATACATTAATTAAGATTAAGTCCATCCCCCTGAACGTACATCTAATAGGCAGAATATATTGGAATTGAGGATCTAAAGAAATTTCTTCACCCTTCCATCCCGTATCCCTTTTGACCAACATGGTTAAGCCCCCAATTGCCCTCCCTCTTAAATTGACTTTGCCTGCTGGTTTATGCCATGAGGCAAAACCCGGTAAGCTGATCTGTGGATCATTAGTAGTCAGCCAGGTTTCTTGAAGGAGGATGAGATGATGTGTTGAAATCAATTTTATAAAATCCATCCAGTTTGCAATGCCTTTCCAGCCCGCTATATTCCAGGACAGGAGGGAAAGGCTAGGGATATAAGATACCCTAGTTGTTGGCCATTTGTTGTCTAGTCAGTCACCCTGAGGCACTACTTCTTGTGTCTCTTCCTCCACCCTTCTGGTGGAGGGGTCCGGAATTACTACCACCGCCTTCTCTGGAGTGCCAAAGGAGTCAAAAGTGGCCTCTGTTTGTTGCGGAAGTGCCTCCTCCATTCTTAAGGAAGATGAGACAGGTGAGGGCAGTTGCACTGTTGGGGGAGGGTGAACTTCTGCCGCTACGTTCATGGTCTTTGTTTCTTTGAAAAGACTTTTGCCTTCCCTTCTATCCCGCTGGACAGACTTAATGACTTTAGGCCTTGTCTGCACATGCTTTCCCCGTTCTTCCGACTTGGATAGCCTTCTCGTTGAACTACAGGCTTCTGCTAGCGAAGATCTTAATAAATCAAATTCAATTAACATTGACCTTTGCTCCTTTGGAGACAAGGAGACAAATTCGCTGATTATAACATCCTCTGGTTTGTCGGTGCTTGCCTTCATATGTGGGACCTCCCTGATCTGGCCTGCCTCCATAGTTTCTCCGGATTCTGGAGGAAAGACCCTGGAGGTAGCAGAGTGGTTCCTAGGTACCATTTTTGATGTTTGGTTAAGTCCTTGTAAAAGCGGTTTAATAGGCCCACTCGAGAAGACTCTTGTAGGAATGACTTCAAATCTGAGCAGGGATCCTTTTCTTTTCATTACAGCGTTCGGTATAGTATTGCTGTCAAAATGCAGTATTAGTCGAACACAATTGCTATGCTGGGGAAGTTTTTCATATCTGAGTAGATCTATTAATAAAGGATCAGATTTCAATAGCTGTGCAAGTGAGAGGGTTATCCTTTCCTTTGAAGTCCATCGTCCTCTATTGCATGGGATTTTCCTTATCCTTAAAGCGATTTGTTTCTTTAACAACCTTCTTCCTTGATGAGGGTTAGCATCAGTACTTGCAATGCTTTGTTGTTTGGGTTGAGGTCTTACACCCTCCCACTCTCTCCGCGCGTCAGGACGGTGTGCAATCTCACCCTCCTTAGCTGCGGAGTGAGGGCCATTTAAGAATTGGAAGATCCTCTCGATGTCTCTTTTGATCAATGTCAGTAAGTCATATATTGAATCTACTGTGTGCGCAGTTAACATACTCTGAGTACAGACCATCTCTCTGAGGTCTGAATATGTCGGAACTTCTTTTAAGCAGCTAGAAGTAGGAGAGGGGATAGAGCTTGAAAAATCACCCATTCTAGCTGTTAGATCAGGCGCAGGAAAGGAAGACTGGACCAGCTCGATACATTTAGCAACTTTTATTAAGTACAAAGTAACAAGTCAAGACTGCTGGCACGCTGCCGGAGCTCTCCTTATATTCGCTCCCGGCAGACGCACCGCCCCTTGACAGGGATTCAAATTTCCCGCCCGATGGCTGGCAGCCAATCAGGGCGGATGTCCTTATAAGGACATAACACTCCTCCCCCCTTAGTCCGAACTGTCAATCTCGTTCACAAAAGTCATGTAATCGCGCAGGTACGCCGGACGCCTCGGCACCCTAGCTGACCTGCGCAGTCTCACTTCGCCTCCGTCTCCGACCTGGAAGGACGGGGCTCTTTCGTCTCCTGGTTCCCTCCCCAGAACCGGGCTCGGTTCGGCTGTCGAGTGAGCGGGGCCACCCCCAGCGCCTCCGGCCGGACCGCAGACCTTGGATGGCTGGTCCTGGTGGTCTTCCTCCTGGCCTGTGGATCTCTCGCCTCGTCTTGGTTGCTCGGTTCCGACCCGGGAAGAGCGTCTGAGTCTTGGTAAGCCCATTTCTTGCTCCTCCCTGGTCTCTCGGGCGCTGTGGCTCGGTCTCGGTCCGGCTTGCTGTCGCTCGGTTGGTGGTTCCGCTCGGTTCGGGTGGTGCTGGCTTGCGTTGTTGTCGTTGTGCCGTCTGACCTCGCAGGGGTGGCGTTGGTCCCCTCGGTTGGGCTGGCGTTGGTCTACCTCGTCTGGTCGGCGGTGGTCGACCTGGTCGGGGTGTTGTTGCGGCGCTACCTCTGCGGGGCGGCGGAGGTCTCCCCTGCCGGGGTGGTGCAGGTCTCCCTGGCCGGGTTGTTGTCGGCTTCCCCTTCCCCCTAGTCCCTGGTCTACCGTTGGTTGGTGCCTGGGGCCATCCGGGTCGGGGTGTCGTTTCTTGGCTGTCTTCTGTGATGGGCGGGGGTCCCCCACGTCGGTGAGTCGTGTGCCACCCTCGCCCGTGGGTCGTGGGGTGCCCGTCTTGGCTGGGTCCCGGTCTACTCGCCTGGAACTGCAGTCTCCCTGGCTGGGCTGGCATAGGCTGCTGTAACTGGTGGGGTGCGCTGCTCCTCCTCTGGGCAGGTCCCGGTCTACCTGCGGGCTGGGTTGGTGGTCCCTGGCCTTGCCGTGCCCGGTGCCCACCTGGCTGGGTTGGTGTTGCCATCCCCCGTGCGGTTGGGCTGGGCTGCCGACGTGACAGCATCTGGTAGCATCTGGTAGTGGGCTGGGCCGACCTTGTCGGGGTGGTGCTGCTCTGCCTCGCAGGGGTGTGGTAGGCCTACCTTGTCAGGGTGTTGTAGGCCTACCTGGTCTGGGTGTGGTAGGTCTACCTCGCCGGGGTGTTGGAGGCCTACCTCGTCGGGGTGTTGTAGGCCTCCCTCGTCAGGCTGGTTTTCATGTGCTCCCCCCCACCTTTTTCGGAGTTGGTCGATGTGGCGTCTCGTGAACTGTCCATCTTCCAACTCGACGATGTAGGATTTGGGGCCGGTTGTGCTGGCAATTTTCCCCTTCAGCCATTTAGGAGAGCCGCTGAAATTCAGCGCGAAAATTGAATCTCCGTTGCTGAAGGCGCGAAGCGGGTGGCTGGCGGTTGCGGTCACTTCCGGGCTGTATTGGGGGTGCAGCCGGTCCAAGGGTGACCTCAACCTTCTGCCCATCAACAGTTCGGCCGGGCTCTTGTGGGTGGTGGCGTGTGGCGTGATGTGCTGGGTGAGGAGGAAGTTGTCTATGCGCTCTTGCCAGTCCCCCGGGCCCATCTTGGTGAGGGCCTCTTTGGTCAGTCGGACCATGCGTTCGGCTTGTCCGTTTCCGGCCGGCCTGTAAGGGGCGGACAGGGCGTGGCGGATGCCCAGTCCTGCCAGGAAGGACTCCATGGCCAGGGATGTGAGCTGGGGGCCGTTGTCTGAGACCAGCACATCCGGTAGACCATGTGTGGCAAAAAGGCAGCGCAGGGCTCGGATCGTTGCGTCTGTTGTGGTAGATGCCATGGGCACCACCTCGAGCCATTTGGAAAAGGCATCTACCACGATGAGGAGGTGTCGCCCTTGCATCGGACCCGCGAAGTCAATGTGGATCCTCGACCAGGGGTTGCTGGGGGTCTCCCACTTCGCGACTTCGGATTGCGGCGGCGCTGGGCGAACTTCTTGGCACGGGTCACATCTGGAGACCCATTGTTCAATGTCTCTGTCCATGGAGGGCCACCAGACATAACTCCGTGCCAGGGCCTTCATGCGGACGATGCCCGGATGCCCCTTGTGCAGGGTCTCTAACGTCCGCCGTTGCAGAGTGCTTGGAATCAGCACCCTGTCTCCCCATAGCAGACAGCCTTTTATGGTGGACAGCTCCTCCTGTTTCCTGGCGAACGGGCTGAACCTTTCCTCTGGCTTTTCCGCTGGCCACCCTCTGAGGATCCAGGACTTCACTTGGCGGAGCGTGGGGTCCTTTTGGGTGTGGACGGCCACATCTGCGGATGACACCGGGCAGCTGGCGTCGTCATCAATGTGAAGTAGGTGGAGCGTGGGGGCTGGGTCTTCGACCGGCTTCTTCGACGGGCATCTGCTGAGAGCGTCAGCGTTCCCTATGGCTGTGCCTGGCTGGTGCACGAGCCTATAGGAGTAGCCAGCTAGGAAGATGGCCCATCTCGTCATTCTTGGGGACATGAAGGTCGGGGTTGGTTGGTCGCCTGCGAGGAGTCCCAGGAGAGGCTTGTGGTCTGTGACTATGGTGAAGCGTCTTCCGTAGAGGTATTCGTGGAAGCGCTTCACTCCAGCCACGATGGCCAGGGCTTCTTTGTCCAGCTGGCTATAGTTCCGTTCTGCGCCGGACATAGTCTTTGCGAAGTACGCGATTGGGGCTTCCGAGCCATTGGGCAGTTCGTGGCTGAGAACTGCCCCCACCCCATAAGGCGACGCGTCGCAGGTCAGTCTGATGGGGAGCGTCTCGCTGTATTGGATGAGGACGCTTTTGGACGTCAATAGTCCTTTGATGGCCCGGAATGCCGCTTCCTCTTCCTGGCCCCACTTCCAGGAAGCCGATTTCCCCAGCAGGCGGTGGAGTGGCTCAGCAACTGTGGCTTTCTGTTTTAAGAAAATGGCGTAGAAGTTGAGCAACCCAAGGAAAGCCTGAAGCTCCGTTTTGTTTTTTGGGCTTGGAGCTTCATGGATTGCTTCCACTTTTGATTTGGTGGGGTGTATGCCTGTGCTATCAATGAGGAAGCCCAGGAACTCGACTTCCTGTACTCCTATGATGCACTTGTCCCGCCTGACCCTCAAACCCTTGGCCTTGAACCGCTGCAGGACAAGCCTGAGCCTTTCAAGGAGTTGGGCTCTTGAGTCACCGGAGATGAGCACATCATCGAAGTAAGGCACCACCCCTGGAACGCCTTGGAGAAGGCGTTCCATCATGGATTGGAAGATACCAGGGGCAGCGCTGACTCCAAATTGGAGGCGGTTACATTTAAATGCCCCTCTGTGCGTGACAATTGTTTGAGCCTCCGCCGTTTTGTCATCCACTGGCAGTTGCTGGTAAGCCTGGGCCAGGTCCAGTTTCGCGAAAATTGATCCAGATCCCAGGGAATGCAGCAGATGTTGCACCACTGGGACTGGGTATGCGCTCTGTGCCAACGCCTTGTTGATGGTACAACGGTAGTCAGCACAGATGCGCACAGACCCATCATGCTTCAGTGGGGTCACAATGGGGGTCTCCCATGAGGCATGATCGATCGGTTCCAGGACGCCCTGGGCGATCAGCTTATCCAGCTGTTCATCTACTTTAGGCCGCAGGGCAAATGGAACTCGGCGGGGCTTGAGCCTGATTGGGGTGATTCCCTTGTCCAGATTAAAAGAGATTGGCCTCCCCACAAATTTCCCCAGCTTACCATCGAAGACTTCTTTGAACTCTTCGATGATGGAGTCGAGTTCGTCCCTGTGGATCTCGTGGATGCCCTGAAGTGAAAGTCCTAGCGGCTTGAACCACTCCACACCCAACAGGTTCGGTCGGCTGTGCTGCACGATGGTGATGGGTAGCTTTCCGTCGAAGTCGTTGTACTTCACGTGGATGGTGGCTCTGCCTAGGATTTCAATGGGGTTTCCGTTGAAGTCCACAAGTTTGTCTTTCGGGGCTTTCAGCTGGGTCCTTTTGTATGCCGGTTTCAGCTGTTGTAGGTGCTGCCAGTCCATGATGGAGAAGGCGGATCCGGAGTCTACCTCCATCTTGCACGGAGACCCCTCTGCTAGCAGCGTCACGTGGAACTTGGTGGTCCCCTCGTCGCTTGTGTGAGCAATGGTGGTGGTCTGGTGCACCGTTCTGTTTCGGGGATATTCCTCCTCCCCGCGCCGGGACTGGTTTGAGGACCGTTTGGATGTCCTCTGGTTATCTTTGCGATTTTCCCGGAATCGTGGTCTGGGCGGTTCCGGGGCTGGGTCTGTGGCTCTGCAGGCCTCGGCAATGTGGCCCCTCTTCAGGCATCGGCGGCAGGTCGCGTCCCTCCATCTGCAGTTTGCCCTGGGGTGGTCGCCTCTGCAGCTGCCGCATCGCTCTTCCCGGTCGCCATGCTGTGGGTTTTCCCGCCTGGGGGGGCGGGACACCTTGTGGACGGCCATTTCCTCATCAGACTCGGATTGAGTGGTTGCCTCGTCTGATGAGGTCAGGCCCGACTTGTGGATCTTATGGATCCCTCTTGCTTTTACCATTGCGGCGGCTGCTTGCTCAGACGTTTCAGCCGCTGTTGCCTCGTCGAGGACGTCTTTAAGCGGGATCCTCTTCCGGCTGAGGAATTTCTTTTGCAGCCCCACATCTCGCATTCCAAAAACAATGCGGTCCCGGATGGCATTGTCCACATTGTCGAACTCACAGTTGGCAGCGATTTGGCGAAGCGCTGCCATGAATTCCTTGATGGATTCACCTTCCCGCTGGTTTCTTTGCTGGAAGGTGAACCTGTTTGCGATGGGGGTGCCTGTAGGTGCATAGTGCTCCTGTAGTACTTCCTGCAGGTCGTTCCAGGACATCTCCTCGATGTCCCTGGGTGCCACGAGGTCAATCGCCATCTCCAGGACGTCCGATCCACAATGAGCCAGGAAAAGGGCTCTTTTCCTCTCATCGTCGAGGTTCTGGTATCCATTGCCTCGCAGGAACTGCCGGAATCGGACCATGTATGACCTCCACTTCTCCCGGGATGGGTCGAACGGGTTCAGCGCGGTCATCGGGGCTTGCGGGGTAGCCATTCTGGAAGTCGCTGTGGTGTGGTGATTCTGTTCGGTGGGCGATTGTGCCACGAGTCTTGTTCAGGTTCTCTCCTCTAGTCCTTCGTCGCCAGTGTTAGATCAGGCGCAGGAAAGGAAGACTGGACCAGCTCGATACATTTAGCAACTTTTATTAAGTACAAAGTAACGAGTCAAGACTGCTGGCGCGCTGCCGGAGCTCTCCTTATATTCGCTCCCGGCAGACGCACCGCCCCTTGACAGGGATTCAAATTTCCCGCCCGATGGCTGGCAGCCAATCAGGGCGGATGTCCTTATAAGGACATAACACTAGCAGGCGAGTTTGAATCTGAAATCCGGGAAGAAAACTCCCCTTCTGTATCTCCCTCTCCCAATGATACAGTCGACAGAGACAAAGTTCGAAGTTCAGATTGGGGTTCTGGATTACACCTCTCCATAAAGTCATCCAATTTAAACTGTTTAAGAGGCTTGGAGTAATTAAGTTCTGTCATAGATTTTGGGGAGAGAGAGCAAGCTCTCTGCCTCTTACTTTTCTTTCCCATTCTGGTAGATAGTTGATCCAGTATCTCCCAGCGAAATTAAATATCGCAATAATTTATCCTCCCTCGGCAATCGTAGTTAAGGTAGGCCTTAATGATGGTCTCAGCCGAGGCACCACAGAGGTAAAAACCAATCTCCTTTCCAAACAACGGCTTGTCTTTTACTCCTACTTCTTTGCTATCATCTATTTTCAGAAATGTTTAAATTGTTTAAATTATTTCACAGGGAAATATGTGGGGGAAGGAGACTAAAAAGCTGATAAGGTTTCATTAAAGGCAAGCCTACCGGGAGCGTCTGCAGCCAGTTCCTTACTGTACTCGTTCCAAAAACAAACAGCTCAAAATCCCCTCCGAAGTTAGGGGCCTCCAGTGAGGTTTGTCAACAAGTCCGGTAATCCAAATTTCAGGCCTTGCAAGGTGGAGTCACAGGAGTAGCCTAGGCCAGGAATGCAGGTTGCAGTGTTGTTAAAATATGTCTAAAACAAACAGTAGCCACACTATATGTGCTTTGTAAGAGTCCGGTATAGATTAAAAATAGATTAAAAGTGAGTTAAAAATATAAAAATACTTTAAAACGTTAAAAAGAAAAACCTAATTTGCTTTTGGGAGAGCTCCTTACAGCCGTTCTCCGCCAGACTTGTTTCCTCCTCCCGCAATGATCAATCACTTTATTTGTATTATGCCTTTAAGCTGAGTATGCAAGATGACTACCGTAATAACAAGGTAAAGAAACAACAAAATAGTATTTAACATTAAGCAGGACTGGCTGTGGGTTGTGTGTAAAAAAAGTAAAGATGGTAGCCTTAATCATGCAATCAAAGTTAAAATGGGGAGGGGCTTCCCTTGCATGGTTGTGGCTGACATCTTGACTTATTTACCTCCTCTGTGGACACCCTTGATATTAACTATTAAAAGTGGTAGCCTTTACCAACCTCAGACAAGTTTGAAATGTGTAGACAATGAGATTAAATACAGAGATGGATTCCAGTAATCAATGTTAGAATTACAGTATTTTACCAAGGTTTTTTTTTTTTAATGTACTGTGAGAGGAGGAATATATCCATTGGAAAGTTGCAGGTAATAAGGTCTAGGAGTGGGCTTGCAGGCCTCACTGAACCAAAGTTTTAAACTAACATAATTGCAAAATGTACCAGACATATTTCTAATATGCTGACTTGTGTGCTGCATTTTCTGCGAAGTACGTGGTTTTGGGATATATTTGGAATCAGAACGTTGAAACTGTGAGAAATAGGGAACTGAAAGTAGCCGATGGATAGAGGTTTGAGATGTACACAGGTGTTTGCAGAGAGTGACGGTCAGTAAGAACGTAAGAAAGAACAGGGAAGTGAAACTATGGAATGCGTATGTCAGTACAAAAGAAGGTATAAGAAATGTGGCTTGAGATGAGAATGGTGTCCTTTGCCCAATAGCAGTCCTTGTAGGACTTGCAGTCCTTGTAGGACAAGCAAGCAGTCCTTGTAGGACTTGTCATTGGATCCCATTGCAATGGTTTAATAATGTAAGGTTTGTTGTGGAATTGCATTGCTATGTTGGCTATTCATGTTCCAAATTGCTCATGAAAATAAACCTCTGATCGTAAAGTAAGATTTATTGCTTGTGGTTTCCTCTTTGGTTTTTTTATTGGGGTCTTTTGATAACAGTGCTATAGTTGGATGTACAGGTCACTTCTATACAATCCCCATCATATTCTCTACTTTCATCGTCTTAATCTTTAGCTTGACATTTCAGATGTTTTAAGAACTGCAGATGTAATAATATATCGAGAGCTCTGGTTGAAGTTTTTCCTCCCTTCCCCAAAAACCTTTATTTTTGGACAAACATGATCCATTTATCCTGAATATTATATGTTTTGCAATTATTCCATGATATTTAATAGCTCAGACAATAGTTAGGTGAAATTCCAGATGATAAGGCAAAAATACTGAGTTTAAATTCTTATGTTAGCTTTGTAAACAAGACCATGACAACAAGAATAGAAAATCACAAAATGATTCAGTAGCATAAATTCAGCAAAAAAGAATATGGGTTAGGAGGAACTCTTCAGTTAATGTTTAATATAAACTAAACCTGGTGCCTATCACAACTGGACAGGAAAATAATTCCATAAATAATTGCTTTATCAACCATGTACAAAAAATACTGATACATTCATGAAAACATGTTTTATGTATAGTTGGCCTCTGTAAATGGATTAACTTTCAGGCAAGATCTATATTTTAGATTTATATTATTACAATTCACAACTTCATTTTGTAAATGAAAGTTTCAGTAAATTCTTAAAACCTGTATTTTAATTTTTAAAAATTCCTTGCATTTCCAGTTGTAGAATTTTTTAAAGTATTTCTTTAGACACACTAAAATTGCTAAAGGATCTACAGTAATCAACTGATTCATGGGCTGATTCTACGTAGATAATTTTTGCTCTTGGAGATACCAGTCAAGTGGAAAAAGAGTCTTTGAAATATGGAAAATCTACCTTTAAAAGGAAAGCAAATTCTCTAACCCCACACCGTTCTCCAACCAGATACTAATTGCCACTTTGGATACAAGGATCCCACACTTACAGTATCACAGCACAGGATCAAGCTTTTACAATTATCATCTGAGAGTTTATTCTGAGTTCCTCAAGATGTAAACTATATTGACTTGAATATGTTTTGTTGCCCTATAATTTTAAAATGCTATTTGTATTTGTTGCAATATTTTCTGGATCAGACTCAATAAGGATATTAAGAAGTAAAGGTTTAAATATATTTCCTTTTATTTACAATAGGCATTCTATATTCACTGAATATTCACAGATAGAAGCGAGGAAAAGGGTGAAGATGGCTCCTTATATATACAATGGGTGGAGCTATGTGTGGGAGTGATGAGTCATGAATACATTAAGGATTGAAGAATAAGTTAACCCCTGATATCCCATTCATATACTATTTACACATTAGAGAATAAGGCATTTACATCTGACAAATCCCCCTCTAAATGCCGATTCGTTATACAACACCAATTACATTCAGATTCAGGACAATATAAAATATGCAGTTTAGAAGTCAGATATTTGTGCTGTTTAGAAGGTAAGGGCTTTGTTAATATGTCAGCTAATTGTTCTGAAGTATCACAGTGTATTGCTTTAATAAATCCATCCTGAGACAACTGTCTCACATGTTTAAATTTTATATCTATATGTCTGGACCTTTGTCCAATGGCATCAGATCTAGATATTTCAATAGCTGCTTTATTGTCTTCATGCATGACAAAAGGCAAAGTAGGTTTTCTCCAAACATCTGAAATTAAATCGTTAAACCATACAAGGTTATTTGCAGCTTTGGATAAACAAACATATTCTGCTTCTGTCGTTGAAGTGGCTACTAGTTCTTGTTTACCAGTGTACCAGTAAACTGGACAGTCATTTAAGAGAAAAATATAGCCAGATGTACTTTTTCTGCATGACGTGTCTCCAGCCCAATCTGCATCTGCGTAACATACAAGCTTTGGTTCTTTATTATCACTAGGTTCTAATACTAAGCAGAAATCTAGAGTACTTTTCAGATATCTTAAAATTCTTTTAACAGCTTCCCAGTGATACATTGTTGGTTTGCTGACGTGTCTGGATAATAAGTTGAGTGGTAAAGCGATATCTGGCCTAGTCCAATTAGATATATAGAGAAGCGAACCTATGATTGATCTATAAAACGTGTTATCCTTGAATTCAGGGGAAGATTCATCAGTATTTCTAAGAAAATCAGTTTGCATAGGAGTATCACAGGGTTTGGCATTGATTAGGTTACATTTATTCAAAAGTTCTATAATTTTATCTCTTTGAGTAAGTTTGAATCCCCTTCTAGTCTTATTAATTTGGACACCAAGATATTTGTTCACTTTACCTAGGGATTTCAACGAGAAATGTTCATTTAACTTATTTACAAAAGTTTCTCTTCTCTCTTTGTGTTTTCCTATATACAAAATGTCATCTACGTAAATCAATACAAATTCAACGTAGTTGTCACCCTTTTTGACAAAAAAACAGTTATCAGCAGTGGTAGCATTGAAATCCATAGTCTTAAGTACTTTTACCAAACAATCATACCATCTTTTACCAGATTGTTTTAATCCGTACAAACTCTTATTCAACAACCAAATTTCATTTTTGTTGGTGTATTGACTGTGAGGTGCTCTTACATATATTTCCTTATCTAGTTTCGCGTGTAGATAAGCAGTCTGTATGTCATATTGAAATACATCAAGGTTGAGTGCTGATGCTACCACTAGAGCTGTTTTGACACTCTCTGTTCTTACTGTGGGGGAATACGTATCAGTGTAGTCCTCCGGATATTTCTGTGCATAACCTTGTGCAACTAATCTAGCTTTGTATAGAGTATTGCCTCCTTCTAAATTCTTAATTTTGTATATCCACCTGGTACCAATAATTGTTTTATCTTTAGGTGCAATTGCAGGTGTGAATACATTTAATCCTTGTAAACTTTCCATCTCTTTCTTCATAGCTAGTTCCCATTTTTCTTTTTCTTCACGAGGAAGTTTTAACACTTCCTCATATGTGTTAGGTGTTATTGGTTCACCATCCATATGCATTATGTAATCCCTGTATTTATTTGGCATTTGATTCCTGTTGTTCCTAATGACTCTTTCAGGTTTGCTATTGTTATCGTGCAAATATCTTGCTTCCTTTTTTGTCAGTGTGTCTGTCCTTATTTTGTGTTGGCTATTTGTCCAAGTTTTAGTTTTGCTTTTGTGTTTGTTGATATTTTGTTTTTCTATGGTCCCTTCCTCATGAGGTTTTGTTTCTTTGCATTTATTTGGAAATATTTCATTAAGATGTAATTTAGACCAGTTGGCTTGTTCATGGAACACAGCTGTTCTGGAAACTATAAATTTGTTATTATTATCAATGAATCTGTATCCTTTGGTGCCAGTTTCATATCCCATGAATCTGAGTCTTCTGGATACATTTTCTCCCTTTCTTCTCAACTGTTTGGGTATGTGTACGTCTGCAGTGACTCCAAATATCTGCATGTGTGATAATTTTGGCTTCCTATTATACATTACCTCGTATGGTGTCTTGTTTACAATACTGGACCAGGTTCTATTTTGTGTGTAATTTGAATAATGTAGGGCTTCTGACCAAAATTGTTTGCTTAAGCCAGCATCCTCCAATGTGCACCTAATCATGGTTTGTAATGTGGAATTTTTCCTTTCTGCAATTCCGTTCTGGAACGCAGAAAATGGACTAGACGTGTAATGTAGCATTCCTCTGTCCTTTAACCATTGGGAGAATTCTTTAGACATGAATTCACATCCCCTATCTGTCATAATTTGTTTTATTCTGATATTGTGTTGTGTTTCTATGCGTTTGTAAAATTCCTTAAATTTTTGAAATGTTTCATCTTTATGTTTTAGTGTATAAACAAACCCATAACGGCTATAATCGTCTACTATTGTCAGGAAGTAACGTTTTCTATAAGTGATTGATGGAGTTAATGGGCCTACTAGGTCCATGTGTACTAAGTCAAAAATTTTGTTAGTTGATCTAGTAGAGTTTCTTGGCCTGGGACTAGTTTTTAGTTTTGTAGATTTACATACTGAGCATTCCAAATAGTTTTCACAATTTTTTATTTTGACACCTTCTGCGTGTTCAGTCATTTTTTGTACTACAGGAAAACTGGCATGTCCTAACTTCCTATGCAAGATGTGAGCACACTCATCATGAATTGGCTTACCTATTTTTGGGTTTTTTTTATCGTGTGTATCTGTATGATTATGAGATATTTTACATTCATCATTGTCACTGTTGCTAATATTTTCATCATCTGCTTCAATACAATCTTCTATATTTGAATCAATGTTATGCAACCATTCTTCCTTTGTTATCAAATAAGGTAGGCCTCCTTTAATCGTTACAGTGCCTATACTTGTTTTATTCTTCTCTAAAGTCGCTTTTCCCTTTGAGAAAACTATATTAATGTCAGAATCTCTACTTAGTTTTATGGCACTTAGTATGTTATGAGGTATTTCAGGTATTAACAATACCCCCTCTATTTTTCCTAGACCAGGCAAAGTTATATTCCCTCTGCCTAATACTTGAACCTTTTCTTGGTTAGCTACCTTTATTACAAATTTATCTTCTGTAAATGAAGACAATATATTTTTGTTATTAGTGGTGTGATTAGTTGCTCCAGAATCAATAAGCCAATTATTGTTCTCATTTTGCTGTAATTTTGTGTTGTCTTGTTTGTTTAGTCCATTCAGTGAACCAGATTTTCTATCTTTTGAATTTTCTCTGCCCCCTCTATTTTCTCTGTAATTTGGTGGGCTCCTATATCTATGTCTATCTATGGAGGACTGTCTATAATTGTATTTGTTCCTATATTCTGACCTATGTCTTTCCTTTGAAATTTTGGGGCAATCTCTTCTATTGTGTTCCCTGGATCCACAATTGTGACATTTGTATGTTTCATTATATTTTTCTTGGAAAACTACTTTCTTAAAAGGTTTGTGTTCTGTGTGATTGCTAGAACGATTTTTTCTTGAATTGTCTTCTGCTATCAATTTGTTAGATAGACTTTCTATGGATAAATATCCTAGATTGATAGTGTCTAAATGTGACATAAAGCTATCCCATGATGAATCAAGTGAGTTGATAATAACACTTTTCATTGTTTGGTCTGAAATCACCTCCCCCCTCAAGTGCAGCTCAGCTCTTATTTTGTTTAAAGATATTAAATGCTCACTTATGGAAACCCCTGGTTTTACTCTAGATGAAAAGAAATCCTTAGACATTCTTGTGGTGGTAGCTACACTGTCGCTGTGAAACAAATTAAACATGCATTGGATAATTTCAGAAACAGTCTGATTTGGTTTGATGCTATGATACATTGCAGGAGACACACTAGATATTATTAAGTAAAAAGCTCTATGATGTAAACAATCTATTTTTAAAGCCCAAGGTCTTTTTGGGGGACTAGTGATAAAGAATAGTAAGTTTTCTTTCATAAAGACCACCTGGAGCTGTTGATACCATTCTTGCAAATTAATGCCATCAACCCTTAGTTTTGGGAAGTCACTGGGTAAGTTTCCCACATTATTTTGTCCATTACTTACAACCTGAGGTAGTCCGTGGTCTCGCAAGTGTAGAAAATTGCAAAACGGCATGGGGATGCTCGCAACGAGTCTGCGTGGCTCTTTCACCAGTTCATGTCTTCCCGGGTCGTCTGCGTAGTTTCGCGCATGCGCGTTGTCCATTTCTTCTTTGACTTCGTTATGGAAGGTTCTCTCCACCGCGGCTCGCTCGCTTTGCTCTTCTTCAGATGAGTCGGTCTCTGTTTCGGCCTTGGGAGCTCTGACGACGGCGGCTGCTCTTCTTTTCTTTTTGGAAGCGTAGTCACTTGCTTCGGTCTTTGGTGTAGGGCGGAATCGACAAGGCTCTCTAGGTTCGGGCGTCGTCGCTCTCGAAGTCAGGATGGGAGCGGGCAGGTCTTGAGGTATCGGCTTGTTCGCTCTCTTCTTCGGTGTCTTTTTGGTAATTTTTAGTTTTGGCCCAAATGCAGCAAAAAGCGTTTTCATCGCTGACTTTACTTGGGATTTTGTTGAATCATCTTCACTTTCTGATTCTGGCTCTTCCGAGGAGTTTGAATCCTCTTTTTCATTTTCGTTGTCAGATAATGTTTTTCGCGCCAGAAATTTTGAACTGAGCGTTTTGATTGGCTCTGCTTCGCTCACCTTGGAGGCCTGTTGAAACCAAGATGGCTGCCATTCAAAATTTCGCGCGGGATCACATTTCTTCTTCTTCGTAATAGCTTTCTCTGTAGTCATATCACTCACAATTTTTGGTTCTTTAGACTTCTCATTAATGATGTTTTTCTCTTTCGCTGCTCCGCTGTTCTTCAGCATTTCTTGGAGGTTCGCGATGAGGCTTTCATCATTTTTCTGGCTTTTTAATAGTTTTAATATCTCTGACCTGAGTTCGTTATTCTCTATTTCGATTTCCTTCTGGTCATCGTTTTCATCTATTATTTCTTCGTCTTCAGTGGTGTATTCTTCGGATTCTCTTGAAATTGCGTTTGTGGATTCGTTGATTATTTCTTGTTCTGTTTCCATTTCTTTGCTGTAGGCCCTGGTGTTGGGCCTATCCTTCTTAGACATTTTTTAGTTTTTATTGAGTCAATTAACCATCCTCTGCTACCAGCTTGTTGCAATATTTTCTGGATCAGACTCAATAAGGATATTAAGAAGTAAAGGTTTAAATATATTTCCTTTTATTTACAATAGGCATTCTATATTCACTGAATATTCACAGATAGAAGCGAGGAAAAGGGTGAAGATGGCTCCTTATATATACAATGGGTGGAGCTATGTGTGGGAGTGATGAGTCATGAATACATTAAGGATTGAAGAATAAGTTAACCCCTGATATCCCATTCATATACTATTTACACATTAGAGAATAAGGCATTTACATCTGACAGTATTTACTGTTTTATTGCCACATTTTTTAAAGGAAAAAACTGAAGTTTCAAAGCTACCAACCTAGTTTTGTTGCATTTCTCTCCTTATTTTCAGAAATGGCTATCTCAAATTTAAAATTAATCTTAGCGACTGCCATTACATGAAGAGAAATTATGAAAAGGCCTTCATTGGTATCACAATGCAAAGCATATATTAATTTACACAGCACATCCTTTTTAGCATTTATAGAAGTTTTCACTGTGGTAAAATAATTTCCATTTCTTTTTGCTTCCTTATTTTTCATTCTTTAAGGTTGCTAGGTGCTAGGTCCTCCCTTTTTGTCAGGATGTGCTGGTTGTCACGGAACCAGGGGTCTGTTTCCAGTTCGGTTTTAAACTTTGCGATTAAATCGCTTGCAGGTGGGTCCTGCTGGTCGCGTTGTTGGTGGGTGGTCACTTGGGCTGCGGTTTGGGGAAGTGGCATGATAGTGTCTACTACCTCCTCCTGCTTGCATTTGTATTGGGGCATGTGGGAGAGGGTGTTAGCTAGGAAATTCCTCCCCCTGGGATGTGTTTTAGCACGAAGTTGAATCAGTTGAAGTATTGAGCCCAGCGGACCTGTTTGGGTGATAGTTTCCATGGGGTCCTAAGGGCCTCCAGATTCTTATGGTCAGTCCAGACTTCAAACGGTTTCTCCTCCCCCTTCCAGAAGGTGGCACCAGTTTAGTAGTGCCCATCTTACCGCAAAAGCCTCCTTTTCCCACACTGCTCACCATCTCTCCATGTCAGTGAGTTTACGAGATGTATAGGCACAGGATGTGTAGGTTCCCCTGGGAATTTCTTTGGAGTAAGATGGCTCCCACCTGTTCTGACCTAGGCTTCACAAAAGCACGAAGCAGACTCCTTGTCCTGACAAAATCCCTTTTTATTAAGCTAATGTGAATTCCTCTCATTCACATCCAGCAAAGTCCCGGCAAACAGTCTTTCAAGGATGAATTTACAACCAAAGACCTTATCAGGCTTGGAGAGCTGCCAAGCTGATATCTTCCAAACGCAATGCTGTACAAGAAAATACTTGGCAAGGAGTCTCTGAGAGTCACAAACAGATCTTTACACTAATTAAATGAACTAAGTGTCTCCTGCAAATTCCACTCCCCTTTCGCTCCTCTTTATTCCCTATGGGAGGGGCCATTCACTGTCCACCTGTGTCTTTACTCCTGAGTCGGCCCTTGTTCCTTAACTGTTCCCTTCTCCTGGCAGCTCTGCACATGCGCACATCGGGAACAGGCTCCAGCTGTTCTTCAGCCCTATATATCTCCAACTCCGAAGGTAGCTGATAACTGTTATGTGGGGTGAATGAGGACGCAGCAAGCCAGAGTAGTTAGTGACAACAGCTCTTTATTATATGGTGAGACTCCAGCAACTGACCAGGGGAGCCAGCTCCCTTTATATACCTTGCAGCTGTGGTGGTCAGCCAATCAGCTGAGGGTCAGTTACTTCAAACTTCCCGCCAAACAAACCTATTTACATAACACTCCTCCCCTCCCAGAAGTCACTTGGGGTGTTATCTGCATACATAGTCTTTCAGGTGACTAGGGCGTGTACGAGTCCTAGTTGACCTGCGCAGTTCAGTCAGAGGGGCGGCGTCGAGCAGGTCGGAGGGACTTTCTGTTTCTCCCTGCTCCGCCAATGAGGCCTCCGGGACTTCCTCGTGGGCGGCGACTTCTTCGGCTGCTAGGACTACCTCGACGGGGCGGCGCTGGATACCAGAATCCTCAGCTAAGTCCTCCGCTCTACTCGGGCTAGTGGTTTGTGTCTCTGGTTGGTAGTCGTGGTCGGAGATGGGGTCGTCTAATGTATCGTCGGTGTTTGTGGTTACTCGTTTTCTTAATTGGTCAATGTGTCTGCGCCAAACTCTCCCGTCCCCCATGTCTACCCGGTATGACTTGGGGGCTGTGATTTCTGTGATTGTTCCGGCCTCCCAGAGTGGGCCCTGTCCATAGTTTCTAGCGTGTACCGGTGTTCCTATGGTGAACTCTCTAAGTTTCCTCTCCCCCCCCTTGAATACCTCTGGGGAGTAATTGGGGTTGAGTCTATCTAGTATTCCCTGGAGTTTCCGCCCCATTAATAGTTCAGCCGGACTTCGGCCCGTGGCTGTACAGGGTGTGGAGTGCTGGGCTATTAGGAACTTGTCTACCCTTTCCTGCCAGTCCCCGGGGCTTAAGCGTGAAAGGGCCTCCTTTGCTGATCTAACAAATCTCTCAGCCTGTCCATTACTAGCCGGATGAAACGGGGCAGAAAGGACATGTCTGATCCCAAGTCCCGCTAAGTAACCCTCGAACTGTGTTGCGGTGAACTGTGGCCCGTTATCTGACACTAGGATGTCCGGTAACCCGTGTGTGGCGAATAATTGTCTTAGCTCTCTGATGGTTGCGTCGGTGGTAGTGGCCTTCATTAGCTTGATCTCCAACCATTTGGAGAATGCATCTACGACGACCATGAAGGTCTGTCCATGGAATGGGCCTGCAAAGTCAATATGTATTCTGGACCAGGGTCCCTGGGGCCTTTCCCACTCTCTCACGGGTGCCGTTGGCGGGTCTGATCTGGACTCTTGGCAGGGCTGGCATTTCCCCACCCACTCGGTAATGTCTGCATCTATGCTGGACCACCAGACGTAGCTCCTGGCTAGCCCCTTCATTCTTACAATCCCAGGGTGTCCCTCATGCAACAACGATAAAACTTTTTCCCTTAAACGTGAGGGAATAACAACCCGATCGCCCCATAGCAGACACCCCCCTTGCATTGTCAACTCGTCCCGTTTTCCCGCGAATGGTTTAAATTCCCCACTCCCAATCCTTTCCGGCCACCCCCTCATAACCCAACTTGCGACTGTCCGGATCACGTAGTCTTTGGTTGAGGCTCTCGCAACCTCGGCTGATGTGATGGGCCCAGAGTCCAAAACGTCTATCAGCAGGATGGGGATGCCGGGTGTGGGGTCTTCTAAACTGTCGGGTAGTGGGCATCGGCTGAGTGCGTCCGCGTTGCCCATGTCCGCCCCTGGTCAGTGTACCAGGCGATAGGAGTATGCTGCGAGGAAGATGGCCCAGCGTGTCATCCTGGGCGAAAGTGCTGCCGGGGTTGGTCGATCTCCCGCGAGGAGACCCAGGAGCCGGCGATGGTCTGTGATTAACTCAAAGTCCCTCCCGAACAAGTACTCGTGGAATTTCTTCACTCCCGAAACGGCGGCTAGGGCCTCTTTGTCGAGCTGGCTATAATTTCGCTCGGCACTTGATAGAGTTCGGGAGTAATATGCGATGGGCGCCTCTAGGCCATTCGGGAGTCTGTGGCTCAGGACGGCTCCCACCCCGAACGGGGACGCGTCACATGCTAGAACAAGGGGAAGCGTTGTGTTGTACTGGATTAGAAAACTCTCGGCTGATAGCAGTTTTTTATGCCGGCGAATGCCCTGTCTTCAGCCTTCCCCCATTTCCAAGTGGCTTTTTTGGTTAACAGTCTATGTAGGGGTTCTGCCACTGTTGCCTTGTCTTTAAGGAAAATGGCGTAAAAGTTTAATAGTCCCAGGAAGGCCTGTAATTCTGCCTTGTCTTTGGGGGTGGGTGCTTCTCGGATTGCCCTGATCTTGCTTTCTGTGGGGTGAATGCCGGTGCCATCTACCCTGTACCCTAGGAATTCGACTGAGGGGACTGCGATCATGCATTTGTTGCGTTTCACTCTGAGTCCTGCGTCCCTGAATTTCCTTAATACCTCCCTCAGTCTTTCTCTTAGCTGGTGCTCATTGTCGGCGGTAATGAGCACGTCATCGAAATAGGGCACCACCCCGGGGATCCCCTGTAGTAGCCGCTCCATGGTACTTTGGAACAGTCCGGGGGCCACGCTTACTCCGAATTGCAGGCGGGTGCACTTGAAGGCCCCTCTGTGGGTTACGATAGTCTGTGCTTCTGCGGTAGCGCCATCTACCGGCAGCTGCTGGTACGCCTGCGCAAGATCGAGTTTTGCGAAGATCTTGCCGGGGCCCAGGGAATGCAATAGGTGGTGAACGATGGGCACTGGATAGGCGCTCTGCTGCAGGGCCTTATTAATTGTGCATTTATAATTAGCGCATATGCGCACTGACCCGTCCAGCTTGACCGGTGTAACAATTGGGGTCTCCCATTTGGCGTGGTCGACTGGAACGAGCACCCCTTGCTTGATTAATTTGTCCAGTTCAATGTCTATTTTGGGCTTCAGGGCAAATGGTACCCGCCTAGGCTTTAAACGGATGGGTGCAATATTGGGGTCTAGATTAAATGAAATCGGGGTCCCCACATACTTGCCAAGCCTTTCGTCGAACACGTCCTGGAACTCCTGCATCAGGTCTTCCTTCAGGGTGCTTCGAACGTTCCTTACTCCGGTGAATCCCATGCCTAGGGCCCTGAACCAGTCCATGCCCAGGAGGCTGGGGAGGTTGTCGCTGACGATGGTGAGGGGCAGTTTCTCGGTAAACTCCCCGTACTGGACTTGGAACTCGCCTCTGCCTTCAACGGGTATGCGGTTCCCTTGGTAATCCTTCAGTCTGCATTGCTGCGGCTGGAGCTGTCGTTTGTGTACGCTGGGGATGACTTTCTTCAGATTCTCCCAAGACATGATGGATATTGGTGATCCCGTGTCTATCTCCATCTGGCACTCCCGTCCCTCGATCTCGACCGTGGTGTAGGTCTTTTCTCCGGGCGAGGTGCAGGTCTGTGCGATGCGTATGGTGTAGGCCCCAGCGTCTTCAAATTTCGCACCCTTCCGGTTTCCGCCATCCCTGTTGGGCCTTCGGTGTGGCGCCGTCTCGGATTGGGCAGTTTGGCCACGTGGTCTGTAGCTCTGGTGTGCCTTCGATCTGCAGACTCTAGCGATGTGGCCCCTCTTCTCACAGGAACGGCAAACGGCGTCCCTGAACTTACAGTTTTGTCGTGAGTGGGACTCTCCGCAGCTGGCGCATCCGTCTCTGGGCTCCCTCCGGGCTGTGCGGGACTGCTCGGTGCGGTAGACCTCCTCTTCAGACTCCCCCTCGCTCGCGGTGCTTACGGCCTCTCGATGCACTGGCGCCGTCCTCTGCGTTGTTTTGGTTAGGTGGGAGCTCTTTAATCTCTCGGCGGCCTTTACTGACGACTCTTGTGCCCTGGCTTCGTCTAGCGCAATGAGTAGGGTCAGGTTTGACCTCGCAAGCAGCCTTCTCTGGAGCCGGCTATCTCTCACTCCGCAAATTAGTTGCTCTAGGAGCATCTCATCCAGGTCTCGGTACTCACATTGGGTTGCGGCCTTACGCAGGGCGGCGACGTACTCGCTGATCGATTCGCCCTCCTGCTGTAGCCGTTGCCGGAAATCATAGCGTTGAACGTACTTCGATGGCGTTGGTGCATAGTGGTCTTTCAGCAGGGTCTGTAGCGTCGACCAGGAAATGTTGTGGACCGAATTCGGCTCCGACAATGCTTCGGCTGTGTCGAAGACCCTTGGCCCGCAGTGACTCAGGAACAGGGCTTTCTTCCGAACGTCCGGTAGCCCTTGCATGTCGTTTGCCACCATGAAGCACTCGAACCGAGACATGTAGGATCCCCACTTCTCTTCCTTGGGGTCGAAAGGCGCTGGCGGGGTGTAGGCAGACATCGTTTCGGGGATTCTCCTGTGCTCCGCTCGCTCGCCTGGCTGGATTCGGTTGCGGTCTCTGGTCCCTTCTCTGAACGTGGCTTCAGCTCTTTCTCTCGAGTGTGGCTTCAGCTCTCCTCTGCTTCTGGCCTCAAAATCCCATCCTCGTCGCCAATGTTATGTGGGGTGAATGAGGACGCAGCAAGCCAGAGTAGTTAGTGACAACAGCTCTTTATTATATGGTGAGACTCCAGCAACTGACCAGGGGAGCCAGCTCCCTTTATATACCTTGCAGCTGTGGTGGTCAGCCAATCAGCTGAGGGTCAGTTACTTCGAACTTCCCGCCAAACAAACCTATTTACATAACAATAACTGTCAGATGGCCCTGGCCCCATATCTGCCCCATCAGAGCACTCATCAGAGCCTTCCCCAGACTCCAGGACTGGCCCATGTTCCTCCCCAACCTCCTCACTGTCCGAGTCTGCCACCAGCTTCGCTGGCCACTGACGGGCCACAACACCACTGCCACATCACTGGCATCAGCTTGGATGATGAAGGGTTGTTTGGGGTCGAGATGTTTCAGTACCAGTTCTCTTGCAAATAGCTGTTTTAGTGTTTCAAATGCCCCTTGGCAAGTGAGATCCCACTGGAAGGGTTGCCCAGGGCAGGGCTTCGCCCCTGGGCTCCCTGTTTTTAGGAGGTCTGTCATAGGTTTGGCAATTTTCAAAAAGGAGGGGATGAATTGCCTGTAGAAGTTTGTGAATCCCAGGAAGCTTTGTAGGTGCGAGTGCGAGGGGGCTGCCACTCTAGGATGGCCTGAACTTTTTTTTTTTTTATTGTAAAAGTTTTACACTTACATTTTCACCCCATTTTCACCCCCCTAACCCAGCCCAGACTCCCCGACCCACCCTCCCTAACCCCCCCTAACCCTCCCCTCCCCCCCGGACTTCCATAGAATATACCCCATCATTATCCCTTTATATAAAAACCTTGAGCCCCGCCAACCCCCATATCATTTTTCATCTTCACATAGTTCAAATATTTCTATCTTAATATAATATAATAGTATCAATGAAAAGCTATTTGATACTTCCTAGTTTGATATTTGTTCTGCACATAATCTATCCACTTTTTCCATTCACATTCATAAGTCTCTTGTGAGCGGTCTTTTAAATATGCTGAAATCTTCGCCATCTCAGCAAAACTGGCCATCTTCAAAATCCATTCTTGAACAGTGGGCGAAGCTTCATTTTTCCAATATTTACCTATCAACAATCTCGCTGCTGTAATCATATACAAAATCAACTTTGTTTCATCCACTGTAAAACCCTTAGCTATACCCAATAGAAACAATTGTGGAGAAAATTGAATTTTTTTCTTCAAAACATTCTGCATGACCCACCAAATTTTTATCCAAAAAGCCTTAACTTTCTTACAGGTCCACCAGATATGATAATATGTAGCATCTGTACAATCACACCTCCAACATTTTGGCTGAACATTAGGATACATACACGACAATTTTTTGGGGTCTAAATGCCATCTATAAAACATTTTATAGAAATTTTCCCTTAAATTCTGCGACTGTGTAAATTTAACATTCTGAACCCAAATTTTTTCCCATGTTTCCAACATCACTGGTTCTTCAAAATTTTGTGCCCACTTAATCATACAATCTTTAACCAATTCAGTTTCTGAATCCCTTTCTAACAAAACATTATAAAGCCTTTTAATATGCATTGGACCTTTCTCTTTTATATGTCTAACCAGTTCTTCCTCGTGCAACATAATACCAGTTTTTTGGTCCTCTTTCCATCTCAATTGTAATTGATTATATTGAAACCAAGTTAAGTTAATCCCTTCATCCAACAGTGTCTGTAATGTCTTCAACTGCCATCTGCCCGCATCTGTAAAAAGAACTTCTTTGTATAAAACCCCCCCGAGTGACATTATATTTGTATTCCACATAATATGACCAAGATCCAACCATAACGGTATTTTATAATCCCATTTGAATCGGTGCTTCTTCCAAACTCTCATCAAAGAGTCTCTAAGTATATGGCTTTTGAATACTTTATCCACTTTATTGTCATAAAATAAGTAAGCATGCCATCCAAATTCAAGATCAAAACTTTCGATATTCAGTATTCCAGTCTTTTTCCTTCCAAACCAATCACTTGCTAAGGTCAAAGCTGCTGCTTCATAATATAACTGTAGGTTTGGAAGTTTAAGACCTCCCCTTTCTGGAACATCTTGCATAATTTTCAATTTCACTCTCGGTTTTTTCTCATTCCAGACAAACTTATTCACTCCAGTTTGCCACTCTTTCAGTTGTTTATCACTTTTAAGCACCGGAATCATTTGAAACAAAAAAAGAAATCTTGGCAAAATGTTCATCTTAACTGCTGCTATTCTCCCAAGTAAAGACAGCTGCAGTTTTTTCCACGTCTCCATATCTTTCTGTACAACTCGCCACAGTACTTCATAATTATTTTGAAACAATTTAATATTTGATTCTGCAACCTGAACTCCTAGATATTTAACCTTTGGTACTATCTCAAAACCTGCCTTGTTTTCAAGTTTATGTCGTCGATCTTGTGTCATATTTTTAACTATCATCTTAGTTTTTTTCTGATTCAATCTAAAACCTGATACTGTACCATAATCTTGTATAATGTCTTTCATCTGGATTATTGATTCCATCGGCTGTGTTAGGGTAACAACCAGATCATCTGCAAATGCCCTTATTCTGTAATCCTCTTGCCTTATCACTATACCTTTCAAGTTATTCGAATCCCGTATTGTGTTCAACAAGACTTCTAGTGTTAAAATAAATAACAATGGGGATAACGGACAGCCTTGTCTGGTCCCTTTTTCAATATTAAACTCTGATGTCAAACTTCCGTTAATAATAATCTGTGCCTTTTGCTCTTGGTAAATTGCTGAGACCGCCTGTATAAATTGGTCTCCAAATCCCATTTTTCTTAAAGTCTTTAGTAGAAAATTCCAGTCCACTCTATCAAAGGCCTTCTCCGCATCCAAGAAAACCAGCACTGCAGAGATCTGTTTATTCTTCTCAAGATATTCCAATAAATCTATAACTTGCCTTACATTGTCCTTCATGTATCTGCCCTCTATAAATCCCGCTTGGTCATCATGAATCACCTCTTGAATTACTGGCATCAATCTGTTGGCTAATACTTTTGCATAAATTTTATAGTCATTATTTAAAAGAGATATTGGTCTGTAATTTTCCAGTTTTTTAGGACCTACTTGTTCTTTTGGTATCAAAGTAATATATGCTGATTTCCATGATGGGGGTATTTTACCCCCTTGTTGTATATTACAAAATAGATCTCTAAGTTGTTCCACCATTTCTGCTTGTAAAGTTTTATAATACACTGCAGTCAATCCATCTGTTCCAGGAGCTTTAGCTGTTTTCAATTGTTTAATTGCTGCGATTATTTCCTCGACTGTTATAGGGTAATTCATTCTTTCTTTTTGTTGGCTAGTAATTTTTGAGACTCTTTTCTCTTCTAAATATTTTTCTATAAGTCCGTTCTGTATATCATCTTTAGCATATAATTTAGCGTAGTAATCTACAAAGACTTCTTTAATCAGTTTTTGTTGAGAAATTTCTTTCCCTCCAATATCAATACTCTCAATAGTCCGTATACTCTGCTTCTTCCTTAAGGTGTAAGCCAACCATCTCCCCGATTTGTTAGCATTACAGAACGTATTATGCTTCGCATATTGTAAATTTGTTGCAGCTTGCTCCGCCAAGAGCATTTGAAATTGATCTTTCAAAAGTTTTATAGCACCACGTGTTCTTTCATCTGTTGGGTTTTTAATAAGTAACTGTTCCTTATTCTTTATTTCTGCTTCCAATTCGAGTCTTTTCTTTTGTCGGTTCTGTTTATGTTTAGAATTCATATAAATGAGTACCCCTCTCATATACGCTTTGCTCGCATCCCATACAATTTCAATTGGGGTACCCTTATTCAAGTTCATTTCAAAAAATTCTTTCATCTGTTTTTTAAGTTCTGTTATATTTTTTTCATATCTGAACAAATTTTCATTTAATCTCCACGACCTTCTCTCAGTCTTTCCCATCTCAATTTCTATCCATACGGAACTATGATCCGTTAAAGTTCTTGGAAATATCTTTGTTCTTTTTGTTTTAACAAGTAAGTTGTCTGATAACAAGATAAAGTCAATCCTGGAAAAAGATCTATGTCTATCAGAGAAGAAAGTATAGTCCAATTCTTTTGGGTTATGAATTCTCCAAATATCTTTTAATTCCAAATCTTCTTTCATATCGAAAAAAGTCTGTGGTAGTCTAATCCTTAATTTCGCCAAACTCTTTTTATCTAATTTAGAGTCAATTACTCCATTCCAATCTCCCATTATTAAAATAGATCTGTAATCCCATTGCAATATTTTATTATGTAAAGTCTTATAAAAATGATCCTGTTGTTGGTTCGGAGCATAAATTCCAATCAAAAGAATTTGGCCATTTGCTGTGTGCAGTTCAATTGCGATAAACCTACCACCTTCATCTGCTTCTATAATTTTAGCGGACAATCTTTTATTAACATAAATAACCACACCATTCTTTTTTTCCGAAGTTGAAGCTATAAAATGTGTTCCTAATTTAGAGTTTATCAGATATTTGTGATCTTGAGTTCGAATATGAGTTTCTTGTAAACAAATTATGTTGTTATTAAATTGTCTCAAGTATGTAAATAACTTCTTCCTTTTTTGTGGTGAATTTAATCCGTTAACATTCCAAGATAAGAGCCTAATTGTCATCTTGACCTTTCTGAAGCGATGAGCTGCCTTGCCTAGCTTCTTCTGAGGTCTTCGGCCTTGCTCCCCCCATAGCTTCACTTTGTGTGGTGCTTTTAGCTCCCTTTTTATATTGACTTTCTTGTTGTTGTTTTTCTTTTATTTGCTTGGAAATTGCACGAGTTATACGCTGGTCTTTAACTTCAGGCATCCGAGCTAGATCCAGAGCAGCATCTCTTGTTGACAAAATTAAAGAAGGTTCTAACAGGGATTCCTCCATAAGGCCTCCTCCTCCTACAGCACCCTGCATTTCCACTAGTTCCATCTGCTTGGACTGTTGTTCCTTCTCATGCTGAGATTGCTTTTCCTTATCACTTTTTATCTCCAACATTGTAGATGTACGTGGGGATGATGATCTTTCTTTAAGGATATTATAATAAAAATATTCCGCCTTCTGAAAAGTATTCAATCGGTGCCTCTCTCCATTATATTTCAAAATTATACCAGTTGGGGCATCCCACCGGAATGGTATTTCTTGCTTTTGTAATTCATTCACTAAGAACCTATACTCTTTTTGATCTTTTAACATCTTAGGTGGTAATTCCTTGTAGACTCCAATTTGGGCTCCCTCCACTTGCACAGAGGAAAGAAAGGATCTTTGCAAAATATCATTTCTTATTCTTCTATCAGTAAAGTATATCACCACATCTCTGGGCAATTTTCTTTGTCTAGCCACCCATGAGTTCACTCTGTAAATTTTGTCTATTTTATAGACCACATCTGCTGGATCAATCTTTAACAATACAGCCAGGGCATCAGAACAAATCTGTCTCAAATCTTGCCTGTCATTCTCTTTTATCCCTCGAAGCCTAATAGCGAATTCCATGGATCGAAACTGTATCATTGTAATTTCATTTTCAACTCTCTGCACTTTATTATCCACATCAGCAATTTTAAAATCAGTATCCTTCATTTTAACATTAACTTCTGATTTGAATTCTTCCAATTTGGAATCCACTTTAGTAATGGTTTCTGCCAAATCAGAAACCACATTTGACAACTTATCAGACACCTTGTCATAGTTCTCTTTCATTGCCTCTTTAAATTCATTAATTTCCTTCTTCATTTCCTGTTGTGATTTTTGAAATTTATCATCCAGAGCCTGGGTAATAAAATCTTTTAAACTTTGAACATCAAAGTCCTTTCCCTCACTCTGCTGACTGGGAGGGGGCTGCTGTTCCGGTTTGTGAGTGGGAGATCCCTCCCCTGCAGCCTTTCCTTCCTGTTTCTTTGAAGCCATTCTGCCACGTAAATTAACTTTTCTGAAAAAAGGAAGTCTTTTTTTTTTCTTCCTTTGCACCTCCACAAAGTCCTTTGAAAAAGTCCCCCAGATTTAATCAAATTAGAAATTGAATAAGCTGAAGCAAGCTCAGGTTTATTTTAAAAGGAATTTTTCTTCCACTCTTCTCTGTTCGCTTGCTACAAGCAGTGCTACAATGTAACTTATTGAAATAACTTTGCAAAATCACTCTCCCTTTCAGCTCGTTAACGCTGGAACGGCGCCATTTTTTTTCAAGCCGTTTCCGCTCGCTCTAGCCTTTTCCCAAATCAGAAGTTCAAAAGAGAAGAAATACTTGCAGTTTCTTGGTTTAGGGGTTGAGGTTGTTTTATAGCAAAGTTATTTTCCCATCAGTTTAAATGTTTGCTGCAGCCGGCTTGCTCTGACAGGCAGAGTCGTCCCACGCCGTCCGGAGTCTCCGCAAGTTGAAAGGGAGCCGCGCCCGTTTCCTCCCCAGTAGCAGACTTCTGGGGGTTCACAGGGGCTCGACCTGCCTCTTGCTTCATTCTTCTCCTCAAATCCTCAGGATTTTGGAGTTTTCAAGCCGCTCCCCTCACTCGGAGCGGCTCTACAGGCGGCGGGGCTGGCGGTCCTTCAAAAGCGACCATCTTCGCCGGTGGCAGACAAACCCGGAAGTCTGATGGCCTGAACTTTTGCTGGGTCCATCTCTATCCCCTTGTTTGACACTCGGTAGCCTAGGTAGTCTAGCTGTGAGTGGTGAAATTTGCATTTTGACAGCTTGACATATAGGTTTGCTGCCAAAAGCTTTTCAAGTACCTGACGGACTAGGGGTATGTGGTCCTCCATGGTCTCGGTAAAAATGAGAATGTTGTCCAGGTAGACGAGGACCCCCTTGTAGAGGTGCTCATGCAGCACTTCGTTTATCAGTTGCATAAACACTGCAAGGGCCCCCTGCAGCCCAAAAGGCATGACTTTGAATTGGAAACTTCCTAGGGGGCAGTTGAAGGTGGTTTTCCATTCATCTCCCTCTCTGATTCGGACCCAGTAATAAGCTTTTCTGAGGTCTAGTTTAGTGAAGACCTTTCCTTTAGCTAATTGGGACAACATGTCCTTCATGAGGGGGAGAGGGTATAAATTGTGCACACACACAGCGTTTATTGCACGAAAGTCAACGCACAATCTCATAGTCCCGTCTTTTTTTTTCTTTGAATATGACCAGGGCTGCGACTCATGACTTTGCCGGCTCGATGAACCCCCTTGCTAGGTTTTTGTCTATGTATTCGCACATTTCTTTCATCTCCTGGTGTGCCATGGCATACAGTTTGGGTTTGGGAAGTTTGGCCCCGGGGATGATTTTGATGACACAGTCCGTTGCACGGTGGGGGGGGGTAGGGCATCGCACTCGGTCTCACTGAACACTTCAGTGAGGTCCTGGTATTCCCTAGGGATCCTTCCAGCTTCTGGTTTCTGTTCAGAGGTGGGGTGGCAGCCAGTTGTTCTGGTGGGGCCCTGGTGGAAGCTTCCTGTGGGGGCAATGCCTCTGTCTGCTGGTGGGAAGGGGGTTGGGGGCCTCTTGCTATTCTCAGCCTTCGGCTGCCTCCTCTCCACCAAATGGTCAGGCCCCACTTGTCTAGCCAAGAGAGCCCTAGTATGCTGTTCACCGCCCTGAGTCCTATTTGGAGAAGGGTGGTATAGAAATGGAAACAAACAAATAAATAAATGACTGCCTCTGCCATTTTGGGAGCTATTACGAATCTAATTGATTCCCAGTGGTCTGCTAGCTCCAGCCTCACTGGTTCGGTTAAGTGGGTGGCGTGGGCTCCCCCCAATAGGGACCCATCGACTTGTTCAAACTTAATTGGGTGGGTCAATTTCTTTGCTCTGATCCCTAGTTCAGGACCGTGGACAAGTTAATCAGACATCTGGTGCAGCCTGAGTCTATTAGGGCTTCAAACATGCCCTGAGTCCCTGTTTTTGGGGCAGTGAGGCATATTGGGAAGGTGAAAGGGTGGATAGGTTCTCTCACCATCAGATCCTTTACCCCTCGTCCTCATTGTCATAGGGTTCTGTGGATTGGTCATTGTTGGCTGTGGGTCCCCCCCCTTCGGCTGGGTAGGAAGGGACCTCTACAGTCTGGAGGGCTTTTCAAGACTTGTCGGCGGCATGCCTGGGGCCCCATTCCGGTCGTGCCCTGGGTGATGGTTCTGGCTTGGCCTTCAGGGCTGGGGTTGCGCAGGCCGATGCAAAGTGCCCTACCCTTCTGCATCTGTAGCATTTTAACTGGCCTTGGGGGAGGGTTGGCCTTGTGGCTGGCTGGGCTGCCAGGGCTTCCCATCGGCCAGATGGTCTTTGGTCTGGTTGTCCTCCCTCTCTAGGACCTGGCTGCCTCTGCATGTCATTTGCACACAAGCCACTGTCAACCTTAATCACCACTCAAAACCAGTCAGAGAACCAGTTAGGAATGTCCTGATAGATGGTGATTTCGCTGATCTGCTTATCCAGGCTCTTTCTGAAAAAATGGACTAGTAGCTCCTCTGGGCAGGGCGGAGCTTCCCTCTGACCCTTCTGAACTCATGAATGTGTTCTTTAATGGGTCACCCTCTCGGCTTTAAACTCTCATCCCCCACATACCGGTCATCCTCTGCTTCCTCGAACCTGGTTTCCAGTTCTTGCAGGAATTCATCAGTCTTGCAGCTGGGGTGCTCTCCTCTTATGGAGGGCTGCCAACCACTCTTTTGCTCCTCCCTCCAGTCCCATGATAATGGCATCCACCATGGCTCTATGAGATGAGTAGAGGTGCCCATAGCAGTCTAAATGGACGCCAGTGGAGTTGAGGAATAGAGCAAGTTGGTCTGAGTCCCCATCGAACATTCCCCTAAATCAGGGTGGCTTGTTCAATCCTGCCACTCCCCCTTCTTGTTGGGCCCCATCTGCTTGTGCCTGGAGTGCTTGGCAGTTTCTGTCACCTCTGGCTTGTGGAGGGGGGGGCTTGCCCCACCTGGGCAGGTTGTCTGTGGCACAGGGGAACCACTGGTGGCTGCCTCAGGGTCAATTCCCTTCTGGCGGGTGAAGGGGGGCTGCGTTCTTTCCTGCCTCTCCAACTTTGGGCGGGTGCGCGTGTCCTCTGGCTCCTCTGTGGTTGATTCCAGTCTGAGCTTGGGGCTGGGCAGTTGGAGCTTAATGGGTTGAATCGGGATTCCCTTTCATTCAGGGAGCTTGACTGCACCCCCAATCTCTTTCCCCCTTTCCTTTGGTCAGCACGATGGCCCATCATCGCAAAGGGTGGCTCAGCCAAATTTCTCTCTCAATTGCTCCAGGGATTCACTTTGGGTTTCGAGTAGGAGCTTTGGGGTTCTGATCTTTTCCCACTCCCTCTTCCACTTCAATCCCTCTAGCCCGCTTATGGGTTGCATCTTAAAACGGTAGTGTCAGCCTCCGCTCTTTCAATGCTTGCTTGTCGGCTGCCATGGTAACGGGGGAGGGGGAGCTAGGAAGTTGCTAGAGGGGGAAGCGTGCTGGAGGAGGAACGACAAGAGAAACGAAAGCAAATCTTAGCTGTAGTCTTGTGCCTTTGAAGTTGCTATTGAGTCAACGGTCCTGACATTCCAGATTGATGACACTGCCAGATGTGTGATTACACCTGACCTCTGGAGGACCTTTGGATTGGATGATTTACGCTGGACAGTTGGGAGGGGATGCTTTCTATATGTAATTTTCGTGCATATTGCCTCAGATCTTGCTTTCCTTGGCTGCATTCAGTTCTATTTCAGTAAAAGTACCTTTATCTATGAAAATGGAGTTGGGATCATTCTTTCTTGAAATCTGAAAGGAGGCACACCTGACATTAAGCAAGATCTCATTTTTACAGCCATCCTGGATAACTACCAAGGGGGCTGAAACCAAACGATGTCTGATCAAGACAGTGATCAGAACCAGATGGGAGCTCCTGGCTCTACAATTTCTTCCCTCCACCCGGGGGGGGGGGGACTCGGAATGGATGACAAAATTACGACTGGGAGAGAAACCAGAGTGAGCCAGATGGTCGACTGGAGTGGGGAGGCTACCGGACTTGGAAAGGACCCCCCAAGGAGTAACAAGTGCCAGACCCCGAAGAGGAGAATCGGCATGGATGCAAGAGCAGAAAGAAAGCCTCATGGTCACCCAGGCTATGCAACTTCTCAGAGATGCCGAAGAAAGCCACCGGGCCCGGGAGAGGTATGTTTACCCAACTGGGAAGGGAGGAGACCACCCCGGGGATGAACCAGAGATGGCTGCTTGTGGGGGAAAGGAAGAGCAAGCTGGGGAAGAAACATCTCAAGCCTCTGAAACTCAGGCGAGAGATGCGGCAGTTCAGGGGCCCCCAGCATTGCAGGCTCCACCCCAGAGGCGAAGAAAGCCAAAAATTTCCCCCCCTACCAGACAAGTTCGGAGGAGATCCAAAGACCTTGGGATTTTTTTTTACCCAAGTGTGGAACCATATGCAGGACTGGGGGGAGGACTTCTTGTCGGATGCGGCATGAGTGAGGTGCATTACAAATGCCCTAGTGGCAGCCGAATGGATGGTGGGCCTTCACAATAACAACTCCCCCCTGCTGAGAAATTACAACCTCTTTATGGGAGCCCTCAGAATGCACTTTGAGGACCCCCTATCCGAGTGGGAGGCGAGAATCAGAATGAAGGGCATTCACCAGGGCCGGAGATCGGTGGTGGAGTACACCCAAGAGTTCCGCGAGCTGACGCCTTTCATGAGAGGGTGGTCAGAAGTGGCCCTATTAGAAAACTATAAAGATGGATTGAATGAGGACATCTACAAAGATTGCAGAGCACGGGGGCCCCCCAAAGATCTGAAGAGCTGGTACGTGGTAGCAGCGGACGTGGAGATCGATCTGGCCTGAAGCCGGATCCGTGGTGGCCGCACCTGGGATCAGTCATCCTCTTTACACAAGGGGGCACCAAAGACAGCAGTGGGGAAGACAGAGCCCAAACCCAAGCCAAAATCCTTCGCGTGTTTCAAATGTGGAAAAGAAGGACACCGAGCGGGTGAGTGTTTCTCCAAGCCAGCACCAAAATCAACTGGCCCCGGAGGGAAGAAGGCTGACAAAGCACCTGCAAAAGCCCACAAGCCCGCCCTGAAAGGAGAAGTTGTTGAGTTCGCTCCCCAAAAACAGGGTGAGTTGGGAACTCCGACCATTGCGGACGACAGCGAGACTGACACTGAGTCCGACAACAATGACCTGGTGAGTCACAATGGGGGCCCCATGATCATCCCTGTAGAAATAAGGGTGCCATCCACCGGGGCTCATGGGCGGATGCCAGCCCTCCTAGACTCTGGATGCACTAGGTGCATAATCAGCCCAAAAGTGGTGGAAAAGATGGGCCTAAGGCTAAAAACGTTGAGAAGGCCCATCGCTTTCTGTCAGTTAGACGGATCAGTGGCAGGAGGGGGCCCAGCCAGTTTTGTGACTGAACCCATCGAGATGCAGTTGGGGGATCATCTAGAGACTCTTAGTTTCATTGTGGCCCCTGGCATGGAGCGACCCCTCATACTTGGACTACCTTGGCTCCGTAAATGGAACCTGCACGTTAATTGGAGGACGGGAGTTTTGCGCATTCGCTCCGAGAAACAAGGAAAAGACAGGGAAGAACCCCTTTCAGAGGACGGAGTGGAAAAAGAGGGGGCAGAAATGGCCATAGACCACATTGAGGGGGAGGAGAAGATTCCAAAGGACTATTGGGACCTCCGGGAGGTTTTCAGCGAAAAGGCCTCTGATGTGTTACCTCCCCACAGACCAACAGACTGTACCATTGAAATACTTCCTGGAGTAAAACTCCCTAAGCCAAAAATCTACCCCATGACCCCTCGGGAGCTGGGGGAACTACGGAACTTTATTGACAAAAACCTAGAACGGGGTTTTATCCAACCAGCCAGGCCGAGGGTGGCAGCACCAGTACTATTCCAAGAGAAGAAAGATGGGTCCTTTCGCCTTGTAGTTGACTACAAAAACCTGAACGCCATTTGCGTAGATAATGTCTACCCCCTGCTGCTTATGAAGGACATGCTGGCCCACCTAGGCAAGGGGAAAATTTTCACCAAACTTGATTTATAAGAGGCTTACTACAGAGTTCAAATTAAGGAAGGGGATGAATGGAAAATGGCTTTTAACTGCCCGCTGGGATGTTTCCAATTTCGGGTGCTCCCTTTCGGACTACAAGGAGCCCCTGCAGTGTTCATGCAATTAATCAACGAAGTACTGCATGAACACTTATACAAGGGGGTGCTGGTCTACTTGGATGACATTCTTATCTATACCGAGAACATGGACAACCATGTGAAATTGGTGAGGACTGTCCTGAAAAAATTCAGGGCTGCTGAACTATACGCTAAACTCTCAAAGTGTGAATTCCACCAAAACAAAATTGACTATCTCGGGTACTGCATCTCACATGAGGGAATAGAGATGGATCCGGAAAAAGTCTGGGCGGTGTTGGAATGGGCCCCACCACGCACCCGCAAACAACTACAGAGCTTCCTGGGATTTGCTAACTTCTATAGACAGTTCATCCCCTCGTTCACCAAAATCGCTCTGCCGATTACCAATCTTTTGAAGACAAAAGGAGAAGTAAAACCAAAGCCCTCCCAACCCCCTGAATGGACTATGGACTGTCAGGCGGCATTCGAGAAACTAAAACGCTTGTTTGCTGCTGAACCAGTCCTTAAGCATCCCGACATGGAAGAACCGTTTGTTGTACAGGCTGATGCCAGCGATGTAGCAGTAGGAGCAGTACTTCTGCAAATGAATTAAGAAGGAAAGCTGCAACCCTGTGCTTATACCTCTCGTAAGCTGACGGAGACCGAGAGAAGATGGGCCATATGGGAGAAGGAGGCTTTCGCGGTGCGTTGGGCCCTGTTAACGTGGAGGCAATTCCTTGAAGGGGCTAAGCACCCCTTTGAGGTGTGGACTGACCACAAGAACTTGGAAGCTTTGAAAACGCCACGTAAACTGTCCCCAAAGCAAGTCCGCTGGGCTCAGCATTTCAAACGTTTTAATTTCTCCCTGTGCTACCTTCCTGGAGGGAAGAACTTTATGGCAGATGTGCTTTCCAGACTGCCGCAATACAACAGTGCTAGAGAGGAAGTGATTCGGCCAATCATCCCCTCAACACAGATGGCAGCACCAGTAACTACTAGAGCGCAGGCTAAGGCAGATCCAGCTTTATCGGACGACTTGTCTAAGCAACTACAAGAAGCTCTAAAAACCGACGAGTGGTTTCAAGCCCACTCGAATGAGTGTACACTTCGCGATGGTCTGGCTTGGGTGGGAGCCAAGTTGTATGTTCCCGCTAGTCTGAGAGCGACGGTCTTACAGCATGCTCATGATGCCAAAGTTGCTGGACATTTCAGATTTGTCAAAACACTACATTTAGTCAAACGATAATTCTGGTGGCCCACACTCAAGAAAGACATAGAGGCATACGTAGCTAGCTGCCCCATGTGTGCCTCGGCCAAGAGACCTCCGGGGAAGCCGGCTGGACTACTTCAGAGTGTTGCCAGGCTAGATGCACCCTGGAAAGAGATCTCCATGGATTTTATTGTAGAATTGCCCGAAAGTGGGGGGAACACAGTTATTTGGGTGGTTACTGATTTGTTTTCCAAACAAGTGCATTTCATCTCATGTCCCAAGATTCCTTCCGCAAAAACACTTGCAAAAATGTTTGTCCAACATGTGTACAGATTACATGGGGCTCCAAAACGTATAATCTCTGATAGGGGTGTTCAATTTACCTCCCATTTCTGGAAAGAGTTCCTAGCGCTAAGAGGCTCCGCCCAGGGTTTAAGCTCTGCCCACCATCCTCAGACAAATGGGGCTTGTGAGAGAACCAATTCTGTACTGGAACAATATTTGAGGTGTTATGTCAATTATCAGCAAGATAACTGGGCAGAGTTATTGCCATTTGCAGAGGTGGCCTATAATAACTCCATACATAGCAGCACTGGGTTCACCCCTTTCAAGGTGGCCTCCGGCCAAGATTTTGTGCCAATTCCAGAGTTGCCCCAAGAGAATCCAAAAAACCCCTCTCTGATTGATTGGATCGAACAGCTACGTGGCACTTGGTCAGTAACTCGTAAGGCACTCGATGAAGCGCATCGAGCTCATAAAGCCCAGGCCGATAAAAAAAGGGGTCAGGCACGAGCTTATAAAGTTGGTGACATGGTTTACCTTTCCACCAAATACTTGCAAACTACCCAAAAGTCAAAAAAGCTTGGACCCAAATATGTGGGCCCTTTTCCGATAGTGCGGGTCATTAACCCAGTCACGGTTCAATTGGAGTTGCCAAAAATTTACGATGAATTCATCCGGTATTCCATGTCAGTTTCCTCAAACCGGAACATTCGTCCCCTTTGCGTCCAGACCAAGAACCTCCTCCTGTCTCCATTCTGATTGAAGGAGAACAGCATTTTGAGGTCAAGGAAATATTGGATTCCAGGAAGCATCATGGTAAGGTGCAGTATTTGGTGGCCTGGAAACATTTCCCCTTGTCAAAAGCTGAATGGGTAAATAAAAGAGATGTTCGAGCACCAAAGAAAGTACAATTGTTTCACACCAAATATCCTGATAAACCTTAATCCATTAATCCATGTACATATTGTATATTGTATATTTATCTCCCTCTTATCTTTTCCAGGAATAATGTCTCTTTTGAAGGGGGGGGCTCTTTTTCTTCAATTTTTTCAAGTCTGTCTTCATATTTCTTCATCATCTGTTGTATATTCTCCACTTTTTCATCTGTTTTCTCTATTTTTGATTTTATATCTTGTATTCCTTGCAAAATCATCTGCATTGTCGCATCCTTTTCTTTCTCACGTTCTTTCTCTTTTTCCTGCTGAATCATTGCCTGTATTGATCGTTGTCCTCCCGCTGGTGATGAAGAAGGGGTCGATCCAGCAGAGCTAACAACTGCTGCTTTTTGCTCATTTCTATAGGTAATCCAAATCAAAACAGTAAAATAATATATCTTCAGGTTCTTCTCAACCCTAATCCATTTTGTAAATGGCAGGAGGTTACAAAAAGATAAAAATAAGAAAAGAAACAGGAAAAAACCAAAAAGAAAGAGAAAAAAGAAGAGAAAAAAAAATACCCAAAGAAACAACACTCTTCAGGCTCTTGTGTGCCCTAATCCAATCACCTGAGATAGCCAAAAACAAATTCAAGTAAGAATCTCCAATCAGCAAATAAAAAAAGTCAAAAAAAGAAAAAAAAGAAAAAGAAGAAAAAATTTCTTCAGGCTCTTATATGCCTTAATCCAATTAAATAAACACTTATTGTGGAGGAATAAAAGAAGAAAAAAAAGGAGAAAAAAGAAAAGAAAAATATGTATATATATGTTCCAATGTTTTAAAAATAAAAATATTGGAGAAGTGGAGAAGTGAAAATAGAAAGGGGAAGGATTTCCATCTAATTTAAAAGTCCACAACTGTGTAACATTCAAAATTCAAATTTTTTAGTCAAATTTTTAAGGGGTCCTAGGGAGGGGGAGGGTCAGATTGGAATTCAGGCTGTGGGTATGGGGGATAACCCGCAAGGGGGAGGGTCGGGTCTGGCAGTGAAGCATGGCATGGGGGATGGGGGACCCGGGATCGAGGGGGGGGTTAGAGCTTGTCCGGATAGTTTTTTGAACATCAGTACTGTAGGTGGGAGGGGTAGATATGGCGGGAGCAGGGGGCCATATCGTGTTAGGGGAGTGCGCACTCGCTGTCTACGAGCGGTGGCGTGCTCCGGCCCCCAAGGCTCTACTCGCTCCTCAGGTTGCATAGACCCTCAGGACCCAGGCCTTCGGCTGATGCTGTGCAATGCCAGGTCCGTAGTAAATAAAGCCCCCCTCATCTGTGATCTTGTGCAGGAGGGGGGTGCGGACCTGGCAGGTATTACGGAGACCTGGTTGGGCCAGGAGGGGGGGTTCCCCTCGTTGAAATGTGCCCGCCAGGTTTCCAAGCATTCCATCAGCCGAGGTCACAGGGGAGGGGCGGGGGGGTAGCGGTTATCATTAAAGAAGGTCTGAGACCGAGGGAGGCCACTGTTCCTCAGATGGCCGGCTGTGAATCCCTTTTTGTGAAATGGGGTCATGGGGTTCAGATGGGTTTGCTGATCACGTACCTGGCTCCCTGCCACGTGGCAACAGCCCTGCCCGAGCTACTCAACATCATCGCCGCGGTGGCGGTTGATACCCCTAAGTTTATGGTCATGGGGGATTTCAACCTGCCGTCCGTGGGTGAGACGTCAGAGATGGCTCGGGAGTTCATGGCTTCCATGACAGCTATGGACCTGACCCAGTTAATTCATGGCCCTACCCACACAGGGGGAAACACGCTGGATCTGGTTTTTGTCTCTGGACAGTGGTTGAGGGATCTTGATATAGGGGATATAGTTACTGAACCCTTGTCATGGTCAGATCACTCTCTCCTTCGTCTCGACTTTCGAACCGCTGCACCCCGCCGCAGGGAGGCGGAGCCGGTCAGATGGTTCCGCCCCAGGCGCCTGATGGAACCTGACAGATTCCAGACGGAGCTTGGGCCATTTCCTGAGGTTCTGGCACACGCCTCGACTGGAGACCTGGTGGCCGCCTGGGATAGGGCGGCTGCTGGTGCTCTGGATCGGGTCGTGCCTTTGCGGCCTCTGACCCGGCGCCGATCTCAATTGGCTCCTTGGTTTACCGAGGAGCTGAGGGAGTTGAAGCGCCGGAAAAGACGCCTAGAGAGTAGTTGGAGGGCCAGTCTTCTTGAATCTGACCGGACACTAGTAAGATCCCACATTAGGAATTACTTAGTGGCGATAAAAGCAGCGAAATGTAGTTATTTTGCTGCTCTTATTGCGTCATCAGATAATCGCCCGGCCGCCCTCTTTAGGGTGACCCACTCCCTGCTCCACCAGGAAGCGCGGGAGGACCCCTTGGAGGGTAGAGCCGAGGATTTTGTTCAGTATCTGTATGACAAAATCACTCAGATTCGGGAAGATTTGGACTCCGACTGGGTAGTCTCTGGGGGAGAGACAGGGGCAGGTCTTGAGAATGTTATCTGGGATGAGTTTGATCCTGTGACCCCTGAGGACGTGGACAGGATTCTGGGTAGACTGAACGCGACCACTTGTTTATTGGACCCGTGTCCTTCCTGGTTAGTACTGGCTTCCCGGGAAGTGACACGAGGCTGGCTCCAGGGGATTATAAATGCTTCGCTGAGTGAGGGTGACTTTCCCGCCGCCTTGAAAGAGGCGGTGGTGAGGCCTCTCCTCAAGAAGCCTTCCCTGGACCCGGCAATGTTGGTAAATTATCGTCCGGTCTCCAATCTTCGCTTTGTTGCGAAGGTTGTTGAGAGTGTGGTCGCGCAACAGCTCCCCCAGCACCTGGATGAAACGACGTATCTGGATCCGTTCCAGTCGGGCTTCAGGCCCGGGTACAGCACGGAAACGGCATTGGTCGCGTTGGTTGATGATCTCTGGAGGGCTCGGGACAGGGGGTGCTCCTCTGTCCTGGTCCTGTTAGATCTCTCAGCGGCTTTTGATACCATCGACCATGGTATCATGCTGCACCGGTTGGAAGAGTTGGGGGTGGGAGGCACTGTGTTGCGGTGGTTCTCCTCCTTTCTCTCTGACCGGTCGCAGTCTGTGTTGACAGGGGGACAGAGGTCGACCCCGAGGCCCCTCATATGTGGGGTGCCGCAAGGGTCGGTCCTCTCGCCTCTCCTGTTCAACATTTATGTGAAGCCGCTGGGCGAGATCATCCGTGGTTTCGGGGTGGAGTACCATCAGTACGCTGACGACACTCAGCTGTACATCTCCACCCCGAATCACCCCAACGATGCCCTTGAAGTGATGTCCCAGTGCCTGGAGGCCGTACGGATCTGGATGGGGAGGAACAGGCTCAGGCTCAACCCATCCAAGACTGAGTGGCTGTGGTTTCCGACGTCCCGATATAGTCAGTTGACGCCATCACTGACTATTGGGGGCGAATCATTGGCCCCCACGGAGAGGGCTCGCAACTTGGGCGTCCTCCTGGATTCACGGCTGTCTTTAGAAGAGCACTTGACGGCCGTGACCGGGAGGATTTTTCATCAGGTTCGCCTGATTCGCCAGTTGCGTCCCTTTCTGGATCGGCACTCTTTACGCACGGTCACTCATGCCCTTGTCACCTCCCGCCTGGACTATTGCAACGCTCTCTACATGGGGCTCCCCTTGAGGAGCACCCGGAGGCTCCAACTGGCGCAGAGTGCGGCCGCGCGGGTGGTAATGGGAGCGACATGGCGTTCCCATGTAACACCTCTCCTGCGCGAGCTGCACTGGCTCCCGGTGGTCTTCCGGGTGCGCTTCAAGGTTTTGGTTACCACCTTTAAAGCGCTCCATGGCTTAGGACCCGGGTACTTGCGGGACCGCCTACTACCACCAATAGCCTCCCACCGGCCGGTACGCTCCCATAGAGAGGGGCTCCTCCGGGTGCCGTCAGCCAAACAATGCCGACTGGCGGCCCCCAGGGGGAGAGCCTTCTCTGTGGGGGCAGCTACTATCTGGAACGAGCTCCCCCCAGAGATACGGAGGATCCCGGATCTGCGCACCTTCCGCCGCGCCTTAAAGACCTTACTATTTCACCAGGCCGTCCTGGCCTAATTTTCCCCCTCTTTTATAAAAGATTTTTAAAATTTTAAATATCTTTTAGTATTTATATATTCAATTTTAAATTGGTTTTAAAAGTTTGGGGTTTTAAATTTGTCAGGGCCAAAATTATTTAATTTGATTTTATTCTATTTTTTAAATTTTGTATTGTATGTGTTTTTATTGTTTGGCTGTGCACCGCCCTGAGTCCTTCGGGAGTAGGGCGGTATAGAAATCTAATAAATAAATAAATAAATAAATAAATAAAATCTCTTTCTTGTGCCACACTTGGACTTTTCCAGAGTCGCTGTTATCTTCTTCTTTCCAATTTTAATCGCCTTTCAGCAATGCTTTTCCCAGCAAAGCACCTGTATAAACAATCTTGTAGACACTCTTTGATGCTCTTTTAAATTTTATCTGTGAGTTAGCCAATTGACCTTGGAGAATAACACAGTTGCTACTTTTTTCCCCTTTCCCCTCAGTTAAAAGAAACAAAAGGAAAATACAATGTTTGAATCCACTAGGTGGCAATGTCTCTTATTTCTTCCACTTCCATTTCTCCTTTCAATTAACAATAAAACAGAAAAAAATGTTAAAAAGTAAAAGTCAGCCATAAACAAAAATGACAAAGCTAATTCCAAAATTAATAAACTCAATCTGCATCAAAAATTTAGTATTTAAGCAGATAGAAAAGCGAATCTCCTTTCCAATCCAGTCCAGTTAAATTTAAAATGAAACTTTCCACTGGCATCCACACATAGAAATAGTTTATATTTTAGGAAAATTAACTTAAATTCAGGCTCAATTCTGCCACTAAATTACTTCTATATTAAATCCTAGTTGCATTTGCTCTTCAGGGTGTTCTTAAAGTTTGAGAAACTCTCACCAGATCGTAACACTTTCACTCATTCTCTTCCGTTCGGGGCTGTACCAACTTCAGCAGCTTAATGGCTGCCTCTTCAGCGCCAGAAAAAAGAGCTTCTTCTGGATCAACCAGGGACTTTGCGGTGTCCCTGGGATCAGCAGAATGTGCCCTCCTCAATCACTTTCTCAGCAGGACAGTGAGATCCAAATTGGATCGTCCAGCGGTGGAGATATCGACGGTAGTTTCGGAGCCCCGAAAACTTCCCGTCGTCTCGTCGTGACGCCAGCCCCGCCCCCTTTTATCTCTTTGAGGAACAAAGAGATTAAAAAATCAGAGATATGGATAACAGATTAGAAGAAGTTGAACGTGATAGAAGCGGCCTAGGATGGGAGATGGATAAATCAGAATTCTACTTAAGATTCCAAAATGTGGAGGAAGAAAAAGGAGAAAATTTGGTGGAAAAAATTATAGAAATAAGCTGACTTTGTATAAAATATACAAAAGTATGAAGGCTATTGCTTAACGCATTGTAAACCGCCCTGAGTCTTCGGAGAAGGGCGGCATATAAATCAAATTAAAAAAAAAAAATTCTTGCAGGAGCTCTAGAAATTTCTAAAGAAAAAATGTTGGATGGCGTTGATGAAATGTACCGAGTATATACTAGATATGCAATGAGAAATAAACTACCAAGAGAAGTTCATATAAGATTTACTAAAAAATCAATTAAAACACAAATATTGCAGATTGCAAAAGAGAAAGCGTTGCAATACAAGGGCAAGGAAATTATGGTGCTGAAGCAAATACCGAGAAGAGTAGGAGAGTTGAGAAGAGAGTATCAATTTTTGACAAAAATATTGCTCCAGAAAGGAGTGAACTACAGATGGCTGATACCAGAAGGATTGGTGTTTACATGGCAAATGCAAAGATTTAAAATAGATTCAATTGACAAAGCTAAAGCATTATTTGTGGAATATATAAGAGAAAAAGATGCTGAGCCAAGAAGGGAAGAGACACTGCTCCAATTACAAGAAGAGGATCTAGTGATGATGGAAAAGGAGGAGGGTGCACTAGAGGGTGCAGTAGGAGGTGCTATAGAATATAAAGAACAGCGTGAACTGAGATCCACTAGATCAGCAAAACCTCTATATAAAGTATAAACATGGAGGAGAAAAAATTAATTACAATGAACATAAATGGACTTAATATAGCAACTAAAAGAAGGAAAGTATTCCACAAATTGGAGAAACTAAAAATGGATATAATTTGTTTACAAGAAGTGCATATCAAAAAGCAGCATGAATTACTTTTGGTACAGCCTAAATTAGGGAAATTATTTGCTTCATTGCCACAATGTAAGAAAAGAGGAGTGGTTTTGTATATTAAAGATACAATATTAGCGGAAAAAAATTATGAAGATGGAGAAGGACTAAGTCTGATGGTGGAAATGACAGACAACAATAGGAAAATATTGTTAATAGCGATATATGCTCCTAGCGACAATCAAGAAAATTTTTATAGAAAATTACATTTGAAATTAATAGAGCTGGATTATGACAACATTTGTATGATGGGAGACTTCAATGGAATAGTAGATGAGAAAATGGACTATAATACACAAAAGACAATAAAACAAAGTAGGAAAATTTTGCCGAAATCCTTTTTTAAGATGATAGAGGAAATAAATTTAAAAGATATATGGAGAGAAAGAAATGCAAAAAACAGACAATACACTTTTTATTCTAATAGACATTTATCATGGTCCAGAATAGATATGATATGGTTGACAATGGACTTGACCTCGAACATAGAAGAAATAGCTATAGAGGCTAATACTTGGGCAGACCATAATCCAATGATGGTGAGATGGAAAGGACAAAGGAGAAGGTCTAGATGGACTTTAAATACTACAATATTAAAAGAAAAGGATTTCCTACAGAAAATGGAGAAAGAATTAGCTTTTTTCTTCAAAGAAAATAGAAAAGAGGATTCATCAATGCAGAATCGGTGGGATACCATGAAAGCTTATGCCAGAGGCCTGATTATTGACTATACAAGAAAAAGAAATATTAAGAAAAGACAAGCATATAAAACACTAGAGGATGATTACAAGACATTTGAAAAAGAACTGCAGAAGTTCCCACAAAAAAAAAGACATTAAAATGAAAATGGACACAATTAAACATAAAATGGGATTATTAGAGAAAGAAGATCTAGCACAAAAAAATCAGGAATGCTGAACAGAAATATTTTGAAGATGCTAATAAACCAGGCAGATGGCTAGCATATAAACTGAAAAAAGAAAGGAATTCAAGGAAAATATCACAGCTAATAGATGATCAAGGACAAATTAGATTTGGAAATGAGGAGAAGAAGAACATTGTACAAGACTATTATAAAAAATTATATGAAAAAGAAAAGATAGAAGAGGAAAGTATTAAACAATATTTACACAAGGTGAATTTACCCCAGATTCCAAAAGATGTTGAGATGATGCTAGAAGGGAATATAAAGATGATGGAGTTGACAGCAATTAAAAAACAAAAAAGTGGGAAGGCACCAGGTCCAGATGGACTACCGGCAGAATATTATAAGACTTTACAGGAATCACTGAGTCTCCCATTACTAGAAATTATGAATGAAGTAATGCTACAGAAGGAAATACCCAACTCATGGTTAGAAGCATATATTACACTTATTCCAAAAGAAGATACCGACCTACAACAAGTCAAAAACTATAGGCCTATATCTTTGCTAAACTCAGACTATAAAATCTTCGCAACAATATTAGCAGAAAGACTTAAAAGATACTTAAATAATTTTATACACTTGGATCAAAATGGATTTCTGCCAAAAAGGCAGATTAGAGACAATTTGAGGATAATTCTGGATACTTTGGAATATTATGAGGCGCACCCAGAAAAGCAAATGGCCTTGATGTTTTTAGATACACAGAACGCCTTTGACAATGTGAACTGGCGATTAATGATACTACAATTGAAACAGATGGGCTTTGGAGAGAAATTTGTTCAAGCTATAGAAGCTATATATTACAAACAAATAGCAAAAGTAATGATAAATGGAGACCTGACAGAATTCATTGAAATACAAAAAGGAACGAGACAAGGTTGTCCATTGTCACCACTGTTGTTTGTGTTAACATTAGAAGTACTAAACAGAAACATTAGAGAAGAAAAAGGAATAAAAGGAATGAAAATTCAAAATCAAGAATATAAATTGCAAGCATTTGTGGATGACCTGGTGTTTATTTTGGAAGATCCACTTCAATCTATAAACAAACTGATAGATAAAATAGGAGATTTTGGGAAAGAGGCAGGCTTGAAAATAAATAAAAACAAAACGAAGATTTTGACAAAAAATATGTTAAAAAAACAGAAAGAAGAATTGGTGGAATCAAGGATGCAGGTCACGAATAAGGTCAAATATCTGGGGATACACTTGACAGCAAGATGTGGTACTCTTAAGGAGAATAATTATGATAAGCTTAAACAACAGATAGCGACAGATCTGGCAAAATGGGAGAATTTGCAATTATCATTGATAGGGAGAATATCAACTATTAAAATGGATATACTGCCCAGACTTTTATATTTATTTCAGACAATTCCAATTAAGTTGGGGAAAAAATATTTTGAAGATTTAAATAAAATTGTGTTAAAATATATATGGCAGGGCAAAAAGGCAAGGATAAAATTAAAATTGATGCAAGATGTTAGATCAAGAGGAAGTTTTGGTTTGCTGGATTGGGAACTATATTATCAAGCTTGTAATTTGATGTGGATTAAAGAATGGATAACGTTAAGGAATATGTCGGCTGGCGGCCCCCAGGGGGAGAGCCTTCTCTGTGGGGGCACCGACCCTCTGGAACGAGTTGCCCCCGGAGATATGGCAGATCCCGGATCTGCGCACTTTCCGCCGTGCCTTAAAGACATTTTTGTTTCATCAAGCTGGGCTGACCTGACCATATTTTTTAAATTGTTTTAATTTTAAATTGCTAAATTATGGGTTTTTTAATATGGGGGTGTTTTAACTGTGGGCCAAATTAATTTAATTGGTTTTTAATATTGTTTTAATTTTTGTATTTTCTATATTTTATCTGCTGGCTGTTCACAGCCCTGAGTCCTTCAGGAGAAGGGTGGTATACAAAATAAATAATAATAATAATAATAATAATAATAATAATAATAATAATAATAATAATAATAATAATAATAATAATAATAATAATAATAATAGATTGTTGACTTTAGAAGGACATGATTTGTTGTTGGGTTGGCACGCTTTTATGTGGTATAAAAGTACAAAAATACAGGGTTATTTCAGAAGGCATATGATACGAGAATCTTTGTTATTAAATTGGGAGAAGATCAAACAATGTCATTATTTAAAAATTCCAGTCTGGTTATCTCCTATTGAAGCAGTCTCACACGCAATAACATTCAGAAAGGAACAAATTATTAGATATGGTGAATTATTAAATGAAAAGGGTGAACTTAAGTCGAAGCAAGAACTAGAAGAACAAGAGATTGAAATGGATTGGTTTTCATATATGCAAATACAGTCTAGATATGATAAAGATTCTAAAATGGAGGGTTTTTATAGTAATTTGATGAATTTAGATAAAATTCTAACAGGTTCTGATGACCATGTAATTAAAAAACTGTACGGTTACTTATTAGAAATAAAATTGGCAGAAGAACAAGTTAAAGAAACAATGATTGCATGGGGGAAAAATGTTGGTCATGGGATTGACTTAGAGAAATGGGAAAAACTGTGGTTGCAGAATTATAAAATGACAATGTCAACAGCATATAAGGAGAACTTGTATAAGATGCTTTACAGGTGGCATTTACCCCCGGCGAGAATAGCCAGAATGTACAAGAATAAATTGGAGAAATGTTGGAAGTGTCATCAGACTCCGGGTTCATATTACCATATGTGGTGGACATGCGCAGAAGCTAAAAGATATTGAACTAAAATCCACACATGGCTGGAAAAAATGACAAAGAAACACATTGACTTTAAACCAGAGATATTTTTATTAGGGATTTTACCAGAAATATACAATATACAATAGAGAAATATACAATAGAGAATTGAGATATTTAATTCTGAATGTTTTAACGGCAGCTAGACTTGTATTTGCTAAAAACTGGAAAGCGGCAACCAGGGAGGTGACTGGAGACTGGATCCGGGCGATTATCAACGCTTCATTGAGAGATGGGGTCTTCCCCGCCTCACTCAAGGAGGCGGTGGTTCGTCCCCTCCTCAAGAAGCCAGCCTTGGATCCGTCTTCCTTGAACAACTTTCGTCCTGTCTCCAACCTTCGCTTTATAGCGAAGGTTGTTGAGTCTGTGGTGGCGTACCAGCTTCCGCAATTCCTGGAGGAGACTGATTATCTAGACCCATACCAATCAGGCTTCAGGCGCAGACACAGCACGGAAACGGCATTGGTCGCCCTGGTGAATGATCTCTGGCGGGCCCGGGATGGGGGTTATTCCTCCATCCTGGTGCTACTTGACCTCTCAGCGGCTTTTGATACCATCGACCATGGTATCTTACTGCGACGTCTCGGGGGGTTGGGGGTGGGGGGCACTGTCCTACAGTGGTTCTCCTCCTACCTCTCTGGCCGTTCACAGTTTGTTTGGGAGGGGAGGCAGAGATCCTCCCCGAGGCCCCTCACTTGTGGTGTGCCACAGGGGTCGGTTCTCTCCCCCCTGCTCTTTAACATCTATATGAAGCCACTGGGTGAGATCATTCGAGGTTTCGGGGTGCAGTATCATCAGTACGCTGATGATACCCAACTGTACATCTCCACCCCGGACCAACCTAGGGATGCCCTTTCCATGATGTCTAAGTGCCTGGAGGTGGTACGGGTCTGGATGGGTAGGAACAGGCTCAGACTCAACCCCTCCAAGACAGAGTGGCTGTGGATTCCGGCGTCCCATGATCTAGCTGCCCCATCACTGTTGATGGGAGGGGAGTGTCTTGCTCCCTTGGATAGGGTCCGTAATCTTGGCGTCCTCCTTGATTCACGGCTGTCTTTAATGGACCATCTAACGGCCGTGACAAGGGGGGCATTTGCGCAGGTTCGCCTGGTGTGCCAGTTACGCCCTTTTCTAGACAGGGATGCCCTCTGTACGGTCACTCAGGCTCTCATTATCTCTCGGTTGGATTACTGCACTGCCCTCTACATGGGGCTGCCCTTGGGGTGTACCCAGAGGCTCCAACTGGTCCAGAATGCGGCTGCGCGAGTAGTTACGGGTGCATCCCGCTACTCCCATATAACACCACTATTGCGCAAGCTGCACTGGCTGCCGGTGGTCCTCCGGATTCGCTTCAAGGTGCTGGTACTCACCTATAAAGCCCTTCATGGCACGGGCCCGGGGTATTTGCAGGATCACCTCCTACCGGCCTCCCACCGCCCAGTGCGCTCACATAGGGCTGCCCTCCTCTGGGTCCCCTCAGCTAGACAGTGTCGGCTGACGGTCCCCAGGATGAGGGCGTTCTCTGTGGCCGCACCGACCCTCTGGAATGGGTTGCCCACCAAGCTCCGGATGGCCCCCGACCTCCGCACCTTCTGCGCTGACCTAAAGACATGGCTCTTCCACCAACTTCCCTGATCTGCCGTGGTTTTTAATTTGGGTATTTGGGTATTTTTAATTTGGTTTTAATACTATTAATTTTTACTTATTGTCAGGTTTTTCTATTGTTGTGAGCCGCCCCGAGTCCTACGGGAGAAGGGCGGCATATAAATCTGACAAAATAAATAAATAAATAAATAAATAAATAAATAAATAAATAAATAAATAAATAAATAAATAAATAAATAAGATACCCACGGATGACGATGTTATTAAGAAAATTTTGGAGTGTGCTAAAATGAGTAAATTGACATTTGAAATTAGGGAACAAGAAGATAAACAATATTATTTGATATGGGATTTATTTTATCAATGGTTAGACAAGAAAGCATGGAAATGAAATATGAAATATGAAATGGATACGATAATAAAACATATAAAGAGGGGTTTTTTTTCCCTTATGGAGGATAAGCTACTGTCAAATAATTGGTAAATGAGAATAATCAGCTGCCCCCAGAGATAAGAAGAATCCAAGACCTCAGTGCCTTCCGTCGTGCCCTTAAAACCCATTTTTTCAAGCAAGCCGGGCTGGCTTAAGAAGAAATTTTTAAATGTTTTAATTGGTAGTGAGTTTTAATTGGGCCAAATTTATATATCTTTTAATTGTTTTTTTAATATTTGTACTGCATGTTTTTTAATTTTGGCTGTACACCGCCCTGAGTCCTCAGGGAGAAGGGCGGTATAGAAATTTAAATAATAATAATAATAATAATAATAATAATAATAATAATAATAATATAATAATAATAAAATAATAATGTAATAAACTGTTAAATAAGAAACTGTTGGATAGAGGATTAAGCACAAAAGATTTGTAACCTATCAATACACTTTCTGTAATTGTAATGGATGATAATTGTTTTATGTTTTAAGTTTTGTTTAAAAATAAAAAATATTCTCAAAAAAAAAAAAAGAAGGGGGGCCGAATGTCAGCCTCTGCTCTTTCAATGCTTGCTTGTCGGCTGCCATGGTAACGGGGGAGGGGGAGCTAGGAAGTTGCTAGAGGGGGAAGCGTGCTGGAGGAGGAACGACAAGAGAAACGAAAGCAAATCTTAGCTGTAGTCTTGTGCCTTTGAAGTTGCTATTGAGTCAACGGTCCTGACATTCCAGATTGATGACACTGCCAGATGTGTGATTACACCTGACCTCTGGAGGACCTTTGGATTGGATGATTTACGCCTCAGATCTTGCTTTCCTTGGCTGCATTCAGTTCTATTTCAGTAAAAGTACCTTTATCTATGAAAATGGAGTTGGGGTCATTCTTTCTTGAAATCTGAAAGGAGGCACGCCTGACAGGTAGTTTGCATGGGAGAACTCAACCTCGGCTGCTTTAGGGACTTTTTTCCACCAATACTCATCCCTTTCCGCTTCGGTCGTTGAGGCGGGCGTTCTATATGTCTCGGTTTCCATGGTCAGTGACGGCTGCACTGGGATTCCAACTTGGCTGCTGGTTCCTGGAGTTCCCTGACTTGGAGTAGGGACTACCTCTTTCTCTGTTGCCAGGAGCAGGCTTTCCTCAGAGATCCCGCCTTCTACCATGGTATCCTGAGTTCCTCTCCACGCACCCCAGGTATTGGAGAGCAGGTGGGGAGTCCGGGGCTCAGGAATCCTGGTCGTTTTTAAATAGTTTTGGGAGAGTTGGCTTGATGTCAGGGTTCCGACCAGTGCCCTAACGCAATTAAGAGTCTCAAGCCATCTGGCAATAAAAATCCAGTCTTTTATTAGGAGCACCATGTCAGCATTACCTAGGTGAAGCCAACTCTGACTTCATCCCCTTGACACCTTGCCTCTGACCCTGTTTCCCCCTCCCGCCAAAGTGTGTCACCCGGTTACATTCCCCAATGAGGTAATTTCATGGGTTGTAGAATTCACTTTCTCCAGGCATTGCTGGTATCCACGGAGATGGCCTTGACTTGCTCAGCCAGAATGCATCTTGTTATGACTGAGGAGTAAATTCCTTGGTGCAGCTGCGAGGTGCGATTTCCCATCCCCCTGCCTATGGCAACTTGGGAACAGGTCAGGGAAGCTTCACGAGTTGACATTATGGCCCCATCAGAACCTGAATCCAAGGAGGAGGACAAGATGGAGCTAGGGCTGATGGAGGAATGACCACAGGAGCAGGACAAGGCAATCCCGGGTCCCTGGGAAGGGTCGCCAGCAAGGGAGAGGGGGTGCAGGATGACCAGGAGAGGGGGGAGGAGAGGGCAGGCAATGGAGCAGAGCTCTGGCGACAAGCAATTCCCCCTGATCCCCGAGCATGGAGAATGGAGAGGAGACAGGATCAGTGCAGGGCAATCTGACGACTCAGGAGGAGGGCGCCCTGCCCCTCTTCACAGGGCTCAACTGGGGAATGAGATTTAGGGAGATGCCATTGGGAGGGGCGTTTGTTGGGAACAAGCATTGTTTTTTTCCAGTCTCATGTGCTGTTATCAACGTCTGGATACTTTGCTGTGCTTGCCTTGTTGGCCTTGCTTGCCTGGCCTGGCTACGTGCGAGGTCGCAGTGACAGAGTTATACTCTGGGTCAGTGGTTCTCAACCTTCCTAATGCCGCGAACCTTTAATACAGTTCCTCATGTTGTGGTGACCCCCAACCAGGGGTGGGTTCTAAATTTTTTTACTACCGGTTCTGTGGGCGTGGCTTATTTTGTGGGCGTGGCTTGGAGGTCGTGTGACTGGGTGGGCGTGGCTAGCTGGTCATGTGACCGGGTGGCCATGGCTATGTGTATAGGGACTACTCAGAGGGCTGAAAAAAGTCATTTCTGACAGGTCCTCGCACTTTTGACTGGTCCTCACACTTATGACCATCCTCACATTTATGCCCGTGCAGCATTCTTAACAACCATATTACTCATTTCACAACTGCTTCTTTTCACCATGGTGATAAGATAGGGCAAAAAACGTAAAATGTGAGGACAGTCGTAAATTCGAGAACTGGTCAAAAGTGCGAGGACCAGTCAAAAATAAGTTTTTCAGCCCTCTGAGTAGTCCATGTGCACAAAAGGACTACCCAGAGGGCTGAAAAAAGTGATTTCTGACAGGTCCTCGCACTTTTGACCGGTCTTCGCACTTATGACTGGTCATCATTTATGCCCATTGTAGCATTCTTAACAACCATGTCACTCATTTCACAACTGCTTCTCTTCACCATGGTGACAAGATAGGGCAAAAACGTAAAATGTGAGGACAGTCGTAAGTTTGAGGACTGGTCAAAAGTGCAAGGACCAGTCAAAAATAACTTTTTCAGCCCTCTGAGTAGTCCATATGCATAAAAGGATACAGCAATAGAGAGGGATGAAGGAAGGGAAGGGAAATTAGAGTAGGAGTGAGGGTAAGAGAGGGAGGAAGAGAGGAGGAGGAGGAGAAAGGGAGAGGAAGTAGGGAGGAGAAGGGGGGGGAGAGAAAGTAAGAAGGAAAGAAAAGAGAGAGGTGGTAGGTTTGAGGAGAAAGATTGCTGTACAATAAAAAAGATGAAAGGGAAGAAAACCAACCCCAAACAAATATGAAGATATTAAGATAAAGAATGAATTGTTAAACTTTAAAGTTTAAACATACAATGTATTTTCTTTGAACAGAGTATTTGGCCGGTTCACAAATTTAAACAGTGTTTAGTCATTTCAATTAAATTTACAATTTCTATATTTCCTTTTTGCCATATTTATTCCTCATCTATTTTTTAAAAAAACCAATATTACCCTTCATCCTCATCTCTAATCTTAATCAAATTCAATTTTTCCCTTCTATTCTATATTATACCCCTTTGCATTGTCATCTATTTTTATATCCATCCTCACATTGGTTAATTATGTAATTATGTAATACAGTTTTTTAATACAAATTCAACATTTTAATATAAATCAGTTATATAACTATCTTTTTTGTATATTAATCAATATGAACATGAATATTCCAATTATTTCCATGCAATCCAATTTCTTACAAATCAATTAATTATATTTACCAATAATAATAAACCAAATAATTTCCCCCATATATTCCTCCAAACCACAACTTAACCATTTCTGCTTTCAACATAATATACAAATAATAGTATCTCAATTATTACAATTCCCTAGTTAAATAGAGCTTTTTTTCTTTTGTGTTTTAAAATCTTGAATCTCCTTTTTTGCCCTAAATTTCCCATTGTTTGCAGTTTTGCACCTACCTTTTTTGGTGAGGAAAAAGAAAAAGAAATCTCTCTCTGCCTCATTTTGTCACGTTGCAGCAAAGACCCTGCTTTACTTTCAGTTTTGTTTTTTCAGCATAGCTAGGGGGAAAAAAATCTGCTCGAGATTTTTTTGCAGCTAGCAACAGAGCCCTCCGCAAAACAGCTGCGAGCAAATCAGCTGAGAGTCGAGGCTGATCTAATCAACTTGTGCTAATTAACCTATCCAGAAGCTGAAAGGGGCTGTTTTTTCTATTTTTGCAGGCACCGGTCTACTCATTTGTTTTCTGTGGAAATTGGGATCGTAGAAACACCCAGGAGCATAGAAGAGTCCAAAGGCAGATGCATGAATAAATGTGATAAATGTATTTATTCATATAACAAAACATATTAACTATATACAAAGGCTGTCTTAATATCCATTAGGATAGGGGGCACACAGCGTGTGTGACTACCCCTATCAAAGATCATGTCTCATGGAGAACAAACGTAAAAGAGAGCTTGGTGGAAAGGTTAGAGGGGGTTTTATACTCAGTGTAAGCCCCTCCTCTCCACATAGGGGTGGGGGCACTTTCTGCCTCCACTAGTGTCTGTATGATATATGTGCCAATGGCTTGCAAATACTTGACAGTTCCCCTCCTTGCGAGCCAATGGCATGCAAACATACAAATGCAATGCACAACAGATTTTACCCTGTGAGACATAACTTTTTACACAGATCTTTGTGCCTATCTGCTGGTAGAGGTTTTGTGAAAATATCAGCTGTTTGATATTTGGTCTGACAATGTGATAAAGATATAAACCCCATCTCTACTAGTTGCCTAACATTTTGATAGCGGATATCAATATGTCTGGACCTTTTTCCCACCACATAGGCTTTGGCAATGCCTATGTCCCCGGTGTTGTCTTCTATAATTTGGATGGGCAAAGTCGGTGGTGTCCAGATGCTAGAAATTAAGGCATCAAACCATATCAGATCGTTCCCTGCCTCTGATAAGCATGCATATTCGGCCTCAGCGGTGGAGCACGAAACAAATTTCTGTTGCCCCACATGCCAATGGATGGGTGCCTCATTTAATAGTACCAAGAAGCCCGAAGTACTCCTACGTGTCTTGGTATCTCCGGCCCAGTCCGCATCCGCGAAGCATTTTAATTGGGCCTTGTCTCTATTCTCAGGTTCCAAGCGAAGCACGTAATCTGCTGTGGTCTTGAGATACCTTAATAGCTTTTTAATGGCCAACCAGTGGAACTGGGTAGGATGTTCCACTTGTCTAGATAGCAGGTTTACGGCCAGGGCAATATCTGGACGGCTCCAATTACTTATATATAGTAATGAGCCGATCACTGACCTAAATAGAGTATTATTTTGGAACTCTGGGCTATCCTTGTGTGCCAATCCATAATAGTCGGTCTGCATTGGGATAGCCGTTGGCTTGCTATCTTCCATTTTACATTTCACCAAGAGTTACTCTATCTTTTCCTTTTGGGAGAGAGCAAAACCTTTTGGTGTAGTGATGGTTTGTACGCCTAGGTACTTGTCTACATATCCTAAAGACTTTAGAGTGAACTTTTTTTGTAGGGTCCTGGCAAATATAATACATCCCCCCTTGTCAGGCCCTATATATAAAAGGTCATCGACATACACTAGGACTTTCTCCAGCCCCCCTTTGGTATCCCTTGTGAAGGTACATTTATCAGCTGGAGATGGATGGAAACCCAGTGATTTGAGAGTTTTAGTCAGGCATTTGTACCACAGTCTGCCTGATTGTTTGAGGCCGTACAAACTTTTCTTCAGAAGCCAGGTGTGGCCTTCCTGCCATTGAAATCCGGGGGCACCTCTGACGTAAATTTCTTGTTTTAGATGTGCGTGTAAATAAGCAGTTTGCACATCAAATTGAAAAATGTGTTCCCCATGTGCTGCTGCGGTGACCAAAGCAGCCCTCACACTTTCCGCTCTCACGGTGGGGGAGTATGTTTCATCAAAGTCCTGCAAGTAGCGCTGTGCGTAGCCTTGTGCTACCAGCCGGGCCTTATAGAGGAGTTTGTTGTTGGGCATTGGCTTGACCTTGTAGACCCAACGGGTGCCAATTGCTTTCCTCTTTTTGGGGACTTCCATGGGGATGAAGACTTTCAATTTTTTGAGACTGTCCATTTCCCGCTCCATTGCCACCCTCCACCTGCGCTGTTCTTCCTCGGGAAGCTGGAGGACATCTGAGTACGTTTTAGGGGCCATGGTAACGCTGTTGACAGAGGCAACACAGCCAATGTCCAACCTTTTGGGTGGCACCCCTTTATTGGGGCGTTTTGACCATCTGGGAAATTGCCACTCACCATCATCATTGTCATCCGGAGCATCGGTGTCAGAATTGGAGCTGCCGGAGGTATCTTTCCAATCAAAATGGGGCGGGCCTCTGTCCCAGGCGCTGCAAAGATATGGTCGTTTAGGTGAGGCAGGAGGTGTGAAGTCACCCAGGGATTCCTTGTCTGAATCATCAGAGTCAGGTAGGGATTCATCACCATCCGGATCTTCGCTGGTCAGTTGTTTGGAGTTTGTTGGTTCATCCTCTTCAGGTGGTGCTGCTTGTTCAGTGTAGCTTCTAATAGGGGAATAACCGGGTTCATTGGAATGAATTTTTGACCAATTTGACCCCTCCTCAAAGGAAGCTGATCTAGAGACAATGACAAGGTTATTTTTGTCTACAAACCTAGAGGCCTTGCTGCCGGTTGCATAACCTATAAATCTGAGCCTCCTTGATGCCTTGCCCCCCTTTCTTCTGAGGTGCTTGGGAATATGGACCCAGGCATAGGAACCAAAAATTCTCAGGTGTGAGAGGCTAGGTTTCCTTCCATGGACCAGGAAGTATGGGGTTTGGTTAATGGCACTACTCCACGTCCTGTTGACTAGATAATTAGCCATTTTGACCCAAAAAACTTGGCTCATGTCAGCATCTGCAAGTAGGCAGTTCATGACATTCTGCAGCACGCCATTTCTCCTTTCTACAATGCCATTCCCGGATGGAGTTCGAGGGGATGATTTAAAATGGAGGATACCTCTCTCCTTCATCCACTTTTCAAAAGTCTTGGATGTAAACTCAGTCCCCCTATCACTCTGCACCTGAGCGATGCACACCTTGTGTTGCGTTTGGATCTGGTTGTAAAGATATTTGAAGTTGATAAAGACTTCAGTTTTGTCCTTTAAAATAAATACATGGCCATAACGAGAGTAATCATCTACTACTGTTAAAAAATAACGCCCCCTACCAAGGGAGGGTCTAAAAGGACCAACCAAATCCATGTGTACCAGCTGATAAGGGTACCTTGCACGACGGGAAGAGACCTTAGGTATAGCAGCAGTTTTAGATTTTGCTGCCTTACAGATGGCACATTCCAAATAGGTATTACAATTCTTTATCTTAAGCCCATCAGAAAAATCTTGCATTTTCTTAATAACCGGGAAGCTGGCATGGCCGAGCCTGCGGTGTAATATATGAGCACAATCCAAATGTAAAGGTTTACCCATGTATACTTTGTCAACCTTATGTATCTTACCATTACAAGCCTTGGTCTGTTCAGTAATGAGAGTAGGCACTGGATTAATGGTCACCTTAGAGTTCCTCAGGGTTGGGTGAGGAGTTGTGACCTTAATGGGCTCAGCCTTAATGGCTTTGGATGTCCTAGGAGCTGGTTTAAAAGCTTCATTGGTTTTAGGTCCAGGGTCCTTGAGTTTCGACAACCTGGGGGCTGGCACAGAAGCTTTCTGCTCTATCTGGGCGTTAGCTCCCTGAGCCCTCTTGTTAGGTTTCTTGTGCCTTTTGACCTTTGCTTTTGGGGAAAAATAAGGCAAATTGTTGATTTTTACAATATCGCCAACAACACCCCCACTTTCGAAAACATAACCTCCACCCTTCTCAAAAACCAGTTTTACATTTTTATCCTCAGTCAATTTTAAGATGCTTAAAAGGTTGTTCTTGATTGAGGGAACATACAGTGCCCCTGTGACATCTCCTATACCAGGCACATTGATCACACCTTCCCCAGTTACCTCTGCCTGGCAACTTTTACTGAGGACTTGAGTGGGTGTAAAACCTTAAATCGTTGCTTCGTGTTGGCTATATGCGTTGATGCACCTGAATCAAGAAGCCACAGCCCCTCAGCATCCTTTACCTGGGAGGTGTGATTGTCACTAGTGACACTACAGAATTGGTATCCTTTATGACCACCTCCCCCTCTTCCACGGCCTCTTTTATTTTTATTGTGCTTAAGTCCAGCCGTGTTGGCCCTAGAGCGAGGGCACTCCCTTTTAAAGTGACCTTGTATGCCACAGTCAAAGCAGGTGGGAAGGGTGTTAATCCTTTCACTTGTGTCCTGGCGCCTCCTCTGAGGCCTAGGTCTGTGATATGCCTCCTTCATTTCTTGTTGTTCCTCATCTCTGCGCCTTAAATCTTCCTCAATAAAGCGGCCAGAAAAGTATTCTATATTTCTTTGTTCCCTAGAAACCCCTTCTAGAGAAATAATAAAGGGACTCCAGGATTTGTCTAGGGAGTTCAACATCACACTAATTAAAGTGGATTCAGAAACAGGCTCCCCCCTCTGTATAAGCTCATCCCTCATGGCTTTAAGCGTTGCCAAATGTTCCCCCATTTTGACACCAGGTTTGAGTTTATAGTTGTGGAAAATTCTTGACAATCTGCTGGTTGCAGCCATATTGTCACTATGGAACAAATTATATAGGGCAGTCCAAACTTCCTGAGCTGTGAGGCCGTCTGAAAGACTGGCATACAGAGCTGTGTCTATAGAACTTAACAGGGTTGTGTAAGCTCTTTTATGCAGGAACTCAATTTCAGGGCTCCAAGGTAAAGGAGGTGGTCTTTTGATCATGTCCAGAGTATTTTCTCTTAAGAGAATTATCTGAATCTCTTTACACCATTTTTTAAAATTCTGACCACTTAAATGTAATTTTTCAAAATTATTTGGCAAAGTTACAAAATTATTGCCATTAAACTGCATGGGGAGTTGTTCAAATGGCTGAAAAGAGCCTGTTGTGAATGGCATTGGGATCCCTAAGCCTGGGATCGATTGCTTAGGTCTGGCTCCTTTTTGTAGTCCTTCTGTAGTTTGAAGCAACTGGGCACGTGCAGGAAATGGAGCATGCTCCAAAGCCTTTTCTTGTTGGAGCTCCGATCTCCCTCTCTGAGCTCTGAAATCAAGTCTGGCTGGAGCTTCAGCATAGGCCCGGACATCGGCTGTGTGGCGGGGAAACCTTGGAGGAGTGGGAAGAAGGCCTGGAGACCTTTCTGGAGACTGGAGGCCCATCAGATGAGGTCCATGGGCTGGATAGGCCTGGAAATGTCTCTGGATCTCCTCTTCTCCATCAGAGGAGCAGGATTGCAGCTCCGGATCATCCCAGCAGGACCGGATAGGTGCGGAGGCCTCAGCCTGGGCCTCCGTGGAGCATTCAGTGAATGGTGAGCGCCTCTGCAGTGGGGGGTGGGAGGCTGCAGGTCCATCTGGGTTCCTCCGGGGGTGGGAGGTTGGATTTGGGGCCCTCCTTAAGTGGGCAGCTGGGTCTGGGACCTCGGGGCAGCCAGTGGGTGGTTGCTCCATAAATTCCAGGGCAGCGACCAGGGCCTCTATGGCCTCTTTGATGTTTGCCTTGGCAGGCGGGGCCTGGCAAGGGGCTTGTGGGTTCGGAGTGGTCCTCTGGGCCGCTGGAATGCTGAACTGACTGGCTGGCGTTGTAGGCCTGGGCTGTGGAGCTGGGGAGGGCCTGGCTCGTGGTGCTGGCAAAGTGCCCAGGGGAGCAGCCATCTTGGAGGAAGTTGCCTCCGGAAGTGGCCTGGTGGCCATTTTGTTTGGCGGGAAACTGGGTGGGGGGGGAGTCTCTCTGGCGGCAGGCACCATCTTGGAGAGATCAGGCAGGGGAGTCCTTACCGGGATGGCAGGCATCTCTGGTGCTGCCTCCTCAGGCCTCTTTCTGGCTGCTGCCCTTGTCTTCAGGAGGCAGGCGAGCGCTGCTCGGCACTCCTCTTCTGACATCTCAGCCACTTGCCTGTCCAGGCTTTCATCTGGTCCTTCTGACCCCTCTTCGTCAGTGCTGAAGAAGCCTTCTCCAACATTGCCTGGCTCGGCCCCTGGGATCTCTTGCTGCATCTGGGTGGCCTCTGGCTGCCAGGGTGTAGCTGGATGGAAACCCCCTTCAATGTTTTCCATCGTTGATTCAGTCTGGGGCTGCTGTGAAGTTCTCCTCCGTTGAAGGCCTCTGGTCACAACAGGGGAGCTTCTCTCACAGGTTATTTTGGAGGCCATCTTGCCTTTTCAACAGCTGCTGGAGTGGAGTTCTGCTACCATTCCCTCTGCTACCATTCTGTGGAAATTGGGATCGTAGAAACACCCAGGAGCATAGAAGAGTCCAAAGGCAGATGCATGAATAAATGTGATAAATGTATTTATTCATATAACAAAACATATTAACTATATACAAAGGCTGTCTTAATATCCATTAGGATAGGGGGCACACAGCGTGTGTGACTACCCCTATCAAAGATCATGTCTCATGGAGAACAAACGTAAAAGAGAGCTTGGTGGAAAGGTTAGAGGGGGTTTTATACTCAGTGTAAGCCCCTCCTCTCCACATAGGGGTGGGGGCACTTTCTGCCTCCACTAGTGTCTGTATGATATATGTGCCAATGGCTTGCAAATACTTGACATTTTCTTTTAACACTGATCAGCTGTAGGGCGGCCCTTTGAAGCCCCGTGGCAAGAATTTAAACAGTTTTTTCCCCTCTAGCCATCAGCTGGGACTCAGGAGGCAGCAATAGATTGGGAGTGGGCAGGGTAAGCGAACGGCCGGCGTGGGGGGGGGGCAAGAGAGGGCTTTGGCGACCCCTGTGAAATGGCCGTTCGACCCCCAAAGGGGTCGCAACCCCCAGGTTGAGAACCGCTGCTCTGGGTGGTGCTGCAGTCCCAGGAAACTCTTCCTGTAACAAGGACTCTCTGAAACTAAATTCCTTGAACTGTTGCTGTTCTCAGAACTATGCTGCTCCTCTGGACTAATAGCAGCCAGGACCTATTGGAGGTGCGTGTTTAGAGATTGGCTATTGGACTTGCAGTGAATGGTGGGACTTTTGGAGGAAAGTTGGAACAATAAAGGGGAGTTAAGCCGTTGGTCTGGCTGTGTTGTTTCCATTCCCAGTCTTGAAATGAAGAAGATGAACGTTGGGCTTACCTTGAACGTTCCATCTAGGTGCACTGCTGGAGTGTCCAAGCCTGGGTTCTTGTCAGTCAGATATGATGTCACTGGGTTGGAATTTCTTTGGCCACACCCTCCATCCTCTGGCCAAGCCTTGGAACCGGAACCATGGAAGACACCATCTGATCAAAACCGACCACTCCTGGATCCCGGACCAGCACAAGCCAGGGTGGGATTTGGACACTCCAGCAGTGCACCTAGATGGAACGTTCAAGGTAAGCCCAACGTTCAATCTCCTGTGCACTGCTTGGAGTGTCCAAGCCTGGGATATACCCAAGCTAAGTCGAAGAAGGGAGGGAAGCAGATTGGTCCAGAGTCCCCTCGGCCAGTAGGACTCTCTGTAAGACACGCCTCCCAAACACTGTTTTGGCTGATGCAAACTGGTCCAACTAGTAGTGCCTCACGAACGGTGAAGGAGAGGTCCAAGTCGCGGCTCTGCAGATCTCCAAGATGGAGGCTTGCGTAGCCCAAGCAGCTGAAGTGGCCGCACTATGAGTAGAGTGTGCCGTAATGCGACGCGGCACTGGACGAGCTTGATGTTCATAGGCCAATGCGATGCATGCCTTGAGCCAGCAACCAACTGTAGATAGTGAAACCTTCTTCCCCATTGACCTGGGCTGAAAAGAAACAAACAGGGCCTCCGTCCGTCGAAACGAGGCCGTCCTTTTGACATAGCGTCGCAAGGCTCTGCGCACATCAAGGGTATGCCAGCGCTTCTCAATCTGATTCCTAGGATTAGGGCAAAAATCTGGTAAAATAAGTTCCTGTGCCCTATGGAACCAAGAATTAACTTTCGGAACAAACGTAGGGTCCAGTCTTAAAATGACCCGGTCCGGATGAAAAATGCACAAATCCTGGCGGACCGAAAGCGCCACCAACTCGGAAACTCTGCGTGCAGAAGTAATAGCCACTAAAAAGGCAACTTTAAATGTGAATAACCGAAGAGTGGAAGATCTTAAAGGTTCGAAAGGAGGCGAGGTGAGCGCCTGCAAAACTAGAGAAACGTCCCAAGTTGGGTAACGGTGGACCACGGGTGGCAACAAGTTGGCAGCACCTTTCAAGAAACTGCGAACCTTGGGATGGTGTGAAAGGGGAATAGGCCCCTCACCTGGTAAAACAGTTGCCAAGGCAGCAACCTGACGACGCAGCGTATTAGTGGACAGCTTCTTCTTCAAGCCGTGCTGCAAAAAGGCGAGAACCTGCAGGACCATCGCAGCTGTTGGTACGAAGGAATTCTTTGCGCACCAGCGACAAAACACCGCCCAGGTGGCCTGGTAGATGCGAAGCGTTGACTGCTTCCGAGAAGCTAAAATAGTGGAAATTACCTCAGAGGGGTAGTGTTCCCTCTGGAGAGCTTCCCGCTCAATCGCCAGGCGGTTAACTGGAGCCATTGAGGGTCTGGATGTTGAAGAGTGCCCTGACTGAGGGAGACCCGGTGCAGTGGCAACCTCCAGGGGCGCTCCATCGAAAGGGACATGAGGTCTGCGAACCATGGACGTCTCAGCCAGTACGGCGCCACTAGTAACACCTCCGCCTGTTCCACCAGAATCTTCCCAATCACCTTCTGGAGCAGGGGAATCGGGGGAAATGCGTACAGCAACCCGGTCGGCCACGGGCAGCGAAGGGCATTGACCCCTTCGGCCGCTGGAGTCCAAAATCTGGTGAAAAACCTCAGAAGATGAGCATTCTGAGGGGTAGCAAACAAGTCCAGGATCGGGTCCCCGAAACGAACAGTGATGAGATGAAACAGGTCCGGGTGAAGACGCCATTCGGCCTGGTCTATTGTAGTCCGGCTCAACCAATCCGCCATGGAGTTGGACGTCCCGGCGATGTGTTCTGCTTTCAAGGACTGAAGATGTCATTCCGCCCAGAGACACAGCCGCCTCGCATCGCGCATGAGGACCTTCGAACGGGTGCCACCCTGCCGGTTGACATGCGCCTTGGCTGTGACATTGTCTGTGAACAGTAGAACATGTTGATCTGACAGCTCGGCCCGAAAGTGTCGAAGCACCAGGTGCGCTGCCCTCAGCTCCAGCCAGTTGATGTCATTCTGGAGATCTTCCTGAGACCAACGCCCTTGAGTCACGGAGGCTCCCAGATGCGCTCCCCAACCGAAGAGACTGGCGTCCGACGTCAAGACCAGTCTGGGAGGGTCCCGAAACAGACATCCTTTCTCCAAGGCTACCGAGAGCCACCAGTCCAAGGAGCGAAGCACCTGTGGAGGAACCCTGACCTTGCCTAGAGAATTGCTGCTCCCTGACTTCTGACTGGGAAGTAGGAACCATTGTAAGGCTCTGGTATGAAACCGAGCCCAGGGAACTATGGCAAGGCAAGATATCATCTTTCCCAATAGTTCAGACAGGAGAAGAAGGGGCACAGTGCCAGACGCCTGAATCTGCCCTATCAGCTGTCTGATGTTGTCCCTGCGTTCCTGCGACAGAAACACCTGAGATAACTGGGTGTCTATTACCGCCCCCAAATGCACCAGTCTGGTGGATGGAGTCAGATGGCTTTTCTCCCAGTTTACTTAGAAGCCATGATCCTGAAGGGTCTGGATGGTAAGTTGAAGGTCTCGCTGTGCCTGACTGGGAGACGATGACTGGATCAGCACATCGTCCAGGTAACACTGCAGGCGGACTGGATGGGCCCGCAAATGAGCTGCCACCACGTCTAGTAATTTGGTGAAGGTGCGGGGTGCTGATGATAGGCCGAAGGGAAGGGCCCGGTATTGCCAATGACAGCCCGGAAAGGCAAACCTGAGAAACCTCCTGTGGGATAACCTTATGGGCATATGAAGGTAAGCCTCCTTGAGGTCTATTGATGTTAAGAGATCCCCATGTCTGAGGCCTCCCAGGATCGAATGCAGAGAATGCATCTTGAACCTCTTGTATTGAATGTGAAGGTTGAGGTCTTTCAGGTTCAAAATAGCCCTTTGGCCCCCCGAACTCTTTGGCACCAGAAAGAGTATGGAGTAGAATCCGAAACCCCTTTGACCAATCGGTACCGGTTCTATGGCAGCGATATCCAGCAAATGCTGAATTTCGTTCTCCATCATGGCCCTCTTGGTGGCATCCCTGGGAACTGGACACTGAATGAAACGATGAGGGGGTCTGGAACAAAATTCTAGTGTTAGTCCGAGAGTCACAGTTTGTAAAGCCCACGCGTCCGTGGTGGAATTCCTCCACTGGTCGGCAAACATCTTCAACCTGCCGCCAATGGGAATGTGGGCCCAAGAGTCACTTGGAACGACGATAGGGGCGTCCCCCTGAACCCCTGTAGGGGCGTCTGGACTGTGATTGCCGAGATCTATCTCGGAATCCTGATCTGTCATGAGGTCTATCTCCTCCCTGGAAATATGGTTGCTGAGATTGGGAGGCAGAGAACCCCGCCTCCGCACTCCGAAAGGACTGCCTACGATAGTAAGGAGCCTGTCTTCTATCATATCTCCTATTCAGCTGTGGCAACACCTTCCTCTTGTCCTTCCCTTCTACTAGGATGGGATCTAACACATCACCAAACAGCTGTTGTCCTTTAAAAGGTGCAGCTGCCAGCCGGTCCTTAGACCTAACATCTGCTTGCCATTGGTGTAGCCATAACAAGCGTCTAGATGCCACATTGGAAGCTAAAGCCCTGGATGCAAATTTTGCCGCAGTAATGGAGGCATCAGCTGTGTATTCAGTAGCAGCAATCAACTTACTAAGGTCCTGTTGCAGGCGGGTATCCTCAGGGGAAACCCTGGTCTGAAGCTGTTTGAACCAGAGGAGTGAAGTTCTGGCCATGAAGGAAGCCGCAGTAGCAGATCTAATCGCCCAAGCTGCGGCCTGATGAGTTTTGCGCACAGCCAAATCTGCCTTCCTATCCTCAGATTTCAATCCTTCTGCGTTATCAGAGGGAAGAATAGAGGCCGAAGCCAAATTAGTCAAGGGGGAATCCACAGTAGGAATCTGGAGAAGATCCTCAAGTTCCTTCTCTACAGAAAACAACTTCTTATCCATGCCACTAGGAGGAGAAACAGAAATAGGGTGTTCCCATTGCCTCTTAATTGTATCCACAAAGAACTGTGGAGATGGGATAACCTCCTGAGTAGTGACCTGTTCTGAAAACAGGCTGGCGCACAAATCCTGAGAATCCCTAGGGGCAGAAGTAGATTTATCCACCTGGCCCATATTAGCAGTCATCTTAGCCTTCATTAATAATGTTCTGAAAAGGTGAGGTTTGAATAAACCAGAATAAGTAGGCTTATCCTGAGAAAGGCCTTCATCCCCAGACATCTCAATTTCACCTAATTCCTCCTCACCTACCAGGGAATCTTCACTGTGAATAGATTGAGTATCCTGATAGGATTCCTCCCTGTAATCCCTATGTCTAGCTGGCTGAGTCACAGGGTCTGCCCTGGAAGGCCTTGGGTGAGCAGGAGCTGGAAAACCCCTCTGGGCTAATGCCTCATCAATGCCCTGAGTAATGGTTTGCACAATGGCAAAACGTAAGTCTGAGTACAAAACCTGCTGTGCAGGCTCCTGTGGGCGTAGCCCTGCTGCTGTGGGCGTAAAAGTAGCTGAGGGAGCAGGGCCCTGAGCATCTGGGGCCTGGGAAGGCACAGGAGTGGGCTGAACAGCAGGCAAGACATGACCTTCCTGAAAAGGAACAGCGTGAAACTCCTGTTGTTCCTGAACAATAGTGGGAGACCAGTTAGGTTGCTCCTCTTGAGGCCCTTGATTTATAATAACAGTGGGGAAAATATGGGGAGACCCACTTTGATCCCCTGACCCCACAGGGGATTTAGAAGCAGCAGAAACAGCCTGCAGTTGAGCTTTTGCAAAATGTTTTTCTAAAGCTTTTTGTCTTCTCAAGGCATCTTTATCAGCAGCTGCAGATGATTTAGATTGATTAGCCTGGGTGTTAGCAGAAGGCTTGCTGGATCTCAATCTTCTAGAGCCTTCAGGCTGAGGTTGAGGAGCATAAGTGTTAGATCGGCACAGGAATGGAAGACGCGACCAGCTCGTTACATTTGTAGCTTTATTTAGAATAAGAAACAGTAGCAAGACTGGCCGGGCTCTGCCGGAGCTCTCCTTATATTCGCTCCGGCAGTCGCACCGCCCCTGACAGTGATTCAAACTTTCCCGCCGGATGGCTGGCAGCCAATCCGGGCGGATGTCCTTATAAGGACATAACACTCCTCCCCCCTTAGTCCGAAAAAAATTCAACGTTCATTTATGAATGTTACGTAGTCCCGCAGGTACGTAGGACGCCTCGACACCCTAGCTGACCTGCGCAGTCTCACTTCTTCCTCGTCCCCGACCTGGACGGACGGGGCTCCTGTGTCTCCTGGTTCCCTCCCCGGAATCGGGCTCGGTTCGGCTGGCGAGTGTGCGGGGTCACCTTCAGCGCCTCCGGCCGGACCACAGACCTTGGATTGCTGGTTCTGGTGGTCTTCCTCCTGGCCTGGGGATCTCTCGCCTCGTCGGTGCTGCTCGGTTCCGACCCGGGAAGAGCGTCTGAGTCTTGGTAAGTCACCGGCTGTCACTTGCTCTTCCCCGGTCTCCCGGGCGCTGCGATTCGGCTTCGGTTCGGCTCGTTGTTGTCTGGTGGGTGGTTCGGATCGGTGCCCTCGGGTCCGGTCTGCCAGCTGTGGATGGTGTTGGCTCGGGTCGTGGTGTCCGACCTCGCAGGGGTGGCGCAGGTCTCCTTGGCCGGGCTGGTGTTGGCCTCCCCCGTCGGGTCGGTGGTGGTCGACCTGGTCGGGATGTAGTTGCGGGGCTACCTCCCCAGGTTGTTGGAGGTCTCCCCTGCCGGGGTGGCGCAGGCCTCCCTGGCCGGGTTGTTGTCGGCTTCCCCTTCGCCCTAATCCCTGGTCTACTGCAGTTGGGTGGCTGAGGTATTCGTGGAAGCGTTTCACTCCTGCCACGATGGCCAGTGCTTCCTTGTCCAGCTGGCTGTAGTTGCGTTCTGCGCCGGACATGGTCTTCGAGAAGTATGCTATGGGGGCTTCTGAGCCGTTGGGCAGTTCGTGGCTGAGGACTGCCCCCACCCCATAGGGCGACGCATCGCAGGTTAGCTTGATGGGGAGCATCTCATTGTACTGGATGAGGACGCTTTTTGAAGTTAAAAGTCCTTTTACGGCTCGGAATGCTGCTTCCTCTTCTTGGCCCCACTTCCAGGAAGCCGCTTTCCCCAGCAGGCGGTGGAGTGGCTCAGCAACTGTGGCTTTCTGTTTAAGAAACATTGCATAGAAGTTGAGCAACCCAAGGAATGCCTGAAGTTCCGTTTTGTTTTTGGGGCTCGGAGCTTCATGGATTGCCTTCACTTTAGATTTGGTGGGGTGGATGCCAGTGCTATCAATGAGGTAGCCCAGGAACTCGACTTCCTGTACTCCTAGGATGCACTTATCTCTCCTGACTCTCAAGCCCTTGGCCTTGAAGCGCTGCAGGACAAGCCTGAGCCTATCAAGGAGTTGTGCCTGTGAATCTCCGGAGATCAGCACATCATCAAAGTATGGCACCACCCCTGGAACGCCTTGGAGAAGGCGTTCCATCATTGATTGGAAGATGCTGGGGGCAGCGCTGACTCCAAACTGGAGACGGTTGCATTTGAATGCCCCCCTGTGTGTGACTATAGTTTGGGCCTCCGCCGTTTTTTCGTCCACTGGCAGTTGCTGGTAAGCCTGGGCCAGGTCCAGTTTTGCAAAAATTGTGCCAGTTCCCAGGGAATGCAACAGGTGCTGCACCACTGGGACTGGGTATGCGCTCTGTGCCAACGCCTTGTTGATGGTACAACGATAGTCGGTGCAGATGCGCACAGACCCATCATGCTTCAGTGGGGTCACAATGGGGGTCTCCCATGAGGCATGATCGATCGGTTCCAGTATGCCCTGGGCGATCAGCTTATCCAGCTGCTCATCTACTTTAGGCCGCAGGGCAAATGGAACCCGGCGGGGCTTCAGCCTAATTGGGGTGATTCCCTTGTCCAGATTAAACGAGATTGGCCTCCCCACAAATTTCCCCAGCTTACCATCGAAGACTTCCTTGAACTCTTCGATGAGGTTGTCGAGTTCGTCCCTGCGAATTTGGTTGATGCCTTCGATTGAAAGCCCCAGCGGCTTAAACCACTCCACTCCTAGCAGGTTCGGCCGGCTGTCCTTCACGATGGTGATGGGAAGCTTGCCTTTGAACTCGTTGTAGGCAACTCGGATGTTGGCTCTTCCTAACACTCCGATGGGGTTTCCCCCGAAGTCGACGAGCTTGGAGTGTAATGGCTTCAGGTCTCGCTTAGTGATGCTGGGTTGCAGGCGCTTCAATTGTTGCCAGTCCATGATGGAGTAGACCGAGCCCGAGTCTACCTCCATTTCGCAGGGTGCTCCCTCCACGTGGATGGTCACGTGAAACTTGGTGGCATTGTCTGAGTTCGTGTGTGCGATGGTCGTCTGGTGGACCGCTCCGCTCCAGGGAAAATCATCGTCTCTGCGTCTGGATGTGCCAGAGGACCGTTTGGATGATCTCTGGTAATCCTTCCGATTCTCGCGGGGACAGTGGCTGGAAGGCTGGCTCCTCGGCTCTGCAAGCTTCGGCGATGTGACCCCTTCTGTTGCAGCGTCTGCAGGTCGCATCTCTCCACTTGCAGGTTGCCTTGGCATGGTCCCCTCTGCAGCTGGCACAGCGCTCCCCCTTGTAGCTTCTTTGTGCGGTTTCCCGCCTTGGGGGTCTGGATACTTTGTGGACGGTGGACTCCTCCTCCGACTCTGATCCAGCTGTGGAGTCCTCGGTTGATGATTGCGCCGTTGAGCGAATCTTGTGGATTCCCTTCGCTCTGCTTACTGCTGCAGCTGCTTTCTCCAAGATTTCGGATGTGGTGGCTTCCTCCACCACATCCTTGAGCACGAGTTTCTTCCTGCTCAGGAATTTCTTTTGCAGGCCTCTGTCCCTCATGCCGAAAACCACGTGGTCAGCGATGGCGTTGTCCACGTGGTCGAACTCACAGCTGGCTGCGATCTGGCGCAGGGCGGCCACGAATTCTTTGATGGTCTCACCTTCCTTTTGGTCCCTCTGATGGAAGGTGAAACGGTTCGCCACTGGTGTTCCAGTTGGGGCATAGTGGTCTTCCAGGATTTGCAGCAGGTCTGCCCATGGCACTTCTTCGATGTCTCGTGGTGCTACGAGATCGATTGCCATATCAAGGACTTCGGAGCCTCAGTTGGCCAAGAAGATGCCCTTTTTTCTGTCATCATCAGCATCCCTGATGTTGTTGCCTCTCAGGTATTGCCGAAATTTGACCACGTAGGATTTCCACTTGTCCTTCCCTGGGCGGAATGGAGCAAGGGCTGGCAAAGTGACTTCAGCGGATGCCATGCCTTCGGAAATGCCTACTGTGGTTCCAGGTGCCGGAGTCTTGGTCTTGTTGGCTTGGCGCCACTAGGTTCGTCTCTTTCTCTAGTCCTTCGTCGCCAGTGTTAGATCGGCGCAGGAATGGAAGACGCGACCAGCTCGTTACATTTGTAACTTTATTTAGAATAAGAAACAGTAGCAAGACTGGCCGGGCGCTGCCGGAGCTCTCCTTATATTCGCTCCGGCAGTCGCACCGCCCCTGACAGTGATTCAAACTTTCCCGCCGGATGGCTGGCAGCCAATCCGGGCGGATGTCCTTATAAGGACATAACAATAAGTTTCCCCAGAATCACTACTATTGGCCATAATGGACACAATATAACAATCAAAATAAGGCAAATGTAAAAAGATTACTCACTGCGCAGTTCAGGGCTTATAATGAATTGCTAAACCGGCAACACGGTTTTTTTACAATAATCAGGCAGCGGCAGCAGCAAGAAAGGGCAGCCCAAGTAAATATAGGCACAGAAGTCTAGTTATACTGTTGCCAAGGCCACAATTGTAGAAAAAAATACTGGAACACGTTTACTTGCGTGAGCAGAAGCAGATCCGGCTCTCCAAAGCTGTAATCCTCTCAGTTTTCGCCCAGCTGCCTTCCACAATAGTTTGCTGTGCCTTTAAGCCCAAACAAAATGGTCGCCACCAGCGAAATGGTGACTATTGGCCATGCGGTCAGCGCGCTCTCTCTCCTGCAGCAATCCACGGCAAAATCCGAAGCCTCGGACTCCCCCGATGCTTTAAAAGGCTTCCCCAGGCCTTTCCTGTGATCCTGGCTGCACTTAGAGAAAACGGCCGGCTGGGAGCGATCTATTAGCCTCCTCTGCAGAGCGCTCAGCTGCTGACTCACACTCACTCACTCAGCCTGAAGTGGTTCGGGAATAACGAGAGGCACAAGCAAGCAAGTGACAACAGCTCTTTAATATACAGTGAGACTTCAGCAAAAACTCTGAGGCTGCAGCCCTCCTTATATACAATCCTGGAGAGGCTGTCAGCCAATCAGTAACTTAGGCAGGTTTGAAACTCCTGCTGAAATGTATCAATACATAACACCCCTCCCTTCCCAGAAGGCACTAACATTCAAATATTTACATAAGTACACACAAAATCTCGCAGGTGACCTGGGCGAGTTCTCGTTCTGGTCGACCTGCGCAGTTCAGTGTTTGGTGGGGCGTCGAGCTGGTCGGAGGGACTTTCTGTCTCTCCCGGCTCCGCCAATGGAACCTCCTGGATTTTGTCCGGGGCGTGGTTATCCCCGGCTGGGAGTGGCGACTCGCTGGGGCAGCGCTGGAACCAGGGCTTGTCAGCTAAGTATTCCCTCGTACCCGGGCTTGAGTTAGCTGTTTTGGGAAAGTTGTTGTAGTTAGGTTTGGAGATATCTAAGTTGATGTTTGCCTCGCTGACTATTCTTTTCCTTAGTTGGTCTATGTGGCGTTTCCAGATTCTGTCTACCCCTACATCTACCGTGTAAGATTTTGGGCCCGTTATGCCCACTATGGTTCCTGCAACCCATAGAGGTCCGCTAGCATAATTGCGAGCGAACACCGGGGACCCAACCTGGAACTGTCTTAGTCCGGTGGTCTCTCCCTTAAAATTCTCGTGCGAGTAATTAGGGTGAAGCCTGTCTAACACGCACCGAAGCTTCCTGCCTATGAGGAGTTCGGCTGGGCTTCTCCCTGTGGTCGTACATGGTGTGGCATGCTGTACAGCTAGAAATTGATCTATCCTGGCCTGCCAGTCCCCGTTATCTAGCCTGGACAATGCTTCTTTGGCCGTTCGTACGAAACGTTCAACAAGGCCATTAGAAGCCGGATGGAAAGGGGCTGATAGGGCATGGCGGATGCCCAGTCCGGCCAGGTAGCCCTCAAACAGGGTCGCTGTGAATTGAGGGCCATTGTCAGATACAAGAGTATCCGGTAGCCCATGGGTGGCAAATAGTTTCCGAAGAGCTTTAATGACTGCTTCGGCTGTGGTTGAAGACATTAGTATTATTTCGAGCCACTTTGAAAAGGCATCGACTACAATTAAAAATGTTTCCCCATGGAATGGCCTGGCAAAGTCAATATGGATCCTCCCCCATGGCCCTTTTGGTTTCTCCCACTCTCAGATGGGCGCTGTCGGGGGATCGGGGCGAGATTCCTGGCAGGGCCTGCACTTTCCCACCCACTCGGAGATGACTTGGTCCATGTTGGGCCACCATACGTAACTGCGGGCTAAGCTTTTCATCCAAACTATCCCTGGGTGCCCTTCGTGCAGTAACTCCAAGACCCTCGTTCTCAATTTCGTTGGTACCACCATCCTATCACCCCACAATAAGCAACCCCCTTGCATAAACAATTTGTTACATTTGTTAACATAACCCTGATACTCCCCACCTTCCACCTTGACCGGCCACCCCTTAAGGACCCACCCCATCACAGTACGAATCACAGGGTCTCTAGCAGAGGCTTTAGCCACCTCGCAAGAGGAGATAGGTCCCAAAGTCACAGCGTCGATCAAAAGGACGGGGGCTTCCGGCGTGGGGTTGGCTAGCAGGTCGGGTAGGGGACAGCGGCTGAGGGCGTCCGCGTGGCCCAAGGTCCGTCCGGGTCAATGGACAAGCTGGTACGAGTAGGCCGATAGGAAGATGGCCCACCTGGTCAAACGTGGGGACAGGGCAGCGGGGGTGGGCTTGTCACCAGCCAAAAGTCCCAGCAAGGGCCGGTGGTCTGTCACAAGTTCGAATTGACGGCCATAGAGATATTCATGGAATTTCTTAACCCCCGCAATTGCAGCCAGAGCCTCTCTGTCCAATTGACTATAGTTGCGCTCTGCGCTGGACAGAGTGCGAGAGTAAAATGCAATAGGCGCCTCTAGGCCGTTTGGCAGTCTATGGCCTAGGACGGCACCAACTCCGAAGGGGGAGGCGTCACAAACCAATACAAACGGTAGCGCTGAGTTGTATTGAATGAGGAAGCTGTCCTCAGATAAAAGTTTCTTTACAGCCTCAAATGCGGCTGCCTCTGTTTTGCCCCAAACCCACGGAACATTCTTCCCTAGCAGTTTGTGCAGGGGATCTGCGACGGTAGCCTTGTTCTTTAAAAACATAGAGTAAAAGTTGAGCAGTCCAAGGAAGGCTTGGAGCTCCGATTTGGTTTTGGGGGCTGGTGCGCTCTTGATAGCTCTCACTTTGCTTTCGGTGGGGTGGATGCCTGTGCCATCCACCTTGTACCCCAAAAATTCGACAGAAGGGACAGCAATCATACACTTATTCTTTTTTAGTTTAAGTCCCGCTTCCCTAAATCTGGTTAGGACGTTCCTCACTCTGTCCCCTAGTTGACGTTCATCCTGGGCGCTGATTAAGACGTCGTCAAAATAGGGCACCACCCCCGGAAGCCCTTGCAAGAGGCGCTCCATGGTGCTCTGAAATAGGCCGGGTGCGACGCTCACCCCAAACTGGAGCCTGGTGCATTTGAATGCACCCCTGTGAGTCACAATTGTTTGCGCCTCTGCCGTAGCATCGTCAACGGGTAATTGTTGATAGGCCTGTGCTAGGTCTAATTTGGCAAAAAAATTTCCGGGCCCCAGGGAGTGTAGTATATGATGCACGATCGGCACCGGATAGGCGCTCAGCTGCAAAGCCTTGTTGATCGTGCACTTGTAGTCGGCGCAAATTCTGATTGAGCCGTCAGATTTAACTGGGGTCACTATGGGGGTTTCCCATTTCGCATGGTCAACGGGGACCAACACCCCTTGTTTAATTAATTTGTCCAGTTCCGCATCAATCTTTGGTTTCAATGCGAACGGCACCCGTCTGGCTTTAAGTCTTATTTGGGCTACGTTGGGGTCTAAGTTTAGGGAGATAGGGGTCCCCACATACTTGCCCAACGTGTCCCCGAAGACGTCCTGGAACTCGTTCAGGAGGCTGTCCTTCAGTGACGGCTCGGACATTCGGTGGACGCCGGTGAAGCCCATGCCAAGGGCTCGAAACCACCCCATGCCCAGAAGGCTAGGCAGCTGCTTTGTGACGATGGTTAGCGGCAGGTCTTTTTCGAAGTCTCCGTAGGTGACTCGGAACGTGCCTACTCCTTTGAGGGGGACCCGGTTCCCCTGGTAGTCTAGGATGCGCAGTCTCTGCTTGGATAGCTGGTCCTTCCGGAATGACGGCAGGATCCCACGACATTATGGAGAGAGCGGATCCAGTGTCGATCTCCATCGAGCATGGCTTGCCGTTGATTTTGACCACTGTGCTGACCTTGTCTTTGATTGCCGTGCTGGCCTGGTCGACGTGTATGCTGCGGCCATCTCGCGGTTCAAATTCGCGCCGTTTTTTAGCGCCGCTTTCTCTCATTGGATGCTTGTGGCGCGTTGATTCTGGTTGGCTGCGGCGCTCACGTGGTTGGTGTTTTCTGGGCAGAATGGCTCTACAGACTCGCGCCAAGTGCCCTTTTTTCTCGCAACGCCTGCAAATAGCCTCTCTGTATTTGCAGGACAGTCTATCGTGATGCCCGCCACAGCTGGGGCAGTTACGCCGGGGGCTGCCTGCGTCTTTTCTTTGGTGCTCTGTGCGGAAGACGTCCTCATCAGACTCGGACTCCGAACTGGATCCAGCGTCTTCCCTGTGCACTGGTGTAGACTTGGGGTTGTCCTTGCTGGTCAGCGGGCGCTGCAGCATTTCTGCAGCTTTTGTGGAGGCTTCGTGAGCCCTGGCCTCGTCTAGGGCTCCAGCAAGCATTAGATCAGGCTTAGCGAGTAGTCGCCTTTGCAGTCTTATATCTCGAACGCCACAGATTAGCTGCTCAAGCAGCGCATCGTCCAAGTCTCTATAGTCGCAATGTGTTGCGGCTTTATGCAGGCTCGCCATGTAAGCGCTGACTGGCTCTCCCTCTCGTTGCACGCGTTGTCTTAGTTGGTATCGTTGCACGAACTTGGAGGGTACGGGAGCGTAGTGAGCCCAGAGGGTTGCCATCAGGGTGTCCCAGGAAACGGTCTGGACCGGTGTTGGCTCACAAAGTGACTCCGCCATCTCGAACACATCCGGTCCGCAGTGGCTTAGGAAGAGGGCTCTCTTCCGATTAGCGGAGAGCCCTTGCATGTCGCTGGCTTCAAGCGAGCACTCAAACCTCGTTAGGTACGAGACCCATTTTTCACGGGCCGGATCAAAAGGCTTGGCCTAGCTGAAGCTCGTGGTCTCACTGGTTCGCTTCTTGTGGCCTCTATCCCACCTTCATCGCCAATGAAGTGGTTCAGGAATAACGAGAGGCACAAGCAAACAAGTGACAACAGCTCTTTAATATACAGTGAGACTTCAGCAAAAACTCTGAGGCTGCAGCCCTCCTTATATACAATCCTGGAGAGGCTGTCAGCCAATCAGTAACTTAGGCAGGTTTGAAACTCCCGCTGAAATGTATCAATACATAACACAGCCACCCAAGCCGAATTCAAAAGGCTCGTTTTTTTTTTTTTTTTGAAGAATTAAAGAAATTGGCCAAATTAACTAAGAAAAATACCTTTAAATTTAAATAAATTTAAGAGCTAACTCTAACAAGACTTTCCTCTGACTGAGTTTGAAAAACTGAAGGCTCGGCCGGAGGATGGAGGGCGTGGCCAAAGAAATTCCAACCCAGTGACATCATATCTGACTGACAAGAACCCAGGCTTGGACACTCCAAGCAGTGCACAGGAGATCGAACTATTCATCTGTCTTAGCATAATAGAAACTTTTTCTAAAAACAAATGCAAACTTATTCCCAATGATTAACAGCACAATCAAGTGATAAAATTAACACACGCTCATTCCTTTGCTTCTAATTATCATCAATATTCAGAACTTGAGACTTCTCATTCCCCAATAAGTTTCAGGGCAGAATAAAATATTGCCCAACTATTTCAACTAACAAGCAGTAGGAGAAATACTTAGAGTAAAACCTAAGAATCATCATATAAAAGGTAAAGGTAAAGGAGTCCTTGCAGATTTTACTTTGCTAGTCGTTGCTGACTATAGGGGGTGGTGATCATCTCCATTTCAAGGCCATTGAGCCAGCGCTGTCCGAAGACATTTCTGTGGCCATGTGGCCAGCATGACATCACGGAGCGCTGTTACCTTCCCACCAAAGTGGTACCTATTTTATCTACTTGCATTTGCATACTTTTGAACTGCTAGGTTGGCAGGAACTGGGGTGAGGATGGGAGTTCACCCTGTCTCATGGGGCTCGGGTCTCAAATTTGGGCTGCCGGGTTTCCAGCTGACAAGCCCAGTGTCTTAACCATTGAACCACACCGCCACCAAGGAGATTTCTTTCTTTCTTTCTTTCTTTCTTTCTTTCTTTCTTTCTTTCTTTCTTTCTTTCTTTCTTTCTTTCTTTCTTTCTTTCTTTCTTTCTTTCTTTCTTCTTTCTTCTCTCTCTCTCTCTCTCTCTCTCTCTCTCTCTCTCTCTCTTCTTTCCTTCCTTCCTTCCTTCCTTCCTTCCTTCCTTCCTTCCTTCCTTCCTTCCTTCTTTCCTTCCTTCCTTCCTTTCTTTCTTTCACCACCCATCTCGCTGTCCTGGGACTCTGCATGGCTTACAATAGTTGTCTCCAGAAGTTCCCAAATATTTTGAGCTTCTTTGAAATTTGAGAGTACTATAGGCATATATGAAAGATTATCATGAGAATACATTCATTCAAAAATGTGTGATTGCAATGGCATACACATGAGGAGAAAAACCGACGAAAATCAGAATCAGAAAAAAGGTGCACACAAAAAATGGAGATATACTATGCTCAACTGATTTATTTTAAAAGGCCGGCTGCGACCGATGCTCTGCGTCGTAATGGGCTTCAGGAGGAGGGGACACTGTTTACAACACGGACCATCGGTCGCAGCCAGCCCGGGCCAGCGTCTCTGGGCAGAGAGCAAGTCACACGTATCCCCAAGCGACCGAGGTGCACGCAGCACTAAGAAGCACCAGAAGAAGCCTCCGCCAGATGAGAGGCAAGTACAGGGGTGCTTCCCTCTTGTTTGGATTGAGTCTACATCCCTGCTGTCGCCCTTACCTTCTCAGGCTACGTGAGGAGCGACTGGGAGGGGAGGGCAAGGGGTGGGGCCAGCCAGCAGACAGGGAGCTACAGCAGGGGGACGAAAGAGCTTTGTTTATCTGGGAACCTGAAATGACTCTTGATTTAAATCATATGGTAAAAAGCACCCAAAGAAGAAGGAAGAACATCAGCTAAAAAAAACAACCCCCCCCCAACCCTCGCCTATTTTTGGAAATGGTTCAAAAGGGAGCACATACACATGAGGGGAGGGGGAAGAGAGAGAAGGGGGGAAGAGATAGAGATGAGAGAGAGAAAAGGGGAGAAAAAGAGAAAATGATGGTGGGAGAGTATGAGAGAGAGGGGAAAAAGGGAAACAAATGAGAGAGAAGGGGAGACAAAGGAAAGAAAGAGGGAGAGGGAGAGAAAAAAGAAAAAAACAGAAGAGAGAGAGAGGAGAGAAACCCATTTCCCACAGAAAACACCCGAAGCCACAAAACCCAGGTAAGCGTGGCTGGGGCAGGTCATGTGACTGGGTGGGAGTGACGTTGAGTTGGCCACGCCCACCCAGGTTTTGTGGCTCCCAGTGTTTTCTGTGAGAAACAGGTCCAAATGGCTCTTTTAAGGTTGCAGACCCCTGCTCCACAGGGAGGAGGGAGACTTACCTATGATGGGCCTTCCACATCTGGCCTTCAATTCCTGGGAAGGGGAGGGAACCTCTAACAATGTTTGTGTTACAGCAACCACCACCCGGCTTACCAGCTCCTGCAGAGAGGAGTGGGAGAATTCCTTTGAGATGGCCTCCCTGCTGCCCTTGCCAAATTCCCAAGAGAACGTAGACTTTGAAGACACAATGCTGGAAGAGGAGGGGGGGCAAAATGGATGGAGGGATGGGTGATGTAGGTGTCAAGTATTTGCAAGCCATTGGCACATATATCATACAGACACTAGTGGAGGCAGAAAGTGCCCCCACCCCTATGTGGAGAGGAGGGGCTTACACTGAGTATAAAACCCCCTCTAACCTTTCCACTATGCTCTCTCTTTTACGTTTGTTCTCCAGGAGACATGATCTTTGATAGGGGTAGTCACACACACTGTGTGCCCCCTATCCTAATGGATATTAAGACAGCCTTTGTATATAGTTAATATGTTTTGTTATATGAATAAATACATTTATCACATTTATTCATGCATCTGCCTTTGGACTCTTCTATGCTCCTGGGTGTTTCTACGATCCCAATTTCCACAGAATGGTAGCAGAGGGAATGGTAGCAGAACTCCACTCCAGGAGCTGCTGAAAAGGCGAGATGCCCTCCAAAATAACCTGTGAGAGAAGCTCCCCTGTTGTGACCAGAGGCCTTCAACGGAGGAGAACTTCACAGCAGCCCCAGACTGAATCAACGATGGAAAACATTGAAGGGGGTTTCCATCCAGCTACACCCTGGCAGCCAGAGGCCACCCAGATGCAGCAAGAGATCCCAGGGGCCGAGCCAGGCAATGCTGGAGAAGGCTTCTTCAGCTCTGACGAAGAGGGGGCAGAAGGACCAGATGAAAGCCTGGACAGGCAAGTGGCTGAGATGTCAGAAGAGGAGTGCAGAGCAGCGCTCGCCTGCCTCCTGAAGACAAGGGCAGCAGCCAGAGAGAGGCCTGAGGAGGCAGCACCAGAGATGCCTGCCATCCCGGTAAGGACTCCCCTGCCTGATCTCTCCAAGATGGCGCCTGCCGCCAGAGAGACTCCCCCCCCCACCCAGTTTCCCGCCAAACAAAATGGCCACCAGGCCACTTCCGGAGGCAACTTCCTCCAAGATGGCTGCTCCCCTGGGCACTTTGCCAGCACCACGAGCCAGGCCCTCCCCAGCTCCACAGCCCAGGCCTACAACGCCAGCCAGTCAGTTCAGCATTCCAGCGGCCCAGAGGACCACTCCGAACCCACAAGCCCCTTGCCAGGCCCCGCCTGCCATGGCAAACATCAAAGAGGCCATAGAGGCCCTGGTCGCTGCCCTGCAACTTATGGAGCAACCACCCACTGGCCCCCCCGAGGTCCCAGACCCAGCTGCCCACTTAAGGAGGGCCCCAAATCCAACCTCCCACCCCCGGAGGAACCCAGATGGACCTGCAGCCTCCCACCCCCCACTGCAGAGGCGCTCACCATTCACTGAATGCTCCAGGGAGGCCCAGGCTGAGGCCTCCGCACCTTTCCGGCCCTGCTGGGATGATCCGGAGCTGCAATCCTGCTCCTCTGATGGAGAAGAGGAGATCCAGAGACATTTTCAGGCCTACCCAGCCCATGGACCTCATCTGATGGGCCTCCAGTCTCCAGAAGGATCTCCAGGCCTTCTTCCCACTCCTCCAAGGTTTCCTCGCCACCCAGATGATGTTCGGGCCTACCCTGAAGCTCAAGCCAGACCTGACTTCAGAGCTCAGAGAGGGAGATCGGAGCTCCAACAAGAAAAGGCTTTGGAGGATGCTCCATTTCCTGCACGTGCCCAGTTGCTTCAAACTACAGAAGGACTACAAAAAGGAGCCAGACCTAAGCAATCGATCCCAGGCTTAGGGATCCCAAAGCCATTCACAACAGGATCTTTTCAGCCATTTGAACAACTCCCCATGCAGTTTAATGGCAATAATTTTGTAACTTTGCCAAATAATTTTGAAAAATTACATTTAAGTGGTCAGAATTTTAAAAAATGGTGTAAAGAGATTCAGATAATTCTCTTAAGAGAAAATACTCTGGACATGATCAAAAGACCACCTCCTTTACCTTGGAGCCCTGAAATTGAGTTCCTGCATAAAAGAGCTTACACAACCCTGTTAAGTTCTATAGACACAGCTCTGTATGCCAGTCTTTCAGACGGCCTCACAGCTCAGGAAGTTTGGACTGCCCTATATAATTTGTTCCATAGTGACAATATGGCTGCAACCAGCAGATTGTCAAGAATTTTCCACAACTATAAACTCAAACCTGGTGTCAAAATGGGGGAACATTTGGCAACGCTTAAAGCCATGAGGGATGAGCTTATACAGAGGGGGGAGCCTGTTTCTGAATCCACTTTAATTAGTGTGATGTTGAACTCCCTAGACAAATCCTGGAGTCCCTTTATTATTTCTCTAGAAGGGGTTTCTAGGGAACAAAGAAATATAGAATACTTTTCTGGCCGCTTTATTGAGGAAGATTTAAGGCGCAGAGATGAGGAACAACAAGAAATGAAGGAGGCATATCACAGACCTAGGCCTCAGAGGAGGCGCCAGGACACAAGTGAAAGGATTAACACCCTTCCCACCTGCTTTGACTGTGGCATACAAGGTCACTTTAAAAGGGAGTGCCCTCGCTCTAGGGCCAACACGGCTGGACTTAAGCACAATAAAAATAAAAGAGGCCGTGGAAGAGGGGGAGGTGGTCATAAAGGATACCAATACTGTAGTGTTACTAGTGACAATCACACCTCCCAGGTAAAGGATGCTGAGGGGCTGTGGCTTCTTGATTCAGGTGCATCAACGCATATAGCCAACACGAAGCCACGATTTAAGGTTTTACACCCACTCAAGTCCTCAGTAAAAGTTGCCACTGGGGACAAGGCAGAGGTAACTTGGGAAGGCGTGATCAATGTGCCTGGTATAGGAGATGTCACAGGGGCACTGTATGATCCCTCAATCAAGAACAACCTTTTAAGCATCTTAAAATTGACTGAGGATAAAAATGTAAAACTGGTTTTTGAGAAGGGTGGAGGTTATGTTTCCGAAAATGGGGGTGTTGTTGGCGATATTGTAAAAATCAACAATTTGCCTTATTTTTCCCCAAAAGCACAGGTCAAAAGGCACAAGAAACCTAACAAGAGGGCTCAGGGAGCTAACGCCCAGATAGAGCAGAAAGCTTCTGTGCCAGCCCCCAGGTTGTCGAAACTCAAGGACCCTGGACCTAAAACCAATGAAGCTTTTAAACCAGCTCCTAGGACATCCAAAGCCATTAAGGCTGAGCCCATTAAGGTCACAACTCCTCAGCCAACCCTGAGGAACTCTAAGGTGACCATTAATCCAGTGCCTACTCTCATTACTGAACAGACCAAGGCTTGTAATGGTAAGATACATAAGGTTGACAAAGTATGCACGGGTAAACCTTTACATTTGGATTGTGCTCATATATTACACCGCAGGCTCGGCCATGCCAGCTTCCCGGTTATTAAGAAAATGCAAGATTTTTCTGATGGGCTTAAGATAAAGAATTGTAATACCTATTTGGAATGTGCCATCTGTAAGGCAGCAAAATCTAAAACTGCTGCTATACCTAAGGTCTCTTCCCGTCGTGCAAGGTACCCTTATCAGCTGGTACACATGGATTTGGTTGGTCCTTTTAGACCCTCCCTTGGTAGGGGGCGTTATTTTTTAACAGTAGTAGATGATTACTCTCGTTATGGCCATGTATTTATTTTAAAGGACAAAACTGAAGTCTTTACCAACTTCAAATATCTTTACAACCAGATCCAAACGCAACACAAGGTGTGCATCGCTCAGGTGCAGAGTGATAGGGGGACTGAGTTTACATCCAAGATTTTCGAAAAGTGGATGAAGGAGAGAGGCATCCTCCATTTTAAATCATCCCCTCGAACTCCGTCCGACAATGGTATTTCAGAAAGGAGAAATGGAGTGCTGCAGAATGTCATGAACTGCCTACTTGCAGATGCTGACATGAGCCAAGTTTTTTGGGCAGAAGCGGTCAAAATGGCTAATTATCTAGTCAACAGGACGTGGAGTAGTGCCATTAACCAAACCCCATACTTCCTGGTCCATGGAAGGAAACCTAGCCTCTCACACCTGAGAATTTTTGGTTCCTATGCCTGGGTCCATATTCCCAAGCACCTCAGAAGAAAGGGGGGCAAGGCATCAAGGAGGCTCAGATTTATAGGTTATGCAACCGGCAGCAAGGCCTCTAGGTTTGTAGACAAAAATAACCTTGTCATTGTCTCTAGATCAGCTTCCTTTGAGGAGGGGTCAAATTGGTCAAAAATTCATTCCAATGAACCCGGTTATTCCCCTATTAGAAGCGACACTGAACAAGCAGCACCACCTGAAGAGGATGAACCAACAAACTCCAAGCAACTGACCAGCGAAGATCCAGATGGTGATGAATCCCTACCTGACTCTGACGATTCAGACAAGGAATCCCTGGGTGACTTCACACCTCCTGCCTCACCTAAACGACCATATCTTCGCATTGCCTGGGACAGAGGCCCGCCCCATTTTGATTGGAAAGATACTTCCGGCAGCTCCGATTCTGACACTGATGCTCCGGATGACAATGATGATGGTGAGTGGCAATTTCCCAGACGGTCAAAACGCTCCAATAAAGGGGTGCCACCCAAAAGGTTGGACATTGGCTGTGTTGCCTCTGTCAACAGCGTTACCATGGCCCCTAAAACGTACTCAGATGTCCTCCAGCTTCCCGAGGAAGAACAGCGCAGGTGGAGGGTGGCAATGGAGCGGGAAATGAACAGTCTCAAAAAATTGAAAGTCTTCATCCCCATGGAAGTCCCCAAAAAGAGGAAAGCAATTGGCACCCGTTGGGTCTACAAGGTCAAGCCAATGCCCAACAACAAACTCCTCTATAAGGCCCGGCTGGTAGCACAAGGCTACGCACAGCGCTACTTGCAGGACTTTGATGAAACATACTCCCCCACCCTGAGAGTGGAAAGTGTGAGGGCTGCTTTGGTCACCGCAGCAGCACATGGGGAACACATTTTTCAATTTGATGTGCAAACTGCTTATTTACACGCACATCTAAAACAAGAAATTTACGTCAGAGGTGACCCCGGATTTCAACGGCAGGAAGGCCACACCTGGCTTCTGAAGAAAAGTTTGTACGGCCTCAAACAATCAGGCAGACTGTGGTACAAATGCCTGACCAAAACTCTCACATCACTGGGTTTCCATCCATCTCCAGCTGATAAATGTACCTTCACAAGGGATACCAAAGGGGGGCTGGAGAAAGTCCTAGTGTATGTCGATGATCTTTTATATATAGGGCCTGACAAGGGGGGAAGTATTATATTTGCCAGGACCCTACAAAAAAAGTTCACTCTAAAGTCTTTAGGATATGTGGACAAGTACCTAGGCGTACAAATCATCACTACACCAAAAGGTTTTGCTCTCTCCCAAAAGGAAAAGATAGAGGAACTCTTGGTGAAATGTAAAATGGAAGATAGCAAGCCAACGGCTATCCCAATGCAGACCGACTATTATGGATTGGCACACAAGGATAGCCCAGAGTTCCAAAATAATACTCTATTTAGGTCAGTGATTGGCTCATTACTATATATAAGTAACTGGAGCCGTCCAGATATTGCCCTGGCTGTAAACCTGCTATCTAGACAAGTGGAACATCCTACCCAGTTCCACTGGTTGGCCATTAAAAAGCTATTAAGGTATCTCAAGACCACAGCAGATTACGTGCTTCGCTTGGAACCTGAGAATAGAGACAAGGCCCAATTAAAATGCTTTGCGGATGCGGACTGGGCCGGAGATACCAAGACACGTAGGAGTACTTCAGGCTTCTTGGTACTATTAAATCAGGCACCCATCCATTGGCATGTGGGGCAACAGAAATTTGTTTCGTGCTCCACCGCTGAGGCCGAATATGCATGCTTATCAGAGGCAGGGAACGATCTGATATGGTTTGATGCCTTAATTTCTAGCATCTGGACACCACCGACTTTGCCCATCCAAATTATAGAAGACAACACCGGGGCCATAGGCATTGCCAAAGCCTATGCGGTGGGAAAAAGGTCCAGACATATTGATATCCGCTATCAAAATGTTAGGCAACTAGTAGAGATGGGGTTTATATCTTTATCACATTGTCAGACCAAATATCAAACAGCTGATATTTTCACAAAACCTCTACCAGCAGATAGGCACAAAGATCTGTGTAAAAAGTTATGTCTCACAGAGTAAAATCTGTTGTGCATTGCATTTGTATGTTTGTATGCCATTGGCTCGCAAGGAGGGGAACTGTCAAGTATTTGCAAGCCATTGGCACATATATCATACAGACACTAGTGGAGGCAGAAAGTGCCCCCACCCCTATGTGGAGAGGAGGGGCTTACACTGAGTATAAAACCCCCTCTAACCTTTCCACTATGCTCTCTCTTTTACGTTTGTTCTCCAGGAGACATGATCTTTGATAGGGGTAGTCACACACACTGTGTGCCCCCTATCCTAATGGATATTAAGACAGCCTTTGTATATAGTTAATATGTTTTGTTATATGAATAAATACATTTATCACATTTATTCATGCATCTGCCTTTGGACTCTTCTATGCTCCTGGGTGTTTCTACGATCCCAATTTCCACAGTAGGAGATGACCAGGCTGAGCCCGAGGGGTCAAACACATCATAAGTCATGAGTCCCTGTGCACCTGCAAGAGATCTAAGCCCAGCCTACCTTGAATGCCATCTTATTCCCACTCATTTCCCTTGACTGTTAATAGGTCAGATTTTTGTAGAAAGCTTAAGCTTGCAATAAATCTTTATACTAATTTTAACTGCCTGGATCTCCTGATTTCCCTGGCGCTTGACAGATGGGTAGACACTACACAGAAGAATGTGTATGAGCAAATCTTTAGTTCAATTCATGTATACCGCATTGGAGTAAATGTTATGAACCCTGTGTAGTACATCAGTTACAAAACAAGAAATGAATGTTACTCTTGAAGGTATACTGGATTCTTTATATTATGCAAACTAATGTTTATGTTTCTAATTCTAATAGCATTTATTTGGTAAGCAATGTACGAACCACTTCTGTTGTCTACTACATAAATAGTCTAACACCATTTTAAATAACTACTCATTAAGACAAGTAAAAACTTGTATACATTAAAGGCAAATTAAGCCCATCATTTTATATCCTACATTGCCACCCAGATGCTCACATAAGGCTGAGCACAAAAGTGCAATAGTATCATCCTGCACATTTTCTTCCGAACTCTAATAGTAGAAGTTAGGGATATGCAAAATGTTTGATGAACACAAATTTTGATGCGTGGAACACAAGATTTCAAATGGTCCACAGCCAAACCGAAATATGTATGTTTTGGATGTTTTGTTCCAGACATGATATAGACTGTTTTATTTTTGATCTGTGTAGTTATCTATTTCAGTTGTTCCATTCTGTTGTGGCTGCTATGATTAGAAGTTGTCTTGTCTCTTGCAATTCGGGTGTTGTCTGACACAGACGAAACCATTCTGGCATTAACTTAATTCCAAGACCGAGTGGCTGTGGACTTAACTTAATTCCAAGACCGAGTGGCTGTGGATGCCGGCATCCCGATATAGCCAGCAGGTGCCATCGCTGGCTATTGGGGGGCAAGTCATTGACCCCCCACAGAGGGGGCTCGCAACTTGGGTGTCCTCCTGGACACACGGCTGTCTTTAGAAGAGCACATGACGGCCGTGGCCAGGGGGGCTTTTTATTAGGTTCGCCTGATACACCAGTTGCGCCCCTTTCTGAGTCGGGATTCCTTATGCACAGTCACTCATGCTCTCGTCACTTCTCGCCTGGACTACTGTAACGCTCTCTACATGGGGCTCCCCTTGAGGAGCACCCGGAGGCTCCAACTGGTCCAGAATGTGACCGCGCGGGTGATTACAGGAGCGACATGGCGCTCCCATATAACACCTCTCCTGCGCGAGCTGCACTGGCTCCCGGTGGTCTTCCGGGTGCGCTTCAAGGCATTGGTTCTCACCTTTAAAGCGCCCCATGGCTTAGGGTCAGGGTATTTACGAGACCGCCTTCTGCTACCGATAACCTCCCACCGGCCAATACGCTCTCACAGAGGGCCTCCTCAGGGTGCCGTCGGTCAAGCAATGTCGACTGGCGGCCCCCAGGGGGAGAGCCTTCTCTGTGGGAGCACCCGCCCTCTGGAACGAGCTACCTCCCGGAATATGACTGATCCCGGATCTCGGCACTTTCCGTAAGGCCCTGAAGACGTTTTTATTTCAGCAAGCCGGCCTGGCCTGAATAGGTTTTATGGGTTAGTTTTTAATTGTATAGCTTGGGGTTTTAAATTGGGAGGCCGATTAATTTAATTTATTTTTAGTTATCTTAACTTTTATATTGTATGTTATTTTAATTTTTGGCTGTTCACCGCCCTGAGTCCCTTCGGGGAGAAGGGCGGTATATAAATTTAATAAATAATAGTAATAATAATAATAATAATAATAATAATAATAATAATAATAATAATAATAATAATAACTGATGCAGAAGATAGAATGACTGCAAAGTGAACAACAGAAGAAGAAACTGCTTTGAGGGACTTACTGACTTCAACCCAGGATTGGTGCTTACTCTTATAGTGGTTTCAAATTCAAGGAAGGCTAGGGCTACCAGGGCTGGGATGCAAAAATATGTACTGTATGTCCATTGGATAGCAATACAAAGTTCAAGAATTCTCTACCTCTTTACTGCAATCTGGTGATTGTTCATATCCTTGTAGTCTAAGGTAGTCCCAAAGGTGTGTTTTTTTTTTTTTCAAAAGGCAACTGGACTTTGATTTTGAGTCCAGTTGCCTTTTGAAAAAAGCACCTTTGGGACAACCATGACCTGGATGACTGAGAATCTCCATAGAAATGTAGTCTAAGGTAATTATTCTGAACCCTATTTCCCATTATGGAAATGTCTGAACTGTTTCAGACATTTATTTCCACTGAAACATGTAATAGGTAAATCATTTCAAGTTTTCTTTCTTCCAAACTGCACCCAAACTGAAATGGGTCAACAAAAAATTTGAGAAGCATTTGCTTAAGTTTGAAATAAAAATCATTTTTCATTTTGTATGCACCTCTATTATACATTATAATGTGCCTAATTTCACAGTAACTGGATCCATAGAACAAACTATGCTATAGTTAAACTATGATTTATTGAATAAGTCATAAAAACTAAGGCCACATATTACTCTAAGTCAAAACCAAGCAAACTATGATGATGTTATCCATTCAGTCGAGTTCGACTCTTGGCGATTCCATGGGCCAGGTCTCTCCACATCTTCCAATCTTGCACTATTTCTTTTAGTTTTTCTATGTTCTGGCTTGTGTCAGCTTTGATAGTGTCCAGCCACCATGTTCTTTGTCGGCCTGGTTTCTTTTTACCTCTAACTCTTCCAAACAATTGCTTTCTCCAGTGAATTCCACCGCATGACATAGCCAAAGTAAGTGAGACATGGTTTCATGATTTTTCCTTCCAGTGACATGTTAGGTGTTATGCGCTCCAGTACTTGTTAGTCACCTTTGCTCTCCAAAGAATATGCAGGAGCCTTCTCCAGCACCACAGCTCAAACAAGTTGATTTTCTTCCTGTCTTGCTTTTTTAAGGTCCAACTTTCACAACCATAGGTAGCTATGGGGAACACAATACAGGTGAAACTCGAAAAATTAGAATATTGTGCAAAAGCTCATTTATTTCAGTAATGCAACTTAAAAGGTGAAACTAATATATGAGATAGGCTCATTACATGCAAAGTTCATAGTTCAAGCCTTGATTTGTCATACTTTTGATGATTATGGCTTACAGCTCATGAAAACTCCAAATTCACAATCTCAGAAAATTAGAATTGTGAAAAGGTTCAATATTCTAGGCTCAAAGTGTCCCACTCTAATCAGCTAATTAAGCCATAACACCTGCAAAGGGTTCCTGAGCCTTTAAATGATCTCTCAGTTTGGTTCAGTAGGAATCACAATCATGGGAAAGACTGCTGACCTGACAGTTGGGCAGAAAACCATCATTGACACCCTCCATAAGGAGGGAAAGCCTCAAAAGGTAATTGCAAAAGAAGTTGGATGTTCCCAAAGTGCTGTATCAAAGCACATTAATAGAAAGTTATGTGGAAGGGAAAAGTGTGGAAGAAAAAGGTGCACAAGCAGCAGGGATGACCGCAGCCTGGAGAGGATTGTCAGGAAAAGGCCATTCAAAAGTGTTGGGGACTTTCACAAGGAGTGGACAGAGGCTGGAGTCAGTGCATCAAGAGCCACCACACACAGACGGATCCTGGACATGGGCTTCAAATGTCGTATTCCTCTTGTCAAGCCGCTCCTGAACAACAAACAACGTCAGAAGCGTCTTACCTGGGCTAAAGAAAAAAGAACTGGTCTGTTGCTCAGTGGTCCAAAGTCCTCTTTTCTGATGAGAGCAACTTTTGCATTTCATTTGGAAACCAAGGACCCAGAGTCTGGAGGAAGAATGGAGAGGCACACACTGCAAGATGCATGAAATCCAGTGTGAAGTTTCCACAGTCTGTGTTGATTTGGGAAGCCATGTCATCTGCTGGTGTTGGTCCACTGTGCTTCATTAAGTCCAGGGTCAATGCAGCCGTATACCAGGAGATTTTGGAGCACTTCATGCTTCCTTCCACAGACGAGCTTTATGGGGATGCTGACTTCATTTTCCAGCAGGACTTGGCACCTGCCCACACTGCCAAAAGTACCAAAACCTGGTTCAATGACCATGGGATTACTGTGCTTGATTGGCCAGCAAACTCGCCTGACCTGTGTGGGAATAGTAGTATAGAAATATACCTACATATCAGAATTATCCGTAGGCCTTGCCACAGCGCGTGCAGGGAGATGGGATGTCGACGTCATCTGGAAAGCCCCAGCTGCTCAGGCCAGGAAATGCCTACATGATTACTCTCGTACCAGCCTGTGAAAGGCTTATGTAATTATTATCACATGAGTGTACATAACCCGATCGTGTATCCACCCCCAATCCTGCCTTGCTATGATGCTGTATAATGAGCTTGAGGAATTTCTAATAAAAGAGGGTCACGGAGTCAGCTCTGGGCTCTTATCCCGAGATACCGGCTTGCGTGTCTCATTTCTCTCATGGGAGACCACCACAACTGGTGACCCCGACGTGATCTCGTGAAACGGATACATCTCGATGTGATTCCGCAAGGGAATACGTCCCTGCCGACCCTCTACTTATCGCCTGGAATAGGCACGGTGCACCCGACGACGTCGCTGGCGACTGACTCTTCTTTTCATAAGTATGGGGGGTGGAATGTCTGCAGCTCAGAAAGCTCATGTAGAAGAGTTGAGACAATTGGGCAGGAAAAAATACCTCTCTCCTCAAGAACAAAATTTTACCAAATCTCTTTCTAAAAGTGAGGCTGTTAAATTACTTGCTTATGTGTGGGCTCAATGTCCGTCCTATCCAGAGGGCGGATCTCTAAAAACGGAGACGTGGAAGAAGATTGGCGAAGTCTTCCACCAACCTCCTCGGGCACCGCCCGACATTCTGTGCCTTTGGAAAAAAGCCTATACCTTGATTCAAAACCACGCTGATTCGCCTCACCAGCTTTTATTAGATCCGCCGCCATACCGGACTCCTTCGGTCATGGTGACTACCCCGCTGCCCTCGGTTGTGAGCCCCCTTTCACCCACGGCCTGAAGCCCCGGTTCACCTTGCTGCTGCCCCTGCTCCTGTTTCTCAACCTGGTCTTATTCACGGGGCATACCAAAAAGCCTTAAAATCCGGCACTTTAGATGCTGCTGATCTAGCCGACACCGAGTTGTTCCCGGTCATTTTTCAACAAGGACCCACCGGTGGCATTCTTGTTGACTGGGAACCCTTGCCTCTGCAGATGATTAAAGAACTAAAAAAGGCAACTACGGATTATGGCATAGCCAGCCCCTATACCAGGGGTTTGTTGAATGCCATTGTTGGTAACTATCAAATGTTGCCTCAAGATTGGAAAGATTTGCTTAGAATGCTATTGACCGGCACACAATATGTTGTTTTTGAATCAGAATTCAAAAGGGAAATCCAAACCAGAGTTCTTCGCCCAGGTTTTCAATGGACCGTTGACCAACTCTTTGGGGAAGGTGCTTTCGCTAACATTAACGCTCAGGCTCACAATCTAACCCCCCCCCCCCGCGTTTCCTGTCATTAGCTCTGCTGTTCTTTCTGCCTTAACTCGTGTCGATAATCGAGGCACCCCAACCCAATCCTTTTCTGCTATTCGCCAGGGGGCGACAGAGTCATACGCCGACTTCGTTAACCGCTTGCAACTCGCGGTAACCCACCAAATTTCCAACCAAGAAGCGGCAAAAGAAATTTTGATGAAACTTGCTTTTGAACATGCGAATGCGGATTGTCAATCTGTTCTCAAGCCATTAGTCTCTAACCCAGCCTCCACTCTGGCGGATTTTCTTAAAGCTTGCCGTGTTATCGGCACCCAAACCTACCAGATGGATGCATTGGCCGCAGCCCTAAAAAAGGGGAACCAACCTCAAGGCACTTGTTTCAATTGTGGAAAACCTGGCCATTTCAAAAAACAGTGCCGAGCCCCGGGTGGCGGCGCTGCCCACCCCCTACCTAACTCCAGTGCCAAACCAAAGACAGTATGCCCTAAATGTAAAAAGGGCTACCACTGGGCCAATCAATGTCGGGCTTTCCCTCAGAATCAGGGAAACTAATAACGGGGCTTGCAGCTAGCCCCCCTCCAAAGGCTGCACCCTCTCTTTCCTGTGGCGACATTTCCTTCTCTCCTGTCGCTCCCTCTCCGCTTTCCAACCCGCCCTGCTGCCAAGGCATGGATCTGAAATTTCTTGCTGACACTTCTGTTGATTTTCCTAATCTCCTTGTTGTCGCAGACGCCCAGTTGCCTGGCCCGCTCCCACCGGATGTTACTGCAACCGTTCTTCCAGTGGCGGCGGCCCGTCAATGAGGCATCTTTGTCCTTCCCTCCGTGCTTGATCCTCTACCTCAAAATTGTGTTCAGATTCAGTTCTATACCAATGTCCCCGTATTTGCGAAAAAGGGGGATATTGTTGCTCGATTGGTACTGTTACCTAAGGATGTGTCGGCTTCTTCTGTGGAACCCCCGCCCACCGAGCTCTTAGCTCTTACCAAGCCAATCACTCCCCAGAAACCGATTATGCCGTTTTTAATTAACGGCATTCTCTTTTCTGGCCTTCTAGACTCTGGCGCTGACGTTTCAGTCATAAGAACAGCGGAATGGCCCTCTCAATGGCCCCTTGAACCATCTCCAGCAGTGCGGGGAGTGGGCGGCACACAACAGGCAAGTTCCAGTAAAAATTGGCTCACAGTACAACGTGTTACAAAAGGAATTATGGCACAAATCAATCCAGTTGTCCTGCCCCTTCACATTAATTTATGGGGCAGAGATCTTATTTCACAATTTGATGCAAAACTTATTTTAGAGGACTAGCAATGTCTCCAACTCCCCTGAAACTTACTTTGCTCTCCCTTACGCCTGTCTGGATAGACCAATGGCCACTTACCAGTGAAAAATTAATCGCATTACAACAGCTAGTGGATGACCATCTGCGCTCTGGACATTTGGAGCCAACCACTAGCCCGTACAATACTCCAGTATTTGTGGTCAAAAAGAAATCAGGGAAATGGAGATTAATTCAGGATCTCCGTGACGTCAATGCCATCGTTAAGCCAATGGGCCCACTTCAATGCGGGATGCCCAACCCAAATCTGATTCCTAAAGATTATGATTTGGTGGTCATTGATCTCAAGGACACCTTTTTTACTATCCCGTTGCATAATAATGATAAGGAACTTTTTGCTTTTTCGATCCCTCAAACTAATATGTCTCGCCCTACCCCGTGCTATCAATGGACTGTCTTGCCTCAAGGCATGCTTAACAGTCCCACAATGTGTCAATTTTATGTCGACGCAGTTCTTTCGCCTTTTCGTACTTCTCACCCTCATTTGCTGCTTTATCACTACATGGATGATATCCTTATGGCCGCCCCGGGTCCTCCCGGCACGGTCCGACCTTTTCTCCCTGAATTGATTCAGCACCTGTCCTCTCATGGGTTTCAGGTGGCTCCAGAAAAAAATCAGACCCACCCACCTTTTTCATATCTGGGTCATAAGGTCTTAACCTCCTCCTCTTCACCCACCCTGCCTCATATTGTTTTTCCGAATCCTCTTACTCTTCTGGCCCTCCAGCAGATATTGGGCGTGATAAATTTTGTCCGCCCGTTTCATGCACTCACCACGGCCCAACTTTCCCCCCTTTTCCTGGCCCTCAAAGGCCCTTCATCTCCCTCATCAGTCATTGTTTTGACTGATCCTCAAAAGCATGTGCTAACTCTCATTGACTCCGCGATGGCCACTCGTTGGGTGGATCGAGCCATCCCTAATGAACCTGTGTCCCTTGTACTTTTTAACACCCCCTCCATCCCAACCGCTGCCCTCATTCAATATAAAAAGGGCACTGTTGCCGTCCTGGAATGGATTCATCTTCCTAATACTCCGCGCAAATCTATTAACCCCTTGCATTATATGTTCGCCTTGCTCATCACCAAAGGCCGGTTTCGAGCAAAGTGTCTCATTGGCTTTGATGTTACTTCCTTGTTTGTCCCTATGTCTCTCACCACTTGGGAACCCCTGTATGCTACCTCTGATCCCCTGCAACTTTCTTTGGCAGAATGGGCGGGCAGTGTCTCCTGTCATGTCCCGTCTGACCCTCTCTTTCAACTCCTCCACAATGTTCCGATGTTTTTCCATTCCACTCTTTCTTCATCCCCAATCTCTAATGCTGTCACTGTGTATGTAGACAGCAGCAAATCTTATGGAGCGTGTGTGTGGAAAGAGGGGGCCCAGTGGCAGACCAAAATTACCCCTCCTCAAACTTCCGCTCAGCGAGCCGAATTAGTCGCTACCATCTTGGCTTTTCAGACTTTCCCCACCTCTCCCTTCAATCTTATCCTTGACAGCCTTTATGTTTACAAGGTTCTCACATCCTTGTCGGACTCCTATATCTCCCCATCTCTTGATGATAATCTTTTAAGTTTATTTATAACCCTACAATCCCTTCTTCATGCTAGGACTGAACCCTTTTTCCCAGCCCATATCAGAAGCCACCAATCATTTCCTGGTATTATTCAAGAGGGGAATTCTCGGGCTGATGCTGCAGCAGCCGCTGCCCTTACTGCCCCTCCTGATCTCTCTATTCTCTCCTTGTCCCCTATTACTCCGTGGGCTAGCCACTCTTACTTTCACCAAAATCGTAAGGCCTTAATGAAACAATTCTCTCTCTCTGCAACGGAGGCCTCTGCTATTATTCAACAATGCCCCACTTGCAGCTTACCAGCGCACTCTGTCCCCCTGGGGGTCAACCCCCGGGGCACGGAGAGTTGTCAATTATGGCAAATGGATGTCACGTTGTATCCATCATTTGCCCCCTGGAAGTATGTTCATGTTTCTATTGATACATACTCAGGGTTTATTATGGCCTCCGCGCAGAGGGGTGAAGCCACCAAACATGTTATTAATCATTGTATTCGGACTTTTAGTATTCTGGGCAACCCCAAACAAATAAAAACGGACAATGGCCCTGCATATACTAGTGCTGCCTTTGCACAGTTTTGCCACCGCTGGTCCATCTTACACAAGTTTGGAATCCCCTACAACTCCACTGGCCAGGCCATTGTGGAACGGACTAATCAGACCCTTAAAAGGGCCCTTGATGCTCATAAAAAACAGAAAGGGGAAAATACCCCCGGCTTGCCTGGAATACAAAATACCTTGAACCTTGTCTTGTTTACCCTCAACTTCCTCAATGTTTCCGGCACCCCCGGGTCAACCACCGCAAGTTGACATTTTTCTGCTTCTCCTATAGACTCTCCACGACCGCAAGTTTATTATCACCGTCTTCCAGACCCTACGTGGAAAGGCCCGGCCTCTCTTGTCACCTGGGGTCGAGGCTACGCTGCAGTCGACGACAATGGCAAAATTATATGGACTCCTGCTCGCTGTGTTTGTCCATATATGGTCACTTAACCATGTCATTGTGACCAGTGATCCAGGGACATGGGCCAGCAACACATTTGTGAGAGATTTGAACAAGGCTGCTTTACTTCTCAATAAAACTAACTGTTGGATTTGCATGCACATCCCCTCTGATGGGAAAACAGGCTTGGCGCTTCATAGTGTGCCTTTCAATGAGACCGGATGGACGTCCCTGTGGCCCTACACAACAGCCCTGCTTAACCACACGTATGCTGTCCCTACCCGGATTTTAGAGCCAGCCCGTTTTTGCTTCAGCAGCGCCGGCCTGTTCACTAATGACACGTACATGGGGACTTATACCAATTGTTATCGTACCATTACATGGAACTCGGTGGCCAGATGTTCGCATATAAAAAACAATCTGACAAAAGTTACTAACACCAAAAACAACACTACAGAATACATTTCCAATCAATGGACCAATGTCAGCACATACTGGGCTTGTTCCAGTATGGAAACCATTGTGACATTCGCCAATATTTCCTCGGGGGGGTTATACGAACTGAGTCGGTTTTGGCTTCTTTGCGGCCGGCAAGCATACCAACAAGTGCCAAAAGACTGGAAAGGCATATGTACACTTGGCCTTCTTGTCCCGGCCACATATCCTGTGGTGACATTGCCGGAGGGCCGCCTCCGCAATAGGAGGATCACCACGGACGATCAACCACTGACACTGGGTGGCTCATTAAAAACTCAGATATTCAGAGGCATCTTGCCCAATCTCGGGGTGGCAATGAACTATCGGGATCTTCATTTACTAAATAACTGGACAGTACATATGTTCAACGAGACTATCAAGGTGCTGAAGCTGATGAACAAAGAACTGGCTGAAATCAGGGAGGTGGTCTTACAAAACCGATATGCCTTAGATATCATGCTAGCAGCTAAAGGAGGCGTTTGTGCCATCATACACTCCCATTGTTGTGCCTATGTATCTGATTATCAGTATAACATCACTCACACCATAGAACATATGGAAAACATGATCAAAAACAATCCCTTATCATCCGATGGATCTGGCGCCATTGACATCTGGGCTGCCCTTTGGTCATGGCTCCCGGATGGTTCTTGGTTGAAATCAATTATGCCAACTATTGTATCTATAATCGTACTGCTTGTTTTGCTTTGTTGCTGTATCCAATGTCTCCCCTCCCTTGTGCAAATGTGCAAAGGTTTTATTCCCTCCAATAGGAAGGACGTCCTGATAAGTGAAACCAAAGCCCTTCTGGAACTGGAGGAAGCCAATCTCAACAAAATAGAAAAGGAGGAGATGTGGGAATAGTAGTATAGAAATATACCTACATATCAGAATTATCCGTAGGCCTTGCCACAGCGCGTGCAGGGAGATGGGATGTCGACATCATCTGGAAAGCCCCAACTGCTCAGGCCAGGAAATGCCTACATGATTACTCTCGTACCAGCCTGTGAAAGGCTTATGTAATTATTATCACATGAGTGTACATAACCCGATCGTGTATCTACCCCCAATCCTGCCTTGCTATGATGCTGTATAATGAGCTTGAGGAATTTCTAATAAAAGAGGGTCACGGAGTCAGCTCTGGGCTCTCATCCCGAGATACCGGCTTGCGTGTCTCATTTCTCTCATGGGAGACCACCACAGACCTGAATCCCATAGAAAATCTATGGGGCATTGCCAAGAGAAAGATGAGAGACATGAGACCTAACAATGCAGAAGAGCTGAAGGCCGCTATTGAAGCATCCTGGTCTTCCATATCACCTCAGCAGTGCCACAGGCTGATAGCATCCATGCCACGCTGCATTGAGGCAGTAATTGATGCAAAAGGGGCCCAAACCAAGTACTGAGTACATATGCATCCTTATACTTTTCAGAGGTCCGATATTGTTCTATGTACAATCCTTGTTTTATTGATTTCATGTAATATTCTAATTTTCTGAGATTGTGAAATTGGGGTTTTCATGAGCTGTAAGCCATAATCATCAAAATTATGACAAATCAAGGCTTGAACTATCTCGCTTTGCATGTAATGAGTCTATCTCATATATTAGTTTCACCTTTTAAGTTGCATTACTGAAATAAATGAACTTTTGCACGATATTCTAATTTTTCCAGTTTCACCTGTATTATATGGCAATTGTAGTTGTTAACAAACTTACACCATAGTCATCAGTTTCTCCTGCAAAATTTAGATAGACAGACAGACAGACAGATTTTAGTATTCTGCAGTAGGCAAATCTCTTGCATATACATGATTTTTCCCTCTTTAATAAGGAAACTTATCTAGCCATGCTCACATCAGCTGTATAAGTGTGTGTATGAGATCAGAAATATAGCAAGTGGGAAAATGTTTTAAAAACACTCTACTTCTGCACAGATTAGAAAGTGTTTTTCTTTGAATTAGAATGGTGTTCCCTTGCAAGCTATTATCAATATAAGTATACTATATGCCTAAGGACAAACTATGCAAACTATTTCATGTTTAATATCCACAGACAATACACATATTGATATAGACCGGGCTTAGACATCACACTGAACCAAAATAAATTTTGTCTGTTTGATTTAAAATGTTATATGGCACCACCCCTGTTATTAAATTAATATAAAATAATAATAATGGCTGTACTGGATTAGACCAGTGGGCCATTTAGTTCAGCATTCACACAGTGGGCAACTAGAGAGATAAAAGAATCTTTCAATTTTATTTATTTATTTATTTATTTATTTATTTATTTATTTATTTATTTATTTATTTATTATTCAAATTTCTATACCGCCCTTCTCCTTTCGGACTCAGGGCGGTGAACAGCCAAAATAAAACATTTATACATAAAGTACGATTAAAAATAGATTTAAAATAATTAAATTTGTCCCATAGTTTAAAATTTATCAATTTAAAATCCATATCAAAATTTAAAATCAACCATAAAATCATAAAATCAAGAGAGACCGGCTAACTGAAAGAGATGAGTTTTTAGGGCCCGACGAAAAGTCCGGAGGTCGGAGATCACTCGTATCTCTGGGGGTAGATTGTTCCAAAGGGTAGGTGCCACCACAGAGAAGGCTCTCCTCCTGGGGGTCGCCAGCCGGCATTGTCTAGCCGACGGCACCCTGAGGAGGCCCTCTCTGTGGGAGCGAACTGGCCGGTGGGAGGCTATTGGTGGCAGAAGGCGGTCCCATAAGTACCCTGGCCCTAAGCCATGGAGCGCTTTAAAGGTGATCACCAACACCTTGAAGCGCACCCGGAAGTCCACCGGAAGCCAATGCAGCTCGCGCAGGAGAGGAGTCACATGGGAGCGCCCCGTCGCTCCCATAATCCCCCGCGCAGCTGCATTCTGCACCAGCTGGAGCCTCCGGGTGTACCCCAAGGGGAGCCCCATGTAGAGAGCATTACAATAGTCCAGACGAGAGGTGACGAGTGCTTGAGTGACTGTGAGTAGGGAGTCCCGATCCAGAAAGGGGCGCAACTGGCGTATCAGGCGAACCTGATAAAAAGCCCCCCTGGCCACGGCCATCATATGCCCTTCTAAAGACAGCCGTGCGTCCAGGAGGACGCCCAAGTTGCGGGCCCCTTCCGTGGGGGCCAGTGATTCGCCCCCAATAACCAGCGATGGCGTCAGCTGGCTATACCGGGACACCGGCAGCCACAGCCACTCGGTCTTGGAAGGGTTGAGTCGAAGCCTGTTTCTCCCCATCCAGACCCGCACGGCCTCCAGGCACTGGGACATCACTTCCAAGGCATCGTTGGGATGGTCTGGGGTGGAGATGTACAGCTGAGTATCATCAGCGTACTGATGGAACTCCACCCCAAAACCACGGATGATCTCACCCAGAGGCTTCACATAAATGTTGAACAGGAGCGGCGAGAGGACCGACCCTTGTGGCACCCCACAAACAAGGCGCCTCGGGGTCGACCGCTGCCCCCCTGTCAACACGCATTGCGATCGGTCGGAGAGATAGGAGAAGAACCACCGCAAAACGGTGCCCCCCACTCCCAGTCCCTCCAGCCGGCGCAACATGATACCATGGTCGATGGTATCAAAAGCCACTGAGAGGTCTAACAGGACCAGGATAGAGGAGTAACCCCTATCCCGAGCCCTCCAGAGATCATCCACCAACGCGACCAATGCCGTTTCCGTGCTGTACCCAGGTCTGAAGCTGGACTGGAGCGGATCCAAATAGACAGCTTCATCCAGGTACTGGGGAAGCTGTCACGCCACCACACTCTCAACAACTTCGCAATAAAGCGAAGGTTGGAGACTGGACGATAGTTAGCCAAAACAGCCGGATCCAGGGATGGCTTCTTGAGGAGAGGCCTCACCACCGCCTCTTTCAAGGCGGCCGGCAGGACACCCTCACTCAAAGAAGCATTGATAATTCCCTGGAGCCAGCCTCGTGTAACCTCCCGGGAAGCCAGCACCAACCAGGAGGGACACGGGTCCAATAAACATGTGGTGGCGTTCAGCCGTCCCAAGATCCTGTCCACGTCCTCGGGAGCCACAGGATCGAACTCCTCCCAGATAACACTCTCAAGGCCTGCCTCAGTCATCTCGTCTGAACTAACCCAGTCAGCGGCCAAGTCTTCCCGAATCTGAGTTATTTTATCATCCAGATACTGTACAAAGTCCTCAGCTCGGCCCTGCAAGGGGTCCTCCCGCGCTGCCAGATGGAGAAGGGAGCGGGTCACCCTGAACAGGGCGGCTGGGCGGTTATCTGATGATGCGATAAGAGCGGAAAAATAGCTAGATTTCGCCGCTTTTATCGCCACTAGGTAGGTCTTAATATGAGACCTTACCAGTGTCAAGTCGGATTCGGAACGGCTGGCCCTCCAATCGCTCTCTAGGCGTCTTTTCCGGCGCTTCATCTCCCTCAGCTCCTCGGAGAACCAAGGAACTAAGTGAGTTCGGTGCCGGGTCAGAGGCCGCAAAGGCACGACCCGGTCCAAAGCCCCGGCAGCCGCACTATCCCAGGCGGCCACCAGGTCATCAGCCGAGTCGTGAGCTAGAGTTTCAGGAAATGGCCCAAGCTCCATCTGGAACCTATCAGGATCCATCAGGCGCCTGGGGCGGAACCACCTGGTCGGCTCCGCCTCCCTGTGACGGGGTGCGGCGGTCAGAAAGTCAAGTCGAAGGAGCGAGTGGTCAGACCATGACAAGGGTTCAGTATCTATATCCCCTATATCAAGGCCACTCAACCACTGACCAGAGACAAAAACTAAGTCCAGAGTGTGTCCCCCCATGTGAGTAGGGCCGTGAATTACTTGGGTCAGGTCCATGGCCGTCATGGAAGCCATGAACTCCCGAGCTACCTCAGAAGTTTCACCGATGGATGGCAGGTTGAAATCCCCCATGACCACAAGTCTGGGGGTATCAGCCGCCACCTCAGCTATAACATTGAGGAGTTCGGGCAGGGTCGTCGCCACGTGGCAGGGAGCCAGGTACGTGATCAACAGACCCATCTGCACCCCACGACCCCACTTCACAAAAAGGGACTCACATCCGGCTATCTGAGGCACAGTGGTCTCCCTCGGATCAAGACCCTCTCTTATAATGACCGCCACCCCCCCGCCCCTGCCCTGAGCTCTCGGCTGATGAAATGCACGGAAGCCTGATGGGCACATCTCCACGAGGGGAACCCCGCCCTCATGGCCCAACCAGGTCTCCATAATACCTGCCAGGTCTGCTCCCCCCTCCTGAATAAGATCACAAATGAGGGGGGCTTTATTTACTACGGACCTGGCATTACACAACATCAGCCGGAGACTGGGGCCCTGAGACTCTAAGCAGCCTGAGGAACGGGAAGAGCTAAGGGGACCGGGGCACGCAATCGCTCGGAGATAGCGAGCGCGTGCCCCCACCACATGATACGGCCCCCTGATCCCGCCATACCTGCCCCTCCCACTCAGCGTATTGATGGAGAAGCCCTCAATAGAGGGCATTCTAACAGTCCCCTTTCCCCCAGAGTCCGTACCCCCTATGGTACCATTTACAGCCGGACTGGCCATCCCCCGTGGGTTCTCCCCCAAACCCACACAACCCCCCCCCACCCCTTATTTACACTAAGCCCCTCCACACCCGGCTCCACACCTCCCAGTTCGTGCCCCTGTGCCAAGCCTGACCTATCACCCTCCCTCCCCACCCCCCTCCCCAAACCCCTTAAAAATTTACACAAAGACAATTTTAAAAAGCCCCTCAGCCCCCTCTTTGCGGCATGCCACCTCTCGGGATTCCAAAATCCGTCATCGAGGTAGGCCCTCGATAATGTGGAGGGCCAAGCCTGCGAGAGGGGGGAATCTCGCAGACCAAGAAGCTCCAAATTTAGGAGTGTGATCTTTTCCTTTCATTATTTCTCCTTGATTGATGATGATTACATGCCATCAAATTTGTGTCCATAGGTTTTCTCCAGCATCTTCTGCCTTCAACAGAGTGTTTCATGCCTTCTAACACTGCAACCATTGCAAACATAACTGAGTTCATCCAGGATTCTGAGGCAGGACAAGAAGCAATGGATGGAAATGAATCAAGGAGAGAACCAACCTAGAAATAAGGAGAAATTTCCTGACAGTGAGAATAATTAATCAGTGGAATGGCTTCCACTGATTAATTTGTGGGAGAAGTTGTGGGAGTTTTTATTTAATCTTAGTCCCACTTTTTCCACTGTGCCCCTTGGTTTTCATTACTAGCTTCCAGATCATTTTCATTTTCAACCATCAGAGTACTGTCATCAGCATAGCGCAGGTTATTGATGTTTCTTCCTTCAGTTTTAAAACCACATTCATCTCCTTCCAATCTAACTTCCCTCAGTATATGTTCTGCATATAGTTTGAATAAATAAAGGGAGAGTATACAGACTTGATTCACTGCTTTTATGACCAGGATCCAGTCTGTTTTGCCATGTTCTTTCTGTCTGGACTATGCTTTCAGACCTGTGTATATGTTTTGCATGAAGACAATGAGATGTTCTGGGATTCCCATTTTCCTAGCACATTCTACAATTTGACATGGTCAACACAATCAAAGACCTATCTATAACCAGTGAAGCAGGTAATTATTTCCTTTTGATATTCTTTGGACTTCTCAATTATCCAGCATGTATTAGCAATAATGTGTGTTGTTCCTCATCTTTTTCCAAAGCCATCTCCCTTTCCATGTATGGTTCTAATCTACATGGGATAATTCTAAGGCTTATTTTTCTGGCATGTGAAATTAAGAATATGTACAATAGGACTTCCAGGGTGATGTCATGGTGGTACGGTGCAGGATAACGGGGCTCTGCTCTTTCTGCCTGATTTTTCATGTCTGGAGGCCAGAAACGGCAAAGTTGGACCTTGGAGAGGACAGCGATAGAGAGGGGAAAACCCAGAAGTGATGGGGAGAAGAGCGATCCCCCATTGCGGAGGGTGGAATCCCCAAAATCCGGCACAGAAGAGACCAGCTGTCATGGCTAGGTCCGGAGGCGTGACTGTCAGATGTAAATGCCTTATTCTCTAATGTGTAAATAGTATATGAATGGGATATCAGGGGTTAACTTATTCTTCAATTCTTAATGTATTCATGATTCACCACTCCCACTTATAGCTCCACCCATTGTATATATAAGGAGCCACCTTCACCCTTTTCCTCGCTTCTATCTGTGAATATTCAGTGAATATAGAATGCCTATTGTAAATAAAAGGAAGTATATTTAAACCTTTAACTCTTACTATTATTATTGAGTCTGATCCTGAAAATATTGCAACAAGCTGGTAGCAGAGGATGGTTAATTGACTCAATAAAAACTTAAAAATGTCTAAGAAGGACAGGCCCAACACCAGGGCCTACAGCAAAGAAATGGAAACAGAACAAGAAATAATCAACGAATCCACAAACGCAATTTCAAGAGAATCCGAAGAATACACCACTGAAGACGAAGAAATAATAGATGAAAATGATGACCAGGAGGAAATCGAAATAGAGAATAACGAACTCAGGTCAGAGATATTAAAACTATTAAAAAGCCAGAAGAATGATGAAAGCCTCATCGCGAACCTCCAAGAAATGCTGAAGAACAGCGGAGCAGCGAGAGAGAAAAACATCACTAATGAGAAGTCTAAAGAACCAAAAATAGTGAGTGATATGACTACAGAGAAAGTCATTACGAAGAAGAAAAAATGTGATCCCGCGCGAAATTTTGAATGGCAGCCATCTTGGTTTCAACAGGCCTCCAAGGTGAGCGAAGCAGAGCCAATCAAAATGCTCAGTTCAAAACTTCTGGCGCGAAAAACGTTATCAGACAACGAAAATGAAAAAGAGGATTCAAACTCCTCGGAAGAGTCAGAATCAGAAAGTGAAGATGACTCAACGAAATCCCAAGTAAAGTCAGCGATGAAAACGCTTTTTGCTGCATTTGGGCCAAAACTAAAAATTACCAAAAAGCCACCGAAGAAGAGAGCGAGCAAGCCGATACCTCAAGACCTGCCCGCTCCCATCCTGACTTCGAGAGCGACGACGCCCGAACCTAGAGAGCCTTGTCGATTCCGCCCTACACCACAGACCGAAGCAAGTGACAACGCCCACAAAAGAAAAAGAAGAGCAGCCGCCGTCGCCAGAACTCCCAAGGCCGAACCAGAGACCGACTCGTCTGAAGAGGAGCAGAGCGAGCGAGCCGCGATGGAGAGAACCTTCCACGACGACGTCAAAGAAGAAATGGACAACGCGCATGCGCGAAACTACACAGACGGTCCGGGAAGACATGAACTGGTGAGAGAACCACGCAGACTCATTGCGAGCATCCCCATGCCGTTTTGCAATTTTCTACACTTGCGAGACCACGGACTACCTCAGGTTGTAAGTAATGGACAAAATAATGTGGGAAACTTACCCAGTGACTTCCCAAAACTAAGGGTTGATGGCGTTAATTTGCAAGAATGGTATCAACAGCTCCAGGTTGTCTTTATGAAGGAAAACTTACTATTCTTTATCACTAGTCCCCCAAAAAGACCTTGGACTTTAAAAATAGATTGTTTACACCATAGAGCTTTTTTCTTAATAATATCTAGTGTGTCTCCTGCAATGTATCATAGCATCAAACCAAATCTGACTGTTTCAGAAATTATTCAATGCATGTTTAATTTGTTTCACAGCGACAGTGTAGCTACCACCACAAGAATGTCTAAGGATTTCTTTTCATTTAGGGTAAAACCAGGGGTTTCCATAAGTGAGCATTTAATATCTTTAAACAAAATAAGAGCTGAGCTGCATTTGAGGGGGGAGGTGATTTCAGACCAAACAATGAAAAGTGTTATTATCAACTCACTTGATTCATCATGGGATAGTTTTATGTCACATTTAGACACTATCGATCTAGGATATTTATCCATAGAAAGTCTATCCAACAAATTGATAACAGAAGACAATTCAAGAAAAAATCGTTCTAGCAATCACACAGAACACAAACCTTTTAGGAAAGTAGCTTTCCAAGAAAAATATAATGAAACATATAAATGTCACAATTGTGGATCCAGGGAACACAATAGAAGAGATTGTCCCAAAATTTCAAAGGAAAGACATAGGTCAGAATATAGGAACAAATACAATTATAGACAGTCCTCCATAGATAGACATAGATATAGAAGCCCACCAAATTACAGAGAAAATAGAGGGGGCAGAGAAAATTCAAAGGATAGAAAATCTGGTTCACTGAATGGACTAAATAAACAAGACAACACAAAAATACAGCAAAATGAGAACAATAATTGGCTTATTGATTCTGGAGCAACTAATCACACCACTAATAACAAAAATATATTGTCTTCATTTACAGAAGATAAATTTGTAATAAAGGTAGCTAACCAAGAAAAGGTTCAAGTATTAGGCAGAGGGAATGTAACTTTGCCTGGTCTAGGAAAAATAGAGGGGGTATTGTTAATACCTGATATACCTCATAACATACTAAGTGCCATAAAACTAAGTAGAGATTCTGACATTAATATAGTTTTCTCAAAGGGAAAAGCGACTTTGGAGAAGAATAAAACAAATGTAGGCACTGTAATGATTAAAGGAGGCCTACCTTATCTGATAACAAAGGAAGAATGGTTGCATAACATTGATTCAAATATAGAAGATTGTATTGAAGCAGATGATGAAAACATTAGCAACAGTGACAATGATGAATGTAAAATATCTCATGATCATACAGATGCACACGATAAAAAAAAACCAAAAATAGGTAAGCCAATTCATGATGAGTGTGCTCACATCTTACATAGGAAGTTAGGACATGCCAGTTTTCCTGTAGTACAAAAAATGACTGAACACGCAGAAGGTGTCAAAATAAAAAATTGTGAAAACTATTTGGAATGCTCAGTATGTAAATCTACAAAACTAAAAACTAGCCCCAGGCCAAGAAAATCTACTAGATCAACTAACAAAATTTTTGACTTAGTACACATGGACCTAGTAGGCCCATTAACTCCATCAATCACTTATAGAAAACGTTACTTCCTGACAATAGTAGACGATTATAGTCGTTATGGGTTTGTTTACACATTAAAACATAAAGATGAAACCTTTCAAAAATTTAAGGAATTTTACAAACGCATAGAAACACAACACAATATCAGAATAAAACAAATTATGACAGATAGGGGATGTGAATTCATGTCTAAAGAATTCTCCCAATGGTTAAAAGATAGAGGAATGCTACATTACACGTCTAGTCCATTTTCTGCGTTTCAGAATGGGATTGCAGAGAGAAAGAATTCCACATTACAAACCATGATTAGGTGCACATTGGAGGATGCTGGCTTAAGCAAACAATTTTGGTCAGAAGCCTTACATTATTCAAATTACACACAAAATAGAACCTGGTCCAGTATTATAAATAAGACACCATATGAAGTAATGTATAATAGGAAACCAAAATTAGCACACATGCACATTTTTGGAGTCACTGCAGACGTACACATACCTAAACAGTTGAGAAGAAAGGGAGAAAACGTATCCAGAAGACTCAGATTCATGGGATATGAAACTGGCACCAAAGGGTACAGATTCATTGATAATAATAACAAATTTATAGTTTCCAGAACAGCTGTGTTCCATGAACAGGCCAACTGGTCTAAATTACATCTTAATGAAATATTTCCAAATAAATGCAAAGATACAAAATCTCATGAGGAAGGGACCATAGAAAAACAAAATATCAACAAACATAAAAGCAAAACCAAAACTTGGACAAATAGCCAACACAAAATAAAGACAGACACACTAACAAAAAAAGAAGCAAGATATTTGCATGATAACAATAGCAAACCTGAAAGAGTCATTAGGAACAACAGGAATCAAATACCAAATAAATACAGGGATTACATAATGCATATGGATGGTGAACCAATAACACCTAATACATATGAAGAAGTGTTAAAACTTCCTCGTGAAGAAAAAGAAAAATGGGAACTAGCTATGAAGAAAGAGATGGAAAGTTTACAAGGATTAAATGTATTTACACCTGCAATTGCACCTAAAGATAAAACAATTATTGGTACCAGGTGGATATATAAAATTAAGAACTTAGAAGGAGGCAATACTCTATACAAAGCTAGATTAGTTGCACAAGGTTATGCACAGAAATATCCGGAGGACTATACTGACACGTATTCCCCCACAGTAAGAACAGAGAGTGTCAAAACAGCTCTAGTGGTAGCATCAGCACTCAATCTTGATGTATTTCAATATGACATACAGACTGCGTATCTACACGCAAAACTAGATAAGGAAATATATGTAAGAGCACCTCACAGTCAATACACCAACAAAAATGAAATTTGGTTGTTGAATAAGAGTTTATACGGATTAAAACAATCTGGTAAAAGATGGTATGATTGTTTAGTAAAAGTACTTAAGACCATGGATTTCAATGCTACCACTGCTGATAACTGTTTCTTTGTCAAAAAGGGTGATGATTACATTGAATTTGTATTGATTTATGTAGATGACATTTTATATATAGGAAAACACAAAGAGAGAAGAGAAACTTTTGTAAACAAGTTAAATGAACATTTCTCGTTGAAATCCCTAGGTAAAGTGAACAAATATCTTGGTGTCCAAATTAATAAGACTAGAAGGGGATTCAAACTTACTCAGAGAGATAAGATTATAGAACTTTTAAATAAATGCAATTTAATCAATGCCAAACCCTGTGATACTCCTATGCAAACTGATTTTCTTAGAAATACTGATGAATCTTCTCCTGAATTCAAGGATAACACATTTTATAGATCAATCATAGGTTCACTTCTTTATATATCTAATTGGACTAGACCAGATATTGCCTTACCACTCAATTTACTATCCAGACACGTCAGCAAACCAACAATGTATCACTGGGAAGCTGTTAAAAGAATTTTAAGATATCTGAAAAGTACACTAGATTTTTGCTTAGTATTAGAACCTAGTGATAATAAAGAACCAAAGCTCGTATGTTACGCAGATGCGGATTGGGCTGGAGACACGTCATGCAGAAAAAGTACATCTGGTTATATTTTTCTCTTAAATGACTGTCCAGTTTACTGGTACACTGGTAAACAAGAACTAGTAGCCACTTCAACGACAGAAGCGGAATATGTTTGTTTATCCAAAGCTGCAAATAACCTTGTATGGTTTAATGATTTAATTTCAGATGTTTGGAAAAAACCTGCTTTGCCTTTTGTTATGCATGAAGACAATAAAGCAGCCATTGAAATATCTAGATCCGATGCCATTGGACAAAGGTCCAGGCATATAGATATAAAATTTAAACATGTGAGACAATTGTCTCAGGATGGATTTATTAAAGCAGTGCATTGTGATACTTCAGAACAATTAGCTGACATATTGACAAAGCCTTTACCTTCTAAACAGCACAAATATTTAACTTCTAAACTGTATATCTTGTATTGTCCCGAATCTGAATGTAATTGGTGTTGTATAACGAATCGGCATTTAGAGGGGGATTTGTCAGATGTAAATGCCTTATTCTCTAATGTGTAAATAGTATATGAATGGGATATCAGGGGTTAACTTATTCTTCAATTGTTAATGTATTCATGATTCACCACTCCCACTTATAGCTCCACCCATTGTATATATAAGGAGCCACCTTCACCCTTTTCCTCGCTTCTATCTGTGAATATTCAGTGAATATAGAATGCCTATTGTAAATAAAAGGAAGTATATTTAAACCTTTAACTCTTACTATTATTATTGAGTCTGATCCTGAAAATATTGCAACAGTGACGGCCTGATCGAATGGTGAGGAAGCAAAAAAGTGAAAACCAGCAGGAAATATCGGCGGAGAGAATTAAAATAAAGTGAAATACTGAACTACTTCTCTGAGTTGGTGAGACATACAAAGTGAGTCTCCAAAGTGGGAAAAGCAGTGCCTTAGCGGTGAGAGTGGAAAAGAAAGAAGAAGGAAATAGAACAGAATCGACAGAGAGTGAAAGTGTTTGCGAGTGGCGATCTGAACGATTGTTGTGCTGGAAATTGTATAGATTGTTGAGACTGAGACTGAGATTGTGGGATATGTGTTGAAGGTTTGCGAAGGTGGTGAACGGACTGGAAAAAGGAGAAAAGAAAGGGTCATTTTAGTGACAGACGGATAAAGTGAAGAGAAGGGACAGTGACTGAGCAAATTGGAGGAAGCTGCCATCTTTAAACGTGGAGAGCGGGACGTAGCAGAGAAAATAGGAAGTAGAGAGATCAAGAAATAAAAAACTTTGGTAATTTGAACGAAGAACTTTGGATTGGACTCACTAAAGCGTTGTTCCGGAGCTCCTGCTAAGCATTAAACTAACTTCATTGAAGACACTGCATGTGTCCCGTTGTGTTTTCTTGCTACCTGCGAGTCGCCCGGGAGAAGGAGCTGAGACCAGCTGTGTATATTGATTACTTAAATACTCTTAATAATTTAAACACTCTTATATAATTTAGAGATACTTGTTAGTGCAAGATTTATATAAAACTTTTAACTCTTAAATTTTAATATCATATATATATATTTAATATATTCATACTTTTTACATATTTATAGATTTTGCATATATTTATTATAGATTTATATATACTTAAAAATAGACTAAAGTTACCTTGTTTGCTATTGCTTATTTGAAAAGATATCTAACCAAAAATAGAACTTCCTGATTAATACTGTATTAATATTCTATTAAGCAAGTGTATATATTATTGTATGTATTTATATAGATTCAACATATAGTGAAAAAAAATAGTCAAGCTAAGTTAAGATATTGTATACTAAATAACATTAATTATAAATAGAAATAATCTACAATAGTGACTCATACAAACAATTGTTCATAGAAAACAGATACTATATGTTGAACTAAATTGATGAATTATATTATATCTCTATAGTAACTGTAATAATATCAGAACTGTCCTAGGGTTAACTACTAGATACAAAAAGAGATATTGACAGGGGTAGTGACTAAGAAAAGATTTACAAGAGTGGAAGACCAGACACCTATGGTATTGTGGAATAATCTTCTCCAAAAGTTAAAAATGTCAAGCACATCTACAGTTACTAAAACTATAAAGAAGACAATTCCAATGACAGCCTCCCCAGCAGGTCAGAAGCTAATAACAGACATGTCAACTAGCGAAAAACCAGGATCTGCATTAACTCTACAAAATATGCAAGCTACATTAAATATGATTCAGGAGGTTATGATGAAAACGCAGGAATCCATAAACAATAACCATGAAGAAATGAAAGGTGAACTGGGTGAGGTGAAAGGAGATATAAAGAAATTAGATGATAGAACGGACGTTGTCTTACCTGAACGTCCCTTTTCTGGGCGCTGCGACTGCAATCCATGGATGAGTTATTTCACATGCGTTGCTAGAGACTGAGTGTAGATTTTTTTCTTCCTTTGTTTGACCACGTCTCCTTTGCTCTGTAACCGTCAGTCTTTTATCACGAAGGTGCATTCATTCAAGAGTCTATAAAACAAAGGCAATCACACAAAACAACAAGGCAACCCACCCAGACCCAGAGCAGGAAGCCGAAAGGGAGGGTATGGATTGCAGTCGCAGCGCCCAGAAAAGGGACGTTCAGGTAAGACAACGTCCGTTTTCCAGTGCGCTGCTCCTGCAATCCATGGATGGGATATACCCAAGCTCAGGAACCCTGTGAGGGAGGCTGACTGCTCCCTGGGTCCAGGGTGGAATGAACGCTCTGCAACACCCTTCTCCCAAAGGACGCCTCCGCCGAAGCATAGCTGTCGAGTTTGTAATGTCATATAAAGGGAGAAATCGACGACCAAGTGGCCACCCTACAAATATCACTGATGGAAGCTTGAGTAGCCCAAGCCGCTGTGGTAGCAGCGCTGCGTGTTGAATGGGGCAAAACCTTGCCGGGTAAGGGCCGGGCTTTGAGCTCGTACGCTTTAGAAATGCAAGCCTTAAGCCACTGGCCCACCGTGGAAGAGGAGACCTTCTTGCCCATGGATGATGGGTGAAATGACACAAAAAGAGCTTCTGTTCATCAAAATGAAGCGGTCCTCTTAATGTACCTACAGAGGGCCCTCCGCACATCCAAAGTGTGCCATTGTTCTTCCAGCGGATGGTGCAGAGCTGGACAAAAGTCTGGGAGGATGAGCTCCTGGGCCCGGTGAAACCAGGAGTTCACCTTAGGCAGAAACGAAGGGTCCAGCCACAGGACCACATGGTTACAATGAAATATACAGAGGTCCTTGCGAATGGACAAAGCTGCCAGTTCAGAAATCCTCCTGGCCGATGTAATGGCCAGGAGAAAGGCAACTTTGAGAGTCAGAAATTTCAGGCTGGTGGAGCCCAGAGGCTCAAATGGAGCTGACGTGAGAACTTGGAGGACAAAGGGCAAATCCCACGAAGGATAGCGATGCACCACCAGTGGGCGAAGATTTGTAGTTCCCTGAAGAAATCCCCGAATCCTTGGGTGTTGAGAAAGGGTGTGGTAAGGCTCACTGCTCAGAACCGTAGATAAGGCAGCTACCTGTCGCCTCAATGTAGTAGGAGCAAGACCTTTGTCCAGGCCAGCCTGCAGGAAGTCGAGCACTTCTGGAAACGACACCAAAGTCAGGTCAACGTGCTGTTTTGAACACCATAAACAGAAAGCCCACCAAGACGCCTCATAGATACGGGACGTAGACGGCCGCCTGGAAGCCTGGATGGTCTCTATCACCTTCTCCAAGAGACAATCCTTCCTCAGCAGGACCCTCTCAAGTGCCAGACGGTCAACTGGAGCCACTGGGGCTCTGGGTGGAGGATGACCCCCTGGCTGAGAGAGATCTTGTGCTGAGGAATTCTCCAGGGTGGAGACACGGAGAGACATACCAAGGCGGCGTACCAGGATTGTGAGGCCAATGGGGAGCAACCAGCAGAAGTTCCGCCTGCTTGGACAGCAGTTTCCGGATGACTCTCGGGAGGAGAGGGTTGGGGTTAGGGTTACGCTTCTGACTCTATTTCCATATATGGGTACTATCTTACCGTCTGTTACTTTCCGTGAACACTTCTGGTAATATGTTTCTTAATATAAGTTCGTTACAGGAATGATATAGAACATAGGTCATTAAGCTCATCAGTACATTTAACAAGTTCCTTATTTCTGTTCCTTGTACTTTCCTGAGGTTTGCAACATAACTTCTACTCCCACGTCAACACTTCTGAGAGCAACATAATACTGTGAATAATACAATACATAGATTAATATGATTTATATTATAAGACCCTCCTGTCTCATTGCCCCCTTTGGAACTCCACCTAAATCCCCTGATTACTGTGGAGTTTCATAAACAGGGAAGTCATTATCCATCGAGCTAAGTTTCTCATACTCCCACCAAGCCATCGCCTGAGCTGTTGCCTTTTTATCCACGAGCAGAGAGAGACTGTTAGAAATTGTACGAACAAAAATGGGGAGAATGCAGGGTAAAATTACACATCCAGCAGCTATTAACCCAATCAATGCCACAATAGCTTGCAGGCCCGGCAGTTTAGGGAACCAACCTGAAAAGGCGTCACCTAAATTAAATCCTTTCCAAGTTTGAACCGGGACGTGAGCTATTTTGACCATTTTATCAGTTATTTCCTTAATGACCTTGCCACTGTCATCGATCTCAATACAGCAATTAGACAAATTAAATTTACCACACACCCCTCCTTCCTTGGCTAAGAGGTAATCTAAGGCTAAGCGGTTTTGCATGATATACGTTCGAGACTTCACGCTCTCAGCAGCTAATTTGGTGAGGCCTTTCACAGTTTCATTAGTAATTATTTCTACAACAGCCTGTAGCCTAATCAAGCGGTTTAACAGGTAGATGGGGATCCGATACCCGTAGGTGCCATCCTCTGCCCAGGTGGCTGGTCCATACACCTCAATGATTCTCTCTGGTGGCCATTCATCATCCTTCCAATGACCTATTTTAACCTTTTCAATCAAGGAAGTGTCGGCTGGCAACACCCAGGGGGAGGGCCTTCTCTGTGGGGGGCCCTGCCCTTTGGAACGAGCTGCCCCCAGAAATTCGTAAAATCTCTGATCTCCGTGTATTTCGCTGTGCCCTCAAAACCTTGTTGTTCCGCCAGGCTGGGCTATCAAGGTAAAGATTTTAATTGGGTTTTAAAAATGGGATTTTAAATTTGGGGTTTTAAATTGAGCCTATCATTTAATAATTTTAATTTATTTTAAATTCTGTCTGTCTTTGTGTTTTTAATCAGGCTGTACACCGCCCTGAGTCCTTCAGGAAAAGGGCGGTATAGAAATAAAATAAATAAATAAATAAAATGGCTGCCCTCTTGAACCGGATGTTTCCAACTTCATCATACACTGGTACCCTGGCCGAATTCCGAGGATGGAGGTTCACAGGGACCCAAGGAGTACATAGGAGGTGACACCTTATAGTGGAATTATATGCCAGTATCAAGTCCCTTCATGCTCACAAGGGGGAGATTATTGGAAGAGCAGTTAGGGAGTTTGGTACTGCTATAAACAAAATGCCTACCCGAGGGTAAGGCCACAAAACATTCAGTACACAGAGGTATCTTGGAGCCCACCACATTCTGCATGTTATGGATCCCCCCTTGCATACTCGAAGGGGTGTCTGGGCTCCAATATTCCCCATGCGTTACTTCTGGGTAATTTACAGTGGGAGTAGGGGCAAGTACTCTTTCCATATTCTGACTATCGAGTGCAGCTTGACACCAGTCTAGGGGTTACTCCCTCATTCCCCCCTACTCCTGAGTCTCCGCCCTCTCCTACGAGGCCTACAATACACATAGCTACATAGATTCTGTTAAATTGTTCGGTTGTGGGATCGCAATTTCCAGGATAAGTTCCTTTCGTCGCCCGTGCGTTGGGTGTTAGCCTCCGGAGTAACACCTGCAGGGGTTTTCTTCACCTCTCCCGTTCGTAGAGGGACAGCTCCTGGAGTGTCACCAGAAAGGGAGAGGTTCCCTCTTGTCCTTTGAAGAGTTAGTTTCAGTGGTTGAGCCGAGTTGCCTCTGACTTTCCACTGGGTTGGGGCAGCCACTTTAACTCGGGACCAATGGATCCAGGATTTGATTTCAGCTAACTTAACAGCAAGGGGAGAACACATAACAACAGTATACGGTCCTTTCCACTTTGGGCTTAAAATTTCCCTCTTCCAATCCTTTACCCAGACCTCCTGTCCGGGAGATATGTTATGGGTAGAAGTCACCAACACCTGGGGTTTACAGGTCAACACATATTGCTGCAATCTCTGGACTAACGTGTTAAGTGTTTGTAATTGTTTCAATTTTACTGTGTCTGCAATGTGGCCTGTGCTTTGGATATTGGGCCTAATTAGATTTGGGACCCTTTCTGGGGGGCACACCTTAGATGAGTTTCTTGGCATATTTTAGCCAGTTTTTCCTTAATAGTCCGATTACAGCGTTCCACAGCGCCTTGGCAACATCTATGGCCATCCAGTATATGTGCAAATAGGAACTAACATTGCACAATATGGACCTGACCTTGGCATATCTGTAAAATCAATCATCAGGGAATCGAAAGGATAACTTCCTGTGGGTTGATGTCCTTGAGGCGGTTGGGGCCGTTGTCTGAGATTATTGGCTGCACAGATTTCACATCTCATACAGACATTGGCAGCAATGCTGTGTATTTTATTGATGTATACTTCTCGTAGCAGGGCCTTGGCCAATGCAGTCTTTCCCAAATGTAATTGCTTATGGATTTGTCGCACAGCATCCCATGCTATGTGTCCTGGGACCAAAACGTGCTGGTCGGGAAGAATCCACCATCCATCTTCCAACGTTGCCTCAAGTTCCTTAGCTTGTTGCAATTCCTCCTTAGAATAATTAGGTTTAATTTGTTCATCCAGGACCCATAGAGTTAAACAGTTAGCCTGTATAGTTAAAGGCTTCAGTGCGGCTCGGCAAACTTCCTGGTCGGCCTTATTATTGCCTTGCTGTGTCTCTGAAGCTGTCTTTTGATGACCTCTGCAGTGCATAACACCCACTTCCTGGGGGAGCCCAGACGCTGTCCAATCGGCATAGGATCTGAGGCCCGTACTTAATGTCTTTTCCCCCTGCCGTTATAAAGCCCCTCTCCTTGTATAGTGCCCCATGCACTTGCACTGTCAAGAAGGCATATTTAGAGTCTGTATAAATGTTGACACATTTGCCTTTCGCAAGTTCCAAAGCTCGAGTCAAATCATGCAATTCTGCCAGCTGAGCGCTTGTACCTGGGGGAGGGGCTCAGCTTCCCATACAGTTTCTAGAGTCACAACAGCATACCCAGCTTTCCATATTCCATCCTGCACAAAACTGGTGCCATCTGTGTATAAAGTAAAGTCAGGGTTGGAGAGCGGAACATCAGTCATATCTGGGCGGCTGGCATATGTTTCCTCAATAGTCTGAATACAATCGTGAGTAGCTTGTAAGTCTGGTTCAGGCAGCAATGTGGCTGGATTCAATGTAGTAGATTGTATTGACTTGATCATGGGGTTGTGCATAATTAAACCTTGGTATTTAAGCATGCAAGGGTTAGTTAGCCACAAATGTCCTTTTGTTTCTAAGACAGCTTTGAGGGCACATGGGGTATAAATCTCTAATTCCTGTCCAAAAGTCAATTTACTAGCTTCCTGTGTTAACAATGCCATGCCGGCGAGAGCCTTTAGACAGGCAGGCCAACCTCTGGCTACATTGTCAAGCTGTTTAGATAGATAAGCGACAGGGCGATGCCATGTTCCCAATTTCTGAGTGAGAACCCCCACTGCTACATTCTGTTTAGTGTCGACAAACAGCTGAAATGGCTTGTCTAAACCGGGTAATCCTAAACTGGGAGCTTGCATTAAAGCGTCTTTTAAAGTTGTGAAACTTTTCTCTTCCTATTTTTCCCATCGCAGTGGTTCCTTATCACTTCCTCTTATAGGTTCATAGAGAGGTTTTGCAATTCAACTGAAATTGGAGATCCAGATGCGACAGAAGCCTGCAGCCCCCCCCCCAAAAAAACCCCTCAAGTCTTTCCTATTCCTAGGCGCCGGGAGCTGACATATGGCCTCCTTTCTCTCATGGCCGAGAGTTCTTTTACCTGGTTCAATGTCATCTCCCAGATATCTGACTTTTTGTAAGACTAGTTATGCCTTTTTCCTGGATGCCTTGTAGCCCAGCTCTTGCAAGAGATGGAGCAGGTCGTGGGTGTTTCACCAACAGTCGTTTTTCGTCTGGCCTGTGACTAACAAATCATCTATGTATTGCAACATGACATCTGGGTAGGTGATTTCCAGGGCCGTCAAATCTTTTCCCAGTGCAGCCCCGAAAAAAGTTGGGGAGTTCTTGAATCCTTGGGGTAACCGTGTCCAGGCATACTGTTGTTTTCTTCCCCATCACTCCTTGGATATTGGTGGAGTAGGGGGAGGCTTGGCTCAGAGGCTGGGTTAGGACTGAACGATTGGCCCCAGTATCCACAAGGAAGGAGATAGGTTTGCCTCCTATTTTAAACTGACCACAGGTTCCGGGAGGCGGGCTGAACCCAGTCAGTCTCAGTCCCATTCCTCCACTTCTGCCAGGCCTATGAGGGGGGCTTTTGAAAATCCTTCTCTTCGTCCTCTCCCTCCCTGGCTTCTCCCTAGGTGTTGTGACTCTGGCTCCCGAGCCTGTCCTCACGGAGGAAGATGACTCTGAAAGTGATGGGGAGGAACTGACAAGGCCTCCCTCTCCAGGACCCTCCTTTCTGGCAATGCCTCAGGTTCCATCTGAAGGCCAGGAGTAAGGCATGTCGGAGCACCCACTAATAGGGAGTGATGAAGATCAATCTTGGATTGATCCCAGGCAGCATTGGAGGAAGAGGTGTGCGCAGCAAAGGAAGAGGTGTGGAAGGGCCAGAGATTGCTGAGTCACTGAGCCATGCCCCACAGGGGATAAAAGTGGGTGGGGTTGCTCTGCAGGCTCTGTGACGGACAAAAACTGCATATTGTGAGCTTTGGATGGGATATCTTTCGGAATTAAGGCTTGGACTTTGTGAATGACTTCTGACTACTCTTTTGTGCCTTGTGAACTCTTGGTTGCCCCAGCAATGGACTACAGATACGCTGACTCCTGTTTCTAGAGGTGATAAGAAACTTGGCAGGCATTCGGAAAGTAGCTGCCAGCACTTTTATCTGCCAAAGGATTCAGGTTGGCTTGTAAAAATAAATTATTGGTAGACGTCTTTTGCTCGTGTGTCTGCCTATGTGAGGTGGGGGGACAGAACACTAGGCCACCTCTGTAGTTCTTCACAAACCTGCCTCTTCTTCCTTCTTGTACTTCCTCCTTATCCTTTTCCGGGCACTCACCCTTCCAGTGCCCTTCTTTCTTACATATGGCACACTGGTTACGTCCTAAACCCATTCCATACCCTTTACCTCTGCCACCTCCCCTTCCTCTTGGTACCTCCATCATAGCAGCGACCAGCAATTCAGCTTTTCGTTGCATTTTTTTTTTTGGTCCTGCTTCCTTTCCTCCACCTTGTAACAATTGACAAAAGTCTTCCCAGCAACTTCCATCAACTCACTCATAGGCTTTCCCAGGGCTCCCTCCAGTCTTGTAACTTTTTACGTATATCTGGGGCACTTTGTGATATAAAGGTCATGGCAAGCATTTGAGCATTTTCAGGTGCTGTTGGATCAATAGGAGTATACATTTGGTATGCCTCCAACAACTGAGTATAAAAAGCTTCCGGACTCTCAGTGGCTTCTTGCATCACCAGGGAAGGCTTGGACAGGTTAATGGCTGGTTTTCCTGCTGCACGGGCTGCCCACACCACCAAATGTTGATAGTCCTGAATTGCCCATAATTGGCCATTTGGACTCCACAAGGGATCCTTCATAGGGAAGCGTTCCTCGACATATGCTTCAAGAGTGCCCACCTTGGGGTAGATTGGGCTTCACTATCTTTGATACTGCAATCTTAATCTTTTCCCTTTTGGGGTGGCAAGGTGCGTGAGACTAGGAGCCTACATTGTTAAATTTTGCATTTCTGGATCCAAGGCGGAGGTCTTTGAAATAAGCTGAGCCACACATCAATGCAGGGGGCTTTGTGTGGGTGCCCTAATGTGGGGTGGAACACTATCTGATGTACCTTTAAAGCTATGGAGGGGTCAAACGTTCCCCAGTCTGGCCAGCCAACATTAAAGGTTGGCCATTCCCCCTCACAGAAAACCCGTAACTTATGCCTGCTCCACTTAACGCCATAGTCTTGAGTCATAAAACCAATCTTAAAATGCTGTAACATACACTCTAATGGAGTGAGGGGCACACTTCCTCCCCCTCCCATTTGTTCTGTCCCCATCTCACATGCACACACACCAACAGACGTCTAAGAGTTAAAGACCAAACCAGCCGACAAAATCCTTTTCCTTATGATAACGGAAGTTGGCAGCAACCTAGTGGCTGCCTGCCAAGAGTTTATTACTACAAAGGAAAGAGATAACTTCTCTCCGCTTCTGGTACATCAAAGTAAAATGCTCAATAATTACAGAGTCAATCAAGTCCAAAGATAATCCAGCAAAGTCTATAGCAAAAGTCCGGCAATGCAGAATGGCATGGAAGCTTTCAGCTTTGTTCATCACAAGGCTTGACTGGCCACCACGCTCCCTTTTATACCCTGTGGGGTGTGGTCCAGTGATTCAGCCTAATCTCGGGCACACCTTTTCTTTTGTTGCACGTGCTTATCTCTGCGACGCTGGCATGGATCCAGCCAAGACTCATTACTCTCATCACTGTCCACCTGTAGCTGCATGGACGTGCTTGGCTCTGGCCCTATCTCTTGCCCTTTGGCGAACACCGAAGGCATTGCCAAAGAGGAGGGTCCTGGAGAGGGAGGCCTTGCCAACTCCTCTCTTTCACTCTCGGAGTCCTCTCCTGCCGATGACACAGGCTCAGGTAACGGAGCCACAACACTATCCCCCACCGCAGGGCCCTTCCCCTGCTGCTGACGGTCAGGATGCGGTCAGGACGGGAACTGGTCGTGGAAGGCCCGTACCAGGTCAGGGGCATGGACGGAGGAAGCGTCCTCCCAAGTGAAATCCACGGGCCCGTACCCCTTCCAGGCAATCAGGTACTGGAAACACCCCTTCAGCCAACGGGAGTCCCGGATGCTGTCCACCTCATATGTCAAGGAGTCATCCTCGTCGACTGGGGCTGGGGGGGGGCAGGAGTCGTCGGATGCCGGAGGTGGCATGCTGGGGCTTCAGGGACCAGAAGGGACCGATGGAAAACAGGGTGGAGCCGCATGGAGCGTGGCAGAGTCAACCGGTAGGCCACCGGGTTGATGACCACCTCGACCGGGAAGGGACCAATAAAATGGTGGTCGAGTTTCTTTACCGTCCATGGGGAAGTGTTTCATGGACAGCCATACCCGGTCTCCCACTTCCAGCGGTGGCGTCGCCCGTCGAGAGCGGTCGGCCACCCGCTTGTAGTCCTCCTTCACCCAGATCAGCTGCCGCCGCACCAGCTGCTGCACTGTTTGCAGTTCCGAAGGAAGTCCTGGGTCTCGGGAACAAGGGAATCTGAGATGGACAGCGGGAAAAGCCGTGGGTGGTATCCCGCGTTGGCATGGAATGGGGTCATCTGGGTAGAGGTGTGTTGGGAGTTGTTAAAGGTGAACTCCGCCAGGGGAAGGTACTCGGCCCAGTTGTCCTGCTGCTGGTTGATGAAACAGCGGAGGTACTGTTCGAGGATGCCGATGACCTTCTCCGTTCCCCCGTCAGTCTCTGGATGGTGCGCCGACGACAGGCACACCTGCACCTCCAATGCACCCATCAGGCTTTTCCAGAAGCGGGCCGTGAATTGGGCCCCGCGGTCCGAAACCACCCAGTCCGGCAGGCCGTGGAGGCGGAAGATGTGTTGCAGGAACAGGCGGGCTGTGGTGCGGGCCGATGGCAGTCCATGGCACGGGATAAAATGTGCCATCTTCATGAGCATATCCACCACCACGAGGACGGTCGTGAATGTAGCGGACGGTGGCAGGTCCGTCAGGAAGTCCATGGAGATGGCTCCCCACGGTCTGTCCGGTGTCGGCAGCGGCTGGAGGAGTCCAGGAGGTGGGCCGGATGCGGCTTTGGCCTGTCGGCACGTCACACAGGACGTCACGTACGCGTGCACGTTGTGCCGTACCCGAGGCCACCAAAAAGTCAGAATCACCAGATTCAGCGTCTTAAAGAACCCGAAATGTCCCGCTGCGGGGTTGTCATGGCACTGGTTCATGACAAGGGCTCGGAGCGGACTTGTGGGCACATACAACCGGCCCCGGTGCTTCAACAAGCCCTCCTCCAAAGTCCATGGGGACGCGGTGCCGACTTCCGCTTTCCGCTGCTGTGACCAGTCATCCTGGCGCTGCACTTCCAGCACCTGAGCCTGCAAGTCCATCGGTTCCTGGACCGCAGCCAAGGATTCCGCTGGCAGCACCGTCCGTGGGGGAAGGGAGTCCTTAGGGCAAAAGTACTCCGGCTTGCAGGATAGAGCATCTGCTCTCTGGTTGTGGCTACTCGGGATATAAGTCACGTGGAAGTTGAACCGGGCGAAAAACAACGACCACCGGATCTGCCGCTGGTTCAACTTCCTGGCCGTCGTGAGGTGCTCCAGGTTCCGATGGTCCGTCCACACCTCCACCTGGTGTCGGGCCCCCTCGAGGTGATGCCGCCAAGCCTCGAACGCGGCCTTGATAGCCAGCAACTCCTTTTCCCAGATGGTGTAGTTGCGCTCAGAAGGATTGAGTTTCCGTGAGTAATAAGCGCAGGGAAAGAGTGCCTCCATCCACTGAGGCCTGTAGCAGCACCGCCCCAATCGCCACATTGGACGCATCCGTCTCGACCACGAATGGACGATGTGGATTGGGGTGCCTCAGGACAGGCTCTGTGACAAAGGCTCACTTGAGAATCTCGAATGCCTGCTGCTGCGGGGGCCCCCACTGGAACGGGACCTTCTTACGAAGGAGTTGGGTCAGTGGCAAGGTCAGGGTGGCGAAGCCCAGGATGAAGGTCTGGTAGTAGTTGGCGAAACCCAGCAGATGCTGGACGTCCTTCACCCGACGAGGGGGTTCCCAACTACACAAGGCCTCTACCTTGCGCGGGTCCATAGCGATGCCTTCGGGGGAGATGATGTGCCCAAGGAACTCTATGGAAGTCTGGAAGAAGAAACATTTCTCCAACTTCGCATAGAGTTGGTGCTCCCGCAGGCGCTGTAGGACCTGGCGGACATGCTGGAGGTGGCTTTCCTGGGTCCGGGAATAGATCAAAATGCCATCCAGGTAGATCACCACAAACCGGTCCAACATGTCCTGGAAAATGTCATTCATTAGGTGCTGGAAGACTGCGGGGGCGTTGGTCAACCCGAACGGCATGACGGTGTACTCGAAGTGGCTGTATCGGGTGCCAAACGCCGTCCCCCTCTCGCACGCGCGCCAGATTGTAGGCCCCTCGGAGATCGAGCTTGGTGAAAATCGAGGCCTCCCGCAACCTCTCCATCAGCTCCGGGATGAGCGGGAGGGGGTAGCAATTCTGCACTGTGATGGCATTCAAGCGCCGGTAATCGCAGCACAGGCGTAAGTCCCCCGTCTTCTTCTTCACGAAGAGGACCAGGGCTGAGAGAGGGGAGGACGAAGGCCGGATGAACCCTCGGGCCAGGTTCTTGTCCAGAAAGTCCCGTAGGGCAGCCAACTCGGGCTCCGACATGGAATACAGGCGTCCCATGGGCAGTGGCGCATTGGGGAGCAGGTCCACCGGGCAGTCGTAGGGTCGGTGCGGGGGTAGTTGGTCCGCCTCCTTTTCGCTGAACATGTCGGTGAAGGGCGTCAGCTCAGGAGGCAAGGAGACGGCCGGGGTGGAGACGTCCTGGCCGGCACAGGTGTGGCAGAGGTGGTCGATGCACTGCAGGCTCGGGAACGAGATGGCGTTTCTCGACCATGCCACCTGCGGATCGTGGACCCGAAGCCAGGCCATCCCCAGGACCAATGGGAAATGGAGGGCTGCCATCACATAGAATTGGATCGCCTCCTCGTGTGTCCCAATGGCGAGGCGCAAGGGCTGGGTAGCGGATTTAATGGGCCCCGCCATGAGTTCCCACCCATCGATAGTCTCGACCCTCAACGGAGGGTCCACCGGAACCAAGGGAACCTTAAAATGGGCCACAAAGACCTGGTCCATGAAGTTCGTCGTGGCCCCCGAGTCCACCAGCGCATGCGCTTGAAGCGCCTCCGACCGGTTGGCCAACAAAACCCGGGTGTCCAGAATCAGGTGCCGAGGGGGCTCACAGTCCACATCCGCTAAGTCCGGCGGGGCGTTGACACGCGCCCGGCCTAGGGTTTCCCCTAGACCGGGCCTGCCCCATTTCCCAGCTGGTCACGCCGAGATTCCGGAACAGGCTTGAGTGCCCCACTTCGCTTCCTGGGACACAAAGCGGCAAAATGTCCAGCCTCTCCGCAATAGAGGCACAATCCCCCTTGGTGTCTCCGCATACGCTCCTGGGCCGTTAGGTGCGGTCTGGCTACTCCGAGCTCCATGGGCTCCTCAGCCATCGCCACAAAACGCGGGGTGGCCCGGGGCGCTGTCGGTGCGGGTTGCGGGGATGCAGATGCTGCCGGTGGTTCCTGGAGGGGCCGACGAGGCCGTCGCTGTTGGAGGCGGGCGTCGATACGCAGCCATTGGGTCACCAGCGCGTCGAGGGTCTGAGGCACCTCCACCCGAACCAGTTCGTCCTGCAGCTCGTCTGAGAGGCCGTCCTGGAAGGCATCCATCAGCGCCGCCTCATTCCAAGCTGAGTCCTGGCCTAGAAGTCGGAATTCAGCGATATAGTCCTGCAGGGGGCACTTCCCTTGACGGAGGTCCTTAAGGCGCCTAGCTGCCATCTGAATCCGAAAGGGGTCCTCGTACATCACGCGCAGGTGTTGCAAAAAGCCCTGATAGTCCAAGAGCAATGGGCTATTTTGTAGCAACAGGGGCGTGGCCCATCGGGTGGCAGAGCCAGAAAGGAAGCTAATCACAAATGCCACCCGAGCCCGGTTGTCCGGAAAATCCTCTGGCCTCATCGTCATAAACAGTTGGCATTGTCCCATGCAGGCCGGGAACATCTCCTGCTGCCCAGAAAACCTATCTGGCACGTTCACTGGGCATCTCCGACGGGGGGGAGGAGGAGGAGGAGGGAGAGCTGCAGGAGCATTTCCCAAACCAAGTTGAGCAGTTAGTTGAGCTACCTGCTGCTGCAAAAGCAGGTTGTCAGCTTGCAGCTGCTGTAGCTGTTGGTTCATCTTGGTGAAAAGATGGTTTAACGTTCTGGTGATGAACAAGATGTTCTGTCCCCATCTCACATGCACACACACCAACAGACGTCCAAGAGTTAAAGACCAAACCAGCCGACAAAATCCTTTTCCTTATGATAATGGAACTTGGCAGCAACCTAGTGGCTGCCTGCCAAGAGATAATAAACAAAGGAAAGGATAACTTCTCTCCGCTTCTGGTACATCAAAGTAAAATGCTCAATAATTACAGAGTCAATCAAGTCCAAAAATAATCCAGCAAAGTCTATAGCAAAAGTCCGGCAATGCAGAATGGCATGGAAGCTTTCAGCTTTGTTCGTCACAAGGCTTGACTGGCCACCACGCTCCCTTTTATACCCTGTGGGGTGTGGTCCAGTGACTCAGCCTAATCTCGGGCACGCCTTTTCTTCTGTTGCGCGCGTTTATCTCTGCGACGCTGGTGTGGATCCAGCCAAGACTCATTACTCTCATCACTGTCCACCTGTAGCTGTGTGGATGTGCTTGGCCCCAGCCCTATCTCTTGCCCTTTGGCGAACACCGAAGGCATTGCCAAAGAGGAGGGTCCTGGAGAGGGAGGCCTTGCCAACTCCTCTCCTTCACTCTCGGAGTCCTCTCCTGCCGATGACACAGGCTCAGGTAACGGAGCCACAACACCATGTTCCTCCCGGAGCACCAGACAAGACAGATGAGGAAAAGGGATGAGAGGAAGGTAAGGGGTCCTTCCTCTCGGGACAACATGAAGGGATTCGTTTCACTCTCTCACGTTCAACCCAGGGAGCCGGATGAGCATGGTCTCCGATGGGAACTGCGAACACCAGTCGCTTTCCTACTGGTCCAGGGTGCTGAACACTCAACAGTCACCTTTGGGAACCGCAGTAGCCTTTCACTCTCAATCACTCACCACATTCCAGCCCCCTTCTACCCAAAGAGAGGGTGATCAGTCCTCTCCTCCGTCCCTGGTTTACAGGGAGGGATAATTACCTCTTTTCGCCTTCCCCAATACTTGCCTGCAAGGCTTTTCCTCCACCGGCTGGCTGCAGACTGGCCTGGTCTCCTTCCCTTCACAGGTGGTTCTTGGGGGTGTCAACCGCCACTGCCGGAGTCCTGCGTCACTGGGAAGTCCTTCGGAACGAATGGTCCAATGGCGCCTGGGAAGTTCCCCCTAACTGAACAGAGTCCCCGGCAGAGGGGTGACCCTCCAGAGAGTCATAAATTCGACCCATTGTCTCCTGCCTGGCTCGCCAGAAATGTAGTGGGAAAGCCCACATTACTAATTCAGGAGACAAGACCACACAGATTGGAGAACACAGGTTTTTATTTGTGCAAAGGTTCAGGGCATTTGCATGTCAAATCCTGAACCCTGGGCTACGCCAAAGGTGTACCTTTTATACATTTTGCAATTCTAGCCACGCCAGAGGCGTCACACTTCTGACTCTATTTCCATATATGGGTACTATCTTACACCGTCTGTTACTTTCCGTGAACACTTCTGGTAATATGTTTCTTAATATAAGTTCGTTACAGGAATGATATAGAACATAGGTCATTAAGCTCATCAGTACATTTAACAAGTTCCTTATTTCTGTTCCTTGTACTTTCCTGAGGTTTGCAACATAACTGCTACTCCCACATCAACACTTCTGAGAGCAACATAATGCTGTGAATAATACAATACATAGATTAATATGATTTATAGTATAAGACCCTCCTGTCTCAGTTCGATGGCTTTTATGTCCAACAGGTGTTGGATTTCGGCGTCCATCAGTTGTTGCTTTGCAGGAAGTCGCAGAACTGGGCATCGAATGAAGCAGTTGGGAGGGCTGGAGTGGAATACCAGGGCCAGGCCGTGTGTCACTGTGCGAAGCACCCAAGCGTTGGATGTTGAAACCTCCCATTGATGGTGAAAGTGCTGGAGACGTCCGCCAATGGGAAGTAGCGACCAGGAGTCACTTGCCCCGCCAAAAGGATCTGTAGCCGGTTCCACGAAATGGCCGTTTCGCTGAGGCCTGGTTCCTTCCCCGATCTCTAAAGGACTGTCTATCGGAAGGACAGTCAAAACTCTGGGTATAAGAACGCTAGGTGTAGGACCCACTGGGCCTGGTGAAAGGCCGAAAGGGCTGCCTTTGAGAATATGGCGTATATCGTCGGTCTGGTCTCCTATATGATGAGGGCAGGACCTTCCGCTTGTCCTTATCTTCCACCAAGATCGGTTCAAGCGCAGCACCAAAAATGGTAGAGGCCTTATAAGGAGCCGAGTCTAGCTTCCACTTTGCCTTCAAATCCACCTGCCACTGGCGGAGCCAGAAAAGTCTGCGTGAAGTTACTGCAGAAGCAAGAGCGCGAGATGCAAATTTAGCTGCATCTAAAGATGCGTCAGCCGAATACTCCATAGCAGCCACCAATTTGTTAATGTCCTGGTGGAGCCTGGTCGCATCAGGCGGGAGTCGCTCTTGCAACTGGCACAGCCAAATCAGGGATGCCCTGCTGAAAAAGGACGTAGACGTGGTGGCCTTGGTAGCCCAAGCCGCAGCCTGGTGTGTCTTCCTGAACGAAAGCTCAGCCTTCCTGTCCTCCGCTTTAAGACCATCTACGATGTCAGTAGAGATGACTGAAGAAGAAGAAAGACAAGCCACAGAAGGTATCCACATCCATATCCACGCATCCACAGAAGGTAAGGCCAACAGTTCCTCCAGTTCAGGGGCCGAACAATAAAGCTTCTTATCATGGCCACTTGGGGCGGTCAGAGAGCCCGGTTGACCCCATGGAGTCTGAACCACCTCAGCAAACAGCTGCGGGCAAGGAATAAATTCTTTGTCCGGTGTGGATGATTTGAACAAAACATCATGTGGACCAGCTGACCCCTGGGCCTGAGCAGTTGAGGGTTCAGTCACCCCCATATTGGTAGTTACCTTTGCTTTGTGCAACAATGATTTAAAAAGTGAGGCATGGAACAGCCCAGTAAACGCTGGTTTATCCGGCAACAAACCTTCATCCTCTGAAAACTCAATGTCCTCTGGATCATCATCCCCAGCACCTCGGCAGCCAGGGATTCCCTCGACGAACAGCAATAGTCAAACAAGGCTCAATCCAGAAAACAAACCAACATTTAAAAATAAAAAATAATTCCAAACAAACAACAATATCCAGTCCAAAGGTAGAGCAATCGAAAAACACTAGTCTCTTCAGCAACTGAGTGAAAAAGACTGACGGTTACAGAGCAAAGGAGGCATGGTCAAACAAAGGAAGAAAAAAAATCTACACTCAGTCTCTAGCAACGCATGTGAAATAACCCATCCATGGATTGCAGGAGCAGCGCACTGGAAAATGGGGAATATACAAGAAACAATAGCTAAAAATGAGCAGAAGATAAAAATAGTAGAGGCAAGAACAGAACGAACTGAAAAGAAATTGGAAGCAGCGGAGGAAAGTCTGACAGCAGCGAACAAAGACTTGGAGGAGGCAATAATCCACCTAGAATTCAAGAGATCTTCCTTCTATTTGAGATTTCAAAATATAGCAGAGAACAAAGAAGAGGATCTACCCAAGCTAATGATAGAATTGCTAGCAGATTTGTCACAAATGGATGAACAGGAAATACGGAATAACTTCGATGAAGCATACAGGGTGCATACAAATGATGCGCAACAACACAGGCTACCCCGCGAAATACATGTAAGGCAAGGGTGGGTTCTAAAATATTTTACTACCGGTTCTGTGGGCGTGACTTATTTTGTGGGCATGGCTTGATGGTCATGTGAAAATTCTTTAGGATTTAGCAGAGGTACTGGTCTACCAGGCTTTTAACTGGTAGACCAGTAGCCCCAGACCCCCTTGGGATCAACCTGCAGCCCTCCCCTGCCTCCTAAGGCGGTGGAGTGTATGGAGGGGATGCTTTTCAAGAAGTCACAAGGAGGGCTGAGAACTGGTTTCTGTCCCACAAGTAAGATTTGGTCCAGAACCAACCCCAACATGAAGGTCTTTTATTTGCTCCTTGTACTCCTTGTCTTTGCATTTTTAACAGGTAATAAATTAAATTTCTGATGACGTAAAAATAGCTCATAACTCACCTTTCTAGACAGCTATTATCATGTCTAAAAGCAAGATACTCTTCTCCATCTTTTGTCTGGAGTACCATTTAATCCAGAGCCTTTTAATTCCAGAAGGCTCGTTTTAAGTTTAAAGAATGGACTTCTGGATTTAAAGCTCCATTTTTTAGCTAAAACTTAATTCACACCTGTTAGTTTTGCTTGAGCAGTGTGAACAATTGACAGTGTGATCCTCCAAAGGTCTGAAAAATATATCATTGATTTTTCTTTGGCATTTAAACTAGATAACCAATGTGAAAAAGTGCATCAAGGAAGGACTGGAAAGCCAATTCATACTGAACTCTATTGGGTTTTCTGTTGTTATTTGAATAAAATGAAAAGAAATCAAATAGTGGTACCTAGTGCGGAAAAAGAGACAAAATAATGGGTCATTCTCAACACTTGAATTCTCTACACTTAAAATATCTAGAAATTATTATGGTTAAGTGAGTTTTGCCCCATTTTACAATTTTTCTTGCCATAGTTCAAATCAAAGTTCAAATCAAAGATTTGATAGTTCAAATCAGAGATTTGATAGTTCAAATCAAAGATTTCTGAGACCAATGTTGAATACTTAAATTTCAGTAGTCACCAATCCGTCTTAAAATGAGTTTAGAATCAGTGGGAGTCACTGATAACAATGAACTAACTAGCTACTGATAATGAGTCCAGTCCTGCCTTTCTTTTCCTTCTGTCCAAGTTTTGCAAGTACTTTTTCCAGGTATATGTTTTATTCCAAAGTATACAAACCATTATTGTTAGGGGAAAAATGGGTCTTCCAAGCAATTTTAAAAGACACTGTCAGAATGACTCTGCTCTCAGCCCCCCTTGTGGCTCCTTGAAAAGCATCCCACCCCCCACATATGTAAATGAAAAGAATAAGCTTAAAAATCCTAGCCTTTTAAAATTGAAAATATGGAGAATTGGGAGGATGAATATGAGACACTAAGGGAGATGTTTCAAAAAGTAAGGGAGGCATTTAAGGGAAATAAAGAAGCAGAGAATTGGTTAGCTTGCAAAAAAAAAAGAAAGAGAAAAGATGAATGAGAAGAAAGAGAAACAAGGAGATAATATTGAAAAGGAAATAATTGAAAAAAAGATAAAGATGATTACACTGGATTCAATAGAAAAAATGGAATAAGATGAAATATACTGCTAATAATTAAAAAGATGAGGGAAAATTTTGAGAAATATACTTGATAAATGAAAGAAAGACCAGGGACTCCATGGTGGAAAATATAAAATTGAAAATGAATACAACAATAGAGAGGGATGAAGGAAAGAGAAGAGAGATGGAAGAAGGAAGGAGAGAGAGGGAAGGAAGAGAAGGGAGGAAGGAAGGGAAGGGAAATTAGAGTAGGAGTGAGGGTAAGAGAGGGAGGAAGAGAGGAGGAGAAGGAGAAAGGAAGAGGAAGTAGGGAGGAGAAGAAGGGGGGAAGAGAAAGTAACAAGGAAAGAAAAGAGACAAAAAATTCTTTCATAAATTTTTTACACTCTTTTACATTTTCTTCATATCTAAACAAGTTATCATTTAACCTCCAGGACCTCCTAGGCCCTTTTCCATACTCCAGTTCCAACCAGACTGGACTATGGTCTGTCAATATTCTTGAACAAATCTTCGTATTCTTCACCCTAGAAAAAAGGTCATTAGTAATTAGTATAAAATCAATCCTTGAAAAGGATTGATGTCTATCCGAAAAGAAAGTAAAATCTTTTTCTTCTGGGTTTCTTTCACGCCAAATATCCCTCAACTCCCAGTCGTCCATCATCTCCAAAAATGATTTGGGCAATCTTGCTCTTGTTAAAACATTTTGCTTAGGTCCCTTCTTGTCCTTTTTTACATCCAAAACACCATTCCAGTCACCCAGTAGAATACAAGTTCTGTACCCCCATTGTGTCAACTTTGAATGTAGAAAGTTATAAAATTTTTCCTGTTTTTTTTTTTTTTTTGTTATGAATATGCAAAAGGGTACATCTATGGAAATGGTATGGGATGCAAGTACCAACCAGGAGGGACACGGGTCCAATAAACATGTGGTCGCGTTCAGCCGTCCCAGGACCCTGTCCATGTCCTCGGGAGCCACAGGATCGAACTCCCCCCAGATAACACTCTCAAGACCTGCCTCAGTCATCCCGTCCGGACATACCCAGTCAGAGGCCAGCCCTTCCCGAATCTGAGCGATTTTGTCATACAGATACTGCACAAAGTCCTCAGCTCGGCCCTGCAAGGGGTCATCCCGCGCTTCCAGATGGAGGAGGGAGCGGGTCACCCTAAACAGGGCAGCCGGGCGATTATCTGATGACGCGATAAGAGCAGCAAAATAGCTAGATTTCGCCGCTTTTATCGCCACTAGGTAGGTCTTAATATGAGACCTCACCAGTGTTCGGTCGGATTCGGAGCGGCTGGTCCTCCAACTACTCTCCAGGCGTCTTTTCCGGCGCTTCATTTCCCTGAGCTCCTCGGAGAACCAAGGAGCTAGATGAGTTCGGTGCCGGGTCAGAGGCCGCAAAGGCACGACACGGTCCAAGGCCCTGGCAGCTGCACTATCCCAGGCGGCCACCAGGTCCTCAGCCGAGTCATGAGCCAGAGTCTCAGGAAATGGCCCAAGCTCCATCTGGAACCTATCAGGGTCCATCAGGCGCCTGGGGCGGAACCACCTGGTCGGTCCCGCCTCCCTGCAGCGGGGTGCAGCGGTTAGAAAGTCCAGTCGAAGGAGCGAGTGGTCAGACCATGACAAGGGTTCGATGACTATATCCCCTGTATCAAGGCCACTCAACCACTGACCAGAGACAAAAACTAAGTCCAGAGTGTGTCCACCCATGTGAGTGGGGTCATGAATTAACTGAGTAAGGTCCATGGCCGTCATGGAAGCCATGAACTCTCGAGCCACCTCAGACGTTTCGCTGACAGATGGCAGGTTGAAATCCCCCATGACTAGAAGTCTGGGGGTACCAACCACCACCTCAGCTATGACGTTGAGCAGCTCGAGCAGGGCTGTTGCCACGCGGCAGGGAGCCAGGTACGTGATCAACAAGCCCATCTGTACTCCACGACCCCACTTCACAAAAAGGGACTCACATCCGGCTATCTGTGGAACAGTGGTCTCCCTCGGATCAAGACTTTCCTTTATAATAACCGCCACCACCACCCCCGCCCCTGCCCTGAGCTCTCGGCTGATGGAATGCTCGGAAACCTGGTGGGCACATATCCACGAGGGGAACCCCCCCCTCATGGCCCAACCAGGTCTCCGTAATACCTGCCAGGTCCGCTCCCCCCTCCTGAATAAGATCGCAAATGAGGGGGGCTTTATTTACCACGGACCTGGCATTGCACGACAGCAGCCGAAGGCTCGGGCCCTGAGAGTCTGAACAGCCTGGGGTACGAGAAGGGCTATGGGGACCGGGGCGTGCCACCGCTCGAAGATAGCGAGTGCTATTTTATGAACATGAACATAAGTTCATATGAACATGAATATTCCAATTATTTCCATGCAATCCAATTTCTTACAAATCAATTAATTATATTTACCAATAATAATAAACCAAATAATTTCCCCCATATATTTCTCCAAACCACAACTTAACCATTTCTGCTTTCAACACAATATACAATTAATAGTATCTCAATTATTACAATTCCCTAGTTAAATAGAGCTTTTTTTCTTTTGTGTTTTAAAATCTTGAACTCTCCTCTTTTGCCCTAAATTTCCCATTGTTTGCACCTACCTTTTTTGGTGAAGAAAAAGAAAAGAAATCTGCCTCTGCCTTATTTTCCAACGTTGCAGCAAACAGCAAAGCCAACAGCCTGCTTTACTTTCAGTTTCGTTTTCAGCTTGATTTGCACAAGGAGAAAAAAAAATCTGCTCCAGCAATTTAGCTCTTTGCAGCAAGCAGCAGAGCCCTGCGCAAAACAGCTGAGAGCAAATCAGCTGAGAGTCAGGAGGCCAATCTAATCAATGGGCTAATTAGCCTATGCTGAAGCTGAAAGGAGTTGTTTTTTCTTGCTGTTTGCTTGCAAGGAGGTAACTGCACAGGCCAAAGGGTGGGGGCCACCCTCCTTGCCACTTAGCGCCCCCCTGCTGTCCCCTTTGCCTCTTGCTGCCCCCCTAAGACATCCCACCACCACCCAGGGGGCGGTACCGCCCACTTTGGGAACCACTGGTCTACTCATTTGTTTTCTTTTAACACTGATCAGCTGTACGGCAGCCCTTTGAAGCCCCGCGGCAGGAGTTTAAACAGTTTTTTCCCCTCTAGCCAATCAGCTGGGACTCAGGAGGCAGCAATAGATTGGGGGTGGGGCCAAATAAAAGGTAAGAATAACACAGGGGGGATGGGGGCGGCAGGGGGCCAGAACCGGTTCGGTGACATCATATCGCCACTGCTACCGGCTCAGCAGAACTGGGCCAAACCGGGAGGAACCCACCACTGATGTAAGGTTTGCGAAGAAATCCATGAGAGATGAAATTTATAAAAGAACGAGAGATGACCAACTGTTTTATAAAGGAAAGGAAGTTATAATCCTCAAACAACTACCGAAAAGAATTCGAGACCAACGAAGGAAGTACCAATTTCTCTCTTCGCAATTAATAAAAAACAGGATAACGTTCCATTGGTTGATACCCGAAGGCATGCTAATATCGTGGCAGGATAAGAAAATAAGAGTGGATATTATAGACAAAGCCCAGGAATTTTACGAGCAATGTTTAGGGGAAGAATCAGACAGTAGAGAGGAGTTAGAAAGCAAGAGCCAAGAGGAGCAACAGACGGAGGAAAAAGAACAAGATCCAGAAGTGAAAGAGAGGATAGACACGGAGAACCAGGAAAGAGAAGGAGCGAGGACAAGATATCAAAGGGAAGTAAAACCAAGGAGAGGAACAAGAGCGATAAACAAGTAACAGAATGGAGGAGGAGGTGAAATTAACATCGGTCAATATAAATGGATTAAATTCATCTATAAAAAGAAGAAAAACAATCTCTAAACTCCCAAAATTAAATTTGGACATCATATGCTTACAAGAGGTCCATATCAAAAAAGAAAAAGGTGGTATTTTGGAAGCTCCCAAGTTAGGGAAATTACATCTAGCCTTGGCTGAAACTAAGAAAAGGGGAATTGCAGTGTATGTAAAGGAATGGCTAAAGCCCAAACAAGTATATGCAGACAAAGAAGGAAGAACACTAATAATAGAAGTGTCAATAAAACAAAAAAGAGTATTAATTGTAGTCATATACGCACCAAATACAAATCAGAAAGAATAGTACAGTAAAATACACAAACAGATAGCAGAATTAGAAATGGGCAATATTTGCATACTAGGAGATTTTAACGCAGTGGTAGATCCAAAGAAAGATTATAAAACCGGGGGACGGGGGGGACGGACGGACCATGAAAGGAGAACATTACCAACTGCATTTTTTGAAATGGTCCAAGAATTAAACTTCAAAGACGTATGGAGAGAAATCAACCCACAAAAGAACCAATATACCTTCTTTTCCAACCCCCATAATTCATGGTTCAGGATCGACATGGTGTGGATGGACCTGGAAACAGAAAAAGATATAGCAGAAATAGAAATCGCAATAAATACCTGGGCAGACTACAATCCATTAATAATTAAGTGGAAAGGAGAAGTAAGAAGGAAAGGGAGATGGACTATGAACCAGAGGGTAGTGAAATAAAAGAATTATGTCCAATATGTAGAAAAAGAATTAGTGCTCTTCCTAAAGGAAAACTGGAATGAACAAACAACCACCCAAAATTTATGGGATACAATGAAAGCCTATGTGCAGGGCATAATGATAGCATATACAATACGAAGAAATAGAAATAAAAAGAAACAATATATGGAACTCCAAGGGAAACTGGAGAAATTAGAATCTAAACTGCAGAAAGAACCCCAAAATCAGAAAATCAAAGAAGAAAAAGATATAACTAAACATAAACTACATTTAATTACGCAAGAAGTGGCCCAAAAAATTAAATTAATTAGACAAAACTATTTTGAAAATGCTAACAAACCGGGAAGATGGTTGGCCTACAAATTAAAAAAAAGAAAAAGAAAAGAAACTAATACAGCAATTAGAGGATGAAGAGGGGACAATACATTTTCAGAAAGAAAAAAAAAAGTATTGCAGTACGCTATTTTTGAACTTTGTATAGCCAGGAGAAGATAGAAGAGAAGGAGATTAAGCGATACCTACAAGAGAGGAATCTCCCAACTTTACCGGAATTAACAAAGGAATTACTAAACGAGAGGATAACAATGTTAGAGTTGAAGAGGGCAATTCAAAAGCAAAAAAACAATAAAACTCCAGGTCCAGATAGAATTCCAGCAGAATTTTATAAAGAAATCCAAAAACCATTAGAAAATTTATTATTAAAAATATACAATGAAGCACTAGAACAAGCTAAGAAGATACCGAAATCCTGGATGGAGGCACTAATAACACTCATTCCTAAAAATAATAATGAGAAGCAAAAAATTCAAAACTATAAGCCAATCTCGCTGCTAAATGCTGATTATAAAATATTTATGGCTATAATGGCAGAAAGACTAAAAAGTATACTAAATGAAATCATACACCCAGACCAAAATGGATTTTTGCCCAACAGACACATTAAAAATAACATACGAACCATAATGAATGTATTAGAATACTATGAGGCACACCCAGAAAAACAGGCAGCACTGATATTCCTAGATGCACAAAAGGCTTTTGATAACCTAAATTGGGACTTTCTGATAAATCAATTAATAGTAATGAACTTCGGAAAAAACTTTACTGAAATGATCAGAGCAATATATTCCAATCAGAGGGCAAAAATAGTATTAAATGGCGAACAAACAGAAGGTTTTAACATAGCTAAAGGAGTAAGACAGGGATGCCCCTTATCTCCTCTGTTATTCATTCTCTCTGTGGAGACGTTAATGTTACAAATTAGATACAATCGGGAAATAAAAGGACTAAAAATTAGAACACAGGAATACAAAGTCCAGTCCTTCGTGGATGATTTAGCATTTATTATAGAAGAACCTTTAGAATCTGGACAAATATTACTACAAGATATAAACCAATTTGGCAAAGTGGCAGGGCTCAAAATAAATAAAGAGAAAACGAAAATATTGACTAAAAACCTAACCAATAGACAGAATGAAGAACTAGAGGAGAAATTGGGAATCTCGAGAGCCAAAAAAGTTAAATACTTAGGAATATGGCTATCGGCAAAGTGTATTACGATAAAAAAAGACAATTATGATACACTATTACAACAAATACAAAAAGATTTGGACAATTGGACTAAACTACAAATATCACTAATTGGCAGAATTTCAACAATCAAAATGAATATATTACCCAAATTAGTCTATCTTTTCCAAACAGTGCTGATAAAATTAGAATTTTTTTTTTGAACAATTAAGCAAAATGATAATGAAATTTATTTGGTCAGGGAGAAAACCATGTATTAAACTAAAGCTATTACAAGACAGTAGAAACAAGGGTGGCTTTGGTCTTCCAGATTGGGAGCTTTATTATCAGGCGGTAGCATTAACATGGTTTAAGAATTGGATTCAACTAAAAGACAAATGAATATTAACGATAGAAGGCCATGACCTCCAACTTGGTTGGCATGGCTTCCTCTGGGAGGGAAAGAATAAATTTCACACGTACTTCCATAGGCACATATTAAGAGACGCTCTGTTAAAAGTCTGGGAAAAAATTAAAAAGGATCATTATAGGAAAGTCCCAATTTGGTTATCAACGATGGAAGCAATGATACATCCAAATACCACAGATTTCAGCAAAACGGTGAGTTATGCAGAATTATTAGATGAAAAAGGAGAACTAAAATCAGTTCAGGATTTGAAAACGCAAGGAATAAATATGGAATGGTGGCCTTATCTTCAAATCAAAACAAAATTTAAAAAAGACCAGGAACAATATGGTATCAATGAGGAACAATTGGAAATAGACAAATTACTTCAAGGAACGGGGGAAAAATGATTACAAAAATTTACAATTTTCTGTTAAGATATAAAATGGAGGAGGAGACAGTTAAGGAGACAATGATTAGTTGGGCCAGAAATATAATACAGAATTAAAACAATGGGATAAATTATGGGAAAGGAACTACAAACTTACAATGGCAGTAGCCTACAAAGAAAATCTTTATAAAATGTTTTATCGATGGCATTTGCCCCCAGCGAGATTGGCCAAAATGTTTCCAAATTTATCCCCCGAATGTTGGAGATGTGGCCATAAATTAGGAACGTACTACCATATGTGGTGGATGTGCTCCAATACAAAAAAATACTGGTGTAAAATTAAAAGATGTCTGGAAGAAATTATGCAACAAAAGATAGAACTTAAACCGGAGTTGTTTTTATTAGGAATATTAGACCTGAAAATGGAAAAAAATCTGCAATACATAATACTACATATATTAACGGCGGCTAGGATTACCCTCGCACAAAATTGGAAAGAGGTTAATAATATACCATCAGAAGAATTAGTGATCAGATAGAAACTTGAATGTGCAGAAACGGACAAAATGACTATGGAAATAAAAGAAAGAGAAGATTCGGATTACTATAAAGTGTGGAATAGATTGTATAAGTGGCTAGAAAGCAGAAACCAAAATAAGAAATAGAGATTTCAAATAAATATAGATCAAACAAAAATTAAAGTTATTAAATACTGTTAAAGTTTAATTATTGACTATGTAAATATGATGCAAATATACGTAGTTAGTATGGTTATAATAGTGGTTAAAGTTGTTATAAAGGATAGAAAGGTACAATAGAAGAGCTAATTATAAAAGCAGAATATGCATGCCGACGCGGAAGGCTGTAAAAATATTATATATTGTTATGTTTGTCTTTTTTTTATTGTTTTTCCCCTGTTTTTTCTGTTTTTAAAGGTGGAAAATAATAAAAATTATTTAAAAAAAAAAGAATATGTACAATAGTTTGCCTGCTCTATTAAGCCTCTTTTCTTTTGATATTTGTATGCAAACTGACTTCTTCCAATCTGTTGGCCACCATGTCATACTCCAGATTTGCTGACATAATTTGGTTAAAACATTTTTATATTCTTGTTGCTTGTGTAGATATACCATAAATTCCTGTAGTGTTGGGCTTGGATTGGAGTGCCGATTTAACTTTATCTTCTAATACTGGAAGTTCTTCTAAGTAGTGAATATTTTTGGAGATATCTTAGATGTCGACATGGATACTCCTTCCATTTCTGTCTGATCGTCTTTCAATCAGTTACTATTGTATCTATCCACTGATATCCTTTAGGATACTAATTTGGGATTGGAACCTCTGAGTTCAGAATCTTTTGAAAGACTTTCCTTGTATTTCTATGTCTCTTTCTATCTTCAATGCCTTTACAGATGTTGTTGTAATGCTGCTTCTTGTCTCTACTCTTTAAAATGTTGTTAGTGGGATGCCTTTAAAATCCATGTGTACCTTTCAGCTGAAAAAAATATATACACTTGTGAAAAAATAGGTACCAAGCTTGGATATTTTCTTAACAAGTTTCTAATACCTTCTTATTCAATTGATATAAAAAACTCCTCAAAACAGATGTTCGGTGGATATTTAAACAATTTATATTTCTGCCTTAACAGATTATAGATGTTTTTTTCAAGTTTTTTTTATCCCTTTGTTATTTTTATAAATAATTCAAGGTGGCAAACATACCTAATTCTCCTTCTTCTATTTTCCCCACAACAACAAACCTGTGAGGTGAATTGGGCTGAGAGAAAGTGACTGGCCAAGGTCACCCAGCTGACTTTCATGCCCAAGGCAGGACTATAACTCATGGTCTCTGGCTTTCTAGCCTGGTGCCTTAACCACTAGATCAAACTGGCTCTCAGATCTTAAAATTATTGAAGGCAGAAAATAAACAAGACTGTCAGCCTTGGAAACCATATTAGGCTGGAAGCTTCAATGCTGCCACCTCCTCATGTGTGGGAAAGTAGGAGGAGGGATTTAGGAGAGGGGAATTAGTAGACATAATAGCATTCTTCCTATCGGTCAAGGTCAGGGCAATCCAGAATATGGAGGAGGAGTGGTCAGGGGCTGGGTTGAGGTGGAACGTTGATTGGAGCATGTGATCGACTGGGGAGAAAGGGGATGGTTTTGGGAGCTTTGAATTACTGAAGGAAAGCCCGGGCTTTTCAGATTCGGGATTTCCCAGATGTGCCAGTTTACCTATTCTAGTAAAGAGAACTTTGGAAAATGCCTGCTTCCGCATCTTTACTGGGAGTTGGGGGTTTTCTGGAACGCTGACATAAGACTTTGGATACCCAGCAGCTAGGTCATATCCGAAATACTGTAGTTCCAATCTTTTAACAGTTACAGGTAGACAGTTCCAATCTATCAACAGTTAGACACCTATTAATGCCTATTCATCCTGCAGCTAACAGGAGGGACATAAACCTAAGCTTATTGGCATGCTGAGACTAACTATATTTTGTATCCTTGTTAACCCTCAGGGATTTTATTAAGAATTAGATGTACATATAAAAAAGCAAATGTACAAGACTCTGCTATTTAAAAATAAAAAAAGCAAAAATAAAAGGTTGAACAAATGAATTACTTCAACAAAAAGATTCTCCCTAGTATGAGCAAAGGAGAATAGCCTAATACTTTTTATGCTACAGTACTGACAGTCTGAAATAAAAAAAAATAAAAGCATGCTAACAGTTTATGTAATCCCAAATCCAGGCAACCAGTAGCACTCTTCATTAGTAGCAACAAGTAGCACCTGTTCTCCAAGTCAGCATGCCAGTCACTTTAAAAAAAATAACTGAAACTATGTCACTGCTGGTAAACAGTGTAAATTCTGCATTCATTTTTGTTGGTGTTTTTCACAGATTATATGATTACTTAGAGTGCCACTATCTGCAATGTGAATCAGTTTCTTTTCATTAAAGTAGCTGTCATATTTTGAGTAAGTTTGTATATGGATCTAAGTAGCATTTTGAAACCTAATAAGTAGTGAAGGGATAAAGGATGTTTATTATTACATAACCTCTAATGGGGAAGTCCTGCCTCCTGCCAATTAGCTTTTCCCACTAGCATTTCTCCAAAGAAAAGAATGGGCATCCTGATGTATCTCACGTCTTGCCTTGTTCAGTCTACTTTTCCAAATTCATGGAGTATATGTAAGCCATTTGTGGGGAGAGGAATGCAGATAAGGGAAATAATTGTAATTCTCTGTTGGGGTTATAAATACAGACAAAATATTTGATTTCAATAAAGTTAACATTATACCATTCAGCAAACTAAGATGAAATTGCTACCGTTTAAATGTTCAATGGATGGATGGTAAATTTCAGGCAGCCAACTGCAGGGGTGTCAAACTCGTGTCGTCATATTGTCATCACGTGACATATCATGACTTTTCCCCCTTTTGCTAAACTGGGCGTGGCCTGCGCATGACGCATCCGGCCCATGGGCCGTGAGTTTGAGAGCAATGCCTTAGGTCAATGAGGTAACAGCTTCCATATATCACCCCACTTTCCTGTGTCAAAACCTGATGCAGGGTGAGCCATTTCAGGGCAAGCCACAGCTGAGTTTCTGGAACTCTGCACTTTGATATGGCCCAAGGGCTAATCAATAAATAAAGATTGAAAAGATATTCCCCCACCCACTTCCCAGATGTGGAGGGTTCCCATTCTGATGTTGTTCAGAAAACTACTAGAGACCTGGATACAGGTAATCCTTGATTTAATTTCACATAGAGGTTGGCGGCCAGAAGTTTTTTCAAGACCTGCCAGACCAGCTGGGTGTGCTCAGCCATGGTTTTGGTGTAAATGAGGATATTGTTGAGGTACACGAGCACTCCCTGATACAGTTGCTCATCTAACACCTCGTTTATCAGCTGCATGAATACTGCAGGAGCCCCCTGCAGGCCAAAAGGCATCACCCAGAATTGATTAACTTCCCAAGGGGCAGTTGAAGGTGGTCTTCCATTCATCCCCCTCCCTGATCATTACCCTGTAGTGTGCCTCCCTCAGGTCCAATTTAGTGAAGATCCTCCCCTTGGCCAAGTGGGCCAACAGCAGAGGGTACATGTTCTCTACAAACACTCCATTGATGCCCTTTAAGTCCACATATAAGCGCATTGTCCCGTCCTTCTCTTTAAACAGGATGAGGGCCACGATCCTCGAGCGAGCGGGCTGAATGAACCCCCAAGTTAGGTTCTTGTCAATATACTTCCACAGCTCTTCCATCTCTTTTGGAGTCAAGTACATTTTGGGCTTCGGTAGTTGTGCCCGGGGTAGGATGTCGATGGCACAATTGGTTGGGCGATGTGGGGGTAGCACATCACATTCTTTCTCACTAAACACCTCTGTCAAATCCCCGTAGGCTCAAGGGAAGGAGGCGCAGGGTGGAACCTGGGCTGGCGTGGGTAGCTTCCCCCCCAAAATCCAGGACCCAATCTCCCCCCCCGAACCAATTCGTGTGGAGGGGGCCTAGGACCTGTCCTTATTCTGTTTGCAGAACCCACCTTCCCACCATATCGTAGGGCCCCACTTGTCCAACCAGGCTAACCCCAGGATTATGGATTTGGTCATTGTAGGCACTACTATGAACCGTATCATTTACCAATGCTGGGCCATGTCTAACCGCACCAGCTCGGTGACATGTGTGGCTGGGACTCCCCCCAACAGGGACCCATAAATTTGCTCAAACTGTACGGGCTTGACCAACTTCTTGATCCATATCCCCAGGTCAGTAGCTACTGCTCGGCTTAGCAGGCACCTGGTACACCCCGAGTCTATAAGAGCCTTATATCTACCGCCTCGACCTGATTTTATTTATTTATTTTATTTATTTATGTAATTTATATGCCGCCCTTCTCCCGTAGGACTCAGGGCGGCTTACAAAACAAAACAGAGAATTACATAAACAATTTAAAATTGGTTTAAAGTTAAATTAAAAACAATTAAAAAATTATTAAAATTATTTGAAATCACCCCTACGGATTCAGCCCATTTGGTGAAAAAGCCACGTCTTCAATTCGCGGCAGAAGGAGAGGAGGTCCGGGGCTGTCCTGAGGCCGGTGGGCAACCCACTCCAGAGGGTCGGCGCTCCCACAGAGAACGCTCTCCCCCTGGGGGCCGCCAGCCGACATTGTCTGGCTGACGGCAGCCTGAGGAGGCCCGCTCTGTGTGAGCGCACCGGACGGTGGGAGGAAGGCAGGAGATGATCCTGCAGATACCCCGGGCCTAAGCCATGTAGGGCTTTATAGGTGAGCACCAGCACCTTGAAACGAACCCGGAGAGCCACCGGCAGCCAGTGCAGCTCGCGCAGGAGAGGTGTCACACGGGAGTACCGAGAAGCCCCCATAACAACCCGCGCGGCCGCATTCTGGACTAACTGTAGTCTCCGGGCGCATCCCAAGGGCAGCCCCATGTAGAGGGCGTTGCAGTAGTCCAACCGAGACGTAACAAGGGCATGAGTGACCATGGCAAGGGCATCCCGATCTAGGAAAGGGCGCAACTGGCGCACAAGGTGTACCTGTGCGAAGGCCCCCCTGGTCATGGCTGTCAAATGATCTTCTAGGGATAGCCGTGAATCCAGGAGGACCCCCAAATTGCGGACCCTTTCTGAGGGAGTAAGGATCTCCCCTCCCATCACTAGTGATGGGGCCACTAGATCAAGAGATGCCGGTATCCACAGCCACTCGATCTTGGATGGGTTGAGTCTGAGTCTGTTTCTTCCCATCCAGGCCCGCACCGCTTCCAGGCAGCGGGACATCACAGAAAGGGCATCCCCAGGGTGATCCGGGGTGGAGATGTAAAGCTGAGTGTCATCAGCATATTGATGGTACCTCACCCCCAAACCACAAATGATCTCACCCAGTGGCTTCATGTAGATGTTAAAGAGCAGAGGGGAGAGAACCGACCCCTGAGGCACCCCACAAGTGAGGGGCCTCGGAGTGGATCTCTCTCCCCCCGTCCACACAAACTGCAAGCGGCCCGAGAGGTAGGAGGAGAACCACCGTAAAACGGTGCCTCCCACCCCCAACCCCCCGAGTCGCTGCAGTAAGATACCATGGTCGATGGTATCGAAAGCTGCTGAGAGGTCAAGAAGGACCAGGATGGAGGAATAACCCCCATCCCTGGCCCGCCAGAGATCATTTACTAGGGCGACCAATGCCATTTCTGTGCTGTAACCACGCCTGAAACCTGATTGGTACAGGTCTAGGTAGTCAGTTTCCTCCAGGAACTGCAGGAGCTGCTGTGCCACCACAGACTCAACAACCTTCGCTATAAAGCGAAGGTTGGAGACTGGACGATAGTTATTAAGGGAGTCTGGATCCAGGGTGGGCTTCTTGAGGAGGGGACGAACCACCGCCTCTTTGAGTGTGGCGGGGAAGACCCCTTCCCTCAAAGAAGCATTGACAACCGCTTGAATCCAGCTTCCAGTCACCTCCCTGGCTGCAGAAATGAGCCAGGAGGGACAAGGGTCCAATAAACATGTGGAGGCACCCAGTCGACCCATGATCCTGTCCACTTCATCCATCGAAACAGGCTCAAATTCAACCCAGATGTTACCATCAGGACAGGCCCCTGTCGACTCGTCAGACTCTGCCCAGTCAGAGTCCAACCCAGTCCGAATCTGAGTGATTTTATCTTGCAGAAACTGTACAAAGTCCTCAGCTCTGCCCTGCAAGGAGTCCTCCCTCGCTCCATGATTGAGGAGAGAGCAGGTCACTCTAAACAGGGTGGCTGGGCGATTTTCTGCAGATGCAATAAGAGCGGCAAAATATTGGCGCTTTGCCGCTTCCATTGCCACAAGATAAGACCTAATATGGGTTCTTTTACAAATACAAATTTTCCCCCTTCCCCCCCCCTTTCCCTCCCTAACCCCTCCCTTACCCTCCCCTCCCCCCATGGCTTCCCCAGGATGAGATCCAAATCCAAATCGCATTATATAATACTTTACCGCCCATCTACTCAACCCCCTGTGTAGTATACATTTTGTCCTAACATTCTGGTATTCTATCCCCTATATACTATACATTTCTACACAACATTCAACTAAAAGTTATCTGATACTTCCTAATTTAATATTTATTCTGCACACAATCTATCCATTTCCTCTACTCCCATACATAAATCTCTTGGGTCCAGTCTTTAATGTATGCTAATATCTTCGCCTTTTCTGCAAAACTGGCCACTTTCAGAATATTGAACAATCAGTAACCTAGCCTATCACCATATACCATATCAATTTTGTTTCATCCACTTTCCCGCAACATATATAATAGTTCATAACATCTAAACAATTACATCAAATCCTTCTTCCAACAGTGTATTTAATGTCTTTAGTTGCCATCTGCCCCCATCATTGAAGAGTACTTCTATATACAACCCCCCCCCCCCGAGTGACTGTATATTTATATTTATATTCCGTATAATATCTTCTGTAAAGTCTTTCATCTAGATTATTAGTTCCATCGACCATGTTAGGGTAACAACCAGATCAACTGCAAGTGCCCTTACTCCATAATCCTCTTGCCTCGTAGCTATTCCCTTCAACGTAGACATAATCCATCTTTCTTAAAATCTGTAATAGAAAGTTCCAATTCACTCACTTACAGGCCTTCTCCACAGCCTAAAACACCAGCACTGCAGGGATCTGTTTATTTTTCTCAAGATAGTCCAATAAATCTATAATTTGCCTCACATTATCTTTCATGTGTCTGTCTTCTATAAATCCTGCTTAATCATGAATCAACTCTTAGATAACTGGCAATAGTCTGTTGGTTAATAGTTTTGCAAAAAATTTTTATAATCCATATTCAAAAGAGATATTCTATTTTTTTTTAGTTTTGTAGAACCTGCTTCTTTTCTTGCCTTGTGCTGGCTTAGACCTCTGCTGTTGTTGTTTTTCTGGAGTTTGTTTGTAGACTGATCGGGTTATACGCTGATCTTTAACTTTGTAAGACATCAGATCAAGATCCAAAGCCACTTCTCTTGTATTTTTAGGTGATTCACCTTTAGCCTTTAAAGGAAGATCCGGGAACGGCTCATCCAAAGAGCCCCCTGTAGTTCCTTGTATTTCCATTGCCTCCATCTCCATCTGCTTCCACTGGACTTCAATCTTTTGTTCATTTTGCTTTTCTTTATCACCCTCCTGTATTAACACCAAAGATGTACGTGGAGATGCTGGACCAATTTTAAAAACATTGAGATAAAATTCTTCCGCTTTTTTAACAGTATTTAGTCGATATCTTTCTCCTTGATACCTCAATATTATACCAACTGGAGCATCCCATCTAAATGGAATTTGTTGTTTTTTTAGTTCAGTCACCAAAAATCCAAAATCCTTTCTATCTTTTAGCATTTTAGGCGGCAGCTCTTTATAAATCCCAATCTCCCTTCCATCCACTTGTAAGGTAGAAACAAAAGACTTTTGCAAGATGTCATTTCTTATTCTTCTATCTGTAAAGTATATCACTACATCTCTTGGCAATTGCCTTTGCCTTGCTACCCAAGAATTCACTCTGTAAATCTTGTCAATCTTGGACAAGACCTCTTCAGGGCTAACCTTTAACATCTCAGCCAAAGCATCAGCACAAATCCTTCTCAAATCTTTGTTGTTTTCCTTTATCCCCCTCAATCTTACAGCAAACTCCATAAATTTGAATTGCATCATTGTCACTTCATTTTCAATCCTTTGCGTTTTATTATCCAGATTATCAATCTTATAATCAACTTCCTTCATTTTAGACTCTATTTCTAAATTAATTTCTTCCACTTTTTTATCAATTTGAACAATTACTTCTGACAAGCCAGTCAAAACTGTCAAAATATCTAGCTTCATCTTGTCATACTTTTCTTGAACCACCTCCTTAGTTTCCTGTTGAATTTTTTTAAACTTCTGGTCCATAACCTCATCTTGTTTCATCAGAGCCGCAATAATAAATTCCTTCAAGTCTCTAAAATCAATCTCCTGTCTCTGGCTCTGAGTCTGCAGGCTTAGAAACTGCGCTTGTGATTTATAAGTGGGGGAACCCCGCCCTACAGCTTTGTTGTCTAGCTTATCTAGCTTTAAAGCCATGCTGCCATGCAGACCAATTCTTTTTAAGAAGGAAGTCTTCTCTCCCTTTTTCCCAGCATAAAATCCTCTCAGAGTTAATCAAGTCTCTAAGGGAGATAGAACATAAGAAAAAAAACTTTTCCCTTCTCTTGTAACCAGCGCTGTTATTTTAGATACTTTGTAGCATACTGAAAAAATCAGGCAAGTCCACTTTCACTTTCAGCTTTTTTTTTTTCTTTTCAAGCAGCTAAAGCCGGATGCCATTTTAAACTTTCACTCTTTCACTCTTTCTTCATTCTTAAATCCAATCACAGGACTAATATATATACTTGCAGTTTTGGATTCCAGATCCGGATTTCACCCTGTTTATTTTGATAAATCACTAATTACGTTGGTCGTGTCGTCTAGCTCTGCAACAAGCAGAGTTCCCCCGGCGCCTGGAGCCTCGGCGAGCTGGATAGGGAGCCTCATCCTGCTTCCTCCCCAGAGGCAAAAAAAAAACACTCTGGGGACTTCACAGGGGCTCTACCTGCTCTCGCTGGCTCTCCTCACGCTTCTTCAAAGAAACGGAGTTTTTTCGAGCCGCCTCTCAGCTGTGGAGGCGGCTCTTTACGGGCGGCGGGGCTGGCGGTCATAAAAGACCGTCTGGTGACGACGGCGACTGGAACCGGAAGCCACCTAATATGGGTTCTTAACTGTGTTTGGTCAGATTCGGATCGGGAGGATCTCCAACCGCCCTCCAGGCATCTTCTCCGATGCTTCATTTCCCTGAGCTCCACGGTGAACCAGGGAGCCACCCGGGATCTGCGTCGGGTCAGGGGCCGCAAAGGCGCGATTCGATCCAAGGCCCCCACCGCGGCCTGTTCCCAGGCCGCGACCAGGGCCTCAGACGAATCGTGGAATAAGGAGGCGGGAAAAGGCCCAAGCTCCGTCAGGAACCCTTCCGGGTCCATCAGGCACCTGGGGCGGAACAATCTCACTGGTTCCGCCTCCCAGTGGTGGGGGATGACGGAGAGAAAGTCCAGCCTGAGGAGGGAATGATCGGACCATGACAGGGGATAGGTTGACAAGTTTCCCCTACCACGATCATTTATCCACTGTCCAGAGAGAAAAACCAGGTCGAGTGTGTGTCCTCCCTTATGAGTTGGGCCCTGTACAACCTGAGTTAGGTCCATGGCCATCATGGAGGCCATGAACTCCCGGACTGACTCAGATGTCTCCCCGGCCGATGGCAAATTGAAATCTCCCACAATCAGAAGGTTGGGGAGTTCAACCGCCAATTCGGCCAGGACATCTAGCAGTGCGGGCAGGGCTGAGGCTACGCAGCTGGGAGATAGGTACGTAACCAACAGACCCGACTGAACTCCAGGGTCCCATTTCAGAAGGAGGGACTCACACCCGCCTATCTGAGGAACAGTGACCTCTGACTGTGGGACTATTATGATCACAGGGATGAGGAAAGGCTGAACAAGTGCACTCACCATCAGGTCCCCTTCCCCATTGTCTTCGCTGTCATAGGAGGTCATCTGGTACTCGCTTTCCGCTGTTCCCTCGCCCGCTTCAGTTGGTGCTGTTGGAACCTCCACTGCTTGGTTCGCCGCTCTGGACTTCTCAGGGGTCTTCAGAGGGGTCTTCTTCACCTGACTCGCTCTAGGACCGTGATGGCGAACCTATGGCACGCGTGCCACAGGTGGCATGTGTAGCCATATCAGTGGGCATGCCAGTTCAGCTCTGGTGCGCATGTGCGCACTGGCCAGCTAACTTTCGGGCCTTCTGAGCCCACCAGAAATAGGGAAACAGACTGTTTCCTGCCTCCGGAGGGCCTGGGGGTGGGTGGGGGGGGGGAAGGCCCGTTTTTCTTTCTCACCTGGCTCCAGATCCTCTCTATGCATCTGGGGAGGGTGAAAACAGTCTTTCCCACCCCCTCAGAGGCCGTCCGGAGGCCTGAAACGTCCCATTTCCCAACTCCCGGTGGGACAGGAAGTGACTTTTTTGCTGTCCCCAGGGAGGCTGGGGACAGCAAAAAAGTCACTTCCTGTCCCACCGGGAGTTGGGAAATGGGACGTTTCAGGCCTCTGGGGGAGTGGGAAAGGCTGTTTTCACCCTCCCCAGATGCACAGAGAGGATCTGGAGCCAGGTGAGAAAGAAAAACGGGCCTACCAGGCCATCGTGTGCCAGGAGCAGGGGGGGGGTGTTGCATGTGCATGCGCAGGGCGGGGCGCATAGAATTATGGTTGTAGGGGGGACTTCCGGTGGCACCGTAGGTGCCGAAGATGCGCCTTTTGTGAGAGCCAGCCCCGCGATCGCGTAAAGCCACTAGAACAGTGCAAATAAGCTGTCTAGCGGCTTGGAAACTTTCTCCACGGGAAAAGGGGAGGAAGAGAGCAGACGGGTGCAGGTAGAGCTCCCCAAGAAGCCCCAGGAACAATTCTGGGGCTCGAAGGGTGAGAGCTCCCTGGAAGCCCGACAGAGCTCCGGATCCAGGACGTTTCTGCTTTAAGCAGAAGAAGACGCCATGACCACCCCTGCAAACAACGCTTTGAATAAACATTGGATTTGGAAGCAGGCAGAGCAAATTCAGGAGAGATCAGATTTGCAAGTACTAAACTTTAACTCCAAATGTGTATTACTTCCTTCTGACTAACTAAGGGGAGAAAGTGAAACCAAGATGGTGACTGAGTCTTAATGGGGCGTGAAAGTGAAAGTTAAGAAGGAAAGTTTCATTTAGCACTGGCAGCCCCTGTCTAAAATTAGAGATCTTTGCTTTGAAAGAAATAAGTTTAAAAGGCTAAAAAGACTATAGCAGTGCTTTTTAAAAAAGGATTGATATTATGTCAAACCCCCGCCCGTTGGTAACCCCGAAAGGAAAGAACAACTCGAATCAGCTCTTGGATGCAGGAAATCCTTTAATCCAGGTCACAACGAGAGCGGCAGGTGACATCAATGCGAAGTGCAGAAAGTCGGCATTGGGAGCGGCTGCCTCCCAACGCCCTTTAAACTAGCGCGCCGATAAAGGAACCACCCTTCCGGGTTGGGCGGCCACAGCGCATGCGCCAGAGCTCCGCAGGGGCGGAGGGCGCATAAACGTAACCCTATCCCGGCCGCAGGGTGACCGACCGCCTGAATACCTGGAACAACACCCCCCTTCACCACAGTGATTATGCATGGCTGCCACCCCCACCCCGATCCATGCCGCGACGAGCGAATGAGCCCAGGCTACGCGTCCAGAGGGTGGCTGTCGGGGACGCTGCGGTGAGTTGTCGAGTGCTCTCGACAGGCGGCTCCCCCTACCAGTGCTGCTCCTGGAACACAGAAACAAAAGTATTACTTTCAACAGAGAGAAACAGATGCTTTCCCCCTCAGGGCCCAGGTTTGTGTGGGTAGCGGGTGTGAAATCGTTTAACCAGCCGATTAGCTCATATATCATCGGCCCTGACCCACGAGGCTTCTTCGAACGGATACCCTTTCCACTTCACTAGGTATTGTATCCTGCCTCTCCGATATCGGGAATCTAACAGGTCTTCTATTTCATAGTGATTCCCTTCTACTGGTCCGGGCCTAGGTAAGGTGTCTCGGACAGCTTCGAGTGGTCTCAGCAGGCTACTATGGAACACAGGATGGACCTTACCCAACAACGGTGGTAATTTCAGTTCCACGGTAACAGGGTTAATAACGCGCACAACAGGGAAAGGGCCTAGATATTTCGGGCCTAACTTTCTGCTGGGGGTAGGATCTAAAGGTTTGGATCTAAAGGGGTGTAAGGTGTTTTTGGATTGTGCTGTATGCAAGAAGGCCAAATCCAAAGCAGCAGCCATTCCCAAACACGCTACACACCTGTCAACACGCATTTTTGATTTGGTTCACACTGACATAGTTGGTCCTTTTCCGCCATCATTTGGTGGTAGAAAATATTTTCTAACAATTGGTGATAATTACTCTAGATATGGATATCCTATGAAAGAAATCAGAGACCTTTCAGATCTTTAAAGACTTTGCAACCCTTGTTTCTACCCAACACCAAGTTCGCATCGCCAGAATCCAGAGTGATCGTAGTGCCGAGTTCATGTCTCAGCGTTTCCAGGACTGGATGCGTAAGAATGGAATTATTCATCAGACTTCGGCCCCTTACACACCGGCTCACAATGGAGTCGTAGAACGAAGACAAGGGGTCCTGCAAACCATGATGCGTTGTCTCCTAGAAGACGCCAACCTTGATAAGATATACTGGGGTGAAGCTATCAAGTATGCAAATTACATTGTAAACCGTACTTGGAGCAGTGTAACAAATCAGACTCCTTTCTTCATGTTGTATGGCTACAAGCCCGATCTTAAAAACATTCATATTTTTGGTTCATATGCAATGGTGAACATTCCCTTAGCTCAAAGAAGAAAAGGAAGTCCAGCAGCAAAGAGACTGAGATTTATGGGTATCGATGATAACTCAAAATGGAGCAGATTTATTGACTCTAAACATGCAATTGTGATTTCCCAATCTGCTAATTTTGAAGAAGATATTGACTGGTCCAGGATTCATTCCAATGATCCTGGAGTTTATTTTCCTAGAGATGATACTGCTGATGCTACGCAGATTGATGATCAAGATTCCACTGATTCTTCTCAACCCAATGTTCCGTCTTCGCAAGCCGCAGATGCTGACGCTAGCGACGAAATTGAGGATGAGGACGAAGAAGAAGAAGACTGGACAGTTGCTCCGAGACGTTCCAAGAGGGCCACAAAAGGAATCAATCCACAACGATATTCTTGGCAACTGACAAAAGCACCCTTGCCTTTGATTTGCAATGTTACACTTCCATCTGATAATTTCACACAAATCAAGCAGCTCCCTGATTCAGAGCAAGACAAATGGTATGAAGCAATGCAGGTTGAAATGGACAGTCTAAAGAAACTTAAGGTGTTTACACCTGCAAGACCTTCAGCAAACAAAAAGGTCATTGGCACTCGATGGGTCTACAGAATCAAAAAGAAACCAAATGGTGAGTCATTGTACAAAGCCAGACTTGTAGCTCAGGGTTTTGCTCAACGTTATCCTGAGGACTGTCAGGGCATTTATTAATCCCATGTTTGGCTCTGGGACTAATTACCCTGGTTTAATTAGAGGAGATGAATCGAGGCTTATCCTTGTTTGCAATATTCCGAAAAAAAACGCGAGGAAGAGTTTCTAATAAAACTCATTTATTTGTTATAAAGAAAATAAAACACCTCACTAACTAAGAAAAGTTAATTGTTACATTTTGGCAAGCGAGATCTCCTGCCGGTCCAGCAGGACCTCTGGCAAGAGAACAAAGGAAGAAGTGTGTGAAGGAATGTAAAAGAATGCGGAAGCACGTAGCTTACTGATAAGAAGTTGGCAAGCTACGGAGAGTCTGACAGTCCAGAAATGATTAGCTCAGCTGGCAAATAAAATAACGCAGTGACATTCCCCTTCTTTGCCAGTTGAGCGAATATCAGTACATCATCAAATAAGGCACATCTTCTCACGCAGATACTCATGTTGAGCTGCTGGAAGTGGTTTGTTGAGCATATCAGCAATTTGATCATGTGTAGAAACATATTGCATTTTGACAAAACCTTTTTTCACTAAATGTTTTATGTTTTGGTAACGAATGTCAATGTGTCTGGACCTAGAACCTGTGAAATGAGAGTCAGAAATATAAACCACCGATTCATTGTCTTCCATCACGGTGATCGGTCGGATCGGGTGTGTCCAGATATCTGTGACTAAAGCATCAAACCAAGTTAGAGAATTACATGCATCTGAAACACAAGCATATTCAGCTTCAGTAGATGAACAAGAAACAAAATTCTGTTTACGTACTTGCCAGTAAACAGGACATCCATTTAAGAACATCATATAACCTGAAGTACTTTTACGTGATTTCTTATCACTTGCCCAATCAGAATCTGCATAACAACTTAATTCTGCATAATCAGTATGTGTTGGTTCCAACAATAACTTCAAATGTTTGGTGTATTTTAGGTATCTCAATAATTTCTTAATACATGTCCAATGAAACTGTTTTGCCTTACCTACGTGTCGAGATAAGAGATTAACACTAAGTGCAATGTCGGGTCTGGTCCAACTACTAATGTATAACAGTGACCCAATGACTGAACGATAAAGTGTTTGATCCTCGAACTCAGGACTTGCTTCTTGTGTCAAGTTGTGAAAATCTGTTTGCATGGGTGTCTTTGTTGTGTTAGCATCTTTCATGTTACAATGATGCAAAATTTGTTCAATTTTATCTTCTTGTGAAAGACTAAACCCCTTCTGTGTTTTTTCAATCTGAACACCTAAATAAGTGCTAATGTGACCTAATGATTTCAATGTGAAGTATCTCTGCAAAGCTTTGGCAAAAATTTCACTCATTTGCTTATTTGGACCAATATAAACAATATCATCAACATAAACAAGAACTATCTCATATGCATTGTTAGATCTTTTTGTGAACACGCACTCATCAGTTTCGGACTTAATAAAGCCCATTGAATTTAGTTTGTCAGTAAGACATAAGTACCACATTAAACCAGATTGTTTCAGACCATAGAGACTTTTGTTTAGGAACCAGGTATCCCCTTCTTGCTGTCGGAATCCTGGAGGACTTCTCACGTAGATCTCTTCGTCTAGGTCTGCATGTAGATAAGCCGTGTCAACATCAAACTGGAAAACTTCTAAACCAAGGATAGTTGCAGTTGCTAAAGCAATTTTTACACTCTCAGTTCTGACTGTCGGTGAGTAAGTATTTGTGTAGTCCATGTCACTGCGTTATTTTATTTGCCAGCTGAACTCATCATTTCTGGACTGTCAGACTCTCCGTAGCTTGCCAACTTCTTATCAGTAAGCTACGTGTTTCCGTATCCACCCACATTCCTTCACACACTTCTTCCTTTGTTCTCTTGCCAGAGGTCCGGCTGGACCGGCAGGAGATCTCGCTTGCCAAAATGTAACAATTAACTTTTCTTAGTTAGTGAGGTGTTTTATTTTCTTTTTAACAAATAAATGAGTTTTATTAGAAACTCTTCCTCGCGTTTTTTTTCGGAATATTGCAAACAAGGATAAGCCTCGATTCATCTCCTCTAATTAAACCAGGGTAATTAGTCCCAGAGCCAAACATGGGATTAATAAATGCCCTGACATCTGGTAGCAGAGGATGGTTGATTTATGGCTTTTATTTCCTTGTTTTGTTATTTCTGATAAGAGCGCATAGGCAATTGGTTTTTAGCTACTGAGGTACGCTAATTATATTGCTAAGATGCCGAAACAGAAGAAAAAAAGGCAAAGTGAAACCAAGACCACGCTTCGTAAATGATTTGATTGATCTTTCCAAAGAAGAGGTGGCAGACAGGAGATTTTCAGATTTCCAGCCCCTTACTACAGCCACACGCCTGGAACAAGAAAAAGCCGTGGGAACAGAAATGGAGACAGATAAGACAGAAGCTGTTTTTGAAGATGATGATTTACGACTGAGGTCAGTAACATTTTCTTCTGGTCTTCCAAGCTCTGAAAAAGTCTTCCCAGAACCTTCTGAATTTGTAACGCTCGATGCAAGACCAAAGCACACTGCCGAGCAAAATTACTCCCACGCAGAGAGAGAAACAATTCATTATTCTCCTCGAAGCTCTAAGCTCACTCTGGATGAGCTGGCTATGAAAGCCTATCGTGACCATATAAAACTCTATGAACAGCAGCTATCCCAGGCAAAAATGGCTATATCTATGTTTGAGCAAGATAAGGGAGACAACTTAAGATTTTCAAAAAGCGCCATATTGCCTTCTTCTCCAGAGCCAAAGACACTCCCCCTGGTGGATTTTGTGTCAGGCCAATTAAGGCAAAGAGCACTGCATACGTCACATGAAAGTCTCCCTGATCAAGTTACATATAAACCTGCCACGCAATAATTTCTTGTAACTGGGCTGCCCGAAGCTAAAGGTGCAGCACCATCTGCTGGCGAAAGTAATTTACTACAGGAAGCTGAAAGAGAAAGGAGCTTAGATGGACATTTTAAATTACTACAGCAGACCCTGGCAAACCTGTCTCTAACTCACTCAGAGATTCAAGCTGAAATGCCACAAGTGTCTCCACGGGCTCAAACTCCAACACCCCCTGGTGGTGTTGGTGTCCTTTTAGATGGAACACAGGCACACTTTATGCAGCAAAGGAAAATGACTGCATCTCCAGCAGGTCATGCCAATATTGCAGATCAAGCACAAATGGCAACTGGAATACAGCAGATTCCAGTGCATCAGCCACAGCAGCTACAAATGCCTGCATATGTGCCCCAGCCACAAGTGCAAATAGGGCCACCTCCTGGCCCACCTCCAATGGCACAACCAAGACCATTCTTAGGTCCACAACAGGCATAGCAAATACCACAGGCATTTCTGCCAGCACAGCCAGCATACCAAGTGCAGGCTCCTTACCAGGCTTTTTCTGTCTCTCCACTAACTGGTGAGTCAAAACTAAAAATGTCAGGACACAATTACAAAGCCTGGGTCAGTGAGATTACACTATTGCTTCTTAGAGAAGGCACTCATTTTATGGTTTTTAATCCTCCTGCTCAACCTTGGACTTATGCAATAAGAGATTTAGAGATAAGAGCTCGTACAACATTATTGATGTCCATGGATACTGAACTGCAGGTCACTTTTCCACCAAATACAACAGCCCAACAAATTTGGGCTGAATTGGAAAATTGCTACAGGCCTATCTCAATTGAATCTTCATGTTTACTCATGTCTGAACTCCACGGTTCGAGATTGAAACCTGGTGAACAAATTAGAGGACATTTGACCAAACTGAAAGGTCTGAGAACAGAATTGAGAGAAAGAGGCCATAACATTGAAGATATTCAAATGATCAGCATCATTATTAACTCTTTGAATTATGAATGGAAAGATGCTGTTACAAAAATTAACCAAGTCCCAATTGCTCAACGCACAGTGGGCAATGTCTGTAGGCTTTTAATTGAAGAAGAGGCATTCATGTTGGCCACGCCACACTTGAGAGGACCACCCGCATCAAGAGCTCCAGCTAGGCGCCCCTTCCGAGGAAGGACCTACGCTCCAAGGATGCCAAGATGCTACACCTGCAATCGTGTGGGACATGCCACCCGGGATTGTCCCCAACGAGTTTCAGCTCCCGTCACATACCAGCCCAGAGGAACAGACTCCAGAGGCAGAGGCAGAGGCGGAAGACAAGGTCGTCGTGGTCCCCGGCGTGATCCACAAACTCCACTCGCCATATTGGCTTTAACCAATGATCCACAACCTCAACCAGAGTACGACAGACGACTCCTGTGGACTTTGGACAGTGGTGCAGCATTGCATGTTACCTACAGAAAGGAACTTTTCACAGAGATGCACGAGCCTGAACCAGAACTACGTGAACTTTACTCTTTTTCCAATCATCCTTGTCAGGTCAAAGGAAAAGGAACTGTTTATGTTGAAGAGCTCGATGCATTCATTCCTGATGTTTATTACATACCAACAGCAACCAGTAATTTGCTTAGTCAGAGTCACTTGTCTAGAATGTTAAAATTCCAGGTTCACCACCTTGAAAAAGCAAGTTACATAGTTAAAGATGGAGATATTGTTGCTGAAACCATATTAATTGGTGGTGTTTATTACTTAAAGCCAAAGCCTAAAACACAAACACAGGCAAGTATGCAAACTCCAAAAAGGGAATGCACAGGCCCAGAGAGAGATGCTCCAGAGAGAGATCCTGTTGCTATTCCAAAGGCTCCTAAAGCCAACAAAAATAGAATTGGTAAACAGGTTGCTCAGAGCAAGCCTGAGGTTCCGCATAAAAATGTTAATGTTGAAAATTCACTAACTGGTAAACCTTTGCATTCCAGGTGTATCCACAAATGGCATAGAAGATTGGGGCATGCAAGTTTCCGTGTTCTTAGGAAGATGCCGGAGTTCGCAAAAGGTTTGGATCTAAAGGGGTGTAAGGTGTTTTTGGATTGTGCTGTATGCAAGAAGGCCAAATCCAAAGCAGCAGCCATTCCCAAACACGCTACACACCTGTCAACACGCATTTTTGATTTGGTTCACACTGACATAGTTGGTCCTTTTCCGCCATCATTTGGTGGTAGAAAATATTTTCTAACAATTGTTGATAATTACTCTAGATATGGATATCCTATGAAAGAAAAATCAGAGACCTTTCAGATCTTTAAAGACTTTGCAACCCTTGTTTCTACCCAACACCAAGTTCGCATCGCCAGAATCCAGAGTGATCGTGGTGCCGAGTTCATGTCTCAGTGTTTCCAGGACTGGATGCGTAAGAATGGAATTATTCATCAGACTTCGGCCCCTTACACACCGGCTCACAATGGAGTCGTAGAACGAAGACAAGGGGTCCTGCAAACCATGATGCGTTGTCTCCTAGAAGACGCCAACCTTGATAAGATATACTGGGGTGAAGCTATCAAGTATGCAAATTACATTGTAAATCGTACTTGGAGCAGTGTAACAAATCAGACTCCTTTCTTCATGTTGTATGGCTACAAGCCCGATCTTAAAAACATTCATATTTTTGGTTCATATACTATGGTGAACATTCCCTTAGCTCAAAGAAGAAAAGGAAGTCCAGCAGCAAAGAGACTGAGATTTATGGGTATCGATGATAACTCAAAATGGAGCAGATTTATTGACTCTAAACATGCAATTGTGATTTCCCAATCTGCTAATTTTGAAGAAGATATTGACTGGTCCAGGATTCATTCCAATGATCCTGGAGTTTATTTTCCTAGAGATGATACTGCTGATGCTACGCAGATTGATGATCAAGATTCCACTGATTCTTCTCAACCCGATGTTCCGTCTTCGCAAGCCACAGATGCTGACGCTAGCGACAAAAGTGAGGACGAGGACGAAGCAGAAGAAGACTGGACAGTTGTCCCGAGACGTTCTAAGAGGGCCACAAAAGGAATCCCTCCACAACGATATTCTTGGCAACTGACAAAAGCACCCTTGCCTTTGATTTGCAATGTCACACTTCCACCTGATAATTTCACACAAATTAAGCAGCTCCCTGATTCAGAGCAAGACAAATGGTATGAAGCAATGCAGGTTGAAATGGACAGTCTAAAGAAACTTAAAGTATTTACACCTGCAAAACCTCCAGCAAACAAAAAGGTCATTGGCACACGATGGGTCTACAGAATCAAAAAGAAGCCAAATGGTGAGTCACTGTACAAGGCCAGACTTGTAGCTCAGGGTTTCGCTCAACGTTATCCTGAGGACTACACAAATACTTACTCACCGACAGTCAGAACTGAGAGTGTAAAAATTGCTTTAGCAACTGCAACTATCCTTGGTTTAGAAGTTTTCCAGTTTGATGTTGACACGGCTTATCTACATGCAGACCTAGACGAAGAGATCTACGTGAGAAGTCCTCCAGGATTCCGACAGCAAGAAGGGGATACCTGGTTCCTAAACAAAAGTCTCTATGGTCTGAAACAATCTGGTTTAATGTGGTACTTATGTCTTACTGACAAACTAAATTCAATGGGCTTTATTAAGTCCGAAACTGATGAGTGCGTGTTCACAAAAAGATCTAACAATGCATATGAGATAGTTCTTGTTTATGTTGATGATATTGTTTATATTGGTCCAAATAAGCAAATGAGTGAAATTTTTGCCAAAGCTTTGCAGAGATACTTCACATTGAAATCATTAGATTTCATTAGGGTGTTGGAGTTTGAGCCCGTGGAGACACTTGTGGCATTTCAGCTTGAATCTCTGAGTGAGTTAGAGACAGGTTTGCCAGGGTCTGCTGTAGTAATTTAAAATGTTCATCTAAGCTCCTTTCTCTTTCAGCTTCCTGTAGTAAATTACTTTCGCCAGCAGATGGTGCTGCACCTTTAGCTTCAGGCAGCCCAGTTACAAGAAATTATTGCGTGGCAGGTTTATATGTAACTTGATCAGGGAGACTTTCATGTGACGTATGCAGTGCTCTTTGCCTTAATTGGCCTGACACAAAATCCACCAGGGGGAGTGTCTTTGGCTCTGGAGAAGAAGGCAATATGGCGCTTTTTGAAAATCTTAAGTTGTCTCCCTTATCTTGCTCAAACATAGATATAGCCATTTTTGCCTGGGATAGCTGCTGTTCATAGAGTTTTATATGGTCACGATAGGCTTTCATAGCCAGCTCATCCAGAGTGAGCTTAGAGCTTCGAGGAGAATAATGAATTGTTTCTCTCTCTGCGTGGGAGTAATTTTGCTCGGCAGTGTGCTTTGGCCTTGCATCGAGCGTTACAAATTCAGAAGGTTCTGGGAAGACTTTTTCAGAGCTTGGAAGACCAGAAGAAAATGTTACTGACCTCAGTCGTAAATCATCATCTTCAAAAACAGCTTCTGTCTTATCTGTCTCCATTTCTGTTCCCACGGCTTTTTCTTGTTCCAGGCGTGTGGCTGTAGTAAGGGGCTGGAAATCTGAAAATCTCCTGTCTGCCACCTCTTCTTTGGAAAGATCAATCAAATCATTTACGAAGCGTGGTCTTGGTTTCACTTTGCCTTTTTTTCTTCTGTTTCGGCATCTTAGCAATATAATTAGCGTACCTCAGTAGCTAAAAACCAATTGCCTATGCGCTCTTATCAGAAATAACAAAACAAGGAAATAAAAGCCATAAATCAACCATCCTCTGCTACCAGATGTCAGGGCATTTATTAATCCCATGTTTGGCTCTGGGACTAATTACCCTGGTTTAATTAGAGGAGATGAATCGAGGCTTATCCTTGTTTGCAATATTCCGAAAAAAAACGCGAGGAAGAGTTTCTAATAAAACTCATTTATTTGTTAAAAAGAAAATAAAACACCTCACTAACTAAGAAAAGTTAATTGTTACATTTTGGCAAGCGAGATCTCCTGCCGGTCCAGCCGGACCTCTGGCAAGAGAACAAAGGAAGAAGTGTGTGAAGGAATGTGGGTGGATACGGAAACACGTAGCTTACTGATAAGAAGTTGGCAAGCTACGGAGAGTCTGACAGTCCAGAAATGATGAGTTCAGCTGGCAAATAAAATAACGCAGTGACATGGACTACACAAATACTTACTCACCGACAGTCAGAACTGAGAGTGTAAAAATTGCTTTAGCAACTGCAACTATCCTTGGTTTAGAAGTTTTCCAGTTTGATGTTGACACGGCTTATCTACATGCAGACCTAGACGAAGAGATCTACGTGAGAAGTCCTCCAGGATTCCGACAGCAAGAAGGGGATACCTGGTTCCTAAACAAAAGTCTCTATGGTCTGAAACAATCTGGTTTAATGTGGTACTTATGTCTTACTGACAAACTAAATTCAATGGGCTTTATTAAGTCCGAAACTGATGAGTGCGTGTTCACAAAAAGATCTAACAATGCATATGAGATAGTTCTTGTTTATGTTGATGATATTGTTTATATTGGTCCAAATAAGCAAATGAGTGAAATTTTTGCCAAAGCTTTGCAGAGATACTTCACATTGAAATCATTAGGTCACATTAGCACTTATTTAGGTGTTCAGATTGAAAAAACACAGAAGGGGTTTAGTCTTTCACAAGAAGATAAAATTGAACAAATTTTGCATCATTGTAACATGAAAGATGCTAACACAACAAAGACACCCATGCAAACAGATTTTCACAACTTGACACAAGAAGCAAGTCCTGAGTTCGAGGATCAAACACTTTATCGTTCAGTCATTGGGTCACTGTTATACATTAGTAGTTGGACCAGACCCGACATTGCACTTAGTGTTAATCTCTTATCTCGACACGTAGGTAAGGCAAAACAGTTTCATTGGACATGTATTAAGAAATTATTGAGATACCTAAAATACACCAAACATTTGAAGTTATTGTTGGAACCAACACATACTGATTATGCAGAATTAAGTTGTTATGCAGATTCTGATTGGGCAAGTGATAAGAAATCACGTAAAAGTACTTCAGGTTATATGATGTTCTTAAATGGATGTCCTGTTTACTGGCAAGTACGTAAACAGAATTTTGTTTCTTGTTCATCTACTGAAGCTGAATATGCTTGTGTTTCAGATGCATGTAATTCTCTAACTTGGTTTGATGCTTTAGTCACAGATATCTGGACACACCCGATCCGACCGATCACCGTGATGGAAGACAATGAATCGGTGGTTTATATTTCTGACTCTCATTTCACAGGTTCTAGGTCCAGACACATTGACATTCGTTACCAAAACATAAAACATTTAGTGAAAAAAGGTTTTGTCAAAATGCAATATGTTTCTACACATGATCAAATTGCTGATATGCTCAACAAACCACTTCCAGCAGCTCAACATGAGTATCTGCGTGAGAAGATGTGCCTTATTTGATGATGTACTGATATTCGCTCAACTGGCAAAGAAGGGGAATGTCACTGCGTTATTTTATTTGCCAGCTGAGCTAATCATTTCTGGACTGTCAGACTCTCCGTAGCTTGCCAACTTCTTATCAGTAAGCTACGTGCTTCCGCATTCTTTTACATTCCTTCACACTCTTTCCTTTGTTCTCTTGCCAGAAAGGTCCAGCTGAGAAATAGCCAGCAAGAACTATTTCAAAATGTAGCAATTACTTTTCTTAGTTAGTGAGGTGTTTTATTTTCTTTATAACAAATAAATGAGTTTTATTAGAAAACTTTTCTTTGCGTTTCTTTTCAGAATATTGCAACTTGGAGGAGCCACGATCCATCCTCTAATTAAACCAGGGTGATTTGTCCCAGAGCCAAACATGGGATTAATCAATGCCCTGACAGAACCTAAGGATCAAAGACGGACCTGAGCGGCAGCCAAGCGTCAGGAAGAATTAAGAGTGCAGCAACTCCAGATGATTCAAGAAACTACAAAAACAGAAGCAGTGGGAGGAGCAAGGCCAAAAAGCAAAATGCATGGAGATTTCCAGCAGATGCTCCAAAAGCTTCAGGGGCCCAAGAATGGCAACTAGATTTCTGACTTGGAATGTTAATGGCCTAAATTCACCACAAAAGAGGAGAAAAATATTTCATTATTTGAAACAGTTTAAAAATGATGTAATCTGTCTACAAGAGACTCACATTAGAACAAAAGATCAAAATATTTAATAAATGCAAGGTTAGGTATACATTTTGTTGCATCTGCTCCCAAGAAGAAGAATGGTATATATACCTAAAAAAAGACTTAATTGCTAAATTAATTGAAGCAGATGATCGAGGAAGATTTATAGCAATTAAACTTTTAATAAAAGGAGAAAAAATACTTTTAATTGGAGTATATGCACCGAACCAACAACAGGAAAAATTTTATAAGCTTTTACATTCCAAGTTACTACAATGGGATTATAAATCATGCATTTTATTGGGCGATTGGAATGGAGTTTTGGACACTAAAAAAGATAAGAAGGGGCTCTTGCAAAATATCTCAACACGTGCCAGATTGCCAAAATTGTTTTTTGAAATAATGGATGATATGGAGTTGAGAGATATCTGGCGAGAGAGGAACTCTGAAGAAAAAGACTTTACCTTTTTTTCTGATAGACATCAATCTTTCTCTAGGATTGATTTCATATTAATTACTAATGATCTTTTTTCTATGGTGAAGAAGACGAAGATCTGCCCAAGAGTTTTAACGGATCATAGTCCAGTTTGGATGGAATTAGAGTATGGAATGGGATTTAAGAGGTCTTGGAGGTTAAATGAAAATCTGTTTAGATATGAGGAAAATGTAAAAGAATGTAAAAAATTTATGAAAGAATTTTTCATTATAAATATGCATAAGGGTACATCTATGCAAATGGTTTGGGATGCAAGTAAAGTATACATGAGAGGTATCTTGATATATTTGAATAATAAACATAGACGTAAACAGGGGAAAAAAAGGAAGGACTTAGAAGAGGAAATAAAAAAAAGAACAAGCTTTGATATTGAACACAGCAGACAAGAAAATAAAAGAGGCAATTAACTTACTGCGAGGGCAATTTAATATGCTAATGGCAGATCAGGTCGCAACTAATTTGCAATATACTAAACATAATACTTCTCGGCTCTTCTGAGCTGCGGCTGGGAGGCTCTTCAGATGAATCACCAAACGGAAAAACAGAGTCTAGCCAAACAATCTTTAATCCGCAACGTGTTCTGTTCCCGTCTCCACACACACACACACACACACACACACACACACACAGCCATCCAAGGGTTAAAGGAAGCACTTGGCACGCACAGTTTGTTTATCAGAAACTTGGCAGCAAGACGAGCACCGACTGCCAAGTGCTTTTACTTAATATCCCTTCACCAGATAAACAGAAATACACACAGTTTGCAAATAGTCCAGTTCAAAACAAGAAACCTTCAGCAGATTTAAGCGTTGTTCAAAGTGACTAGCCAGAGTTAGTTTTTGTCCGTCACAGAGTCTTAAATGGCCACCACACTCTCTTATATAGTCTCTGGGGTGTGGTCCAGTGACTCAGCCTAATCCCTGGCAAGCCTCCTCAACTGCTGCAACCGTTTATCATGCCTTCGTTGGCGTGGATCCAGGAACGACAGATCGCCTCCATCGCTATCATCGGAGACACCTGGCTCCTGGCTAATCTCCTCTTCCTCGGCCGGCACCTGAGGCAGTGCCAGAGAGGAGGGGTCTGGAGAGGGAGGCCTGGCCGACTCCTCTCCTTCATGTTCGGAGCCTTCTCCCTCCGATAAGATAGGCTCGGACGACGGAGCCACAACACAACGGTCGGGTATCAAGGAAAAGCCAAGTACAGATGTAACAAAGTCAGTGCTGAATGTTAGGTTTAGTCAACGCTTTTTAAAGCAGCGTGCTGACCGCGCCCACACCCCACCCACATACATTTATCTTTCACAGCTGCTCATTTCCTCCTTTCCGAGCTGATAGTACTTCCGCATTTTGAGAGGTGCAGACGGCGTTGCAGATGACGGTTTTGTACAGGCAACCCTGACCTGCAGCCTATGCGCAAGTATTAGCAACCACCACCACCAGAACCCATCAAACCCGTCACCACTCCTAACCCGAATGCCTAACAACAATCCCCACTGCCTTTCTGTGGATTCGCCAGCTGGCCTTAGATGCCTCTCCTGCTGACAAACGTGTTGAGCTGATGTCGGGCTCGACAGGCAGCCCCCCTTACCAGGTGCTTTCCTGTAAGAAATAAAAAACAAATCAGCAACAGCTCTTAAGAAGTTTGTTTTGGTTTAAGTGGGTATTTTCTATGAAACCGCCGTAATAAACGGGGTGCTTTGACATCGTGCGCATACACCCATGACGATTCTTCATATGGGTATCCCTTCCACTTCACTAAATATTTGAGCCTCCCTCGTTTTATCCTGGAATCTAAGACTTCCTCCAGTTCATATTCATCCTGGGCAACCGGACCTGGTCGGGTGGTGGAGGTAGTATGTTCCACTGGTTTTAGTAAACTGACGTGAAACACCGGGTGTATTTTCCCTAATAAAGAAGGGAGTCTCAGTCTAAAGGTTACAGGATTATTAATTACCTTAATTACCAGGAAAGGTCCGAGGTATTTAGGCCCCCGTTTCTTACAGGGGATTCTTAGTTTGATGCATTTGGTAGATAGAAATACCCGGTCCCCCACGTTAATAGGTTTGGGTTCCACCCTCCCCTTGTCTGCCTGCCTTTTATATTCCTCCTCGGCCTTCTTTAATGCTTGCTTTACGTTCGGCCAACTCCCTCGAACTTTATCAGCCCAAGCAGCTGGAGACATGCCCACTGTAGGTTGAATATCCAGTTCCGGGATAGCTGAAAAGTCTTTACCCGTTACTACAAGGAATGGGGTGAAACCTGTACTTCTATGCATGGCATTATTATATGCCACTTCAGCAAATGGTATCAGATCAGCCCAATCTGACTGTTGATAGGAGACATAACTCCTCAAATATCTTTCAACCATGGCGTTAGCTCGTTCAGCCACACCGTTGGTACTTGGATGGAAAGCTGAACTGAGAGCTTGTGACGACCCTATTGATCTTATGAAGTCTCGCCAAAACCGGGCGGTGAATTTTACTCCCCGATCTGAAATGATTCTACGGGGCACCCTATGTAATCGATATATATGCTGAATGAACATTCGTGAGAGTTTTTGTGCTGAGGGGAGCCCTTTACAGGGAACGAAGTGGGCTTGCTTTGAAAAAAGGTCTATCACAGTCCATATGACTGTTTGTCCATTGCTTTCCGGGAGGTCAACAATAAAATCCATAGCTATCGCCTCCCATGGCCTCCCGGGATCAGCAACGGACTGTAATAGGCCTAATGGTTTTCCTGGTCGTGCCTTACATGTGGCACATGTCTTACAGGATTTAGTTTAGTTTAGTTTAGTTTAGTTTAGTTTATTTGATTTGTATACCGCCCTACTCCCGAAGGACTCAGGGCGGTGAACAGCCAAACAATAAAATACATAGACACAAAAAATTTAAAAAACCAGATAAAATCGAATTAAACCATTTTGGCCCAGACAAATTAAAACACCCCAATAATTTAAAAACAGATTAAAATTTACATATTAAAAAGAGGGAAAAGATTAGGCCAAGCCCGCCTGGTGGAATAAAAAGGTCTTCACAGCGCGGCGGAAGGTGCGCAGATCCGGGATCCTCCGTATCTCCGGGGGGAGCTCATTCCAGACGGTAGGTGCCCCCACAGAGAAGGCTCTCCCCCTAGGGGCCGCCAGTCGACATTGTTTGGCTGACGGCACCCAGAGGAGTCCCTCTCTATGAGAGCGTACTGGCCGGTGGGAGGCTATTGGTGGTAGTAGGCGGTCCCGTAGGTAACCAGGTCCTAAGCCATGGAGCGCTCTAAAGGTGGTAACCAAAACCTTGAAGCGCACCCGGAAGACCACCGGGAGCCAGTGCAGCTCGCGCAGGAGAGGTATTACATGGGAGCGCCATGTCGCTCCCATTACCACCCGCGCGGCCGCACTCTGCGCCAGTTGGAGCCTCTGGGTGCTCCTCAAGGGGAGCCCCATGTAGAGAGCATTGAAATAGTCCAGGCGGGAGGTGACGAGGGCATGAGTGACCGTGCGTAAGGAGTCCCGATCCAGAAAGGGACGCAACTGGCGAATCAGGCGAACCTGATGAAAAATCCTCCCGGTCACGGCTGTCAAATGCTCTTCTAAAGACAGCCGTGAGTCCAGGAGGACACCCAAGTTGCGAGCCCTCTCCATGGGGGCCAATGATTCGCCCCCAATAGTCAGTGATGGCGCCAACTGACTATATTGGGACGTCAGAAACCACAGCCACTTGGTCTTGGATGGGTTGAGCCTGAGCCTGTTCCTCCCCATCCAGATCTGTACGGCCTCCAGGCACCGGGACATCACTTCAAGGGCATTGTTGAGGTGATCCAGGGTGGAGATGTACAGCTGGGTGTCATCAGCGTACTGGTGGTACTTCACCCCGAAATCACGGATGATCTCGCCCAGCGGCTTCACATAAATGTTGAACAGGAGAGGCGAGAGGACCGACCCTTGCGGCACCCCACATATGAGGGGCCTCGGGGTCGACCTCTGTCCCCCTGTCAACACAGACTGCGACCGGTCAGAGAGAAAGGAGGAGAACCACCGCAACACAGTGCCTCCCACCCCTAACTCTTCCAACCGGTGCAGCATGATACCATGGTCGATGGTATCAAAAGCCGCTGAGAGATCTAACAGGACCAGGACAGAGGAGCACCCCCTGTCCCAAGCCCTCCAGAGATCATCTACCAACGCGACCAATGCCGTTTCCGTGCTGTACCCGGGCCTGAAGCCTGACTGGAATGGATCCAGATACGTCGTTTCATCCAGGTGCTGGGGGAACTGTTGCGCAACCACACTCTCAACAACCTTCACCACAAAACGAAGGTTGGAGACCGGACGATAATTTACCAACATTGCCGGGTCCAGGGAAGGCTTCTTGAGGAGAGGCCTCACCACCGCCTCTTTCAAGGCGGCAGGAAAGTCACCCTCACCCAACGAAGCATTTATTATCCCCTGGAGCCAGCCTCGTGTCACCTCCCGAGAAGCCAGCACTAACCAGGAGGGACACGGGTCCAATAAACAAGTGGTCGCGTTCAGTCTACCCAGAATCCTGTCCACGTCCTCAGGGGTCACAAGATCAAACTCATCCCAGATAACATTCTCAAGACCTGCCCCAGTCCCTCCCCCTGAGACTACCCAGTCGGAGTCCAGATCTTCCCGAATCTGAGTGATTTTGTCATACAGATATTGAACAAAATCCTCGGCTCTACCCTCCAAGGGGTCCTCCTGCGTTTCCTGGTGGATCAGGGAGCGGGTCACCCTAAACAGGGCGGCCGGGCGATTATCTGATGATGCAATAAGAGCAGCAAAATAGCTACATTTCTCTGCTTTTATCGCCACTAGGTAATTCCTAAAATGAGATCTTACCAGTGTCCGGTCAGATTCAGAAAGACTGGCCCTCCAACTACTCTCTAGGCGTCTTTTCTGGTGCTTCAACTCCCTCAGCTCCTCAGTGAACCAAGGAGCTAAAGAGATCGGCGCCGGGTCAGAGGCCGCAAAGGCACGACCCGGTCCAGAGCTCCAGTGGCCGCCCTATCAGGTTCCATCAGGCGCCTGGGGCGGAACCATCTTACCGGCTCCGCCTCCCTGCAGCGGGGTGTAGTGGTTCGAAGGTCGAGACGAAGGAGAGAGTGATCAGACCATGACAAGGGCTCGGTGACTATATCCCCTATCTCAAGATCACTCAACCACTGTCCAGAGACAAAAACCAGATCCAGCGTGTTTCCCCCCGTGTGGGTAGGGCCATGAATTAACTGGGTCAGGTCCATAGCTGTCATGGAAGCCATGAACTCCCGAGCCACCTCAGACGCCTCGCCCACAGATGGCAGGTTGAAATCCCCCATGACCATAAGCCTGGGGGTATCAATCGCCACCGCGGCGATGACGTTGAGTAGCTCGGGCAGGGCTGCTGCCACGTGGCAGGGAGCCAGGAACGTGATCAGCAAACCCATCTGAACCCCGTGGCCCCATTTCACAAGGAGGGATTCACAGCCGGTCGTCTGAGGAACAGTGGCCTCCCTCAGTTTCAGACCTTCCTTAATGATAACCGCTACCCCCCCGCCCCTCCCCTGTGACCTCGGCTGATGGAATGCAAGGAAACCTGGTGGGTACATTTCAATGAAGGGAACCCCCCCTCCTGGCCCAACCAGGTCTCCGTAATACCTGCCAGGTCCGCACCCCCCTCCTGAATAAGATCACAAATGAGGGGGGCTTTATTTACTACGGACCTGGCATTGCATAGCATCAGCCGAAGGCCTGGGCCCTGAGGGTCTATGCAACCTGGGAAACGGGTGGAGCCTTGGGGGCCGGAGCACGCCATTGCTCGTAAACAGCGAGTGCGCGCTCCCCTAACACGATATGGCCCCCTGCTCCCGCCATATCTACCCCTCCCACCTACAGTATTGATGTTCGAAACACTATCCAGATGAGCTCTAACCCCCCCTCAATCCCGGGCCCCCCACCCCCCTCGCCGTGCTTTGCGGCCAGACCCGACCCTGACCCTCCCCCTTGTGGGTTTTCCCCCAAACCCACAACCTGAGTTCTAATTTGACCCTCCCCCTCCCTGGGACCCCTTAAAAATTTAACTAAAAAATTTGATAAGAAAGCCCTCAACCCCCTAGTTTTCACATGCCACCTCTCTGGGTCCCAAAACCCGTCATTGAGGTGGGCCCTCGATAACGATGAGGGCCACATCTGCGAGAGGGGGGAATCTCGCAGCGCAAGAAGATCTGCAGTCGTGTACATCTCCGAGTGCAGCGATGGAGGAAGGGAACTTAATCAGGGGTCTCAAGATGTATCATTGGGCCATTTGTTCATTGATGTACCATTGGTATCTCTACTGTCCTCCCACGACAGTAGGAGGGTTCTGACAATTTCAGCCAATGGGAACAGCGTCCAGTCCGCCCTCTCACGGCGGGACCCCTGAGGGGTCATAGATCGAAAAGTACTTCTCCCAATGGCGAAAGTCCTGATGTGATAAAGGACCCCTCAGCAGTTGCATCAATTAACTGACCCATGGTCGGAGGGAAATAGTTTATCAGTCTATCAGTCCGTGAGTCACGCCAGGGGCAAAGATGGAAATCCTTGGCAAAGTCTTGTACTCCAGATCGTATCTGAGTAATTCCCGATGAAAAGGAAAAAGAAGAGAAGGGGAAGGAGGAAAACAGGGGGTGGAGAAGAGGGTGAACTCCTTCAATCAAGGGCAGATAACAAGCCCTTTATTTGGCAAACACAGTCCCAGGAGGGGGGAGGAGGAAGAAGGTTGGTATGCGTGCAATGGGGAAAACGTCTTCAACGTCTTTGCGCATGCGAGGCCACCAAAACTGACACCAGGTGAGATGTAATGTTTTCAGAAACCCAAAGTGGCCGGCGGGTTTCGCATCATGGCACTCCTTTAATATTTTCATCCTAACCGTTTCTGGTATATATAGTTTATCATTCCTCCAGGCCAAACCGTCCCTTGTAGTGATCAAGGGTTTGTTGTTTTGTACCCACTGATCTGTCAGTAAAGTCTGTGCTACCAAGTCATACCACCGGTTCATGGTACTTTCAGACGATACCTGGCCTGCTGTCTGTGTTGCTGGTATTATGGCCTGTATTATATCTTCCTTCTTGCTGTTGTATTGGGGGCATCCATGAGAGGGCGTTGGCCAGGAAATTGCGACCAGCAGACTTTAGCGTAAACTTAAAGCAGGAGAAGTATTGTGCCCACAGGACTTGATTCGGCGACATTCGTCTAGGGGTTTGCAAAGCCTCTAAATTCTTATGGTCCGTCCACACTTCAAATATAGGTGTTGCTCCTTCGAGTAAATGTCTCCAGGTTAGTAACGCCCAGCGTATAGCAAATGCCTCCTTTTCCCAGATAGCCCATCGTCGTTCTGTCGATGTTAGTTTTTTCGATGTATATGCACAAGGCTGTAAAACCCTCTGGGAGTTCTCTTGAAGCAATACAGCACCAACAGCCACATCGCTCGCGTCAGTTTGGATCACGAAAGGGTAAGATGGATCTGGATGTTTTAATATCGGTTCACTGGTGAACAGGGTTTTCAGTCGTTCGAACGCCTGTTGACACGCCAGTGACCACATGAGAATCTGGCTTGGTCTCGGCTTTGTGGTACTGGGTTTCATTTTTAACAAATCTGTCAATGGCAAAGCAATACAGGCAAAGGAAGGGATAAACTGCCTGTAAAAATTCGCGAAGCCGAGGAAACTTTGTAATTGTTTCCTCATTTTCGGAGCTTGCCACTCTAGGATGGCCTGTACCTTCTTGGGATCCATTTCCACTCCTTTGTGCGATATCCGATACCCCAGGTAATCAATTTCTGTTTTGTGGAACTCGCATTTCAAGAGTTTGATGAACAAACGAGCCGCTAACAGTTTTTCCAGAACTTGGCGCACAAGTCGTACGTGTTCATCCATGTCTTTTGTATAGATGTGAATATCATTCAGGTACACCAGAACTCCTTGATAGAGGTGTTCATGGAGTACCTCATTTATCACTTGCATAAAAACGGCAGGCGCCCCCTGTAAGCCAAAAGGCATCACCCTAAACTGGTAACTTCCCAGGGGACAGTTGAAAGTTGTCTTCCACTCATCCCCTGGTCGGATGCGGACTGTGTAGTATGCTTCACGTAAATCCAATTTTGTGAAAATCTTTCCAGTTGCCAATGTGGATAACAGGTCTTTCAATAATGGTAATGGATACAGATGTTCGACACACACAGCGTTAAGATTTCAAAAGTCGACACACAGGCATAACCCACCATCTTTTTTCTCTCTGAAGAGAACTGGAGCCACCATGTGGGATCTGCTGGGTTGGATGAAACCCCGGGCCAAATTTTTATCAATGTATTCTCTCATTTCTATCAGTTCCCTTGGGGTCATAGTGTACATGTGAGGCTTTGGCAGTTTGGCTCCTGGTATAAATTCTATGGCACAGTCGGTCGGACAATGGGGTGGTAATTCCTCACATTTGTCCTCACTACACACCTCTACCAGGTCTCCATAAACACTAGGGAAAAGCTCCTCTTTGAGGTGGGGTGTTTCAGTCGGTTGCTTTCACCTGGTCGGTCACAGGTGGGTCAGGGCCTATAGTGAACCTGAGTTTCCTAAAGCCCCCTTCCCACCAAATCACAGGTTGCCACTTATCCCACCAAGTGAGACCCAGAATCAAGGGTTCTATCATTCTGTCCACCACTATAAACCACAGGTGCTCCCAATGTTCTCCAATTTCCACCTTAATAGGCTCTGTTACGTGAGTAGCCGGTGCACCCCCCCATAATAGACCCATCCATTTGTTCAAACCGGATGGGCGTGGTTAGGGCTACGACACGGATGGACAGGTCCTCCACCAGAGAACGTCAAATTAAACACCGTGTACACCCAGAATCTATCAAAGCCCCCTGGTTGCTACTTGCTCCCGTGTGTGTGTTACGGAGTACTACTGGAATGATGAATGGCTGCACAGGTGCGCTTACCATTGGGTCATTTGAATCATCCTCATCGCTCCTCTCTGGTTCCTCCGGTACAGGACTGGTATTGGATTTTCCATCATCGTTCCGAAAGGCACCGGTCTTCCCTGTTACGACGTGAGCGGCCAGCTGTGTTTTATCCGATGTGGGTCTAAACCGAGCCCGGTCTCGAGGGTTGTTTCCACTAGTTGCGGCTCGGGGTCCTTCCATCCTTGGGGGTGTCATAGGACAGTCCAGTGCCCGGTGTCCAGCCTGATTGCACCAGAAACAGCGGAAGACAGGGCTTCTTCCCTGTCCCTCCAATCTCACCACCGGGTTAGGCTGGACGCTGGGTACCCTTGTTGGTAACTTGTCTAATGGGCCGGACTGATAAGGTACTCTGTTCTCCCCCCGAGGCCTGAACTCCCGCAGTCCCACATCTAATTCTACCGTCGCTTTGAACCAGTCGGACAAGCGGGGGGGGGGGGTAAACCTCTGTAGAGGCATGCTTGTCGTAGTTCCTTGTCAAGGCCCAGGTGAAAATGATGAACCAGCAAGCGTTCTGGCCACGCCCGTAATCGGCCAGCTGTCTTTTTGAACTCTTTAATGTAGTCCTTTGCAGGCCAACCCTGTTGCTTCATAGTCACTATTTGTCCCTCCGCTGCCAGCGTTCTGGTTTCATCCTCAAACCTGCCCCTCAGACTTTCCAAGAACAATCCAACATTAGTGAGTTCCCTAGCATGCTCACTATGCAAATCGGCCACCCAGTCTGCCGCTTCTCCTGTCAATACCGTGGTCACAGTCACCACCATAGACCACTGGGAAGGGTAAAACCGACCATATAGGTCGAAGTGGCTGATGACCTGACTTAGGAAGAGTGCCACCCTATCTGGGCATCCATCAAACGAGGCCTGTATGGGAGGTGGGCCCCAAAAGTGTGGTTGTTGAGGTGGCCACACCCCCGCAGGCCATATAGGTGGGTGTCCAACAACTCTGCCACTCTCTCCCATCCTGCCCATGCCCCGTGAAGACTCCCCCTGTTTATGTCCAGGCAGTGACCTTCCGGGAAGTGTATCCTGCCCAACTACTGACCGTTGTGCTGGTCCATAACTGCTATCCCCGTGGACGCAGAAACCCCTCCACTAGGAGGTTGCTTTACCACGTCCCTTTGAGACACGTGTTCTCTTTTAAGTTTTGGACTAGTGAGGCGAAAGCAAGATTCAGCTCCCGGGCCCCCGCGCTCTCTCCACATACCCACGGGGTCCAACCCTACCGCCCAAGGCTGCCACAAGGGGGCATCTCGGAAACTGGCTTCACCAAATCTTTCCCTAAGGGAATCCATGCTAGCAGTACCAGGATCTGTGGCATAACCCCATTCCTGATCCTCCTCATCCGTCCATCGTTGCTCCCTCCAACCCTGAAACATAATCTCTGATGTGGGAGGTGGGGTTCTAGACCGTGCTTCCCCTTGTCCTGACAAGGCAGAGCTGTGCCACCAGTGACCTGATGCAGCCTGCGAAACTCCTTTCTCCTTCTCCCCTTGACCTTCTGCCAAGGAATCTGCAGTGAGGCAGACCAAATTCTGATATTGGCTAAACTTCGAATATTAATGTCCTAAAACTTTGGCCAAGGCTGAAGTTCCTCTTCCGTGCCGATAAAAGGTTGCTGGATTGACGAAGGTATTTGACGAAGGTACTTATCTGTAAAAGGGTAAAATGACCCAAAACAGATGCATCCTATTACTCACTGTTTATTGTACCCCAAATGTCATGTATATCCCCGGATAACAAATGCTGCTTCCTTTATTACCCTTGAGGCGTCTTCCAGTCCCTTATCTTCTTATGTTTTGTCTTGAGACACTGACCAGAGAACATGAATGTGTTAGTGGGTGTTTATTATTTCCTCTCCTCTTTGATCCTTGCAAACTGATGGAGGTTAGTTCCTACGTGTTAAATGTAACGCTCCCTGATATGCATATGCAATTGGATTGTATAAATACTTGTCATGAAGGACCCCTCAGGGTTCAGACTTTTTGTTTGCCTTTGGGCTGTTTGAACCGTGCACAATAAACTCTTTCCTGCATTGAAGAGCTTGGCCTGGTCCCGTTTCTTTTCCTGCAACAGCAGTTTGGGGCGTCTTCTCCTTCGGTCGCACCACCCGTTCCTCACGTTCCTTCACGACAGTATCCTCAGTCTGCTCCACCTCCCCCCACCACCATTTCACCTTCTTCACTTTCCCCCAACATAGTCATATCCACTCCTTCAGCCATGTTTCTCTGTCGCCACGAAACAAACCAGGAAAGGGTTAAGGATTCAGAACTGACTTTCTCTCGGCTCTTCTGATCTGCGGCTGGGCGGCTCTTCAGATGAATCACCAAATGGGAAAACAGAGTCTAGCCAAACCATCTTTAATCCTCAACAGTCGGGTATCAGGGAAAAGCCAAGTACGGATGTAACAAAGTCAGTGCTGAATGTTAGGTTTAGTCAACGCTTTTTAAAGCAGCGTGCTGACCGCGCCCACGCCCCACCCACATACATTTATCTTTCACAGCTGCTCATTTCCTCCTTTCCGAGCTGATAGTACTTCCGCATTTTGAGAGGTGCAGACGGCGTTGCAGATGACGGTTTTGTACAGGCAACCCTGACCCGCAGCCTATGCGCAAGTGTGCAACCTAAGTGTTGGAGATGTGAATGTGATGATGCCACGTATTATCATATATGGTGGACATGTAAAAAAATTAAGGCATTTTGGATAAAAATATGGTGGATTATTCAAAATATTCTCAAAAAGAAGATAAAATTTACTCCACAGTTCTTTTTGTTAGGTATAATTACAGATTGTACGGTTATAGAGACTAAATTGATTTTAAATTTAATAACAGCAGCCAGACTTTTGGTGGTGCAGTATTGGAAGAAGGAAGACTTACCTACTATTGAAGAATGGACATTAAAAGTAGTGAATTTAGCAGAGATGGCAAAAATTTCGGCATATTTGAAGGAGCACTCAAATGAAAGATATATATCGGAATGGAGAAGATGGATTGACTATATTCAAAACAAATATCGGACTAAAAAGTTTCAAATAGCTTATGAATGAAACCAACTTTTTCTTTTTGAATTATGTTTTGTTAGTTGAAAGGGGAGTTAAAGAGCAAGACGGAGTTTGGAGCCTACAGAAAGTTAGTATATTTTAGTTTATGTTTGTTAAATGTTTTTTTTTTATTGAAAAAGTTTTTCAAATACAAGTTTTCCCCCCCTTTCCCCCCCTCCCCCTCCTCCCTAACCCCCCCTCACCCTCCCCTCCCCCCATGGCTTCTTCAAAACAAAATCATTAATATCAAGTTGAATAATACTTTACCATCCTTTTGCACCACCCCCACATGCTGACCATTTCTTTCTAACATTGTTATTATATCCCCCTTATACTATACATTTCAAAGCAATCTTCAGCTATAAAATTTTATAATAATTCCTAATTTGGCATTTTTTCAACTCATAATCTACCCATTTCCTCCACCCCCATAATTCAAATCTTTTACATATATTTATATCTAAACATAGCATCCCTTTTACTAAGCTAAACAATCAGTAACCTAACCTATCTCCACCCACTTTGCTACAGGTCTACCATACATGATATTTTAATATCTTCGTTCTTCTGCCCACACCACTCCACTAAAAAATATTTCCATATATAAACAGAATCCTCAAATGACTTTAAATTTGTAATCCATATAATATCTTCTGTAATGTCTTTCAGCTAGATTGTTAATTCCATCGCCCATATTAGGGTAACATCCAGTTCTGTTTCCAACAGTATATTCAGTATCTTCGATTACCATCTGCCCCCATCAGTAATAAATGTTGTCGTATATAAAAAACCACCCGAGTGACTTTATATTTATATTCCATATAATATCTTCTGTAGTGTCTTTCATCTAGATTATTAATTCCAACCACCATGTTAGGGTAACAACCAGATCTTCTGCATGCCCCACCATAATTCTCGTGCCTTCTAGCTCAACATATACGTAATCCGTTTTACAAAGAGTACAAAATAGAAAGTTCCAATCCACTCAGTTAGAGGCCTTCTTCCACATCCCTAAGGCACAGCACTGCAGAGATCTGTCATTCTTCTCTAAATAGTACAAGTCATTAATTTACCTCAGCTATATTTTCATTTTAATCGTCTCTTAAGTAACTGGCATTAGACTGTTGTTTAGTCTAAGATTTTTTAGTTTTGTAGGACCTGCTTCTTCTCTTCTTAACTTTTTGTGGTTTAGATCTCCATCCTGGATGCCTTTCTAGAACTTGTATATCAGCTGATTGATTTCCATGCTGGTCTGTAACTTGATGCAACATCGCATTAAAATCCAAAGCCGCCTCTCTTGTATTTGTAAGTAATCCAGCTATAACCTTTAAAGGAGAATCCAAAAGCAGCTCATCCAAAGGAGCCTCTGTGACTTGTTGTTTTTCCATTATCTCCATCTCCATCTGCTTAGCCTGGGTTTCAGTCTCTTGTTCATTTTGCATTTCTTTATTCCCCTCTTGTGTTCCTAACACTGATGGCATACATGGAGACATTAAATCCATTTTAAGAACCTTGTAGTAAAATTCTTCCGCTTTTTCAACAGTATTTAATTGATATCTTTCTCCTTGGTATCTCAATATTATACCAACTGGAGCATCCCACCTAAATGGGATGTTTTGTTTCTTTAGCTCAGTCACCAAAAATCCAAATTGCTTTCTATCTTTTAACATCTTGGACGGCAGCTCTTTATATATCCAAATCTTTCTTCCATTCAGTTCTAAAGTAGAGTTAAAAGATTTTTGCACAATATCATTTCTTGTTCCTTTATCTGTGAAGTAAATCACCACATCTCTAGGCAACTGCCTTTGCTTTGCAATCCAAGAATTTACTCTGTAGGCCTTGTCAATCTTACAGGATACCTCTTCAGGACGAGCCTTTAAAATTACAGCCAGAACTTCAGCAGACATCTTTCTCAAATCATCTCTATTATTATTTTCCTGTAATCCCCTCATTCTGACCGCAAATTCCATGGACCTGTATTGCATCATTGTAACTTCTTTTTCAATCCTTTGTTTTATATTATCTGCATTGTAAGTCTCGTGATCAGCTTCCTTTTTAGACTTTACTGCTGAGCTATTGTCTTGAATATTTATCAAATCATTTTCAATTCTTTGTATTTTATTGTCCAAATTATAAATCTTATGATCAACTTCCTCCATTTTAGACTCTAGTTCTAAATTAGTATCTTTATCCATCTTTATAACTATTTCTGAAAAAGTTTTCAAAGCTGTTACAAACTGTTGTTTCAAATTGGCATATTTTTGTTGTACCAACTCTTTAATTTCCTGCCTGAATTTTTCAAGATTCTGGTTCACAATCTCATCATGTCTTGCCATCTCCTCCAAGACAAATTCTTTTAGGTTAAAACCATTCTTCTGAGTCTGTAAATTCAAAACTTGTTCATGTGGTTTGTAAATGGGGGAAACCCCCCCCCCCCCCGCTGCTTGTTTGTCTGGCTTTGTCATTTTTAACACCATCCTGCCACACAGACAGACTCTTTTTAAAGAAAAAGACTTCTCTCCAAACAATATCAATATCAAATCTCCAAGAAGAAAAAGGCATAAAGTAGAAATTTTTCTTTTCAATTCTAGCCAGCACTATTATTTCTGCTACTTTGTAGCTTGTTAAACTATTCAGGCAGAAGGACTTTCGCTTTCAGCTTTCTTCTTCTCAAGCCTCAGCCAGTCGCCATTTTAAACTTTTTTTCCTTCGCTTTTAAGATCGCTTATAAAATTGTTAGAAATACTTGCGATTTAGGGTCCAAAGTCCAGATCTCATCCTATTTGTTTAAACAATCTGTTGATTTTCATTGACTGGCTAGGTCCCATCGCCTGGCTCTGCAAAAAGCAGAGTTCTCCCGAAGCCCGGAGCAGCGGCAAGCAGAATAGGGAGCCTCATCCTGCTTCGTCCCCAAGAGTCTATGTTTGTTAAACGTTAAACCCTGTATTTGCTCTGGGAAGTCCGGGGTGGGGGGGAGGGATGGGGGGGGAGGAGGGATGGGGAAAAAATTGTTGTAATACTTGATAAAACTTTTTAATAAAAAAAAAAAGAATTATGGTTGTAGGCACACACGTGCGCAAACCTCCCCTGCCCGCCCCCTCCTGGCACGTGATGGCAAAAAGGTTAGCCATCACTGCTCTAGGAGATCCTGCTTTGGCCTGTGGAGTAGGGGCTAGGCACTCGGCCCTATGATGACCTGGTTGGCCACACTGGAAGCATTTCAATATTTGTTCTGCCCCAGCTACGGACCCCAAAGAACGCAGCACACACAAAGTCCGTTCAAACCTTAGTTTACTGAATAAGCCAGTCTTTTACAACAACAGATGTTAATTAATTGCATTAACAGCTGCCAAGAATTCAAAGAATAATAACTGAAAACTTACTATGGTTGTCAGAATGCCCAGAAGCAATTTGCAGAAAGCTGATAAGATAAGCAAGACAAGACATGAAGGTATGTGAACTAAGTTGTTCCCTGCAAATTGCTTCAGTCGGCGTTCCTTCTTAAATAGGCTAAGGGAGTGGCCAATTAGCCCCAAGCCTTACTCTCGAGGAGACCTCCTCCTAAGGAGCCACTCCTGCCTTTTGGCACCTCTGTGCGCCCATGCATTGAGAAGAGGCTGCTCCTCTTCGTCCTCTTCACTTAAGGGAGCTTCTGGAGGTTCTGAAGGCCCTGGCTGAATCCCTGCCTCTGGCACCACATCTTCTCCAGCCTCCTCATTGTCCGACTCGAGTGCCAGCTGCACAGGCTGCTGGCGCAGCACCACACCAGCCTCCTCGCTGTCTGAATCAGTTACTAGCTGCACAGGCCGCAAACGGGCCACAACAATATTGGTTGTGCCGTCCCCTTCCGCAGAATCGCCACAGGGACGGGGGTTACCCGGCTAGTAACAAGCGGACACTCTGTGACCCTTCGTGGTGCAGCACCAAACTCCCCCTTGGGGTGACACTCCCACAGCTTAGCGTCAAGCTCGATAGTCGCCAGGTACCAGTCGCCCAACTGGTGAGGGAGGCCCCGATAGGCACAGGCCTGACATAGACTCCTGTCCAGGCCTGCCTTGAAATGGACAAGCAGGCACTTGGGCCACCCCCTCACTTTACCGGCAACCCGGCAGAAGTCCCGTAATCCGCTGCTGACTGGCCTCTCTGTTGTAGTACAAGAAGCTTCCCCTCCTCCTGGTGGACTCCAGTCATGTCCTCAAACCGCCCCCGTAGCGCCTCCAGGAAAAGGCCAATGTCCGCCAATTCACCAGTGTGCTCGTTATGGAGAGACACCACCCACTCGGCCACCTCTCCCTCCAATACCGCTATCACTGCCACAACCATCACCCACTGTGATGGGTAAAGGTGGGCATAGTGAACCAGGTGGCTGATCACCTGGCTTAAAAACAGAGCCAGGTGCTCAGGATCTCCATCAAAAACAGCCTTCAAGGGAGGGGTTTCCATGGGCAGTGGATAAGGCCAATAGCCCACTGGCCATCCCGGACCTGGCGGACCTTGGTCAGCCTGGCATGGGACCCCAGGTGCCGTCAGTGGGGCCTGGCGACCGTGGAGTGAGCCTGTTTGTCTCAGAGGCCGGAACTGTGGGGCCCCGTCCCCTGCTCCAGGTGTCTCTCTGGTTGACAACTTCAGACTGGCCAATTGAAAGTGGGTAGGTGGTGCAGTGCTCAGCTGCAGCTTCTGCAGCCATGTTGGCCATGCAGCTGCCTCTCCCCCCAGATCCCATGGTTGCCAGGTAGGAACATCCCGGAAGCTGGCCTCCCCAAACTGCTCCCGCAGTATCTCCATCGTTTGACTGCTGGGTGCGGTTGAGTAGCTCTTCTCCCCCTCCTCGTCGCTGTCCATCAGCCGTCTTTCATGCCATAGAGTCACATGGGCTCCGGAATAAGTGGGGGTTGATAGCTGGAGCCCAGTCCCAGCAGTCACAGACAAGCTGTGCCACCACTCCCCCCTGGGGCCTTGCTCCTGGGCCACATCCATAGCTGGCTGTCCCTGCGTCATCAGCTGTGCGCTTCCTCACGCTCCTTTGGATGCACGTCTGGCAACACAGGCTCACCTTACTCCGGTGTGAGGGCCATCTCTGCGGCCTGTGCCTCTGCCGCTGCCAACTCAGCCGCTGAAGCCATCCCCTCAGCCATCCTCCCCACCACTCTCCTACCTTCCAGCAGAAAGCAGCAGGCAACTGGGAAAAGAGTAGAGCACTGACTTCCTTTCAAAAGGCCCGAGCTCTGGACCTAAACCAGCATTAATGACTCCACTCATGTGAGTGATAACTGGGTTTATTAAGCCAGACTCTGGCACACAATGAGTTCCAAAAAGCAAGAAGCAAAAAGCAAATGCAGTCAGGATGTAAAGTCAGCGCTGGGAGCATCTGCCTCCCAGCATGGTTATGTAGGTGGGCCATGCCCCTCCACCAGCGCAGTCCTCACCCAGGAGGCAGCTGAGCGTTGGAATGGCTGATTGGACCCCGCTCGGCCACTCCGCAAGGCCGCACAGCTGATCGTCAGGCCGATGCCTGTGCTGCATCAATCAGCTGATCGTCGGGCCATTGCTGCCTCTCTGCATCCCAATTGCCTCACGCTGCCCCACCTCCCCGCTGCACAGCTGATCTGCAGCTTGTTCTCCACCGACCAGCTGCTCCTTGGCGTTCTCCATCACGCCGCTGCAGCCTCCGGCTCCACACACCCCCAACACCAGTGCAGGAGCTTCCCTCCCCCGGTAAGGCAAACCCTGAGGGGGAAACCAGGGTTTGACAACTACCACAATTGGAACCAGAAGTTCTGTTGCTAAGCAAAGTGGTTGTTAAATAAGTTGTGCCCAATTTTACAACCTTTTTTGCCACAGTTGTTAAGTGAATCACAGCAGTTGTTAAATAAATCACTTGATTGTTAAGCGACTCTGTCTCCCCCTCCCCCCCCCCCCAATTGATTTTGCTTGTCAGAGGCCAGCTGGGAAAGTTGCAAATGGCAATCACATGACCTTGGGCCACGGTAACCTGGCTGCTGGGCATTTGAATTTTGATCGTGTGACTGTGCAGATGCTACAACAGTTGTAAGTGCAAAGACCACTCGTCCCTTTTTTCAGTGCCATTGTAACTTTGAACGGTTGCTAAACAAATAGTTTATAAATCAAGGACTACTTGTATTCTCCCAGACCTTGGGGCAGTCCCTGTTGGATGGGTTTCTTATGTTGTCTCTGAACTGCTCATTATGTCTTTTTTGTCTTTTTTTACTTAATTATAAACAGCCCAGAATGTAGGGAGTTAGGCAGCCTATAAATTGCATGCATGTATGCATGTATAAATAAATGCAAAGAATATCTGCCTTATAAAAACCATGTGGGTAAGAGACATAACATTGTATTATGAAAAGATATTCAAAGAATACTTGCAATTGTATTTATATAATATTTAGGATAGTAAGCAAAAAAGGAACAAATAATATCCAGAGCTAAAAAGAATGATAACTTTTTAAACAATCAATCATACACAACTATTCTTCTTCCAGTGTTCCCTCTAGGTTTTGGTGGTCTGTGTGCCCAACAAATGTATTTTGTGCCATATTTTTGAAGCAGAATTCCAATCTGTACACTGTGAGATGAGTGTACGGTAACAAGTACAGTATAATGAAATCATTACATACACTTTATTCATTTTTAAAATATTTGCATTGAACATAATTTTACAATATGAAGCTACAAGGGAAATAAAATATATTCTTATATGCTAGACTTTTACACAACCTATTTTGTGGTACTTGGTGAAAAAAACACAGAAAGGTTAGCATTATAGTTTTTCCCTATGATATTTGGCATCTGCCCATGCAGAATAAACTATGCAGATCTATCAATCCTCCATTAAACTGAAAACTCTTAATGCACATCACCAGTTCGAAATTATCTAGTTGTAAATAAATCTGTAATTTGATGTTTAGAGTGTTCTGTGGGAAGAAAGGCCCTCCAGTTCGTTTTCTCCAGCCGGGACAATGCAATCAGCGCTGACAAATGAAATAAAAAACTGAGAAACAACTGTATCAGAAAGGAGGTTTATTTCGGAAGCCAGAGATCTTAGTGACAGCAGCAATGGTTTCCGGGTCAGCTGGCAAATTGGTATAATGAGTACAAGGATTTTTATACAGTTTTTACAGCATTTCATAATTTTGAGTGCTTTTATTATTTGATTAGTTTATTTGTTTCACAAAAGTTTGTGATGGGTCTAAAGTATCGGCTTCCCTGGATTTTAATCCTGTCAACTAATTTAATCCTTTTATCTTGAGTTGGTCTATTGCCTCTAGTGAGCTCTCTTTGTGAATAGGCAGGCTTGAGTCAATGTTTCTGCTTTTCGCAATGACTGGGATTATTCAAGTTCACACTTACAACATTGTTTCCTTTCTTTAAACTGAGACACGTGCCTACAGCTGACAGTTTAGAGAGAGAAAAAAAATGGAGATGGTGTTCTTTTACTTTTAGCGGCTTCTGTGGTTTTTTTCCTGGCTGTTCAAGTTTTGTTCTTATGTTTTGGGGTGTGGAGAAAGGGGCTTGGGGTTGTGTTTTTTCCCCCACAGTTCATTAAGCTGAAACAAAGCTCACAGTATACACTGGATGGTAGGTGTGTTCCTCCAAAATCCATTAACTGTGACAAATCTTGAAACTGTTCTATCTGATGTGCAAATGTCACCAAACCAGATAACTTGAGACAAATTTTGTTTTGATCTTTTTTACCTATTGCAAACTTGTACTGATTGACTATAGCAGTATTTTCAGTAAGAAAGTCTGCATTTTTAACATAGAATACTGATCCGTTCAATTCCAAAACAAAATTCACACAATGCTACTGCTTCACTCAACTCCTGAATGTCATCCTCTGGTAACACATCTGCAAATGGGCACACAGAATGTTTATTAAAGTAATTATGAAGTTAGTATCCACTTTTTTTTCTTGAGAGTAATGTGGGAAAGTGACAAATAAAGTAATAAATAAAGTAAAAGCGGGTCCAACTAGATGATCACTGAAGGGCCCTCTTTGTTCTTAATATTGTAAAAGAGAAAATGCTTGTAATTGTATCCAGCACATAGGCAGACACATTCCTTTCAAGTAGGATTTCTACTTCAAGGCCTCTCGGTTGTCACAGATAAGGACAGTCTGGTGATTTACATTTTTAAGGTCAGAGAAAGGAGATGTCCATATTATTGTTTCAACAAGAGATAATTTGAATCTATGCTTCAGTAACTTCTAAGAAGAATTGTGGAAATTGGGATCGTAGAAACACCCAGGAGCATAGAAGAGTCCAAAGGCAGATGCATGAATAAATGTGATAAATGTATTTATTCATATAACAAAACATATTAACTATATACAAAGGCTGTCTTAATATCCATTAGGATAGGGGGCACACAGCGTGTGTGACTACCCCTATCAAAGATCATGTCTCATGGAGAACAAACGTAAAAGAGAGCATGGTGGAAAGGTTAGAGGGGGTTTTATACTCAGTGTAAGCCCCTCCTCTCCACATAGGGGTGGGGGCACTTTCTGCTCTTATTGCATCTGCAGAGAACCGCCCAGCCGCCCTGTTCAGGGTGACCCACTCCCTTCTTCGGGGGGGGAGTGCGGGAAGATCCCTTGCAGGGTCGTGCTGAGGATTTTGTGCAATTCCTGCACGATAAAGTCGCTCGGATTCGGGATGGCTTGGACTCCGATTGGATGAGTCCACGGGAGGAGACCGGGGCAGGTCTAGAGAATGTTATCTGGGAGGAGTTTGATCCTGTGACTCCCGAGGATGTGGACAGGGTTCTGGGTAAGATTAGTGCCGCCACGTGTTTATTGGACCCGTGTCCCTCCTGGTTGGTACTGGCCTCCCGGGAGGTTACACGAGGCTGGCTCCTGGGGATTATAGGTGCTTCTCTGAGTGAGGGTGCCTTTCCTGCCGCCTTGAAAGAGGCGGTAGTGAGGACCCTCCTCAAGAAGCCTTCCCTGGACCCGGCTGAATTAGCCAACTACCGTCCAGTCTCCAACCTTCATTTTGTGGCGAAGGTTGTTGAGAGCGTGGTGGCATGACAACTTCCCCGGCACCTGGATGAAGCTATCTATCTAGACCCGTACCAGTCGGGCTTCAGGCAGGGGTACAGCACAGAAACGGCATTGGTCGCATTGGTGGATGATCTCTGGAGGGCTCGGGACAGGGGTTGCTCCTCTGTCCTAGTCCTATTAGATCTCTCAGCGGCTTTTGATACCATCGACCATGGTATCATGCTGCAGCGATTGAGGGGGTTAGGAATAGGGGGCACCGTTTTGCGGTGGTTCTCCTCCTTCCTCTCTGACCGCTCGCAGTTCGTGTTGGCAGGGGGACAGAGGTCAACCTCGAGACGTCTCGCATGGGAAGTGCCGCAAGGGTTGGTCCTCTCGCCCCTCCTGTTCAACATTTATGTGAATCCATGGTTTTGGGGTGAAGTGCCATCTGTACGCTGATGATACTCAGCTGTACATCTCCACCCCAGACCACCCCAACGATGCCCTTGATGTGATGTCTCGCTGCCTGGAGGCCGTGCGGGTCTGGATGGGGAGGAACAGGCTCAGACTCAACCCCTCCAAGACTGAGTGGCTGTAGCTTCTGGCGCCCCAATATAGTCAGCAGGTGCCATCGCTGACTATTGGGGGTGAATCTTTGCCCCCCACGGAGAGGGCTCGCAATCTGGGTGTCCTCCTGGACGCGCGGCTGTCTTTAGAAGAGCATATGACGGCCGTGGCCAGGGGGGCCTTTTATCAGGTTCGCCTGATTCGCCAGTTGCAGCCCTTTCTGGATCGGGACGCCCTGCGCACGGTCACTCATGCCCTTGTTACTTCCCGGTTGGACTATTGTAATGCTCTCTACATGGGGCTCCCCTTGAAGAGCACTCGGAGGCTCCAACTGGTCCAGCATGCAGCCGCGCGGGTGGTTATGGGCGCAACTCGTTGTGCCCACGTAACATCCCTCCTGCGTGAGCTGCACTGGCTCCCAGTGGTCTTCCGGGTGCAATTCAAGGTGTTGGTTACCACCTTTAAAGCGCTCCATGGCATAGGACCCGGGTACCTCCGAGACCGTCTTCTGCCGCCAATAGCCTCCCACCGACCAGTTCGCTCCCACAGAGAGGGTCTCGGCTTGTCGTTCGTTCAGAACTGCGATAGGAAATAATCACCAGTAATGCACAGAGAATCAGGGTTTACTTTGGCAATGATAAGCTTGCAGTCAAAAGTAAAGTACAAGTCGGTGTTTTGGTTCAAAGTCAGCGCTGGGTGTAATCACACCACAGCGCTATTTAACAAAAACTCAGCCCCTTAAACATATATCCGGTGATTATTGTGGAAATTGTGATCGTAGAAAACACCCAGGAGCATAGAAGAGTCCAAAGGCAGATGCATGAATAAATGTGATAAATGTATTTATTCATATAACGAAACATATTAACTATATACAAAGGCTGTCTTAATATCCATTAGGATAGGGGGCACACAGCGTGTGTGACTACCCCTATCAAAGATCAGGTCTCATGGAGAACAAACGTAAAAGAGAGCGCAGTGGAAAGGTTAGAGGGGGTTTTATACTCAGTGTAAGCCCCTCCTCTCCACATAGGGGTGGGGGCACTTTCTGCCTCCACTAGTGTCTGTATGATATATGTGCCAATGGCTTGCAAATACTTGACAGTTCCCCTCCTTGCGAGCCAATGGCATGCAAACAAACAAATGCAATGCACAACAGATTTTACCCTGTGAGACATAACTTTTTACACAGATCTTTGTGCCTATCTGCTGGTAGAGGTTTTGTGAAAATATCAGCTGTTTGATATTTGGTCTGACAATGTGATAAAGATATAAACCCCATCTCTACTAGTTGCCTAACATTTTGATAGCGGATATCGATATGTCTGGACCTTTTTCCCACCGCATAGGCTTTGGCAATGCCTATGGCCCCGGTGTTGTCTTCTATAATTTGGATGGGCAAAGTCGGTGGTGTCCAGATGCTAGAAATTAAGGCATCAAACCATATCAGATCGTTCCCTGCCTCTGATAAGCATGCATATTCGGCCTCAGCGGTGGAGCACGAAACAAATTTCTGTTGCCCCACATGCCAATGGATGGGTGCCTCATTTAATAGTACCAAGAAGCCCGAAGTACTCCTACGTGTCTTGGTATCTCCGGCCCAGTCCGCATCCGCAAAGCATTTTAATTGGGCCTTGTCTCTATTCTCAGGTTCCAAGCGAAGCACGTAATCTGCTGTGGTCTTGAGATACCTTAATGGCTTTTTAATGGCCAACCAGTGGAACTGGGTAGGATGTTCCACTTGTCTAGATAGCAGGTTTACGGCCAGGGCAATATCTGGACAGCTCCAATTACTTATATATAGTAATGAGCCGATCACTGACCTAAATAGAGTATTATTTTGGAACTCTGGGCTATCCTTGTGTGCCAATCCATAATAGTCGGTCTGCATTGGGATAGCCGTTGGCTTGCTATCTTCCATTTTACATTTCACCAAGAGTTCCTCTATCTTTTCCTTTTGGGAGAGAGCAAAACCTTTTGGTGTAGTGATGATTTGTACGCCTAGGTACTTGTCCACATATCCTAAAGACTTTAGAGTGAACTTTTTTTGTAGGGTCCTGGCAAATATAATACATCCCCTCTTGTCAGGCCCTATATATAAAAGGTCATCGACATACACTAGGACTTTCTCCAGCCCCTCTTTGGTATCCCTTGTGAAGGTACATTTATCAGCTGGAGATGGATGGAAACCCAGTGATTTGAGAGTTTTGGTCAGGCATTTGTACCACAGTCTGCCTGATTGTTTGAGGCCGTACAAACTTTTCTTCAGAAGCCAGGTGTGGCCTTCCTGCCGTTGAAATCCGGGGGCACCTCTGACGTAAATTTCTTGTTTTAGATGTGCGTGTAAATAAGCAGTTTGCACATCAAATTGAAAAATGTGTTCCCCATGTGCTGCTGCGGTGACCAAAGCAGCCCTCACACTTTCCGCTGTCACGGTGGGGGAGTATGTTTCATCAAAGTCCTGCAAGTAGCGCTGTGCGTAGCCTTGTGCTACCAGCCGGGCCTTATAGAGGAGTTTGTTGTTGGGCATTGGCTTGACCTTGTAGACCCAACGGGTGCCAATTGCTTTCCTCTTTTTGGGGACTTCCATGGGGATGAAGACTTTCAATTTTTTGAGACTGTCCATTTCCCGCTCCATTGCCACCCTCCACCTGCGCTGTTCTTCCTCGGGAAGCTGGAGGACATCTGAGTACGTTTTAGGGGCCATGGTAACACTGTTGACCGAGGCAACACCGCCAATGTCCAACCTTTTGGGTGGCACCCCTTTATTGGAGCGTTTTGACCGTCTGGGAAATTGCCACTCACCATCATCATTGTCATCCGGAGCATCGGTGTCAGAATTGGAGCTGCCGGAGGTATCTTTCCAATCAAAATGGGGCGGGCCTCTGTCCCAGGCGCTGCGAAGATATGGTCGTTTAGGTGAGGCAGGAGGTGTGAAGTCACCCAGGGATTCCTTGTCTGAATCATCAGAGTCAGGTAGGGATTCATCACCATCTGGATCTTCGCTGGTCAGTTGCTTGGAGTTTGTTGGTTCATCCTCTTCAGGTGGTGCTGCTTGTTCAGTGTAGCTTCTAATAGGGGAATAACCGGGTTCATTGGAATGAATTTTTGACCAATTTGACCCCTCCTCAAAGGAAGCTGATCTAGAGACAATGACAAGGTTATTTTTGTCTACAAACCTAGAGGCCTTGCTGCTGGTTGCATAACCTATAAATCTGAGCCTCCTTGATGCCTTGCCCCCCTTTCTTCTGAGGTGCTTGGGAATATGGACCCAGGCATAGGAACCAAAAATTCTCAGGTGTGAGAGGCTAGGTTTCCTTCCATGGACCAGGAAGTATGGGGTTTGGTTAATGGCACTACTCCACGTCCTGTTGACTAGATAATTAGCCATTTTGACCGCTTCTGCCCAAAAAACTTGGCTCATGTCAGCATCTGCAAGTAGGCAGTTCATGACATTCTGCAGCACGCCATTTCTCCTTTCTACAATGCCATTCTCGGACGGAGTTCGAGGGGATGATTTAAAATGGAGGATACCTCTCTCCTTCATCCACTTTTCAAAAATCTTGGATGTAAACTCAGTCCCCCTATCGCTCTGCACCTGAGCGATGCACACCTTGTGTTGCGTTTGGATCTGGTTGTAAAGATATTTGAAGTTGGTAAAGACTTCAGTTTTGTCCTTTAAAATAAATACATGGCCATAACGAGAGTAATCATCTACTACCGTTAAAAAATAACACCCCCTACCAAGGGAGGGTCTAAAAGGACCAACCAAATCCATGTGTACCAGCTGATAAGGGTACCTTGCACGACGGGAAGAGACCTTAGGTATAGCAGCAGTTTTAGATTTTGCTGCCTTACAGATGGCACATTCCAAATAGGTATTACAATTCTTTATCTTAAGCCCATCAGAAAAATCTTGCATTTTCTTAATAACCGGGAAGCTGGCATGGCCAAGCCTGCGGTGTAATATATGAGCACAATCCAAATGTAAAGGTTTACCCATGCATACTTTGTCAACCTTATGTATCTTACCATTACAAGCCTTGGTCTGTTCAGTAATGAGAGTAGGCACTGGATTAATGGTCACCTTAGAGTTCCTCAGGGTTGGCTGAGGAGTTGTGACCTTAATGGGCTCAGCCTTAATGGCTTTGGATGTCCTAGGAGTTGGTTTAAAAGCTTCATTGGTTTTAGGTCCAGGGTCCTTGGGTTTGGACCACCTGGGGGCTGGCACAGAACCTTTCTGCTCTATCTGGGCGTTAGCTCCCTGAGCCCTCTTGTTAGGTTTCTTGTGCCTTTTGACCTTTGCTTTTGGGGAAAAATAAGGCAAATTGTTGATTTTTACAATATCGCCAACAACACCCCCATTTTCGAAAACATAACCTCCACCCTTCTCAAAAACCAGTTTTACATTTTTATCCTCAGTCAATTTTAAGATGCTTAAAAGGTTGTTCTTGATTGAGGGAACATACAGTGCCCCTGTGACATCTCCTATACCAGGCACATTGATCACGCCTTCCCCAGTTACCTCTGCCTTGTCCCCAGTGGCAACTTTTACTGAGGACTTGAGTGGGTGTAAAACCTTAAATCGTTGCTTCGTGTTGGCTATATGCGTTGATGCACCTGAATCAAGAAGCCACAGCCCCTCAGCATCCTTTACCTGGGAGGTGTGATTGTCACTAGTGACACTACAGAATTGGTATCCTTTATGACCACCTCCCCCTCTTCCACGGCCTCTTTTATTTTTATTGTGCTTAAGTCCAGCCGTGTTGGCCCTAGAGCGAGGGTACTCCCTTTTAAAGTGACCTTGTATGCCACAGTCAAAGCAGGTGGGAAGGGTATTAATCCTTTCACTTGTGTCCTGGCGCCTCCTCTGAGGCCTAGGCCTGTGATATGCCTCCTTCATTTCTTGTTGTTCCTCATCTCTGCGTCTTAAATCTTCCTCAATAAAGCGGCCAGAAAAGTATTCTATATTTCTTTGTTCCCTAGAAACCCCTTCTAGAGAAATAATAAAGGGACTCCAGGATTTGTCTAGGGAGTTCAACATCACACTAATTAAAGTGGATTCAGAAACAGGCTCCCCCCTCTGTATAAGCTCATCCCTCATGGCTTTAAGCGTTGCCAAATGTTCCCCCATTTTGACACCAGGTTTGAGTTTATAGTTGTGGAAAATTCTTGACAATCTGCTGGTTGCAGCCATATTGTCACTATGGAACAAATTATATAGGGCAGTCCAAACTTCCTGAGCTGTGAGGCCATCTGAAAGACTGGCATACAGAGCTGTGTCTATAGAACTTAACAGAGTTGTGTAAGCTCTTTTATGCAGGAACTCAATTTCAGGGCTCCAAGGTAAAGGGGGTGGTCTTTTGATCATGTCCAGAGTATTTTCTCTTAAGAGAATTATCTGAATCTCTTTACACCATTTTTTAAAATTCTGACCACTTAAATGTAATTTTTCAAAATTATTTGGCAAAGTTACAAAATTATTGCCATTAAACTGCATGGGGAGTTGTTCAAATGGCTGAAAAGAGCCTGTTGTGAATGGCATTGGGATCCCTAAGCCTGGGATCGATTGCTTAGGTCTGGCTCCTTTTTGTAGTCCTTCTGTAGTTTGAAGCAACTGGGCACGTGCAGGAAATGGAGCATGCTCCAAAGCCTTTTCTTGTTGGAGCTCCAATCTCCCTCTCTGAGCTCTGAAGTCAAGTCTGGCTGGAGCTTCAGTATAGGCCCGGACATCAGCGATGTGGCGGGGAAACCTTGGAGGAGTGGGGAGAAGGCCTGGAGATCTTTCTGGAGACTGGAGGCCCATCAGATGAGGTCCATGGGCTGGGTAGGCCTGGAAATGTCTCTGGATGTCCTCTTCTCCATCAGAGGAGCAGGATTGCAGCTCCGGATCATCCCAGCAGGATCGGAAAGGTGCGGAGGCCTCAGCCTGGGCCTCCCTGGAGCATTCAGTGAATGGTGAGCGCCTCTGCAGTGGGGGGTGGGAGGCTGCAGGTCCATCTGGGTTCCTCCGGGGGTGGGAGGTTGGATTTGGGGCCCTCCTTGAGTGGGCAGCTGGGTCTGGGATCTCGGGGCGGCCAGTGGGTGGTTGCTCCATAAGTTCCAGGGCAGGGACCAGGGCCTCTATGGCCTCTTTGATGTTTGCCGTGGCAGGCGGGGCCTGGCAAGGGGCTTGTGGGTTCGGAGTGGTCCTCTGGGCCGCTGGAATGCTGAACTGACTGGCTGGCGTTATAGGCCTGGGCTGTGGAGCTGGGGATGGCCTGGCTCGTGGTGCTGGCAAAGTGCCCAGGGGAGCAGCCATCTTGGAGGAAGTGGCCTCCGGAAGTGGCCTGGCGGCCATTTTGTTTGGCGGGAAACTGGGTGCGGGGGGAGTCTCTCTGGCGGCAGGTGCCATCTTGGAGAGATCAGGCAGGGGAGTCCTTACCGGGATGGCAGGCATCTCTGGTGCTGCCTCCTCAGGCCTCTTTCTGGCTGCTGCCCTTGTCTTCAGGAGGGAGGCGAGCGCTGCTCGGCACTCCTCTTCTGACATCTCAGCCACTTGCCTGTCCAGGCTTTCATCTGGTCCTTCTGACCCCTCTTCGTCAGTGCTGAAGAAGCCTTCTCCAACATTGCCTGGCTCGGCCCCTGGGATCTCTTGCTGCATCTGGGTGGCCTCTGGCTGCCAGGGTGTAGCTGGATGGAAACCCCCTTCAATGTTTTCCATCGTTGATTCAGTCTGGGGCTGCTTTGAAGTTCTCCTCCGTTGAAGGCCTCTGGTCACAACAGGGGAGCTTCTCTCACAGGTTATTTTGGAGGGCATCTTGCCTTCTCAACAGCTCCTGGAGTGGAGTTCTGCTACCATTCCCTCTGCTACCATTCTGTGGAAATTGGGATCGTAGAAACACCCAGGAGCATAGAAGAGTCCAAAGGCAGATGCATGAATAAATGTGATAAATGTATTTATTCATATAACAAAACATATTAACTATATACAAAGGCTGTCTTAATATCCATTAGGATAGGGGGCACACAGCGTGTGTGACTACCCCTATCAAAGATCATGTCTCATGGAGAACAAACGTAAAAGAGAGCATGGTGGAAAGGTTAGAGGGGGTTTTATACTCAGTGTAAGCCCCTCCTCTCCACATAGGGGTGGGGGCACTTTCTGCCTCCACTAGTGTCTGTATGATATATGTGCCAATGGCTTGCAAATACTTGACAAGAATTATAACTGTTTTGCAAAGATAGTAACAAGCTCAATAATTAAGGTATGTCATTTTGTGTAACAAATGTCTTGTGATAATAAGAAATTGCTGACTTCACAGAATCCTTTGTTTGAAACTGTATAAATGCTTTGAGCTGAAAATCAGAGGGTGTTCAAACCCTCTTTGGTAGCGATACCAAGGTTTGATCCTTTATTGCAATAAATAAATAAACTGATTCTGTCTGCCCTAAAGGGATGGTTCTGAATTCCTTCTTCCACAACAAGAGCTCAAATCTAGAAGAGCCTTCACCAACGTTCTGCCTTCTGACCTTGTTCTATTTACTGCACACAAGAAAGAAATATGCTTCAAGGCATGTCAGGTATGTTTTTGAAACAGCATTAGTAATAAAGCTAGCTCCAACAAAACATCTGTGAGTGAACCTGCCCTCCCTGATTCCAATCTGACTAGCAGCACTGCAAGCCAATTGGCTTCCTGATAATGTTCCCAGTTCCACCAAAAACTTAAATTTCCATTTAAGGAGGACCCAAGAGGCAGTTCTGGTTACAGAGGAAGAAAACTGAGCTACATGAAGTTCTTGTATTATGCAAGTAAGGTTTCTGCATGCTGGAACTTGATGATGCAGATCATTTATTTGGTGGTGTTTGTACATTTATATTTGAATTAAGGTAAAAATGCTAGCATTTCTTAACATTTTATCATTTATGCATGCTATCTTTTCTGTGGGTATTTGGTTCATTATCTGTATCCATGTGCACATGCACAAAGCTTGGATGGAACATTGTCCTTCCTCATGGAAAAACTAGAGATGTGTAATAGAAAACTCCCAGGAAGAATATGATATGTATGACTACTAAATACTGAACAAAGTTATATAAGCCTTAAAAATATCAATAAAATATCAGCCTCGCAGATCATGTACTTTGTGGTCAGAACTATGTGCTCTATACAGATTTCCTATGCTTTAATATATTGCACAGGATTGCATTTATGGTTAGTATCTTTTTGCCTGTTTTATCCAGTGAAGGGAAAATACCAACAATTTATATGGCCTATATAACAACAACAATTTAATCTTGATTCTTTGCTAACAGTGAACTTTGCAAAAGAGCTATTTTTCAATGTCTGAAAGTAAATCTAGTAATTACCTACAGTATTCTACAGATTCTGCTGCTCAAATATTGTGAGTAATTTAAATATTTCTTTTGACTAGATTCCCAGAAGTGATTATTTCAGATTGACATCTAAATGGAGCATTGTCTCACCTGAACACCTCAGTGGCTGCGGAATAGTCTAGGAATGGGTTGCTACAGTCGGAACTACCCAGAGACTGAGTTGTAAAATTCTTAGGCACACCCCCTTGCCTCTCTCTCTCTCCAGTTTTTTGGGGAAGCCATAGCTGAAAGGCTTTGCAAAATATTAGTGACAGCTGGCTCCAGACCCTATGCACACAAGGGTGCGGCTGGACTATTCCGCAGCCACTGAGAAGAGGTGTTCAGGTGAGACAACGCTCCTTGGAATAGTCCAGAAATGGGACATGCCAAAGCCTGGCTGTCCTAAGGGCGGGAAGCCGTTGGGTCTGGAGCCCCCAAGGCCAAATGCAAGGCCAAAGGATGCCTCTGCTGATGCAAAGACGTCCAACTTATAATGGCGAATGAAAGGCAAGGGAGTAGTCCAGGTGGCCGCCCTACAAATGTCCTCCAGGAAGCCTGTGTCTACCAAGCAGCGGTGGTAGCTGCGCTTCTAGTTGAGTGTGCAGTTATCCATCCAAGTACAGAAATCGACTGCACCTGGTAAGCTTTGGCGATACTCGCCTTTATCCAACGACCGATGGTCGCAGAGGACACCTTGGTGCCCAACAATGTGGGCTGGAAGGAGACAAACATAGCCTCAGATTTCCTGGTGGGCGTGGTTCATTTTATATATATCGAGAGCCCTCCTTACATCCAAGGTATGCCAACATCTCTCCAGGGCATGTGATGGCCCTGGACAGAAGTTTGGTAGGATAACCTCCTGGGCCCTATGGAACCAGAAGTTTACCTTAGGGATGAAGGCGGGATCGAGTCTCAGGATGACCTTATCCGGATGAAAGATGCAGAGATCAGCTGTAACTGAAAGAGCTGCCATATCAGATATGTGCCTAGCTGATGTTACAGCCACCAGGAATGCCACTTTAAGAGTCAAATATCTGAGGCTCATTGTCTGCAGGGGCTCAAAGGGCAGCTCTATAAGGGCGTGCAAAACTTTGGGCAACTCCCAAGTTGAGTAACTGTGGACGGTGGGAGGCTTCAAATTTGTTGCCCCATGAATGAACCTGCGGATTACAGGGTGGCATGTAAGAGGGCCTTGGTCGTTGCCAGTCAGTACAGTAGCTAAGGCTGCGACTTGCCTTCGAATGGTACTGTGTGACAACCCCTTGTCCTGACCGTCTTGCAGGAAGTCGAGTACCTGCGGAACAGAAGCAGAAGTAGGGGGAACATGATGCAGTGTACACCATCTGACAAACCTGTCCCAGGTGGGGTTGTAAATTCTGGTGGTCGATGGTCTCCTGGCCACCTGGATAGTTGCTATGACACTGTCAGAGTACTTGGGTCTCCTTAGGAGGATCCCTTCAAGTGCCAGGCAGTCAGTTGGAGCCACTGTGGCTCCGGGTGTGCCAAGACCCCCTGGCTAAGAGAGATCCTCTCCAGAGGGATCCTCCAGGGCTGGGACACAGAGAGGCTGACTAAGTCCGTGAACCATGGTCTCCGGGGCCAATGAGGCACGACCAGGAGAACCTCTGCCTCATCCAAAATTACCCTCCGAATCACCCCCGGTATCAGGGAAAGAGGTGGGAATGAGTAAAGAAGGCCCAGAGGCCAAGTGCAGTGGAGGGCATTGGTCCCTTCCGCTCCTGGAGTTGGAAACCTCATGAAAAAGCGAGGAAGTTGGGAATTTGCCAGTGATGCAAACAGGTCTACTGTTGGCTGTCCGAACCTGTCGCATATGTCCTGAAAGATCGCTGGGTGGAGGCGCCATTCGGCGTTGTCCACGGTAGTCCTGCTCAGGTAATCTGCCTGAGTGTTCGATGTCCCTGCAATGTGCTCCGCCTTGAGGGAGAGGATGTTTCATTCCACCCACTTTCCAAGCCTCAAGGATTCCTCCATGAGACGGCGTGAGTGGGTTCCTCCCTGGCGGTTGACATGAGCCTTCGCTGCGACATTGTTGGTCAGCACAACTACGTGTCTCCCCGGTACGGAGTCCCGAAAGTGATGGAGGGCCAGATGAATCGCCCTCAACTCCAACCAGTTGATGGTGTTGGCAAGGTCCTGTGGAGACCAGCGACCTTGTGCCACCTTGGTGTGGAGGTGAGCCCCCTAGCCGTAGAGGCTCGCATTGGATGTGAGTGTTATCTGGGTGTGTTCCCTGAAGACACTGCCCCTGTCGAGGGCTGAGGATACCCACCAGCGGAATGACTTTAGGACGGGCAAGGACACTGTGACCTTGGTCAGCAAGTTGGATCCTTTCCCCCTCTGATGAGGGAGCATGTGTCATGAGCCATGATCCAAACTTCAAAGGAAATAAAGTCATTTATTAGGAGCAACATTCCAGCAATACTCGGATGCAGTTAGGACTGATCCTACGTAGATTTACATTCCCCTATGACCCTGTCTCTCCCCTCCTCTCTGGCTATGTCATAAATCACATTCTCCAATTAACCACTTTGGCTGGCTGTGAAACCTAACACCGTCCTTCTGATTGCGGTCAGAAAGAATGTACGGAATTCACTTCAGTTCTCCCTCCCTCCTGCTCATGGCAACTTGAAAGCTTTGCAAGTTGACATTCGGCTCCCCTCACTTCCCAAGGGCGACCTGCACAAAATCATTCACCCCTAATCTACTGCTCCAATTCAAAGAATTTCCCCCCTCCCATCCATCTCCTAGGGGACATTATCTCCAGCTAAAATAAGTAGGTGAAAGGCAACCGTCCCGTTGCAGACACTTGCGTTCTCCTTCTCATGTCAGCACTAGGATAAATGCATCTTGACATGCTGACATCATGAACCATTGGAGGCTGCGGGCATGTAAGCGGGCCCAAGGGACTATGGCCATGCATGAAATCATCTTGCCCAATAGTGTGGACAAGGTTGCTATGGGAACCCTGGGGTTCTGTTGAATCTGAACTATCAGGGCCCTTATGCTCTTCCTTCTGTCTGGTGAGAGGAAGACCTCCCCTCGGCAGGAGTTGATGATCGCCCCCAAGTGAGTGATAACGGTGGAGGGATCCAGCTGACTCTTTTTGTAGTTGATCAGGAATCCATGTTCCTGTAGAGCCTGAATTGTTATGTCCAGGTCCTCTCTGGCCCTGGGAAGGGAGGAGGCCTGGACCAGAATGTCGTCTAGATAGGTTTGTAATCACACTGGGATTAATCTCAAGTGCGCTATGAGGGCAGCCAGGACCTTTGTGAAGCTCCTGGGAGCCGATGCCAGGCCGAAGGGCAAGGCCCTGTACTGCAGGTGCCTACCTGCATAACAGAACCTGAGGAACCTGCAATGAGCTGGCAGAATTGGGATGTGGAGGTAAGCCTCCGATAAATCGATTGATGCCAGGAAGTGCCCTGGCCGAATTCCCTCCAGGATGGACTGGAGGGAACTCATCTTGGACCTCCTGTAGACCAAGTGGGAATTCAGGTTTTTTTAAGTCCAGGATCGCTCTCCACCCCCCCCCCCCCCAAGACTTCGGTACAATGAAGAGGATTGAGTAAAACCCCTGTCTCCACAGGAGTTCTGGCATGGGCTCTGCGGCCTGAATCTCCAGAAGGTGAGCGATGGCCTCTTCCATGAGGCCCCATTTGATGTTGTGAGAGACAGGGCATTGCACGAAGTGATTTGGGGGTTTGGAGAGGAACTCCAATGAAAGACCAATCTTATGGTGTTCAAGACCCAATTGTCCATCATTGTCTGCATCCACTGGTCTACAAAGAGGCTCAGGCGTCCCCCTATGGGTGGGTTGGCTGCCGAGTCACTTTTGCCTATGGAACTGGCAGTTGCAAGCTCCGCGAAATGGCCGCCTGTTGGAAAAATTTTGCCGTGGCCTGTCTCGAAAACCCTGACTATCCTGCTGGCGTTCCTGTCTTTGGGCGTAAAATCTCTGATGGGAGGCACCCTGCTGTACCGGGGCTCGAAAGGACTGCCATTGGTAGAAGGGGGCAGAACGACGGTCTGCTCGTCTAGCCGCCAAAGGCAACACCTTCCGTTTATCCCTGCCTTCGACCAGAATCGGGCCCAGGGATTCACCAAAAAGCAGGCCACCTGCATAAGGAGCGGATGCTAATCTCCATTTTGACTTAATGTCAGCTTGCCACTGACATAGCCACAGTAGCCTCCGGGATGTTACGGAGGAGGCTAGGGCTCTGGAGGCATATTTGGCAGAGTGCAAAGTTGCATCTGCAGAAAATTGAGCTGCCACAATGATTTTATTAAGGTCTTAATGCTGGCGAGCTTCCTGGGGAGCTACCCTGGATTGAAGTTGGCGGAGCCAAATGAGGGAGGTGCAGGTAAAGAATGAGGCTGCTGTGGAGGCCTTAATTGCCCAGACTGAGGCCTGGTGGGTTTTCCTTAAAACCAAATCAGATTTTTTTATCCTCCGCCCGCAATCCATTGGCAACATCCCCAGCCAGATATGGTGAGGGGGAAGACAGCCAGGATGGGACCATCCACCGAGGGCAGTTGCAGTGTCTGGAACAATTTAATTTAATTTAATTTAATTTAATTTCCAATTTATATACCGCCCTTCTCCCTGAGGACTCAGGGCGGTGTACAGCCAAGATAAAAAACATAGAATACAAATATTAAAAAAACATTTAAAATATATATATAAATTTTGGCCTGAAAGTTAAGAAATCACAGACTGATTAAAAAATTTAAAAATTTAAAAAATTCTTCTTAAGCCAACCCTGCTAGCTGGAAAAGATGGGTTTTAAGGGAACGACGGAAGGCACTGAGGTCATGGATTCTCCTTATCTCCGGGGGCAACTGATTCCAGAGGGTTGGAGCCCCCACCGAGAAGGCCCTCCCCCTGGGGGTCACCAGCCTACATTGTTTGGCTGATGGCACCCTGAGGAGGCCCTCTCTGTGGGAGCGCACGGGTCGATGGGAGGTCGTCGGTAGCAGCAGGCGGTCTCGCAGATAGCTAGGCCCTATGCCATGGAGCGCTTTAAAGGTGATAACCAACACCTTGAAGCGCACCCGGAAGACCACTGGGAGCCAGTGCAGCTCGCGCAGGAGCGGTGTTACCTGGGAGCGCCATGTTGCTCCCATCACTACCCGCGCTGCTGCATTCTGGACCAGCTGGAGCCTCTGGGTGTTCTTCAAGGGGAGCCCCATGTAGAGACCATTGCAGTAGTCAAGGCGAGAGGTGACGAGGGTGTGAGTGACTGTGCACAAGGAATCCCGATCGAGAAAGGGCCGCAACTGGCGAATCAGGCGAACCTGATAAAAGGTCCCCCTGGTAACAGGCGTCAGATGTTCCTCCAAAGACAGCTGCCTATCCAGGAGGACTCCCAGATTGCGAGCCCTTTCAGTGGGGGCCAAAGACTCGCCCCCAATAGTCAGTGATGGAGTCAACTGACTATATTGGGATGCCGGGAGCCACAGCCACTCAGTCTTGGAAGGGTTGAGCTTGAGCCTGTTCCTCCCCATCCAGATCCGCACAGCCTCCAGGCACTGGGACATCACTTCAAGGGCATCGTTGGGGTGGCCTGGGGTGGAGATGCACAGCTGGGTGTCATCAGCGTACTGATGGTATCTCACCCCGAAGCCATGGATGATCTCGCCCAGCGGCTTCACATAAATGTTGAACAGAAGGGGCGAGAGGACCGATCCCTGCGGCACTCCACAGATGAGAGGCCTCGAGGTCGACCTCTGCCCCCCTGCCAACACAAACTGCGACCGGTCGGAGAGAAAGGAGGAGAACCACCGCAACACAGTGCCTCCCACCCCCAACTCTTCCAGCCGGTGCAGCATGATACCATGGTCGATGGTATCAAAAGCCGCTGAGAGATCTAATAGGACCAGGACAGAGGTACAACCCCTGTCCCGAGCCCTCCAGAGATCATCCACCAACGCGACCAATGCCGTTTCCGTGCTGTGCCCAGACCTGAAACCCGACTGGAACGGATCCAGATAGGATGTTTCCTCCAGGAATTGTGGAAACTGTTGCGCGACCACACTCTCAACAACCTTCGCAATGAAGCGAAGGTTGGAGACAGGACGATAGTTAGCCAATATTGCTGGATCCAGGGACGGCTTCTTGAGGAGAGGCCTCACCACCGCCTCTTTCAGGGCAGCGGGGAAGTGACCCTCACTCAAGGAAGCATTAATAACGCCCTGGAGCCAGCCTCGTGTAACCTCCCGGGAAGCCAGTACCAACCAGGAGGGACACGGGTCCAGTAAACATGTGGCCGCACTAAGTCTCCCCAAAATCCTGTCCACATCATCGGGAGTCACAGCATCAAACTCCTCCCAGATAACATTCTCAAGACTGTTCCTCGTCACCCTGCCCTGATCTACCCAGTCAGAGTCCAAATCCCCCCGGATTTGAGCGATTTTGTCATACAGGTATTGTCCAAAATCCTCCGCCCTGCCTTCCAAGGGATCCTCCCGCACTCCCGGATGGAGCAGGGAGCGGGTCACCCTAAGCTCGATGCCATCTCATAGAACCTCTTGTCGTTCCCACTGGGAGTGGGAAGCGACGCAGGATTGGACCATTGTTTCTGGACAATGTCCAGAAACAGTTGGGGATCCAGAATAAAGTGTTGTTGGGCTCTGAGAACAGACCCTGACTGTGGTCAGGATCAGGTGCTGATTCCGCTGCAGGCAAATCCTCCAACAAATGGGCCGTGGCCTTCGCCTTGTGCAGCAAGGACTTGAACAGCCCCGGAGGAAATAGGCCTGTAAAGGCAGGAATGTCAGGGGATAGCCCTTCATCGTCTGAGAGGTCGGGACCTCTCTGGGACTCGCCCTCCAAAAATGAGTCCTCACTAACCGAGGAATGTCCAGGAGAGTGGCCTTGAATGTCTGGGAAGTCAGCAGACAGCGGGACCTGTTGGGGGCAAGCAGGAAATTCTGAAACCAGTGAGGTAGAATGCTGCTGGTGCAAGCCAACAGCAATGCCCTGGGTGATTGCCTGAGCTATCAGTTGTTTCAAGCTATCAGGCAAATCTGCCGAGCTAGTTTCCTGTGGTGGTGTCAGCCTCCACATTTTTATTGCTTGCTTGCTCGGCTGCCATTGTAATGGGGGAAGGGGGGAGCTGTTTGAATGTCTATGATTTTCGCGCCTATTGCCTCAGACCTTGCTTTTCTTTGGTTGCATTCAGTTCATACTCAGTAAAAGTACCTTTCTCTATGAAAATGGAGTCTGGGTTTTTCTTTCTTTCCTGACAGGTGGTAACCCACCAGATAGTGGCAGGGGAAAGGCCCTAGGAGCAGAAGCCCTGACCTGAGAGGGCTGAAAGCCTGTCTCTGCCACTTGGCAGGCAAATGGGTCGTTCCCTGCATCCCTGTCCCTGCTATCCAGAGAAACTGGATTAGGGGACAGACCACCAGCACCCCCTGGTGACCAATCCTGGGGAGGCAGAGGGGAGAGGCGTACTTGCTCTGGCATAAGGGAACAGGAGGTAGAAGGCTCAGATAGGTGATATGGCTTCTGCAATTCTGCATGATGCTTCTCAGCTCTGGAGACTTGCTTGTCCAGGGCTCTCTGTCTCTGTTCTCTGTCCTTTAATTCTGCCTTTGAGGCCTGCTTCTCCTTGCCTCCCCTGGAAGATCTGCAGGTTGCCTTTTTGCTCACTGAGGCTTCCGCACTCAGATCAGGAGCCTGAGCAAGGCGTTTCTCCCTCCTTCTGGAACTCTCTGCCATTATGATGGTGGCACAGTAGCTGCCTGAAATTCAAGCCCTTTCCTCCAGAGACAGGGTAATGCCAAGTTTAAAGGGGGCAGGGACCCTGATAGTGACAGTCACAAGGGCAGAAGGAGGAGGGAGGCGGTGGCAGCAGTGCCGGAAAAATCCGGGTTAACCAGCACACACTTAGCAGGAATGATGGCCTGCTCTGCAGGAGTGGCATTCCTAGGGCGAACCTAGGGTTAGCCAGTGCCCAAAGGACCACTTCTTCACCCAGGGAAACCCAGGGACTGGTGGCCTGACACTTTCCTCCCTTTCTCCCATTCCCTTGCCTTCTTCTCATTTTTCTTCCCCATTTCTTTCTCTTCTCTTCCTTTTTTGAGATGTATTCCCCCTTATCCATTTTTATTCTATCACTATTAATCCCAGTGTAATCAGCTTTTTTATTCTGTCACTGTTAATCCCAGTGTGATCATCTTTTTTATTCTATCACTGTTAATCCCAGTGTAATCAACTTTTTTATTCTGTCACTGTTAATCCCAGTGTAATCATCTTTTTTATTCTGTCACCGTTAATCCCAGTGTAATCATCTGTATCTTTATTTTCATTTATTTCCTTCCCAATTCTCCATGTTATCAATTTAAAAGGCAAGGATTTTTAAGTTTATTATTCCTTTACATATAATTCATATTCAAAGTCCATGTAGTGTCTCTTTTTTCTTTTTTTATCTTTCCAGATAGTGTCCAATTCAAACGTTCCTTTGAGCCATTCCACTTTCTGTCTTTGTTCTCCCCGCTCCTCTTGCAATCACGTTCTAGTTATATAAACAAAACACGTGTACAGTACTTCCAAAATCTTCTGACGATGATATAAATAAGTTTAGTATGACTTTCTTTCCACCAGCAGATGTCTCTCTCCAATTCACAAATCCTGCAGCCACAAAATATCCCTTTGTTAATCCACAAAAATGATTATTTCCTCTTCTCTGAATTAAATCCTTTTGTTGTTTAAAGAATATTTCTCTATCTCCTTTTTTCTTGTCTTATTTTAATTTCATCCAAATCGAGTTTTAAATCCTGGTGAAAGGTTCCTTTTAAGGCTTTAGTTTTAGTTTTGAAATTCCTTTTGTTCCTTCGCTTAAATTCCTGAGTGCCAATTAGCCGCTAATTAGTCGTTGGGACCTCTTTCAAGCTTTTAAAAGTTTTTTCTTCTTACCTGTGAGTTGGCCAATTACTCACCCGGTAACAATACTCTGTTCATTCTCCACTCCTGCTCACATCTTAATCCGGTTGCCCCAGCTCGTAGCGGATATAATGGCCGCCTCCACCGTCGGGTCAAAGAGCTGCCTCTGACCTTCCAAGGAGCTTGCCTGCTCCTCTTTGGTCTTTCGAGATGCCTCTCTCTCTCCCTCGTCCCTCCAAGATGGTTCCAGTCCGAAGACCCCCGACAGCGGTTTGTCTGGCTGGGTTTTCGCAAAGCCCATCGGAGCTTCGCTATTTCCCAGCCAGTATCACCATGACGCTTCCGGTTCCTCCTGGCGGCCTGATAGCAGAACTACCCTGCGCCGCTCCAAACTTGAATCCAGGGGTCAGCGGAAAACAGCAGGCTCCTGGAGTGTAGCACAAAGTTGTAATGGAGGCAGCAGTCAAACAATCCCACTAGCTGCCCACCAACTGCTGTGTTCTGCTGAGGAAGGGAAGTGCTGCTTCACTTGAGGCCCAGGCGCTTCCCCACACAGACAACCGTGGTTATGGCGGTGACCAGCTGCCTGCCAAGGTGCTCCGGCGCCGGGAAGAAGGCACCTCTCCCAGCAATATCAGCAGCAAAGCCGGCCTACCGCCCAGCTATTAATGGCCAGAAGGGAAGCCTGAAAGGGCGACCCTGTGCGTGCAGGTGATCGGTGAGGCTAGCAAAATGGTGGCGGCTGCAAAACAATGTGGCAGCGGCCCCAAAATGGTGGTGGCAGTGCCAAAAAAAAGGGCAGCAGTGGTGAGCAGCAGCCCCAAATGGCGGCGGCGGTGGTAAAAAGGCGGCAACGTTGAACAACAGCCCTGGCTGAAAGGTCACCCGCCGATGTCCCATGAGGCAGCCCCGCTTCCAAGGCACTTCAAAAGTGCTCCAAGGTGCTTCCAGGCAGCGAGGCTTCCCAGCACATTGATAGTGTGGGAGCCCGAATCAGGCCCCTGCCTGATGTAAAGGGGGGCCTGAAAAGCGGCGGCAGTGTCAGGCAAGCTGAACGAGCCAGCATGCGAAGGAGAGCCACCTGAGGAAGAATTCAAAGAAGAAAAATCCAAAGGTGTAAGAGAAAAGAGAAGGAAAAAAAATTAAGGGGTCTAGGACCTGAAATAGTCCAGGAATGATCCACTACAGTCGTAGAGCACAAAAAAACATCTCTATCGGGCCAGCTGAGCCGAAAAACTGGGGAGAGAGGGAGGCAAGGGGGTATGCCTAAGAATTTTACGACTCAGTCTCTGGGCAGATCCGACTGTAGCAACTCATTCCTGGACTATTCCACAGCTACACTGGAGAACTACAGAGTACACCAATGAAAGAATTAGGAATGAATAACTGAGCACTTTCAGACTATTAATTGTATTTCCTTCAAGAGAAACCTTAGGAGTGTGACTTCTGGTTTGCTCTCTGTTGCTGCCAGACGGTCCCTTGGGACCGCCAGCCCCATCGCCTGTAAAGAGCCGCCTTTGCAACGGAAAGGCGGCTCGAAAAACTCCATTTCCATAAGGAAATGTGAGATAGAGCAGGTGAGGGCAGGTAGAGCTCTCCGCGAAGCCCCCAGAGTTTTTTTTTTACTCTTGGGGGCGAAGTGGATGAGGGTCCCTATTTCCCTCGCCGCTGTTCCGGGCTTTGGGAGAACTCTGCTTTTTTGCAGAGCCAGGCGACGAGAACAAGCCTTTTAAAGAAAAATAACAGATTAATTAAAGAGGATGAGATCTGGACCTGTGACCCTAAATCGCAAGTATTTTCAGCTACTTTATAAAAGATATTGAAGAAAGTAAAAAAGAATTTTAAAATGGCGACTGCCGAGGCTTGAGCAGGGAAAGCTGAAAGGGAAAGTCCTTCCGTTTCTTAATAAGCCACAAAGTAGCGGAATAAATACTGCTGGCTACAATTGAAGAAAAAGTTCTACTTTTATGTTTTCTTTTTCCTGGAGATTTGATACTGATCTTGTCTGGAAAGAAGCTTTCTTTTCTTCTCTTTTCCTTTCTTAAAAAAGAGTTTGTCTGTGTGGAAGTATGGCGTTTAGACTAACAGAACCAGACAAACAAGCAGTGGGGGGGGGGGATTCCCCCATCTACAAACTACATGAACAAGTTTTAAACCTACAGACTCAGAAAACTGATTTTAATATAATTGAATTTCTTTTGGAGGAGATTGTAAGAAGGGATGAGATTGTGAACCAGAATTTTGAAAAATTTAAGCAGGAAATTAAAGAATTGGTACAATTAAAGTATGATAATTTGCAACGAAAGATTGTAAAAGTGACTAACAGTTTTTCAGAAATTGCTATGAAGTTGGATACAAATATTAATTTATTAGAGTCTAAAATGGAGGAAATTGATGACGAGATTTATAATTTGGACAATAAAATACAAAGAATTGAAAATGATTTGATAAACACTCAAGACAATAGCTTAGAAGTAAAATCTAAAATGGAAGCTGATCATAAGACTTGCAATGTAGAAAATATAAAACAACGGATTGAAAAAGAAGTTTTAATGATGCAACACAGTTTCACAGAATTTGCGATTAGACTGAGAGGATCACAGGAAAATAACAGAGATGATTTAAGGAAAATATCTGCTGAAATTCTGGCTGGGATCTTAAAGGTTCACCCTGGGGAAGTATTTTGCAGGATTGACAGAGTCTATAGAGTAAATTCTTGGATTGCAAAGCAAAGGCAACTGCCTAGAGATGTGGTGATTTACTTTAGAGATAAAGAAATAAGAAATAATATTGTGCAAAAATCCTTTAACTCTACTTTGCAACTGTTTGGAAGAAAGATTTGGATATATAAAGAGTTACCGCCCAAGATGTTATTGGATAGAAAGAAATTTGGATTCCTGGTGACTGAGCTTAAAAAACAAAATATTTTATTTAGGTGGGATGTTCCAGTTGGCATAATATTGAGATATCAAGGAGAAAGATACCAATTAAATACTGTTGAAAAAGCGGAAGAATTTCATCGTAAGATTTTGAAAATGAGCTCAACATTCTTATGCACAACACAAGATAAGCAGAAGGAGTTGGAAATAAAGGAAAAACATCGAGCTACAGAGGCCTTTGTAGATGAATCGCCTTTGGATTCTTTAGATGTCTCAATTGGATTACCTATAACCAAGAGAGAAGCGGTATCGGATTCTAATGTGATGACTTATCAAATCACAGACAAGCATGGAAATCAATTAGTTGATACACAACTTATAGAAAAGAAACATGAATGGCAATCTAAGCCACAAAAGCAAAACCAACAAGATCAAGTCATAAATCAGAATGAAAACCGAACAGTTGATATACAACTCGTAGAAAGGAAATTAGGATGGAGATCAAACCCACAAAAAGTCAAGAAAAAAAGAAATAGGTCTCACAAAAACAAAAAAATTTAAACTAGGCAACAGTGAAGCCAGTTATCTAAAAGATGACTGAATACATGAAAAAACAGTTGAGGTGAAGTATTGGTTAATATTATCCTGAGGAGAGTGACAGACCTCTGCAATGCCGTAATTTTGGGATGTGAAAAGGGCCTTAAATTGTTGGATTGGAATTATCTATTTTGGATTCTTTGATAAATGTATTACGTTTATGCTGAGTTACATGGCAAGAGAGCTACGCTGGGGCACGCAGAATATCTGGTTGTTACCCCATTATGATGGTGGGAATTAATAATCCTGAAGAAAGCCACTACTACAGATACTATATGGAATACAATTATAATGTCACTCGGGTGGTTGTTTTCTTTTTTATATATACATGAAGATATTTATTATTGATGGGGGCAGATGATAACTGAGGATTCTGAACATTCTGTTGGAATTAGGATGTTATGTTACCCTAATATGGGTGATGGAGTTAACAATCCAGTGGAAAGACATCAAAGAAGACATTATATGGATTACAAGTTTAAAGCCATTGATTTTATCTATATAAGGGAATATTTTTTTTTAGTAGGGTGGGCAGAAGAATAAAGATATTAAGAATTGTTATGTATGGAAATTTTGTAGGGAAGTGGATGGAGACAGGTTAGTTTACTGATTGTTTAGTTTAAGAAAAGGGTTCCAGTTTGCGAGCCTCGGCGACGGCGGTGTTTCTTCAAAGACCGCCAGCCCCGCCGCCTGTAGAGCCGCCCCGCGATCGAGGAGCGGCTCGAAAACTCCAAAATCTTGAAGATTGAAGGAGAAGAGACAGCAGGGTACAGGTTGAGCCCCTGTAACCCCCCAGGGAATTGTTTCTGGGGAGGAAACAGGCGTGGCTCCCTCCCAACCTGCTGAAACTCCGGGCGGCGTGGGACGTTTCTGCTAATTAGCAGAACAAGCCGGCAGCAGCAAACTTTTAAAGCGAAAGGAACTAATCTTAACAAACAGCGGAAATATCAACTTGAATCCAGAAACTGGAAAATTGCAAGTATTAGTGCTTTGTTGACTTTTTAATTCAAAAGAGAAAGCGAGTGAGTGAAAGTGATTTGAAAAAATATGGCGCCCGGCATTTGAGTTAACGAGCTAGTGAAAGTGGATTTGTGAAGCCTTCCTGCTTTGTTACAAAGTTATAAACCTGCTACAAAGTTGTTCTATCTAAAGAAAAAATTTCTTTTTCCAAAATTGGACTTTGTTTTACTTCAGTTTCACTTGATTAAATCTGGGGGACTTTTTTAGAAGTTTCTGTGGAAGAGGGAAAGGAAAAGGAATTTCCCTCTTCAGAAAAACTAGCCTACGTGGCACAATGGCTTCAAAGAAGCAGGAAGGGAAGGCAACAGGGGGGGGGATCCCCCACACACAAACATGAAACGCAGCTTCCCCCTGCTCAACAGTTACAGACTCAAAAAAGAGAATTTGATGTAGGAGATTTAAAAGAATTTATTTCTAAAACTCTGGATGACAAACTTCAAAAATCACATCAGGGGATAGATGATAAACTTCAAAAATCACACCAGGAATTCATGCAGGAAATTAATGAAGTTAAAGATATGGTGAAACAGAATCAAAACAAGGTGACCAAAAAAATATCAGAAGTGGCATCTGGCCTGGCAGAATTTATTGGGAAAGTTGATTTTAAAGTTGAAGAACTTAAATCAGAAGTTAATGTAAAGATGAAAGACAATGATTATAAAATTGCTGATGTTGACAATAAAATGCAGAGAGTTGAAGACGAGATTGTTATGATACAATTCAGGGCAATGGAGTTCGCTATACGGCTTCGGGGAATTCGAGAAGAGGAAAGACAGGATTTGAGACAAGTCTGTTCTGAGGCCTTGGCTAAGATTCTACAAGTTAATCCTGATGTGGTTTTTCATAAAATAGACAAAATTTACAGAGTGAACTCTTGGGTGGCCAGACAAAGACAATTACCTAGAGATGTGGTCATATATTTTACAGAAAGAGAAATAAGAAATGATATCCTGCAAAAATCCTTTTACACTTCTGTACAAGTCGGGGGCTCGCGAATTGGAATTTATAAAGAATTACCTCCTAAAATGTTGAAAGCTAGAAAAGAATTTAGCTTTCTTGTTAAGGAATTGCAAAATTTACAGATACCCTTCCGGTGGGACGCACCAGCTGGGATAATTTTCAGATACAAGGGAGAAAGATACCGTTTGAATACCGTGGAGAAGGCACAACACTTTTATACTACTATTCTTAAGGAAAGAACACCATCTCCACGTACATCTACAGTTTTGGAGATTAAAGAGAGTGAAGAGAAGCAACCTCAACGAGAATTGCAAGAACAGTCCAAGCAGGAATTAGAAGGAGTGCAAGGTGCAGAAGGAGGTTTTTTAGATGAGCCCTTGCTGGAATCTTCTCCAATTTTGGACTCGGTTCGGATGATTGAATTTAAGGATCAACGTATAACTAGAGCTCAATCTAAGTTACTTAAAAAAAAGCAACAACAACAACAGGAAAGACAAGACAAGGAGGCAGTTAAGAGTACTGCACAAGAGATTGGAGCTATGGGAGGAGCGAAATCGAAGCTTTCGGATGAACTTCAAGTATTTTGCTCTGTGCTCCGAGAAGAGGCTGATGACCTTTAAGTGTTTATCTTGGAATGTTAATGGGTTGAATTCAGCACAGAAAAGGAAGAAATTATTTACATATTTGAAACAATTTAATAATGATATAATTTGTTTACAAGAAACGCATATTACAACTCAAGATCAAAAATATCTGATAAACTCCAAACTAGGAACACATTTTATATCTTCAACTTCGCAAAAAAAGAATGGTGTGGTTATTTATGTAAATAAAAAATTAACAGCTAAAGTTATAGAAACAGATGAAGATGGTAGGTTTGTAGCAATTGAACTGCTTACGGCAAAGGGCCAAATTCTTTTGATTGGAATTTATGCTCCCAATCAACAACAGGACTATTTCTACAAGATGCTACATACCAAAATACTGCAATGGGACTACAGATCTATTTTAATTATGGGAGATTGGAATGGAGTAATTGATTCTAAATTAGATAAAAAGAGTTTGGCAAAGTCTAGAATCAGACTACCACAGACCTTTTTTGATATGAAAGAAGATATGGAACTAAAAGATGTTTGGAGAATACATAATCCAAAAGAACTGGACTATACTTTCTTTTCTGATAGACACAGATCCTTCTCTAGGATTGACTTTATCTTGTTGTCAGATGACTTACTTGTCAAGACAAAAAGAACAAAGATTTTTCCAAGAACTTTGACTGATCACAGCTCAGTATGGATAGAAATTGAGATGGATAAGGTTGAGAGACGTTCTTGGAGAAATGAGAACTTGTTTAGATATGAAAAAAATACAACAGAACTTAAAAAGCATTTGAAAGAATTTTTTGAAATAAATCTGAATAAAGGTACCCCAATTGAAATTGTCTGGGACGCAAGCAAAGCTTATATGAGAGGGGTACTTATCTACATGAACTCAAAATATAGATTGTTTCGACAAAAGAAAAGATCTGAATTGGAAATAGAAATAAAGAATAAAGAACAGTTACTTATTAAAAATCCAACAGATGTAAGAATAAGCAGTGCTATAAAACTTTTGAAAGACCAATTTCAAATGCTTATGGCGGAACAAGTTGCAACAAACTTACAATATGCGAAGCATAATACATTTTGCAACGCTAATAAACCGGGAAGATGGTTGGCCTACACATTGAGGAAAAAACAAAGTATACGGACTATAGATAGTATTGATATTGGAGGGAAAGAAATTTTTCAACAAAAATTAATTAAAGAAGCTTTTGTGGACTATTATACTAAATTATATGCTAAGGAGGAGGTGCAGAATGGACTTATAGAAAAATATTTAAACGATAAAAGAGTTACAAAAATTACTGATCAACAAAAGGAAAGAATGAATTATCCTATAACAGAGGAGGAGATAATAGTAGCAATTAAACAGTTAAAAACAGCTAAAGCTCCTGGTACGGATGGTTTGACTGCAGTGTATTACAAAACCTTGCAAGCTGAAATGGTGGAACAACTCAGAGATTTATTTTGCAATATTCAACAAGGGGGCAAAATACCCCCATCATGGACAACAGCTTACATATCTTTGATACCAAAAGAACAAGTTGGTCCTAAAAAACCAGAGAATTATAGACCAATATCTCTTTTGAATACAGATTATAAAATCTATGCGAAAGTATTAGCCAACAGGTTGATGCCAGTAATCCAAAAGGTGATTCATGAGGACCAAGCGGGATTTATCGAGGGCAGACACATGAAGGACAATGTAAGGCAAGTAATAGATTTATTGGAATATCTTGAGAAGAATAAACAGATTCCTGCAGTGCTGGTCTTTCTGGATGCAGAGAAGGCCTTTGATAGAGTTGATTGGAATTTTCTACTAAAGACTTTAAAAAAGATGGATTTTGGGGATCAATTTATACAGGCGATTTCAGCAATTTACCAAGAGCAAAAGGCACAGATCATCATTAATGGAAGTTTGACAACAGAGTTTAAAATTGAAAAAGGAACAAGACAGGGATGTCCGTTGTCCCCACTTTTATTTATTCTAACACTAGAAGTCTTGTTAAATACAATACGGGACTCTAATACCTTGAAAGGAATAAGGATTAGGCAAGAGGATTACAGAATAAAGGCATTTGCAGATGATCTGGTTGTTACCCTATCACAACCAATGGAATCAACAATCCTGATGAAGGACATTATACAAGACTATGGTAAAGTTTCAGGTTTTAGACTGAATCCAAAAAAGACTAAAATGATAGTTAAAAACATGACACAAGATCGTAAACATGAGCTTGAAAGGAGGGCAGGTTTTGAGACTGTACCTAAGGTAAAATATCTAGGAGTTCAGGTTGCAGAATCAAACATGAAATTGTTTCAAAATAACTATGAGGTGTTGTGGCGAGAGGTGCAGAAAGACATGGAGACTTGGAAAAAACTGCAGCTGTCTTTACTTGGAAGAATAGCAGCAGTTAAGATGAACATTTTGCCAAGATTTCTTTTTTTGTTTCAAATGATTCCGGTGCTTAAAAGTGATAAACAATTGAAAGTTTGGCAATCTGGAGTGAATAAGTTTGTCTGGAACGAGAAGAAGCCGAGAGTGAAATTGAAAATTATGCAAGATGTTCCAGAAAGAGGAGGTCTTAAACTTCCAAACCTACAGTTATATTATGATGCGGCAGCTTTAACTCTAACAAGTGATTGGTTTGGAAGGAAAAAGACTGGAATATTGAATGCAGAAAGTTTTGATCTTGAATTTGGATGGCATGCTTACCTATTTTATGACGATAAAGTAGATAAAGTATTTAAAAGTCATATACTTAGAGATTCTTTGATGAGAGTTTGGAAGAAGCACCGCCTCAAATGGGATTATAAAATACCGCTATGGCTGGATCTTGGTCATATTTTGTGGAATACAAATATAATGTCACTCGGGGGGGTTTTATATAAAGAGGTTCTTTTTACAGGTTCGGGCAGATGGCAGCTGAAGACATTGCAGACACTGTTGGATGAAGGGATTAACTTAACTTGGTTACAATATAATCAATTACAACTGAGATGGAAAGAGGACCAAAAAACTGGTATTATGTTGCATGAGGAAGAATTGGTTAGACATATAAGAGAGAAAGGTCCAATGCATATCAAAAGGCTTTATAATGTTTTGCTAGAAAGAGATTCAGAAACCGAATTAGTTAAAGACTGTATGATTAAGTGGGCACAGAATTTTGAAGAACCAGTGATGCTGGAAACATGGGAAAAAATTTGGGTTCAGAATGTTAAATTTACACAGTCGCAGAACCTGAGGGAAAATTTCTACAAAATGTTTTATAGATGGCATTTACATCCCAAAAAGTTGTCATGTATGTACCCTAATGTTCAGCCAAAATGTTGGAGATGTGAATGTTTGGATGCTACGTATTATCATGTTTGGTGGACCTGTAGGAAAGTTAAGGCTTTTTGGATAAAAATTTGGTGGGTCATGCAGAATGTTTTGAAGAAAAAAATTCAATTTTCTCCACAATTGTTTTTATTGGGTATAGTTAAGGGTTTTACATTGGGTGAAACAAAATTGATATTGTATATGATAACAGCAGCAAGATTGTTGATAGGTAAATACTGGAAGAATGAAGCTTTGCCCACTATCGAGGAATGGACTTTGAAGATGGCCAGTTTTGCAGAGATGGCGAAGATTTCAGCATATTTAAAAGATTGTTCACAAGAGACTTATGAGTGGGAATGGAAAAGGTGGATAGAATATGTTCAGAACAAATATCAAACTAGAAAGTATCAAATAGCTTTTACTTGAAAATAATGTACTAGAAATTTTTTAAAGTAATGAGATAAAGAGAAAAATTATACAGGGGAGGGAGGGGCTCAAGTTTATATATAAGTGTTATATTAGGATTCTTTATGATTATGAGTATATTATAGGGAAGTCTGGGGGGAGGGGAGGGTTAGGGAGGGTTAGGGAGGTTGGGAAGTTTGGGGGGGAGGTGGGGGGGGGAAAAAGGGGTGAAAATGTAATTGTAAAAAAAAAAAAGAAAGAAAAGGGATGTTTAAGAGACATACTTATGGGAGTGGAGGAAATGGACAGACTATGAGCTGAATAAATGTTAAATTAGGATTTATTATATAGTTTTATAGTGGAAGGCTGCTTTGAAATGTTATATTAATATACACAAAAGATTAAACGTTAAATTAGGATTTATTATATAGTTTTAAAGTGGAAGGTTGTTTTGAAATGTTATATTAATATACATATAAGGTTTGATTTAAGAGAAATATGTATGGGGAGGAGAAAAAGGGCAGATTATTGCTAAATGGGGAGTTATAATAATATTACTATGCTAAACCAGAAGTTATCACATAATGTTATAGTAGAATGTTATTGCGAAATGTATAGTAAAAGGGGGATATAATAATATTATTAGAAAGAAAGGGTCAGTATTTGGGGGATGGAGTAAGGGGATGGTAAAGTACTATATAATCTGTTATGAATATGGATCTTACTTTGAAGAAGTCACAGGGGGAGGGGGAGAGGGGGGTTAGGGAGAAGGGGGGGAGGAAAAAGGGGGAAAAATCTGTATTTGAAAAACTTTTTCAAAAAAAAAAAAAGAGAAACCTTAGGAGTTATTTTCTTATTATTATGTTTTTATTTTATTCAAAACAAAGTTAAAATACAAAATACAGAACTAAAAAAAAATTCCAAACGGACAAAAAGAAAAAAAAAAACACAAAACAAAGCATTAAAAAGGTGCACCAAAGGTGGCATATTTGTACTTTATAATTAGTACACATAGATTCTAAGATGAAAAATACTTCCCAAATTATGCAAATTTTCTAACTCAAGTGGTCACACTTTCTAGTATTCAAAAGTACTGAAACTGTTGAAGAAAAATATAGATACCAAATTTGGTTCAGCAACTTCTGGCCTTTTGCTTTTGCTATGTGTAGCCTATGCCTGTTAGAACAAATTACATAAAGCAACTTCCAGATAGTCTGCAATACCTAAAGAACATTCCCATTTGTACACATAATCCATAAAATAATTATATAATTAAAATTTTAGTTCTTGAATACATGATAATACTTTCCTGATATTTTACTAATAATACATCAGACTACAGTGTGAGAACGATTTAAGCAAGGAAAAGACTTGTCAAATTTTCATTGAAACATCTACAAAATTTCTTCCATCTGAATGAAATTTATGACTTTCAAAACAAGTTTGCTTAAGAACTTTCTTAAACATTGCAGATAGTTATCATTTGATTATAACTACATGGGGTTACATTTTTATCAAGATTATAGAATGAGTATAATTCATCAGAAAATACCAGACACTTTTGTATGTGCCTCTGACAGTATTTAAAGTATTTTTTTATTAACATGCTCACTTACCAATCAAGAAAAGAATAGCAATTATATTTAGAGATTAAAATGGGAAAGGGTATAGTCTTTTAACTGTTAAGAAGGGAGTAAGAAAAAATAGAAAAGTTGTGACATCAATTTACCATCAATAGAGGCAAATATGAACATTTTTTAAAAAACTAACACCTATAAAATTATATTCTAGTCCATTAAAACAGCAGTTTTTAATCCATGATGCAGCTAAGTAATAACTGTGCTTTGATAAGTCTGTATCCCTTAAGACTAATGACAAGAAAATTAAAACACAAGGTTAGCAGCAGACATGGTAGCTATCAATGGCATCTTTATAGAAGACATACAGAATGGAAATAATTTCAATTGCCTATTTGCAGCAAAGGATTAAGGGTTAACTTCTAGTAATTTTGATCAGTAAATATTTGCAAGTCAAACAGGATTCTACTGCTGGGAAATCTCTAGTATCCAGTATCTATGATGTAGCCTTTTCCAGCTATGATTAATGTATAGCAGCTGAAGTTATTTGTTTTAAAATATAATTAGAAGCAACTGTCAGATGTAAATGCCTTATTCTCTAATGTGTAAATAATGTATATATGGAACATCAGGGGTTAACTTATTCTTTGGACTTTAATGTATTCACAATTCACCACTCCCATTCCTGGCTCCACCCCTTGTATATATAAGAAGCCACCCTCACCATTCTCCTTGCTTCTATCTTGAATATTCAGCGAATATAGAATGCCTACTACGATTAAAGAGAAATATATTTAAATCTCTAACTCCTATTATCTTTATTGAGTCTGATCCTGAAAATATTGCAACAGCAACAATAGATCAAAGGTTTTTCTCTAAAATCTGAACACAAAGTGAGATGTTTTCAATAAAAAAGTCAGGTTTAAAATACCTGGAATAGTAGATACCATATACACCTTTTGTTTTCTACAAATCATGCATGCTGCAGACGAAATGTTTGTGCTAAACAACAGCAAATCTGCTTTTCTAGTATTAAGCACAAAGGAAAAACACAGACAACAAGCATGGTAAATAAACCCCTCCCTTGAGAATGAAAGTAGCAGACAGGGCTGACATGCATGGTAGAGAAACATCACACATTTTTTTCTACCTGCACAAGTTGCCATTTGCTGCAGCCCTCAGAAACCTTTTTTCCCACCTGATCTCAAAAGCAAAATATTCAGGCACTCTCTCAAGGCATCTGTTGATAAACTTTAGAAGTATAATATTCCAAATAAGAGTATTCTTAATAGAAAATACATTTTCTTTTCTACTTCTGTGCAGAACAGCACAGAAGTCGGCCCCGGTTCACCAGGAAACCGTAGGCATGGGGAGCGAGGAAGAGTCGGACGAGGAGATCTGCTGGACCGAACAGTACCGGCAGGACCAGCGAGGCCATCGAGATGCCTGTGCCAGTTGTGGGGGACCCCATCCGCGCCAGACCTGCAAGTTCCGGGACGCAATTTGCTGGCAATGCGAGCGGAAGGGGCACATCGCTAGAGCCTGCAGAGCCAAGCAGAACCCCCAGTACAAGCCGTGGAGCAATGCTAGCCAATCAGAGATGGCGCAGCGGACGAGAACCAATCTGAAGGGCGGCTACAGGAAGAGCGCAAAACCCGAGGATCTCGAGGCCTGCACCATTCGAATTGGCCGGACCTGCACATCCCCCGGGGAGATGACCTACACGACTGTCGACATCGAGGGGCAGGAGTGCATAATGGAGATCGACACCGGATCCCCAATTACCATCATGTCCTGGGACAAGCTGAAGAAGGCCGTCCCCAGCATCCAGAGATGGCAACTACGGCACCAGCGGCTGGGACTGCGCGATTACCAGGGGAACCGCATCCCCGTGGAAGGAATCAGCGAGTTCCAGGTGGAGTACGGGGAATTCCGGGAGAAGCTTCCCCTCACCGTGGTCAGCAGAAAGCTCCCAAGCCTCCTGGGCATGGACTGGTTCAGAGCCCTGGGCATGGGATTCACCGGAGTCTGCAACGTGCGAAGCACCCTGAAGGACGACCTGATGCAGGAGTTCCAGGACGTGTTCGACGAGCGGCTCGGCAAGTATGTGGGGACCCCTATTTCATTCAACCTCGACCCCAATATTGCCCCCATCCGGCTGAAACCCAGGAGGGTTCCTTTCACCCTAAAGCCCAAGATCGATGTGGAACTGGACAAATTAATCAAGCAGGGGGTGTTAGTGCCAGTCGATCATGCCCGATGGGAGACCCCAATTGTGACCCCCGTTAAGCCGGACGGGTCTGTGCGCATCTGCGCAGACTGTAAGTGTACAATCAATAAGGCCCTGCAACAGAGTGCTTCCCCGGTTCTGATCGTACACCACCTGCTGCATTCCCTAGGGCCAGGCAAGATCTTCGCTAAACTCGATCTTGTGCAGGCATATCAGCAGTTGCCGGTAGATGGCGCTACTGCAGAGGCACAGACTATAGTAACACATAGAGGTGCCTTCAAGTGTACCAGACTCCAATTCGGAGTCAGCATAGCCCCAGGACTGTTCCAGAGCACCATGGAGCGACTGTTATAGGGGATCCCCGGGGTGGTCCCGTATTTTGATGACGTGCTCGTCACCGCAGAAGACGAACAGCAACTAGGGGAGAGACTGAGACACGTACTAGAGAAATTCAGAAGTGCAGGACTCAGGGTCAAACGCAACAAGTGCATGATCGCAGTCCCTTCTGTGGAGTTCTTGGGGTATCGGGTAGACGGGACTGGCATACACTCTACCGAGAGCAAGATTAGGGCGATCCAAGAGGCCCCCACCCCCAAAGACAAGGCGGAACTACAAGCGTTCCTGGAACTATTGAACTTTTACGCAATTTTTCTAAGGGACAAGGCAACAGTAGCGGAGCCCCTGCACAGACTGTTGGCCAAAAAGTCCAAATGGGTTTGGGGGAAGGCTGAGGCTACTGCGTTTGCTGCCGTAAAGAAATCCCTGTCGGCTGAGAGTTTTCTAATTCAGTACAACTCTACGCTTCCCCTAGTGCTAGTCTGTGACGTGTCCCCCTTCGGCGTGGGGGCCGTCCTGAGCCATAGACTACCAAATGGTCTAGAGGCACTCATTGCCTACTACTCCCGGACTCTTTCAAGCGCCGAACGGAACTACAGTCAACTTGACAAGGAGGCCCTGGCAGTGGTCTCAGGAGTCAAGAAGTTCCACGAATACCTGTTCGGCAGAGACTTCGAACTCATCACAGACCATCGCCCCCTTCTGGGTCTCATCGCAGGGGACCGACCCACACCGGCAGCCCTGTCTCCCAGGATGACACGCTGGGCCATCTTCCTGGCAGCCTACTCCTATCGCCTGGTACATTGACCAGGGGTGAGCATGGGCAATGCCGACGCCCTCAGCTGTTGCCTGTTACCAGACAGGATAGAGGACCCCACACCCAGAGTTCCAGTCCTGCTGATTGACGTCTTGGACTCGGGGCCCATCACTTCAGCAGAGGTGGCGAGGGCTTCAACCAGAGACCACGTGATTAGGAAAGTCATGAGTTGGGTCACGAGGGGGTGGCCGGAAAAGACTGAGGGCGGGGAATTCAAACATTTCGCTAACAAAAAGGGTGAACTGACTATGCAAGGGGGTTGTCTATTGTGGGGCGATCGGGTCATTGTTCCCTTGTGCCTAAGGGAAAAGGTTTTGAATCTGTTGCATGAGGGGCACCCTGGGATCGTAAGGGTGAAGGGGTTAGCTAAGAGTTACGTCTGGTGGCCCCTAATGGATAAGGACATCACTGAGTGGGTAGGGAAGTGACAGCCCTGCCAGGAGTCTAGGCCAGACCCCCCCACAGCACCGGTCAGGGAATGGGAACGGCCCCAGGGTCCCTGGTCCAGGATCCATATAGATTTCGCTGGCCCATTCCATGGGCAGGTATTCATGGTCGTCGTGGACGCTTTCTCAAAGTGGTTGGAGATCAGACTCATGAAAACCACTACCACCGACGCCGTCATTAGAGAGCTAAGGCAATTGTTTGCCACCCATGGCCTACCAGACACTTTAGTCTCAGACAAAGGGCCCCAGTTCACGGCCACGCAGTTTGAGGGTTACCTAGCAGAGTTGGGGATCAGACACGTACTGTCAGCCCCGTTTCATCCGGCTAGCAATGGATTGGCGGAGAGATTTGTGAGAACAGCTAAGGAAGCTATCTCACGCCTAGGCCCAGGGGACTGGCAGGAACGGATAGACAAATTCTTAACGGCCCAACACGCCACACCATGCACCACCACAGGCAGAAGCCCGGTGGAACTCTTAATGGGAAGAAAGCTCCGAGGAGTCCTAGACAGGCTACACCCCAGTTATTCCCCTGATAACTTCAGAGAAGCAGAGAAAAGGCTTAGGGAGTTTACAGTAGGGACGCCAGTGTTCGCTAGAAATTAAGGGAACGGGCCCCTCTGGGAAACTGGAACAAACACGGAGGTCACCGGGCCCAAGTCTTATAGGGTAGACATGGGAGATGGGAGGATTTGGCGGTGGCACATTGATCAATTACGGAAGCGTTTAACTGCCAACACAGAAGACACCATCGACGATCCGGTCCCTAACTACCAACCGAACTCCAGACCTAACTCAAGCCCGAGTCAAGCGGAGGACTTAGCTGTCAGCCCCGAGATCCAGCGCCGCCCCATCGCAGACGATCGGTCAGCCAAAGAAGTCGCTGCCCACAAGGAATTCTCGGAGGTTCCATTCGCAGAGCAGGGAGAAACAGGGAGTTCCTCCGACCTGCTCAACACCACACCTCCGACTGAACTGCGCAGGTCAACTAGGGTGCGGACATGCCCTGGTCACCTGAGGGACTACGTATGCTAATGTCCACCCCAAGTGACTTCTGGGAGGGGAGGAGTGTTGTGTATGTAGATTTTGGGCGGGCAGTTTGAATTAACTGACCGTCAGCTGATTGGCTGACCACCACAGCTGCAAGGTATATAAAGGGAGCTGTTTCCCCTGGTCAGTTGCTGGGTTCTCACCCTACAATAAAGAGCTGTTGTCACTCACTGTCTGGCTTGCTGAGTCCTCATTCACCCAACTTAACAATAGACTCAACATGAAGCACACACAGATGTAAAACAGGAAAATAACTACACACACATACACACACACTTGTGCTATAAATAAATCCACCAACAACAGAGCAGGGACCTACTACTTCAGAAGCAACACCAGGTCAACTTGTTAGTCGGTTATGTGTGCATTTCGCACGTTAAGATTCCTAACCAATGCCACCCTCCCACCCAGAGAATGATAATTCCGTCTCGGGGATATCAAAAATCCGTGCAAAACGTCATGATTTGGACCAACTGCTAAAACCCTTCCTATCCACAACCGTATACAGGAAATACCAGACAAACACAAAACACTGCCAAGAAACGTTACAAAACCTCCCGTTCGACATCTTATGAAGTCACCAGGTTTCCCGTTATTTTCTAGAAAAAAAAATAAGAATCCAACAACACAGAACTTTCGTGTATTTATTTCCGCCTTTTCAAGTCATTTCAAGTCAAAACAACCGAGAAAGAAACAAAAAGAGACAAATGGGAGAAGTAAGCCTCATTCCTTATATAGGCTGTAATCGTTCCTTGCAAAAAAGCGGGGGGAGGAGAAAGGAGGGCGGGCGCAGAGGCCAAATCGTTACTACCCATTATTATGATTATTATACAAACAGGTACCTCGAAATCCAAGAAGAGGGCGACAGAAAGAGAAACTTGACTGATTCACGCTCCCTCCCTAACCCATAGCGAAGAAAGCTTTCTTTTCCCATCGCGTTGACGAAGGAGAGAAGATTTTAGGGAAAGGAGAAAAGGGGGAGGGAGAACCCACTTCTAATACTTCTTCCAAGATCTGGAGGTTGGCGGGGTGTAAGAGGAGAAACAATATGTTCAATGGCTACGAAGATAAATCAACATGCACTGCAGGCACTAAGTGGGGGGGGAGAGAAGAGGGGGGGAAGCAGAAGGGGGAGAGGAAAGTGAGAACAAAGGGGGAGGTCCCTTTCAAGGCGATGTCAGGGATGCGCATGTAGCGCGTTTCCCTTGCAAAGAAAAATCAAATCGATGCACACTGCAGCAAGCAACAGTACTTCCATCGCCTCCTTCCCCGTCGGGGCCAAAACACGTCACCCTCCCAGACACAAGTCCCCATTACAGTCCTGTTTCGACGTTTCGTTGTCCTAAGAGTTAGCTAGTTACGCGCACTCCTTTCCACGTTCCGGCCCGCTAAAAAGTGCCCAAACCCCACCGAACAGCCCCATCCCATCCCATCCCAAGCACTCTAAATATGAGGGAGGGGGGAAAGTAAGGGTAGCGCAAAAGCTCCCCCCCCCCGCCAAAGCAGTGCGTCTTTCTCCGACTTTCCTGGCGTGAGAGGAAGAGACGGGAAGCGAGTCTCCTTAATCAGCCTCGCCTAGAAAAGTTTGGGGAGCTGGGTGAAGCGGCCTCCCCCTTTCACAACCGCCGAGAACCTCTCTTCCGATAACAAGTTTGCAAGTTGGAGCTGCAGACGTCTCCGAGAGGCGAAGGAGCGGCCTCCGCCGCCGCTCGTGAAGACCGGAGCACCCAGCACCCCATTAGTTCTCCCCCCGGAGAGCGAAAACGGTGCGAGACTGAGGTAAATAGCAAATAAAGAATAATGTAGATAAAAGAAATAATGTGAATAAAATGGTAATCATACAGAGTCAGATATATGGGCTCTGGGGGACCCTCTCTATTCACATTATTATAAGGGGAAGACGTGCTTGGATACATGAACTCTGAGAGACCCTATCTATTCACATTATTATAAGAGAGGAAAGTGCTTGTTGGAAATTACATTAACAAACAGTTAAACCCCTTTAAGTGGTAATATATCTTCTGAGACCTAGATGTCACGGAAAGGACTGCTATATGGAAAAAAATATGAGTGACCTGACTGTGAATGACACAAAGACCTATATGTTACAAAGAGTTACTTAATCTAATGAATTTACCCAAGGATAGTAGTAACTCTCCCATTAGCAACTCTGAGCACTTAAGAAAAGTTGTGCGGCTAGGATAATTTTGTAAACTAAGATTAATGCTTTAAGTAATTAGATGAACTTATTATTCAGTGTATGTAACCATAGAAGGAAAATCGGATGTATGATCTCATGATTAACCATATATGGAAAATGTATGATCTCACTGAATCCTTTGTCTTAGAAATGTATAAAAACCATTGTATCAGAGTTCTTTGGTTGTTCAAAGCTTCAGGTACAAATCTGGCTCTGAACCTTGCGCAATAAAGCTGTCTCTGACTGACCTGGGAATGTTTTTTAGTCCTTCCATTCCACTACATTTATGGCACCCTGGCAGATGGGACTAGAGAACAAAGAACTTTTGTTCTGCCAGACAGCCTGCCCCAGCGGAACCGACGCCTCCCCAAGGAAAATCCACTGGCCGGCCATTAGGACTCCTTTGAAGTCCACGGAACCTTTCGGTGAGGAGGTGCCGTAAACCCGCTGGCGAAACAGGCTAGTCAAGGATCCTTAAAGGTTAGCCAGACACAGAGACCTTAACGTAAAGAAAAGAAAGAAAGAAAGAAAAAGGAAAAGAAAACAGGTAAGTATAAATCAGAGAGTTAAAGTCTCTCTGTTTAGAGGTACCCCACCCATTAAAGGGGTGGCAGAGGGGGCCTGATCACCCCCCCCAGGAGACCAGGTGGCGTCCTGAAGTCTCTGGAATTAAGTATTTAAGTATTGTGGAATTAAGTATTGTGTGGGATTGTGCGGGTGGTTAAACCTCTGCGGTTCTCATAGACGACTGTCGGAACGTCCAGCGTCGTGAGCCAGGGGTAGTGTTGTTAGAATGGGTGGTAATAGTATTGATCAGTGGAAGACTAAAAGAGAGACCCCCTTAATTACTCAAGTATCAGGCAGAGTTTGCTAGGGTCTGTTTGATGAAAACTAAAGAAAGGGGAGAAAGAAAACCTTATGCAATAAAAGTTTTTTTTAAAAAAAATGTGTGATCTTATGTGTGGTAAGAGAAAAGAACTAATTGCAGTGTTATAAATTTTCTGATAAATTGCTGTTCTTAAAAAGCCAGAAAACTCTGAAAGAACTAAGAATAAAGAAGACATTGTTTACTGTTCTTCCCACCCGGGGTTTAGCAGGCAGTAAAGAGGTAAAGCCTGTCTAAATGGGAAGTGTCAGATAATTTGACTTGATCAATTTGGTGTGATTTCTGTTAAATATATATATATATAATGATAGTGTATAAAATTGAATGGAATTGAATTGATTGTGATATCTTTGGCTGGCCAGCAAATTAAGTAAACTTGTGCTTGAATAATTGTAATGATTGGTTTGCATGAAGTGAGATTTTTGCATGTGAGATTGGTGTACGCAGTTTGATTGCAGCGTGAATGTGAAGTGTGTTGAGGGTAAAAGTTGGTGAAAATGCACTTTAATTCCCCTTCATATAATTTGTGGGAAATGTCTGTGAATTATGGAGGTTAGAGAGAAATGCAGAATGTGTTGCTTTGTTGGAAGAATGCTGAATGAAGCAGGGAAGTGAGGCTTGGTTGCCTGCTGTAAAACGTTTTTTTTTTCCTCTCCCCCCCCCCCTTTTTTCCTTTGGAAGTGAGAAGCAGGAAAAGGGTGGGCTGTTGGATTTTTTTTCAGCGGACATCTCTCTCTCTGCTGAAAGAGCAGAGAAAGGAGGGGGAAAGATCGGCTAATGTGGTTTTTGCTGCTGATCTCTTTAATTTGCATACGAAAGCTTTTCTGCTCTGAATACAATTTTGATTTTATTTTTTTCCTGGAAATTTTTGAGGTTTAAAACGCTTAATTAAACCTATATAAAAGAAATGATTTTGAAAGATTTTTTTAATCTGACTTGCATTTTACTAAAGGCAGAGAATTGAAGCTAAAGTTTGATCCAAATATATTTCAGATTTGTTTGTTTGATTGTTGTTCCTTTCGAAGAAGGAGCTAATTTGTTTATAAAAGAAAGATATTCACTAAAACACAGAAATAGCAAACTGAATAATTATAGGGAACGAACAACTACAAAGGGTTAGGAAAAACAGAGAGTGAACTATAAAACTATTACTTATTTGCCAGATCCAGGACAGAAGAACCTAATCACAAACAAAAACAGGATTTAACCACCATAAAACCATCACACACACAAAATAAAGAATTCACACGCCAAATCAAAAGATGTTTCTTTTTGGGAAAAAAGGGAAAAATGGTTACTCTTACAGTTACAACAGGCTAGCCTCCGAACGCTGTGCTTGTGTTTGTTTCTTGCCTGCCTCCCTAGAAACAATAAACTGATTCTACTCTCAAGCAGCTGACCTCCAATCATTTCGAAGTAATCTCCCAGCCGGGAGTTTTGAATTCAGGAAGGGGAAGCTCTGCCTTTCAACAATCCTTAAAGAGAAAGGCTTCTTTTTCCTTCCGACAGGAGTAGCGTCTCATCCTCTATCTATAAACAAGCAAACATTAAGATAGTTCTATGCAAAATTAATTGTATCTGGACCTTGGAGTTTGAAATGGGAGGGACATGAAAGAGGGAGCCTTGAAAATTTGAAACAAGCTTTGACCAAGGCTCCTGTATTAAGTTTACCAAACTTGGAAAAGCCATTCAATCTATTTGAAAACACACACACACACAAACACACACAAATGAAACAATTTTAATGCAGCAGACAGACTTGATTGTAACTACAGATCACAATTTGAGTCAAGCACAGTTCTTAGCCAACACCAGATCAATGGATCTGTTTGGATTAGAACATTATGGTGCTGAAGTGATTGATTTACAAACAAAAATAAGACCTGATTTGGAGGAACACCCCCTGGAGAAAGGAGAAGCAATTTGTATAAATGGTTCCTCTAGGGTGGAAGGGGGAGTACGGAAAAATCCTGGAAACAAGGGGTTTGCCTCGAAATTGGTCTGCTCAAACCTTTGAATTGTATTCATTAAATTAAGCTCTATGGACAGGGAGCCTGGATAGCTCAGTAGACAAATGCATTGTAATTTAACACCAGCTGTCTGCAATTACTGTCAATTCGAATCTCACCAGGCTCAAGGTTGACTCAGCCTTCCATCCTTTCTAAGGTAGGTGAATTGAGGACCCAGTTTGTGGGGGCAATAAGCTGACTTTATGAAGGCTATTGCTTAACGCATTATAATCCTGAGTCTCCCGGAAAAGGGCGGCACATTTAAAAACAACAAAAAAAAAAGGGGGGGGGGGATGCTGGATACTGTATGCATTTGGGATAGTGCATTCATTTGGCAAAATATGGGTGGAGTCATTGGGGAATTCAAGCTATGTAGATGAACTTTTAAAAAGCTATGGTTGTATTGGGATATATCCTTTAGTAACATCAATTATAAACAAATGTTTGATTTGTAAAAAGGTGAATGAACAAGCTGTCAGGAAACAACAGATGGGTGGGAGACCACCAGCTTTAAGACCATTTCAATGTATTCATGTGGATTTTACAGAATTGCCAAAAGTGGGGAGAGTAAAATATTTATTGGTCATAGTGGACCACCTCACAGGGTGGGTTGAAGCTTTTCTCTGCAGTAATGCTACAGCAACAGTGGTGTCAAGAGTTTTATTATACCCAACCTAGAAAGATTATCATCATATGAACTGTTGTTTGGAGTAGTTTTCACTACAGGAAGCATATGCATTGATTCCCTAGAAACCAGAGACAAAGTATTGAAACAATATGTGTATAAACTGTCCAGATATTTTAAAGTTTTTAGGAAACAAGGACTATTAGCCCAAACACCACCTTTGAAGTTTCCAGTCCATAAATTCCACCACGATGATTGGATGTTGCTGAAAGGAAGTTAAACCCCAAGCGAAAGGGCCCATGCCAGCCCCAAAGGAGTGGAAGGTGGAATCTCACCAAGGAGATCCATTGAAGTGGATGATCCAAAGGTTCCAAGGGACTGGTGGGCAGTAACCAGTGGGAATAGCGTTCTTCATCATCTGGACTATTTTTGTATTTTTTTCTTTCTTAGGATTGAGTGGTTGCCTATGCTGTTTCCCAACTGAAGAGGACTACAACTGCTCAGATCCCTTTGCGCGCTCTCCCAGATGTATTGGTTTTGTAATTGTGCTTTTAAGATCTTAGGAGGACGGTCCTGGATCCACTGGACGAGACTGAAGCCCGCAGACCAAAGTGATCCAGTCACATACCAGGTGACAACAACTGACCGGCCCTTGGTGTTGAGGTTCAAGAAGAATACACCCTGCTGAGTCCTACCGGCAACGGACTCTCAACGCACGGTGGTGATCGTCAGCCTTGTCGAACCACCCCGGAAGCTGGTTCCCTGCACACGGCCGAAGCTTGGAACGGAGGAAGACAACATTCCATGACTGTAGTTTGTAATGTAAAACCCATTAACAGTGATAGTATCCAGTAAGCACTTATTAAAAACACTCATGGTTGAGGAAGATTGGGTGTGGGGACTCTGGGCAACAGCTACTTTAGCCCTTCTGTTGGTAGTGTTTTAATACGATTGATATTGCCCTACCCCCAAATTACACATATCCCTAACCCTCTTCCTGACATGATGAACTTGTAAACTTCGGGTCTTGCGCTCTTAAGGCCTTGTGGGTGTGGGAATAAAGTCACTATGATTTATTTGGGGTTGTGGGTACTATTAGCCAAGGGTCTAGTGAGTGATGCTAGCTTGAACAGTAGTTCCCCAGGTTGTGTGGATGTTCAAGAAATTCCCCTTGTCTCTGCGGAAGGATTTGAAGATGTCAAGAATCCCAGGGGACCTAGCAGCATCAAGACACTGAATGGGGACACTTTTGGTCAAGTCCACTCCTGCCAACAACGTGGCATCAGAAGGTGGAGTGGGTACCTTATTCCTAAACCAACTCCTAGACCTAAGGTTAAGAGTTTAACAATCCCGGTACAGGGGGGAATAGAAAAGGAGAACGGGCCCCTACAACAATTGAAAAGAGGAGATTGCATATTAGGGATACTGGAATTGGGTCGAAACCTTGTTAAATCATAGGGTCACCTTCCCTGTGTGTAGAGACATCAGAAACCTGGTAGGCCTATAGGATCCCTGATAAAAGAACAACGTCCATCAGAAGTGTACCTTGGTCCTAGAATGAACCTTAGGGATGTAAAACTAACCAAAGATCTTTTTCCTTCTGCACACCACTCACTTTCTCATCACCACCAACTGCCATCATCACAAAATGGGGAGGATGGAAGAGGTCCTGGAAGGTATCCAAGGAAAGGTGCACTAGTCTGTTCCAGCCCCCTCGCTTCACTATCTGGTTCTCCATTAGGTCCAACACAGGTTCATGTGTCTTCTTTCCCCCTGGGATACTACCTCCCGGTATCTTTTTGAAGGTCCAATCCTCGGAGATAAGCAAAAGGACCCTTCACTAAAAGTTCCATTACAGCCGCTGACGGGAATGTTTGTAGCAGGGACGTTGGGGGTCTGGAATAATGAAAAGAACCATTGAACCCATGCTTTCTCCATGAACATAGGCATGTGTGTAGGGGAAAAGGGAGTTTTCTTCTTCTGAGGGAAGGATGTGTATTTATGTTTACCAACAAATTGGACTGGAACATGCACACTAGTACACCTTGTTTCTAAAATAGATGTTGTCAGTGGAGAACATACCATCCCTGTTCCTGTCATGGGGCATGTTCAGAAACGGGTACCAATCCTAGTCCCACTATTAGTAATCATGGGGATAGGAACTGCAGTGGAACAGGTGTAGGTGGGGTAACACACTCAGTAATACAGTTTCAGCAATTATCAGAAGAAAGCCTGAACCAAATTACTGGAACCCTGGTGGAAGTCCAAGACCAGATAGAGTCATTGGCAGCAGTGGTCTTACAAAATCGACGTGCCTTAGACCTTGTGGCCGCAGAGAGAGGAGGTATGAGAAGATTGTTGTTTCTATGTGAATAAATCAGGTGTGGTCAGAGAAGTTGCCAAGGATTTGCAGGATAGGGCATCCAAGATAAGTCAGAGGTTACAAACAACTGACAGGTGGTTTTCTTGGTTGCCTGGATCCGGCTGGATTAAACAAATGTTATTCTTGTTGATATGGCTGTGGCAGGCCTAGCTTTTATTCCTTGTGCAGGCCTAGCTTTTATTCCTTGTGCAATCCCTGTGCTGAAACAGCTATCTATCAGAGCAGTGAAAGAGATACAGACTGAGAAGGAATTAGTTTTGACAGAGCGCTTTCTTGAAGAAAAAAGTTTCTGAAACAGGCACATATGTCGAAATAGGGTCTGGGAAAAGAATGGAGGGAGTACCTCCAAGGATTAATAGAATGAAGATCAAGAAATACCTATCTCTTGCCTAGATTAGTCATATGTTGTGGGATATTATATGTTGGCTTTGTGTATTAAGGGACATAAAGTGTTCTGTAGGAAGTAATGGAAGTTTATGCATGGAAAAACTTCCACAGGGGGGAATGAGGTAAATAGCAAATAAAGAATAATGTAGATAAAAGAAATAATGTGAATAAAATGGTAATCATACAGAGTCAGATATATGGGCTCTGGGGGACCCTCTCTATTCACATTATTATAAGAGAGGAAAGTGCTTGTTGGAAATTACATTAACAAACAGTTAAACCCCTTTAAGTGGTAATATATCTTCTGAGACCTAGATGTCACGGAAAGGACTGCTATATGGAAAAAAATATGAGTGACCTGACTGTGAATGACACAAAGACCTATATGTTACAAAGAGTTACTTAATCTAATGAATTTACCCAAGGATAGTAGTAACTCTCCCATTAGCAACTCCGAGCACTTAAGAAAAGTTGTGCGGCTAGGATAATTTTGTAAACTAAGATTAATGCTTTAAGTAATTAGATGAACTTATTATTCAGTGTATGTAACCATAGAAGGAAAATCGGATGTATGATCTCATGATTAACCATATATGGAAAATGTATGATCTCACTGAATCCTTTGTCTTAGAAATGTATAAAAACCATTGTATCAGAGTTCTTTGGTTGTTCAAAGCTTCAGGTACAAATCTGGCTCTGAACCTTGCGCAATAAAGCTGTCTCTGACTGACCTGGGAATGTTTTTTAATCCTTCCATTCCACTACAAGACGAGGCGGCCGCCAGCGAAGCTAGAAGTGGGGGAGGACGAGGCGGCCGCAGGCACCGAGTAACGGTCCCCGGGCAGGCGAGAGGCACCGGGCAGCAGCCAGCTGAGCGAGCAGGCACCGCTAGGCGGAGAAGCAGCAGCCAGGTGGAGAGGGAGCGCGGAGCGGACGAGAGGCAGGCGGTCGGTCGGGCAGCAGGTAGGGGATCTAATGGTGCAGAGGGACCGGGCTCCCAGGGATTAGCTCCCGGGCAATTACTTTCTACTTCTCGCCTCCTTCCCTCTCTCTTCCCCGTCTCCCCGTCCACCCCCGCTCCACAGCTTAGGGCGACTCTGAGAAGTCCCAGTCTAGTTCTGGCCACTGCCCGGCGCAGCTGACTGACCGTTATTGCGCCTCGGATTCACCTGCTTCCTACGCTGCCACCTGGGGCCATCCGCCATGTTCCTCTCGCTTATGTCTAAATGCTTCAGTCACCACCTCCCCCCTCCCTCTGCTCTCCCCCCTCAACCCCCGCCCGGACCTGGTTTACGACACTGGGTGGTTTGCTGTCAGTGTGTCTGAATGTTTGTGTGTGCATGCGTCCGCGCGTGGTAGTTTTTTTTTTTTACTTTTTTACATCACCTTCCTACACCTACTGCTCGGGCACCGGAACCTTGTTGCCAGGGGAGACGGTCACTCTACGGCACATGGTTGAGCCAGCAGGAGGGAAAGGTTGTCTCAGCTCGTCCGCAGGTAGGTAGTGTTTAGCGCTGGGGGGGGTGAGGGAGCAGGGTGGGAACTACGGGTTACGACTACGAGGCAGTTTCCTTTCACAGGAGGGTTGCCCAGGAGGAGGGGCGAAAAGCGGAGAAGTCCCTTCAGGTGCACCGTGCTGGGCAGCGTGCAGGAATGACCCGTGCGGGGGCCGGAGCAGGAGGGGCAGGGGGCTCCGAGGCGGCCGTCGACCACCCGAACTCTGTTAGTCAAGTTTTCATTTCTCACTCTGGCTTTAATAAAACGGACTTACAGCGTGTTAGGAAAAGGGAGAAAAGGTTAAAGGAGAACAAAAAAAACACCGCATTCTAAAACAGCCCTTTTGGGTCTCCTTGCAAACGAGCAAGATTATAATGGCACGAACTACTGTATTCCAGAACTGCCAGCCTATGTCAGATCAGATGCATGGGGCGGATTACATCTCCCCTCCCAAAAGACCGTGAAGACCAGCACACACACACAGACACTTTCATCTGCCTCTTTTGTCCTGTTCACAACAAACTGAACAGGATTCTCCTGTTTGAAATGTTTAGAGAAAGGTAAAACAGCTTTTCTTGCAGGTAAATATATTTCCCAGAAACCATTATCCAAGTATTTAGCACCATGGACTCAAGCCCATGAAGGATTATGCCATGGCAAATAAGCAATTCTTTTAAGACAGAGCAAGACTTTTCTTATTTTTCTTGCAATGAAATGGTTTTTAAGCATGCATGGAGGCTTTTGAAAGGTCAATGGAATTGGGAACAAATTGAGATTTGGTATATTTATCATCCTTGAATGAAGATATACGTTCAGAGGGAGCAGTGTAACTACAGGTAGTCCTCAACCTACAACCACAATTGAGCCCAACATTTATGTTAAGTGAGACATTTGTTAAGTGAGTTTTGCCCCATTTTACAACTTTTCTTGCCAGTTGTTAAGTGAATCACTGCAGCTGTTAAGTTAGTAACAAGGTTGTTAAGTGAATTTGGCTTCCCCATTGACTTTGCTTGTCAGAATGTTGCAAAAGGTGAATGGCAAAGAGGACTGAACAAGTTTGTCTGGAATGAGAAAAAGCCGAGAGTTAAACTGAAAATTATGCAAGATGTTCCAGAAAGGGGAGGTCTTAAACTTCCAAACCTACAATTATATTATGAAGCAGCAGCTTTCACGCAAGCAAGTGACTGGTTTGGAAGGAAAAAGACTGGAATATTGAATATAGAAAGTTTTGATCTTGAATTTGGTTGGCATGCTTACTTATTTTATGAGAACAAAGTGGATAAAGTATTCAAAAGCCACATACTTAGAAACTCTTTGATGAGAGTTTGGAAGAAGCACCGACTCAAATGGGATTACAAAATACCATTATGGCTGGATCTTGGTCATATCATGTGGAATAGAAATATAATGTCACTCGGGGGGGGGGGGGTTATATAAAGAAGTTCTTTTTGCAGATGCGGGCAGATGGCAACTGAAGACTTTAGAAACGTTGTTGGAAGAAGGGATCAATTTAACCTGGTTACAGTATAATCAACTTCAATTGAGATGGAAAGAGGACCAAAAAACTGGTATAATGATGCATGAGGAAGAATTGGTTAGACATATAAAAGAGAAAGGTCCAATGCATATTAAAAGGGTATATAATGTTTTGTTAGAAAGGGATTCAGAAACTGAATTGGTTAAAGATTGTATGATAAAGTGGGCACAAAATTTTGCAGAACCAGTGATGTTGGAAACATGGGAAAAAATATGGGTTCAGAATGTTAAATTTACACAGTCGCAGAATTTGAGGGAAAATTTTTATAAAATGTTTTATAGATGGCATTTAGATCCTAAGAAACTGTCGTGCATGTACCCTCAACCAAAATGTTGGAGATGTGATTGCCTAGATGCCACATATCATCATATGTGGTGGACTTGTAAGAAAGTGAAGGCTTTTTGGATAAAAATTTGGTGGGTTATGCAGAATGTTTTGAAGAAAAAAGTTCAGTTTTCTCCACAATTGTTTTTATTGGGTATAGTTAAGGGTTTTACATTGGGTGAAACAAAGTTGATATTGTATATGATAACAGCTGCGAGATTACTGATAGGTCAATATTGGAAAAATGAAGCTATGCCTACTATTGAAGAATGGACTTTGAAGATGGCCAGTTTTGCAGAGATGGCGAAGATTTCAGCATATTTAAAAGATCGCTCACAAGAGACTTATGTATGGGAGTGGAAAAAGTGGATAGATTATGTGCAGAATAAATATCAAACTAGGAAATATCAGATAGCTTTTAACTGAAAGTATTATATAGGGATAGAATAATAGAATTTTGTGAAGATGTGAAAAATATATAGGGGGTGGAGGGATTCAAGTTTTATAAAAAGGGGATTTTGATTTTGATTATATTTTGTGGAAGTCTGGGGGGGAGGGGAGGGTTAGGGGGGGTTAGGGAGGGTTAGGGAGGTCAGGGAGGGTTGGGGGGGAAATTGGGGAGAAAATGTAATTGTAAAACTTTTTCAATAAAAAAAAAAGTATGTTGCAAAAGGTGATCACAGTGACTCTGGGACATTGCAACCATCATAAACATAAGTCAGTTGCCAAATGTCCTGAATTTTGATCACGTGACTGTGGGATGCTGCAATGATCGTAAGTGTGAAAAACGCTCATAGGTAACTTTTTTCAGTGCTGTTGTAACTTTGACCGGTCACTAAATAAACTGTTGTAAGTCGAGGACTACCTGTACTGTATTCCATTTGCTATACATGTAGATGAAATTCTTTATATCCCATTTCTCATCCAAGCATGCCAGAGAAGATAACAATACTAAAATAATTATCAAAAGTAATAAAATATCAGTAGGGTCATTCCATGTCAAGTGGTCTGATTTCAGAAAAGTGCCCCACTCGACCATCACGGATTTCGATGAAATTTTGTGCAAACATGCACACACATACAAGCTGCTCTTGGGAAAGGCAGTTTGCAATCTGAACACCAAAGATTGTATGTTGCAGTGATGCCAAAACTGCCCTGGTGAAGAGGTACTGATAGTGCATTTGACAATTTGCAGTGCATCATCTTCATCAAGGCATAATTACAGATTGTACTGTTATAGAGACTAAGTTGATTTTAAATTTAATAACAGCAGCCAGACTCTTGGTGGCACAGTACAGGAAGAAGGAAGATTTGCCTACTATCGAAGAATGGACACTAAAAGTATCGAATTTAGCAGAGATGGCCAAAATTTCAGCGTATTTGAAGGACCATACAAATGAAAGATATATATCGGAATGGAGAAGATGGTGATCTGTCCCCGTACCCACACACGCACAAACACAGCCAGTCAAGGGTTAAGGAAACACTTTGGAACGCACCCAGGTCTTATCTTCCACTTGGCAGCGATAGACACACCGTCTGCCAAGTGACTTTATTTTCAAAGTAAAAACAGAAAGATAAATACTCAAGAGTCCAAATGTCCGACACTTTAAATCTTTCTCTCAGCAGTTCCGGACGAGGCTTTAGTGACTATCTAAGGTTTGCTTTGTTCGTCACAAAGATCCTTGACCACCACCCTCTATTATATAGTCTCTGGGGTGTGGTCCAGTGACTCAGTTCTAATCCCTAGCACGCCTCCTAAACTGCTGCAAACGTTTATCACGCCTTCGGAGGCGTGCATCCAGGAATGATGTTTCCTCATCACTCTGATCCAAATCAGCTGTCTCCTCTCCCTCGGCCGGCACTTGAGACAATGCCAGAGGGGAGGGGCCTGGAGAGGGAGGCCTGGCTGACTCCTCTTCCTCATGCTCGGAGCTTTCTTCCTCCGATGGGACAGGCTCAGAGGGCGGGGCCACAACACTATCCCCCACCGCAGGGCCCTTCCCCCGGGTCTGACGGTCGGGATGGGGTCGGGACGGGAACTGTTCGTGGAAAGCCCGCACCAGGTCAGGGGCCTGAACGGCAGACGCGTCCACCCAGGTGAAATCCTCGGGCCCGTACCCCTTCCAGGCGATGAGGTATTGGAAGCGCCCCTTCAGCCAACGGGAGTCCCGGATACTGTCCACCTCGTACGTCGAGGCGTCGTCCTCGTCGGCTGCGGCTGGGGGGGCAGGCGGCGGTGGGTGGCGGAGATGGCTCACGGGGGCCTCAGGGACCAGGAGGGACCGATGAAAAACAGGGTGGAGCCGCATGGAGCGGGGTAGAGTCAATCGGTAGGCCACCGGATTGATGACCGCCTCGATAGGGAAGGGACCGATAAAGCGTTGGGCCAGTTTCCTCACCGGCCGGTCCGTGGGGAGGTGTTTCGTGGACAACCACACCCGATCTCCTACTTCCAGTGGTGGCGTCGCCCGGCGGGCGTGATCGGCGAACCGTTTATAATCCTCTTTCGCCCGGATCAGCTGCCGCCGCACCAGTTGCTGCACCGCCTGCAGCTCTGAGAGGAAGTCCCGGGTCTCGGGAACAGGGGAGTCCATGATGGTCAACGGGAAAAGCCGTGGATGGTATCCGACGTTGGCATGGAACGGGGTCATCTGGGTGGAGGTGTGTTGGGAGTTATTAAAAGCGAACTCCGCCAGGGGAAGGTACTCGGCCCAGTTGTCCTGCTGCTGGTTGACAAAACAGCAGAGGTACTGCTCCAGTATGCCGATGACCTTCTCCGTGCCCCCGTCAGTCTCCGGATGGTGCGACGACGACAGGCACACCTGCACCTCCAGCGCGGCCATCAGGCTTTTCCAGAAGCGGGCCGTGAACTGGGCCCCGCAGTCCGAAACCACCCGGTCCGGCAGGCCGTGGAGGCGGAAGATATGTTGCAGGAACAGGCGAGCCGTGGTGCGGGCCGAGGGCAGGCCGCAGCACGGGATGAAATGTGCCATCTTCGTGAGCGCATCCACCACCACGAGGACGGTCGTGTACGTAGCGGACAGGGGCAGGTCTGTCAGGAAGTCCATGGAGATGGCTCCCCACGGTCTCTCCGGTGTCGGCAGCGGCTGGAGGAGTCCAGGAGGGGGGCCGGACGCGGCTTTGGCCTGTCGGCACGTCACACAGGACGTCACGTAGGCATGCACGTTGTGCCGTACCCGAGGCCACCAAAAAGTCCGCGTCACCAAGTTCAAAGTCTTAAAGAAGCCGAAGTGCCCCGCCGCGGGGTTGTCATGGCACTGGTTCATGACGAGGGCTCGGAGCGGACTCATGGGCACGTACAGCCGACCCCGGTGTCTGAGCAAGCCCTCCTCCACGGTCCATGGGGACGCGGGGCCGACGTCCGCTCTCCGCTGCTGCGACCAGTCGTCCCGTCGCTGCGCTTCCAGCACCTGAGCCCGCAGGTCCACCGGTTCCTGGACTGCGGCCAAGGAGTCCGCTGGCAGCACCATCCAGGGGGGAAGGGAGTCCTTGGGGCAAAAGTATTCCGGCTTACGGGATAGCGCGTCCGCCCTCTGGTTGAGGTTGCTCGGAATGTATGTGACGTGGAAGTTGAACCGGGCGAAAAACAACGACCACCGGATCTGCCGCTGGTTCAACTTCCGGGCCGTGGTGAGGTGCTCCAGGTTCCGATGGTCCGTCCGCACCTCCACCTGGTGTCGGGCCCCCTCGAGGTGATGTCGCCAAGCCTCGAACACGGCCTTGATGGCCAGCAACTCCTTTTCCCAGATGGTGTAGTTGCGCTCGGAAGGGTTGAGTTTCTGGGAGTAGTATGCGCAGGGAAAAAGAGTGCTGCCATCCACCGGAGCCTGTAGCAGCACCGCCCCAATCGCCACGTTGGACGCGTCCGTTTCCACCACGAACGGACGGTGTGGATTGGGGTGCCTCAGGACTGGCTCCGTGAGGAAGGCCTGCTTGAGGACCTCGAAGGCCTGCTGCTGCGGGGGCCCCCACTGGAACGGGACCTTCTTCCGAAGGAGCTGGGTCAACGGCAAGGTCAGGGTGGCGAAGCCCGGGATGAAGGTCCGATAGTAGTTGGCGAATCCCAACAGACGCTGGACGTCCTTCACCCGACGCGGGGGTTCCCAACTGCGCAAGGCCTCCACCTTGCGCGGGTCCATCGCGATGCCCTCGGGGGTGATGATGTGCCCGAGGAACTCTATGGAAGTCTGGAAGAAGTAGCATTTCTCCAACTTCGCATAGAGCTGGTGCTCCCGCAGGCGCTGCAGGACCTGGCGGACATGCTGGAGGTGACTTTCCGGGGTCCGGGAATAGATCAAAATGTCATCCAAGTAGATCACCACGAACCGATCCAGCATGTCCCGGAACACATCGTTCATCAAGTGCTGGAAGACCGCAGGGGCGTTGGTCAATCCGAACGGCATGACGGTATACTCGAAGTGTCCGTCTCAGGAATGCCGTGCGAGGGGCGTAGATCGCGCCCTTGTTTATTACCACGCCCCTCTTCTAGGGGCGTAATTGGTCTTCAGCGTGTTCTGGAAGGTGCTGCCGCTGTGTCCTCCGGAATGGCCCTAATCCCGTCGCACCCGATACCACCACCCCACACCCCGCATACGGCCGCCTTCACCCAGTGCCACCACCACCAAGTATGTATATGTCCCTCGATGCTTTCAGCACGCGTTAGCGATGTCGAGCAGGTTGCTAGGCTCGACAGGCAGCTCCCCTTTCACCACGTGTCCTTCTGTAAGAGATAAGTTACACGTATTAGTAGATAACCGTGGTTTGTGAGGATACATTCTATGAAACCGTTGAATCAATCGGTTTGCTTTTACATTACTATGCGGTATCCAAGAAGCCTCTTCTACTGGATAACCCTTCCATTTAACAAGGTAAGAGAGGACCCCCCTTGTCCATCTAGAATCTAGGACTTCATCAATTTCGTAATGGCCCTCCGTGACCGGACCAGGACGGTCGAATACTTGGATATGTTTGGCGGGTTTGAGAAGACTACTATGAAATACGGGGTGGATCTTCCCCAATAACGGAGGTAACTTTAGTACTACAGTCACAGGATTTACTACTCGTATCACCGGAAACGGGCCCAGATATTTCGGTCCCAGTTTCCTACTAGGAAGCCTTAATTTGATGTATTTGGTAGAGAGAAATACCATGTCCCCTACCTTGAATGGTTGAAACGGTGCTCGTTTCTTATTCGCCTGGCTTTTATATGCGAGGGCTGCTTTATCTAATGCCTCTCTGACCTGGGGCCATACCGTATTCATCTTATCGGCCCACTCATGGGGCATTGGCGACGTTGTTGGTGGTTGATCTAACTCGGGTATCGCTACGAAGTCTCGTCCCATTGCCACCCGAAAAGGAGTGAGACCCGTACTGCTATGAACTGCATTGTTATAGGCGACCTCCGCAAACGGTAACAGTGAAGACCAATCGGTCTGTTGATATGAAACATAGCAACGAAGGTATCGCTCTATCATTGCATTTGCTCTCTCTGCAGCCCCATTGGTACTAGGGTGAAATGCCGAACTGAGGCCTTGCGTTGATCCAATAGCCGAGAGAAAGTTTCTCCAAAATCGGGCTGTAAATTGCACCCCTCTATCAGAAATAATACGACGGGGTACCCCGTGTAACCTATAAATGTGTTGTATAAATAGCTTAGATAGCTTACGAGCTGAGGGTAATCCTCGGCACGGAATGAAATGAGCTTGTTTAGAAAATAAATCGATAATAGTCCAAATAACTGTGTTCCCATTGCTGTCTGGCAAATCGACTATAAAGTCCATCCCTATCTCCTCCCACGGTTGGGTAGGTGTGGCTACAGTCTGTAGTACTCCCAAAGGTTTTCCAGGGCGGGATTTGGCCTTGGCGCATATGGAACAGTCTTGTGTGTATGTTTCTATATCTTTCCTCATATGTGGCCACCAAAACTGACGCCGTGTTAAATGCAGGGTTTTAAGGAAACCGTAATGCCCAGCCGATTTATTATCATGACATCGGTGTAACACCAGGCCCCGGACCCCTTCCGTTACATACATTTTGTCCCCTTTCCACGAAAACCCGTCCCTATGCGTGAGCAGGTGTTTGTTTTCCTTAAACCAGCTATCAGTGTTTAACTCCCTTTGCACCTGCTCTTTCCAGTCTATTGTAGTCTCTGTGGTTATGGCTGCTGCAGTCCTACCACCGTTGGGCACCATAGCTTGTACTATCTCATCCCGTTTGCTCTGGAATTGAGGCATCCGAGAGAGAGCGTCGGCCAAGAAGTTCTTGCCACCAGGCATGTGTTTTAGCGTGAACCGGAAACGCTGAAAATAATGTGCCCACCGGACCTGTTTAGGAGACAGTCGTCTGGGAGTTTGTAATGCTATAAGGTTGCGGTGATCCGTCCACACCTCAAATGGTACCTGTGCTCCTTCCAAAAGATGCCTCCAGGTGAGAAGAGCCCAACGAACAGCAAACGCCTCCTTTTCCCAGATAGCCCAACCCCTTTCCGTGGGACTGAATTTTTTGGAGGTATATGCACACGGGTGTAACTGACCTTGGACATCGGTTTGTAACAACACGGCCCCTACCGCAACGTCACTTGCATCCACTTGTACTATGAATGGTTTCGATTGATCAGGATGTTGTAGTACAGGTGCCTCAGCAAAACAACGTTTCAGGGTTTCAAAAGCTGTCTGGCACTCCATCGTCCAATCCAAGCGCCGTCCAGGTCGCGGAGGCCCCTCCCCTTTTGTGCGTAGCAGGTTTGTTAACGGCAGAGCAATATGTGCGAATGTTGGGATGAACTGACGATAGAAGTTAGCGAACCCAAGGAAGCTTTGTAACTGTTTCCTTGTTGTAGGGGCCAGCCATTCCAACACAGTATTTACTTTTGTTGGATCCATCGCTATACCGTCCTTGGATATTCTATATCCGAGATAGTCTAGTTCTGTGCGATGGAATTCGCACTTGGACACCTTAACATACAGGCGGGCTTTTAACAACCGTTCCAGTACCTGACGGACTAAACTAATATGTTCCTCCATAGACTCAGTGTATATTAAGATATCGTCTAGATACACTAGAACCCCTTGGTATAGATAATCGTGTAATACCTCATTAATCAATTGCATAAAGACTGCGGGAGCGCCCTGCAATCCAAACGGCATAACACAAAACTTATAACTGCCCAACGGGCAGTTAAAGGTGGTTTTCCACTCGTCTCCTTGTTTTACACGTACCCTATAGTAGGCCTCCCGTAAGTCCAATTTTGTAAAATACTTTCCGGTCGCTAATGCAGCTAACAGGTCCTTCATTAAGGGTAATGGGTATAATGGTTCTACGCTTACTGCGTTCAAACCTCGATAGTCCACACATAAACGAAGCCCTCCATCCTTTTTCTCACGGAACAACACCGGAGCGGCCATATGTGACCGGCTAGGTTGTATAAACCCACGGGCTAGGTTTTTGTCAATGTATCTACATAATTCTTCCACCTCACGTGGGGTCATGGCATACATGCGTGGTTTTGGCAGCTTTACCCCAGGTATTAGTTCTATAGCGCAGTCAGTGGGACGGTGTGGTGGTAACGTATCACATTCCCCTTCATCAAACACTGCCGCTAGATCTGCATATACTGCTGGTACTCCAACGGGACATATATCGCTATCCAGCCCCAACGAAACTCCTTGCTCTTTCGGAACCTTCTGTGAGCTACCTGGATCTGGTCCTATCGACAGACGGAGTTTCCTAAAACCCCCCTCCCACCAGATCGTGGGCTTCCATTTATCCAACCAAGCCAATCCCAAAATCACGGGTTCGATCATTGTGTCCACCACCACAAACCGTATGTTTTCCCAGTGAGCTCCTATCTCCATTTTTACTAATTCTGTCACTTGGGTTGCTGGGGCTCCCCCTAAGGTAGATCCATCCATCTGTTCGAATGTTATTGGGGTTTTTAACGACCGTAACCGTATACCCAAACGGGTGGCTACAGTTCGTCTTATCAAACACCTTGTACACCCAGAATCAATAAGGGCTTCATGCTGTACCCGTGTTGGCCCCTGTAATGGTGTCAGGGTTATGGGTATGAGGAAGGGACGGATGGGTTCACTTACCATTGGGTCATTGGTGTCCTCCTCCTCATCACTATCAGCTAGCACCACAGGAACTATCCCAGGATGTACAGCAGGACCTGGTTCCTTTGTTGTGGTTCCATTGGGGCTCTGTCCTGGTTGCGATAGACCTCTGGTCTTTTCCGGGGTTGGTCGCCCACGTGACTTTCCACTAGCTGTCAAGGCGTTCGGTCCAGGTGGTTGAGCCGGTGGTAGCGGGCATTCCAGAGCCCTATGGCCAGGTTGATTACACCGGAAACAGCGTAACAGCCGCCGTGTGGAATCAGCTACTCGAGGATCAGGTTCCCCTCGCCCCGCTGCTCTGACAGGACCCAGCCGGTCTGGTTGGCGTCGGATGGGGACCGTACTCACACCTCCCCTAACCCGGAACTCTCTTAGTCCCACGTCCAGGTCAATAGCTGCTTTACACCACTCAGACAAACGGGGTGGCATGCCCCGATATACACAGGCTTGTCTTAGGTCACGATCCAGTCCAAGATGGAATTGATGAACAAGCATGCGTTCGGGCCAACCCCTAACTCTCCCCGCTAGCCGACGAAACTCTTTTACGTATTCCTTTGCCGAACGGCCCCGTTGTTTCAAGGCCACAAGCTCCCCCTCAGCTACCTGTGTTCATGTGTCATCTTCAAATCGTACCCTGAGGCCTTCCAGGAATAAGCCAACATCAGTGAGCTCTCGAGCGTGGTCGTTATGCAAGTCCGCTACCCAATCCGCAGCTTCACCTGTTAAAGTCGTTGTAATGGCCACTACCATGGACCACTGAGTTGGATATAAGCGCCCATATAAATCAATATAACTGAGTACCTGGCTCAGGAACAGGGCTACACGGTCTGGGTTGCCATCAAACGTGGTCTGCAAGGGGGGTGGTCCCCAGACTGGTTGGGATCCCCATACCCCAGGCTGTCCAGCCGGTACTGGAGGATAAGCTATCTGTCCTGAGATCTGACTTGGCCCCTGCCCCGGAGGGGGGCGAAGTGACCCAGATGCTGTCCCTGTAGCCACGCCCGCCAATGATCCAAGCGATTGGGTTGCAGCATATTGTGTGGCCGGTGGTCGGGGATTGCTTTGGGAGGGACCCACCCGTAATTTGGGGCTAGCCAGGCGGAACCGGGTCTCTGTCCCTGTGGAGGATGTTGGCCAGCCAGGGTTAGGTTCTGTCCCCGTCATCCACGGTTGCCATGATTGTGCATCCCTGAAGCTGGCTTCACCAAAACGCTCCCGAAGGACTTCTATGGTGGAGTGGCCCAAACCTGTTGAATAGCTCCACTCCCCGTCATCATCTTCCGCCCAGCGCCTCTCTCTCCAGCGGTGGAAACGTTCACTGTAAGGGGGCGACACCTGGTCCTTCGGGGCCCTTGCCGGAGCAGCCAAAGCGGGGTTCTGCCACCACTCTCCTAGCAATGCCGGGGTGCCCCCCCCCCTTGCTGCAACAGCATCCTTACCATCCACTTCCTGGCTTTGACAGCGTTCTTTCGGACGTACCGAGGGCTGAGTTTCAGCCGGGCTTTCCTCAGCTGCAGGCAGCCCCTCCTCCTCTGAGGGCGGCGTTGCAACAGTCGTATCCACTCCCTCTGCCATTCTGTAGGCTTGCAAAGGGTAGCGCCGATTTCCTCTCAGGAATGCCGTGCGAGACGCAATCAAAACACAGCTACAGCCTTATTCAGCTCTTTTGGCATGCTGGTTTATTCGCATCCGCATCCGGCTACACACTGTGATTCGTAAACATGATTGAAATCGGCGCTACATTACACCAAGAATGGGGCGTTTATATAGCCCATCTTTCCATTAACCCATTAGGACCGCGCCCTTGTTTGTTACCACGCCCCTCTTCTAGGGGCGTAATTGGTCTTCAGCGTGTTCTGGAAGGTGCTGCTGCTGTGTCCTCCGGAATGGCCCTAATCCCGTCGCACCCGATACCACCACCCCACACCCCGCATACGGCCGCCTTCACCCAGTGCCACCACCACCAAGTATGTATATGTCCCTCGATGCTTTCAGCACGCGTTAGCAATGTCGAGCAGGTTGCTAGGCTCGACAGTCCGTACCGAGTGCCGAACGCCGTCTTCCACTCGTCCCCCTCTCTCACGCGCACCAGGTTGTAGGCCCCTCGGAGATCGAGCTTAGTGAAGATCGAGGCCTCCCGCAACCTCTCCATCAGCTCCGGGATCAGCGGCAGGGGGTAGCGATTTCGCACTGTGATGGCGTTCAAGCGCCGGTAGTCGCAACACAGGCGCAAGTCCCCCGTCTTCTTTTTAATGAAGAGGACCGGGGCCGAGAGCGGGGAGGTCGAAGGCCGGATGAAGCCACAGGCCAGGTTCTTTTCCAGAAAGTCCCGTAAGGCAGCCAGCTCGGGCTCCGACATGGAGTACAGGTGTCCCGAGGGCAGGGGCGCGTTGGGCATTAGGTCCACCGCACAGTCGTAGGGTCGGTGCGGGGGCAAGCGGTCCTCCTCCTTCTCGCTGAACACGTCGGCGAAGGGCGTCAGCTCCGGAGGCAAGGAGTCGTTTGGGGCAGAGACGTCCTGGCCGGCGCAGGTGTGGCGAAGGTGGTCGACACACTGCAGGCTCGGGAACGAGATGGCGTTTCTCGACCACGCCACCTGAGGGTCGTGCGCCCGAAGCCAGGCCATCCCCAGGACCAAGGGAAAGTGCAGATCCGCCGTTACGTAAAACTGGATCGCCTCCTCGTGGTTCCCAATGGCGAGGTGCAAGGGCTGGGTAGCGGTTTTGATGGGTTCCTGCCCATCTATAGTTTCGACCCTCAACGGAGGGTCCACTGGAACCAAGGGGACTTTGTAATGGGCCACAAAGGCCTGGTCCATAAAGTTCGTGGTGGCCCCCGAGTCCACCAGCGCGTGCGCCTGGAGCCCCTCCGACCGGTTAGCCAACAACACCCGGGTGTTCAAAATCAGGTGCCGAGGGGGCTCACAGTCCACAGCCGCCGACTCCGGCGGGGCATGGTCACGTGCCTGACCCAGAGTTTCCCCTAGGCCAGGCCTGGCCCGTTTCCCAGCTGGTCACGCCGAGACTCCGGAACAGGCTTGAGCGGTCCACTCCGCTTCCGGGGACACGAGGCGGCAAAATGTCCCGCCTCGCCGCAATAGAGGCACAACCCCCCTTGACGTCTCCGCATCCGCTCCTGGGCCGTCAGTTGAGGTCTGGCTGCTCCGAGCTCCATGGGCTCCTCAGCCATCACCACAAAACGCTGTGCGGTCCGGAGCGCTGTCGGTGCGAAACGCAGGGGTGCCGACGCTGTCGATGGTTCCGGAAGAGCCCGACGGGGCCGTTGCCGTTGCAGGCGGGCGTCGATGCGCAGGCATTGGGTCACCAGCGCGTCGAGGGTCGGTGGCGCCTCCACACGAACCAGCTCGTCCTGCATCTCATCGGAAAGGCCGTCCTGGAAGGCGTCCATCAGCGCCACCTCATTCCAAGCCGAATCCTGGCCTAGCAGTCGGAACTCTGCAATATAGTCCTGCAGGGGGCGCTTGCCTTGGCGGAGGTCCTTGATGCGCCTCGCTGCCGTCTGCACCCGGAGGGGATCCTCAAACATGGTGCGCAGGTGTTGTAAAAAGCCCTGAAAGTCCAGGAGCAAGGGGCTATCTTGCAACAACAGGGGCGTGGCCCATTGGGCGGCAGTGCCAGAGAGGGAGCTGATAACAAATGCCACCCGAGCCCGGTCATCCGGAAAATCCTCCGGCCTCATCGCCATAAACAGTTGGCATTGTCCCAAGAAGGCCGGAAACATCTCCTGCTGCCCAGAAAACCTATCTGGCACGTTCACTGGGCATCTCGGACGGGGAGGGGGAGGAGGTGGAGCTGCAGGAGCATTTCCCAAAGCAAGTTGGGCAGTTAGCTGTGCTACTTGCTGTTGCAGAAGCTGATTGGCCTCCAGTATCTGCTGTAACTGCTGCTGCAGCTGTTGGTCCATCGTGGGTTAACGATGGAGTATGGGGTGACAAACAAGATGATCTGTCCCCGTACCCACACACACACAAACACAGCCAGTCAAGGGTTAAGGAAACACTTTGGAACGCACCCAGGTCTTATCTTCCACTTGGCAGCGATAGACACACCATCTGCCAAGTGACTTTATTTTCAAAGTAAAAACAGAAAGATAAATACTCAAGAGTCCAAATGTCCGACACTTTAAATCTTTCTCTCAGCAGTTCCGGACGAGGCTTTAGTGACTATCTAAGGTTTGCTTTGTTCGTCACAAAGATCCTTGACCACCACCCTCTATTATATAGTCTCTGGGGTGTGGTCCAGTGACTCAGTTCTAATCCCTAGCACGCCTCCTAAGCTGCTGCAAACGTTTATCACGCCTTCGGAGGCGTGCATCCAGGAATGATGTTTCCTCATCACTCTGATCCAAATCAGCTGTCTCCTCTCCCTCGGCCGGCACTTGAGACAATGCCAGAGGGGAGGGGCCTGGAGAGGGAGGCCTGGCTGACTCCTCTTCCTCATGCTCGGAGCTTTCTTCCTCCGATGGGACAGGCTCAGAGGGCGGGGCCACAACAGATGGATTGACTATATTCAAAACAAATATCGGACTAAAAAGTTATAAATAGCTTATGAATGAAACCTATATTTCCTTTTCGAATATGTTTAGTTAGTTGAAGGGGGAGTTAAAGAGCAAGGGGGAGTTTGGAGACTACAGAAAGTTAGATTATTTTAGCTTATGTTTGTTATGCTATACCCTGTTTTTGCTGTGGGAAGTCCAGGGTGGGTGGGTGGGGGGAGGGGGGTTGGAGGGAGAGGGGGGATGTAGGGGTGGGAGGGGGGAAAATTGTTGTAATGATTGTTAAAACTTTTTAAATTAAAAAAAAGGAAAAAAAAAGATAATAAGCAATGAACGGATGCACTGTGGCTTTCTAATTCTCCCAGTGAAAGCCTTGAGCAGCATCTTGGACAACAACCAGTCCTCGAATATTTTGTCCAAATGCGCTATCAGTACCTCTTCACCAGGGCAGTTTTGGTATCGCTGCAACATACAATCTTTGGTGTTCAGATTGCAAACTGCCTTTCCCAAGAGCAGCTTGTAGTCCTTTTTAATATTGACACCTTGTAGCATAAGCAACATTTTGATGAATGGTGCAGATGCAGACAGAATGTGTGTCTGAGGCACAGACGGTGACACTCCACTTTGGTCTGTGTTCACAGAATTTGGAGAAACCAATTTCAGCACCATATTTGTTTCGATATGCCACATACAATTCTTTCAGATTGCACAATAGCAACCGCTTTTGTTTGTGAACGTCCTCAACTTTGTCCCTATTGTTAGGGCTTTATACGTCAGCGATGAAAAACCAACTCTACTTTTTTAGGGGGTTTGAAACATGCTCTTTCTAATAAGAATGATTTAACAGAGTTTCCAGAAGGTCTTTTTTTGTAAAAGCGGGCTGAAAATACCCTATTTTTGGCGTTTTTACAAAAAATGTCAACTTTACACTCAATTTGTAAACTATTGGAAAGCAGTAGGAGAATGAAATTTTATATTCGAAAACCTTGTGTTGCTAAGTTATTACGCACAAAGTTTCACATTTATCATACCTTTCCTTCCAGAAATATAAAAAGTCAAACTTTAACCTTTTTTTCGAGCCGCACTATTTTTGGCCAACTTTGCTCCAAATTATCTAGATGGAGATCGCTCATGAGAATGCTTTTATTACTTTGTTTAATAGAGCACAAAAAGTTGTACAAGATGGCCAAGTTTTGTTTCTCTCAACAAAATATTGCCGGAGATATTATGTCTCAAAGTTGCTGGAACCTCAGCGTCATACTGTAGAAGGCTGCAGTATGGGGTCACACAATTGCCTATATCTCCGCAAGTATTGCATCGGCACACGTAACACTTTACCAATGTTCATTGGGGACATGTGTGCATGTTTACACAAAATTTCATATTATATGATTGGTGAAATTTCTTCATATATATTTTTGATAATGCACATATGAGGGTGAAGGTTCATTCTCCAAGCTTGCAGGTTGGTTTCCAAACATTTCCTTACCAGGTTAGCAAACATCTTCAGCGGAGTTTAGGGGATGTCAGTATCAATGTTCTTCTGTTTATAAGGGCTTCAGTTGTGGGTGTGTCAAGTGAGGGTTACACCTGAAGCTTTTATAAACAGAAGATCACTGACACTGACATCCCCTAAACACCGCTGAAGATGTTACCTAGCCTGGTAAGCAAATGTTTGGAAACCAACCTACAAGCTCAGAGAAAGAACCTACACCCGAACTACAGATATTCGCCACTATTGCAATGCACATATACATAGATGAAAATCTTTCTGAAGTCATGGGTTTTAATTATGATTAAATATGGAGAATATTTGCCCAAATTCTTTGGGTGACTATTCTGCAATTTTTATTCATGAATAATATAAAGTATTATTGCATGAATTTATAAACAACTTCTTTGTCAGTCAACCTCTGAGAGAAATGGAATTATTCCTGTAAAGAAAATAGCCTAAGTGACTCCATATTTACCCTTTACATAACCCAAGTTAATCCTCCTTGCTATTAAGCTGAATAAGATATGTAGAAAAGGGAAGTGTGTATGATGCCTGTTCTAAGGAAATTAATGTGTTAGTACATTCTGAGTTGGGAGTTGGGTCAGGCTCCATTGGAAGGAAGGAAGATATTCCGTTCCAACTAATTGTCTTAAGTGAAGGACAGTTAGGGACATATCAAAAAGGGTATTTTTGGAGGGGAACTCCAAGTTGGAACAAATATTGCTGAGAAGGCTAAATGTTATGTAACAACTGAAAAACAATGACAGGTGGGGGCGTTTTAATTGTTTTGCTGATTGCCTGAAACTGTATTTAAACCATGTATTTGGAGCGATGAGACGTTCTCTCTCTTTCATGGGAGAACCCTTTTGCAAAAGCTTATGATATATATATATATATCCAGATATATATATCAAATTTATATTTTGCTGATAAAGAAATAAAGGGAGACTAGTATAGATCTATTTCAAGCTTTTTAGCTTTCATCAGCTAGCCATACCCTTACTTGGATTCGAACTTGGGCTTCCTGCATGTTAGGCAGTTGAATTAACCTTCTGAGCCACAAGTTGTCCCTTCATCAGCTTGAGCCAGGGGAAAGATTAAGTGTTTACCAAGACACCTGGTCTACCCCAACATGTGGGAGGGAGCCAGCTATACTGGAATTAGACCAATCACCGACAACCTCACACATGAGTGGGCCGATAGAATGAATACAGTATGGCCCCAGGTCAGAGAGGCCTTAGATAAAGCAGCCTTTGCATATAAATCCCAGGCAGACAAAAAAACGAGCCTCATTTCAACCCTTACAGGTGGGGGACATGGTATATCTATCTACCAAATACATCAAACTGAGGCTCCCTAGTCAGAAACTAGGACCGAAATACCTAGGACCCTTCCCAGTGGTAAGGGTGATTAATCCTGTCACCGTGGCACTAAAACTGCCTCCGTTATTGGGGAAAATCCACTTCCAATTTTACGTGGGAGAAGACCTGAATAACCAAAGACATATATATATATATATATATATATATATATATATATATATATATATATATATATATATATATATATATATGTCTTCTTAAGTTTTCGCGGGTGTGCATATGCAAAAAATTAAAATCTCAGGTGTTTTCCCGCATCATTGTAAATAAGTTGGTTAAAATATTTAAAATCCTGGTTAAAATCCCAGCTTAAAAACTTCTAAAAATCCTTACAGAGCACTCTGCAAGGTCCTTTAAAACCTCAGCTAAAACTTTTAAAGTCACTGGTAGGATTTTAGCTGAGGTTTTAAAGGACCTTGCAGAGTGCTCTGTAAGGATTTTTAGAAGATTTTAAGCTGGGATTTTAACTAGGATTTTAAATATTTTAACCAACTTATTTACAATGACGCGGGAAAACACCCGAGATTTTAATTTTTTGCATATATATATATATATATATACACATACACACACACACACACACACACACACACACACATATATATATACATATTTGTTTTTGTAGATTTTCACGGGTACAGGTATGCAAGTCTTGGCGTATTTGAGTTTTTTCCCACTCGTCATCTTCAGGCTGGTGTCTTTGGCTTCATGCTTGTGCGAGCAAAGCGTGATCGGAGATGCCGTCTCTCTATAAACACTGGTGGGGAGGTGTGGAGTGCTGGCTTTGTTGTTGTAAGCAGGTTGGTTGGCTGTATTGTTACATCTTGATTAGTAGATGGAGTTGATGTTTGCAGATTAGTCGGCTGTTTTGTAACATTAGTCGGATTGCAAAAATTGCACAAGCATGAAGCCGAAGACACCAGCCTAAAGATGACAAGTGGGACCTCGTCGAAACGTTGCCAAGATACTCTCAATCTTACACGGGAAAAGACCCGAATATGCCAAGACTTGCAGATAGATAGATAGATAGATAGATAGATAGATATAGATATAGATATAGATATAGATATAGATATAGATATAGATATAGATATAGATATAGATATAGATATAGATATAGATATAGATATAGATATAGATGATATATAAAATAAATCTGCTTTTTACTTGTTCATGGTCTCCGTTTCATTTTTATGAGGTGTGCTGTTTTTTTAAATCTCACAGCCTCCAACCCAGAAATGAATTCCTATAAATTACAAGTTGTATACATTTTATACAAGTATACAGGTATTCAACTTGTATAAATTAAAACAAATTTAACTGCTTTTATTCTGTTTATAAGCTGCTCAGCATCTATGCAAGTGGGCAGCTATAATAAATTTAAATAATAACAATAGTAATAATTTGCAATCTGTAAACCATCAGACAGCAAAGTTGGTGATGGAAGAAACAGTTAAGACAGGACAGAATTAAACCATATAAAATTCACTGTAAATAAAGGAAATATTATTTTAATTCATCACATTTTTGAACTGCCCATCTCCCTCACAAAATCTACTAAATTCTCTAAAACTAAAGAAAAAATGGCCAGCTTTAATCTCTTTAATGAGAAAGCTGTGTAATTAGGAAAATATACTGAAAAGATATTTTCCTACCAACCAAACATTTCTTTCTGGTAGAACATACGAATACTCCCTGAAAACAGATCCCAAACTATGAGTAGATTGATACAGGAAGTAGTATTTCAGATATTCTAGTTCAAAGTGGAAAGGTAATGTCCTGTTCTGTTGGATATTCAAGATTATTGTTAGGAGGGCAAACACACACACATTTCCAAATAGTCTTCAAAATCAGTCACATAGTTACAGGTAATTATGGGTCAATACAAAATCAATATTTGGGAAGGGGCACAAGTGCTACATTACTTAAAGTTGGACAAAGGTGCTCTTGGCTAAAGCTGCCTCTTGATTCACCAGGAATGATGTCAACAACTCAAGCTGTGAACCTGGTCCTATAGTAAGAGTAGTAACCTTATGAAGAACAAACTGCAGTTTCAGTCCAGGGAGCTCTAATCCAGAAGCTAAATATACCTCCATCGGAGGGGTTGGCTGGGTTTTGGCTTGATAGGAGATGGACCGGTTTTTAGAAGCTCGGTTAACGGGAGCGCGACTTCTGCAAAGGAAGGGATGAATTGTCTATAAAAATTTGCAAAACCCAGGAAGCTTTGAAGTTGTTTCCGGGTGCGTGTGGGCTGCCAATCTAACACTGCCTTCACTTTTTCCGGGTCCCTTGGTTAGACACTCTGTATCCTAGGTAGTCTAAAGATTCCTTGTGGAATTTGCATTTGGACAGCTTCGCATAGAGTTTTGCAGCTAAGAATTTTTTTAGCGCTTGCCTGACTAGTTTGACATGCTCTTCCATATTTTCGCTGAATATAAGAATGTCACCCAGGTAAACCAGGACCCCCTTATACAGGTGTTCATGTAGCACTTCATTGATCAGTTGCATGAAGACTGCGGGGGGCCCTTGAAGTCCAAAAGGCATGACCCGGAATTGGAAACTGCCCAGCAGGCAGTTAAAAGCAGTTTTCCATTCGTCTCCCTCCTTTATGCGGACTCTGTAATAGGCTTCCCTTAGATCTAGCTTGGTGAAAATCTTGCCTTTTGACAAGTGGTTCAGCAAGTCCTTCATTAGGGGTAGGGGGTAGGTATTTTGTATGCAAATGCAGTTGACACCTCTAAAGTCAATGCATAATCTCAGCCCCCCATCTTTCTTCTCTTTAAACAATACGGGGGCGGCCACTCTGGATTTCACTGGCTCAATGAACCCTCTGGCTAAATTGGTGTCGATGTACTTCCTCAACTCGGTCATTTCAGCAGGCATCATGGAGTACATCCTGGGCTTTGGTAACTTGGCTCCAGGTTCTAATTCAATGGCACAATCCGTGGCTCGATGAGGGGGGAGGATGTTACACTCCTCCTCGCTAAAGGCTTTGGCTAAGTCTGCATATACCTTAGGAATCTGGGGTTCGCCTGGAGGCCTGTCTGAAACAGCGGCTGCTGGTTCTGGCGGCTGGCCCCTATGGGTTGGCAGTTTCTTGGGAGGAGGGACTGGGGGCAGTGGGCCAACACCAGTTATGATTTTCCAGTATCCATCTTTCCATTTAATGGTGGGGGGCCATTTGTCAAGCCAAGTAAGGCCCAATATGACAGATTCTGACATCTTTGCGCTACTATAAATCATATAAGTTCACAATGTCTCCCAAATTCCAATCTAATCAGTTCAGTAATTTGGGTGGCTGGGACTCCTCCAATTAATGTCCCATCCACCTGTTCAAACTTAATTGGGCACTTTAAGGCTCTTATTTTGATCCTTAATTGTTCAACAATTGAAGTCCAATTAAAAATCTGGTACAGCCTGTATCTATTATTGCTGGTACTTCTCCTTGGTCCCCAGTCTCTGGCACCACCAGTTTCACTTTAATTATAAAAAAGGGGATGGGTGAACTCACCATCAGGTCGTCTTCTCTGCTAGCCTCATCAGGAAAGGCTTCTTTGGCCGGAGGTTCCTCACTCTCTTCGATGGGGAGGGGAACCTCTACGGCTTGTCTGGCAAATTGACTGGCAACCGGGGGCTTTTGTGGAGCCCTTCTGCCCTAGGCGGCCGTGGCCGGATGTTGTTGTGGAACTGGTGCAGGGGCCAGACACTCAGCAGCTCAATGACCGACTTGTCCACAATGATAGCATTTAATCACCCCAGCAGGTTTAGTGGGTGAGACTTCAGCAGGCTTTGCAAGTGGACGTCTAGCCAAAGTTCTCCGAGGCGGCTTCTCTGCTGGGGCTTTGGGGTGGGGGTGAATTTCTCTATCCAGAGCTATGGACATGGTATACCAGTCATGCTCAGGCACCCCTCGGACTCCGCAGGCTGTCCTGACTTCCTGATCAATGGCTTCTTTAAAATAGTGTAGGAGTATGCGGTCTGGCCAATGCCCAAGATTCCCTGCGACCCATCTAAAGACCCATACAAAGTCTTTTATGGGCCAATTACCTTGATTCATCACCTTTATTGTGGCTTCATTTTCATTGATTCGGTCTGGGTCTTCAAATCTGGCCCAGAGCAGCTCAATAAAACCATCGGCATCATTTCGTTCAGTAGCTCCCTCATTGTGCAGCTGGGTTATCCAATCAGCAGCATCCCCTTCATTCATCCCATCAGAAATTGCCAATACTAAGTCTCGATCTGTTTCGTATTGCTCTCCATACTGATCTATATGAGCCCAGACTCGGCTGAGGAAGTAAGCCAGTTTGGCAGGCTTACCATCAAATGTTGCTCTAAACTGGGGTGGAGGTTGCCTCGCAGGTGGATTGGCCCCGGTGATGAGCGGCGGGGCTGGGACATGCTGGTGTGCCACGGTGGGCAGTGGTGCGAGCACCGGCAGCTGAGCTGGAACCTGCGGCGGAGCTGCTGCTGGTTGCTGGATTGTGGCCGGATGAGGGACAGGGGCCAGCTGCTGGGCTGCTTGTTGGGTTGCTGGGGGGGAGCTCCAGCTGGCTTCTGGATTAGCCCCCACAGATGTGCCGGGATCATTGGGTCATATTGGGCCCATGGGGATCCCTGGAAAATTGGAGCAGAAGGTGCTGGCATTCACTGGCACTGGACCCACCCCTGGCCAGGGTAGAATCCCCAGCCTGGGGGGATACATTCTGCAGGGGATAGCACAAAGGCAGGCTGGCGAAGGGGGGCAGCAGGCGGAGGTGGCGGTCCCCATGCTGGCTGCATCTGCTGTCTCCCAACTGCTGCCTGGCCTGGCTGTGCCGAGCTGCTGCTCCTGTCATCCCTGGCCAGGTAGAAAGGTGCCTGCGCCCCACTAATTCGCAGTTTGTGTTGGCAGGGGGGCAGAGGTCAACCTCGAGGCCTCTCATCTGTGGAGTGCCGCAGGGATCAGTCCTCTCGCCCCTTCTGTTCAACATTTATGTGAAGCCGCTGGGCGAGATCATCCGTGGCTTCGGGGTGAGATACCACCAGTACGCTGATTACACCCAGCTGTACATCTCCACCCCAGGCCACCTCAACGATGCCCTTGAAGTGATGTCCCAGTGCCTGGAGGCTGTGCGGATCTGGATGGGGAGGAACAGGCTCAAGCTCAACCCTTCCAAGACTGAGTGGCTGTGGCTCCTGGCATCCCGATATAGTCAGTTGACTCCATCACTGACTATTGGGGGTGAGTCTTTGGCCCCCACAGAAAGGGCTCGCAATCTGGGAGCCCTCCTGGATATGCAGCTGTCCTTGGAGGAACATCTGACGGCTGTAACCAGGGAGACCTTTTGTCAGGTTCACCTGATTCGCCAGTTGCGGCCCTTTCTTGATCGGGATTCCCTGTGCACAGTCACTCACGCCCTCATCACCTCTCGCCTTGACTACTGCAACGCTCTCTACATGGGGCTCCCCTTGAAGGGCACCCGGAGGCTCCAACTGGTCCAGAACGCAGCAGCGCGGGTAGTGACAGGAGCAGCATGGCGCTCCCATGTAACACTGCTCCTGCGCGAGCTGCACTGGCTCCCGGTGGTCTTCCGGGTGCGCTTCAAGGTGTTGGTCATCACCTTTAAAGCACTCCATGGCATAGGGCCTAGCTATCTGCGAGACCGCCTGCTGCTACCGACGACCTCCCATCGACCCGTGCGCTCCCACAGAGAGGGCCTCCTCAGGGTGCCATCAGCCAAACAATGTAGGCTGGTGACCCCCGGGGGAGGGCCTTCTCTGTGGGGGCACCTACCCTCTGGAATCAGTTGCCCCCAGAGATAAGGAGAATCCAAGACCTCAGTGTCTTCCGCCGTGCCCTTAAAACCCACTTTTTCCAGCAAGCCGTGCTGGCTTAAGAATAAATTTTAAAAAGTTTTAAATTGGTTTGTGATTTTTAATTTTTGGGCCAAATTTATATATATATTAATTGTTTTTTAATATTTGTATTTCATGTTCTTAATTCTGGCTGTACACCGCCCTGAGTCCTCAGGGAGAAGGGCGGTATATAAATTGGAAATAAAATAAAATAAAAAAATAAATAAATAATTCCTCTGCCAGGTCCTGGATCAGGAAAAGTGAACATGGGTTGCATTAAGCTCCATCTCACTTGAGGAGGTTGGGTGCGGAGGGCATAACTTCCCACTTCTATCCATTTTGGTGCCTGAATCTGGGATTGCCTCTTCATGCACCACTAATGCACAATGCACTGCAGGTTAGGAACAATTATTTTATAGATTTATTTAACATTTTAAATAATACAGGGAAGAGTATACTGTAATACTATAATGGGCTCCTATTATCTTCCCCTCGCCTCATCTGAAATGGTTCTTTAATGATTTTGGAAAATATAATCATGTGAAAAAAAGTAAACCACATACAAGTAGTCCTTAACTTACGACTGTTTAACAATGGTTCAAAGTTATGATGGCCTCAGAAAAAGTGACTTATGACCCATCCTCAAAGTTACGAATGTTGCACCATCCCCACAATCATGTGATTGCAATTCAGGCACTTGACAATTGGTTTGCATTTACAATGGTTGCAGCCACTTGTAGACACATGGTTGCGATGTGTGACCTTTCCAGTCGGCTTCTCCAAAGTTAGAAGCAAAAGAAAACCCATACTTTATTTATTTATTTATTTATTTATTTATTTATTTATTTATTTATTTATTTATTTATTTATTTATTTATTTATTTTATCATATTTGTATACCGCCCTACTCCCGAAGGACTCAGGGCGGTGAACAGCCAAAATAAAATACAAAGACATACAAAAGTTAAAAACTATTAAAAACAGATTAAATAATTTAGGCTCAAAAAACAAATTAAGACATCCAATTTATCTAAAAAACATTTAAAACCCAATTTAATGACTGCATGATTCACATAACCATATGATTTGCTTAATGATCATGATAAAATGGTTGTAAAATCGGATGTTCTCAAGTGATGCCTTGCTTAATGATTGCATTGCTTAGCAACTGAAATTCTGGTCCCAAATTGTAAGTCGAGAACTAAACCTAAAATAGTCCTTTGCAAGACTAACCCATTATAACCCAACTAAAAAAACTTTATATTTACATTTCTAATTATTGAGAACTAATTCAGCACTGGAGGTAATGGTAAAGTAGGATAGTAAGTCTTCCTTCTAAAAAAAATCTGTTTGTAGCCTGACATCACAGAAAGACTGTTGGAATTGGATAAAAGCGCTAACAGGATGCCATTTTAAACTTAGCTTGGATAAAACCCTAGGTTATAGAGAATACTGAACTAATTCCATGGCTGATTGAATAAATTCATGTGGGAGCTACACAATCTTTCACCCAGGTTTTTATTTTTAAATACTGAAATGGAGCCACTGAATAGCTGCTAATTTTGTTCAAATAAAGGATGTTTAACCTTTTCTGCCCCACATTACAGGTAATCCTCGAGGTACAACAGATCATTTAGTGACCATTCAAAGTTACAACAGTCCTCTCAAAAGCCATGTACAACCTTGATCCAGTGTTATGAATTTTACAAAAGCTACCCGGTTGTAGGAAGTTAGCACCCACCCTCTCCTAGGAAAATGTAATATTCTAGGCAGAATATTATATTTTCCCTAAAGGAGACACATATTTCTAAAGACAAACTCAGAGCCTCAGCTCCCTGCCCCCCCAGCAGATATTTTGGTGTCAACCTATCTACAAGACAAAGGCTGGGCCAGCTTATCTACAACACAAAAGACATGGCCCTCAGGACATGATAGGATTAGCCCTCACTCAAGATCCAAACTGTCAGGTGTGCCTCCTTTCAGTACTCAAGAAAGAAAAACCCCGACTCCATTTTCATAGAGAAAGGTACTTTTACTGAGTATGAACTGAATGCAACCAAAGAAAAGCAAGGTCTGAGGCAATAGGCGCGAAAATCACATATAGAAAGCATCCCTAAAACTCTTCCCCCAATCGTTCAGTCAGGATTATCCAATCCACATCCCCCCCAAGAGTCATGTGGGGTGCAGCGTTCGATGGTGCCATCCTCCTGGTATGCCACGACGATTGATCTTGAGTGGTTATCAGCGCTCTTCTCAGCTTCAGAGAAAATGCTGAGGAAAACTTTCTCTCCTCCACCAGCTCACTTCCCCCTCCCAGACATTCAAACAGCTCCCCCCTCCTCCCGTTACAATGGCAGCCGAGCAAGCAAGCAATAAAAAAGTGGAGGCTGACAGATATTCTCATCCTCTCCACCTCTGAGTCCCTAGCTGAGCAGGACACCCGCACCTCCCTTCAGGAGTTGCAGGCCCACAGGTTCCTGATTAATTGGTCCAAGAGTCATTTGGTTCCCTCTACCCGTATTAAGCACCTAGGGGCTCTAATAGATAACCATCAAATCTGAGGTTTCGCTATCGCTAGACCGTCAGTCCAGTCTCTCAGAACTGGCTCTCTGTTGCTATAGGGATCGTTCGGTCCCTCTCCTCACCCTTTCCCGTCTCTTGGGTAAAATGGTCTCCTCCTTCGGCATTGTCCCTTGGTCCTGTCTTCATAGCAGAGAGTTGCAGTGGTTCCTTCTTCGCTTCCAAAGGGCTCACAGGAGCACTACCTTAACGAGAACCCTCCTTCCTCCCGTGGTCCTCAATTTCCAAGAGCAGTCGTTTCCGGGAACCCCGCTGCATAGTCCTTCTATACCGCCCTTCTCCCGAAGGACTCAGGGCGGTGTACAGCCTATTTAAAAACACAGACAAAACAGCAATGTAAAATATAAAATAATTAAATAAATTGGCTCAGATTTAAAACCCCAAAAAATTTAAATACCCCAATTTAAAACTATTATGTTGATAGTCCGGCCTGGTGGAACAACAGGGTCTTCAGTGCGCAGCGAAACACCCGGAGGTCGGAGATCTTACAAATTTCCGGGGGCAGTTCGTTCCACAGGGCTGGGGCTCCCACAGAGAAGGCCCTCCCCCTGGGTGTCGCCAGCCGACATAACTTGGCCGATGGCACCCGGAGGAGACCCTCTGTCGAGTCCTACCGGAGCTCGCCATCGATGGGGGGTGTGGGAGACAAAGGAGTGGAGATAAGCAGCCGCAGCGAACACACAAACAGTTCCTGGATAGCAGCATTCAGGGCGATGATTGATGACGTTGCCGGGCCTCTCCGATTCTGCTGTCCTCGCTGCTCTGGTGCTCGCAGCTGTTACTGTTAAGGGAGTGGGGGGTGCTTAATTGATAATCACCGGATGTATGTTTAAGGGGCTGAGTTTTTGTTAAATAGCGCTGTGGTGTGATTACACCCAGCGCTGACTTTGAACCAAAACACCGACTTGTACTTTACTTTTGACTGCAAGCTTATCATTGCCAAAGTAAACCCTGATTCTCTGTGCGTTACTGGTGATTATTTCCTATCACAGTTCTGAACGAACGACAAGCCGAAAGAAAGTCAGCGCTTGGTTCCTTTTCGCAAGAGGTGAGGAGTCCCTGTGGCTTTGCAGCAAAGGGGGATATGGCAGAAGGGACGGCCTTGGAAGAGCAGGAGTGTGGTGGAGATGTGGAGGGGGAGGAACCACTGATAGAGGAGGTGAAGGAGAGTGTGGAACAGTTGGCAGTGAAACCAAAAGTCAAGCAACCCAAGAGCGCCCCGCCCCGACCGGAGGAGGAGAGTTTTCCAGGACAACAGGCTCGGACGGGGGATTGGTGGCACAGCTCTGCTCTCCTCGGGCCACGGATGCCAACGCCCCCTCGCTTGGGAGCGTCTTTCCAGGGCTGGAGGGAAAGACGATGGACTGAGGAGGATGAAGGGGATTGGGGGTATCCTGCCTCATCCAGTCCCAGCACCATGGATATGCTACGTGAGCGTTTTGGGGAATCTGGATTTCGTGACGCCCCATCCTGGCAGCCCTGGGTTGCAGGGCTGGAGCCTCCAGGATCTTCTTGGCAGGATACAGGGGTGACCGCTTCGGAGACCCAATTCCGGCTCACAAGTCCTAAATTGAGGATGGAGCGGACCTCTAGACGATCCATGGACCAACCCCCTCCAGAACAAGACCAAGGTGCCTTGTCGGGAGACCTTGGAGCCGGTCCTGAGCCCCAACCAACGCAATTGGCAGGGGGCTTACCTGTTGGGGGTCGCGGGGCGACGAGGGACCGACCTAGGCAGGACAGGAGAGCGACTGGAGCAGCAAGGACCCCAGGCCCCATGCCTTGGCCTCCGGGGGCCCCGCCGGGGCTGTGGGTCCCGCAGGCCGTTTGGGGACCGCCTGCCCTGCAGACTTCCTTTGACGGAAGCCCTGAACGAGTGGCTCTTTTCTTAAGCCAAGTGATAAGCCATATGGACCAATATGGACAGTGGTATCCCTCCCAGTGGGCTATGGTGGTTGCTGTTACGGGGGTCCTGACGGGAGAAGCGGCTGAGTGGGTGGCAGGCCTCCATGCTAAACATGCAAGGGAACTCGTGGACATGGGACGATTTCTGGAGGCTCTTCGTGCCAGATTTGAAGACGAAACAAGCGCCCAGGTTGCAGAGGGGGATTTGTTTGCGCTTAAGCAACGGGGCGTACCAGCAAAGGAATATGTACAGGAGTTCCGAAAGATTGCGGCTCGGTTGGTGGGGTGGCCAGAACGTCTTCTGGTGCACCAATTCCATAAAGGACTAGACCGTGATTTACGGCAAGCCTGCGTGTACCGGGGCTTGCCCCCCAAGTTGAGTGTGTGGTACAAGGCAGCCATTGAATTGGACGTCGGTCTCCGAGAATTCCGTATACGGGGTGAAGGGGTTGCAAGTCAAGGAAAACGACCAGCAGAATGCACACAAACACCCAAGGAGACTAAACCAAATGCTGGCTCCGGCTTGGGGGAAAGGATCCAGCGGCCTGCGTTTCGTTGCTTCAGATGTAATCGCCTTGGTCATCGAGCAGCCGACTGTCCTCATCCCATGCCCCGCAACTCGGACCAAACCCCCCTCCTAGAGCTGTGTTGAGAGGCAGAGGCCGACCAACATCCGAACGGTCCCAAATGACGCGAACATCCTGTATGGAGAGGGATCCCCTGGCTACAGATACTAAGAAAGTGGTGGCAGAAAAATTCCCGATTGTGGCTGGGGATAGTGATGACGACGATGAGGACCCACACGACCCGATGGTGAGCGACCCCATCCGACCTTTTGTGGTACCAGTCGTACTCCGAAACCCACGGGCAACCACTGGACGCCAATATGAGGCATTGATTGATTCAGGGTGTACTCGTTGTTTAATTCGTAGGGCAATAGTTGACGAACTTGGGCTGCGGGTTGTGCGGTTGAGAACCCCTATTACCTTTGAACAAATGGATGGTTCATTGCTGGGAGGGGCACCAGTGACTCATAAAACAGAAAAGGTGCACCTCGATATTGGGGAGCACACCAAAACTATTCGGTTTATTATAGTGGAGAAAATGTTAGAACCAGTGATTTTAGGATTAGCATGGTTGGACAAGTGGGATCCTACGATATGGTGGGAAGGGGGTTTTCGCAAACTTCGATTACCGTTGGGACCTCCCCCTACCAAGGAGGAAAAGGAGCCAGCAGGGGGAATAGAAGCAGAGAGCCCACCAGCAGACACGACGTATCCTAATGTGTATAGGGATCTCGCCAGAGTCTTTAGTGAGGAGGAATGTGAGACCCTGCCCCCTCACCGGCCTACGGATTGCAGTATTGAGTTAATACCCGGGGCGAAGCTACCCAAGCCCCGGATGTATTCAATGACACAACCCGAACTAAAAGAATTACGAAAATATATAGACAAGAACTTGGCCCGGGGTTTTATCACACCTAGTCGATCAAAGATGGCTGCCCCTGTCCTGTTTCGTGGGAAGAAAGATGGGGGTTTACGCTTATGCGTTGACTTCAGAGATCTCAATGCAGTGTGTGTGGAGCCCCTCTATCCACTTCCCTTAATGAAGGACCTGTTAGCTGCCCTAGCCACCGGTCGTATCTTTACGAAACTCAACCTACGCGAAGCGTATTATAGGATACGAATCAAACCAGGGGATGAGTGGAAAACAACATTCAATTGTCCCTTGGGAAGCTATCAGTTCCAGGTCATGCCGTTCGGACTACAGGGCGCCCCTGCGGTGTTCATGCAGTTCATCAATGAAGTGCTGCATGAACATCTGTACAGGGGTGTCCTTGTATATTTGGATGACATCTTAATTTACACGCAAACTGAAGAGGAACATATATCTCTGGTCCGACAGGTCTTAGACAAATTATTAGCTGCTAGGCTGTACGTGAAACTATCCAAATGTGAGTTTCACAAAAAGAGGATAGATTATCTAGGCTATAGAATATCAGAGAGCGGGGTAGAGATGGATCCCAGAAAAGTCCAGGCAGTGCTTGAATGGCAGGCCCCTAGAACCAGAAAGCAATTACAGAGCTTTCTAGGCTTTGCAAACTTCTATCGGCAGTTCATTCCCAGATTTGCTGAAATAGCCCTACCACTAACAGATCTGTTACGGACCAAACCGGCCACGGCTAAACCAAAGCCGAGACAAGCGTTGACGTGGTCGTCAGCGTGTCAAATGGCTTTCGAGCAGTTAAAAACACTCTTTGCTCAAGAACCAGTACTCAAGCATCCAGACCCAACGCAGGCATTCGTAGTCCAGGCAGATGCTAGCTACGTGGCTGTAGGAGCAGTACTCCTACAAAGAACACAGCGGGGAGGGTTACAACCTTGTGCCTATACGTCTAAAAAGTTAACCACGACAGAGCGGGCATGGGCGATCTGGGAAAAAGAGGCATTCGCGGTCCGTTGGGCGTTGATGACATGGCGACATCTCTTGGAGGGGGTGTCTCATCCTTTTGAGGTATGGACGGACCATAAAAACTTAGAAGCCTTACAAACGCCCAGGCGACTATCTCCCAAACAGATAAGGTGGGCACAATATTTTCAGCGTTTCTCTTTCCGGTTGCGATATGTTCCTGCTGGGAAAAACTTCCTGGCTGATGCGCTGTCCCGGATGCCACAGTATAATAGCAAGCGAGAGGAAGTGATAGAACCTCTAATTGCACCTTCCCAAACTCTATTAAGACTTACAGAATTAGATGGTCACTTACGTACCGAGTTTAAAACAGCTTTACAACAGGATCAATGGGTAATCCAAAACCCCTCTATGGTTAGCTATAATGATGGAATAGCATGGAGGGAGAATAGAATATATGTTCCGGAACGTTTACGGAACGTAGTGTTATGCAGGTGCCATGATGCCAAATCAGCAGGCCATTTTGGGTATTTAAAAACTCTACACCTTGTGTAGAAGGCAGGCAATTCTGGTGGCCACGAATGCGTAAGGACATAGAAACATACGTAAAAGGTTGCACAACCTGTGCAACCGCCAAACCCTGGTCTGGACGACCGTTAGGACTATTACAGACAGTCGCGAATCCTAGCAGGCCTTGGGAAGAGATCGCTATGGATTTCATAGTCGATCTCCCCCCTAGCCATGGCCACACTGTAATTTGGACGGTGGTAGATCTGTTTTCGAAACAGGCCCACTTTGTGCCATGTAAAAGCATACCATCCGCGCGACAATTAACCGAACTCTTTTTGCAACATATCTATCGTCTCCATGGAGCACCTAAGAGGATTATATCCGACCGCGGTGTTCAATTCACGTCTAAGATTTGGAGATGATTTGTCCGTTTAATTGGGTCCTCTCAAGGGTTAAGTTCAGCATTCCACCCGAGCACTAACGGAGCAGCTGAACGGGCCAATGCCATGGTCGAAAGATATATCAGATGCTACGTTTCTTACCAGCAGACGAATTGGTCAGGACTCCTGCCTTTCGCCGAAGTGGCATATAACAACATACCCCACCGCAGTACTGGGTTCTCCCCTTTCCAAGTAATATATGGCCGAGAGTTTTCAGCCATTCCAGAGTTAGATCCCCCTATGACAGACGGTGACACGCCACACGGTTGGGCCGATAAAATTAGTCATGTATGGCCAAGTGTAAAAACAGCATTACAAAAGGCAGCAGACGAGTACAAAAAATATGCAGACAAGAAAAGAGCTGATCCAAAACCATTCCAGATAGGAGACAAAGTATACTTAGCTACGAAATACCTTAAACTCCGACTGCCCAGTAAAAAATTAGGACCTAAATATATAGGACCATTTCCCATAACACAAGTCATCAATCCCGTAACCGTAGCTCTTAAACTTCCCCCTCTGTTCAGTAGGATACATCCCGTATTCCATAGCAGTTTGGTGAAACCGGTGACGATAGAAAGGCCAGGTACCTCGACTACTCCACCGGGTCCCGTGCATACCAACCAATATGAGATAGACCGAATATTGGACTCCAGGGTTCGTAGGGGGATGTTACAATATCTTGTGCGGTGGAAAGGATACCCTGTAACACAGGCCTCGTGGGTGGCAGCACCCGATGTTCACGCTGCCCGATTGATACAACGGTTCCATCGGAAATACCCAGACAAACCTAATGCAGGATCGTAACAGTGACTAACATTTGTATGTTTTCTATTTATAGGTGAGCTCCTGGTAGGGGGGGCCGCCTGTCGAGTCCTACCGGAGCTCGCCATCGATGGGGGGTGTGGGAGACGAAGGAGTGGAGATAAGCAGCCGCAGCGAACACACAAACAGTTCCTGGATAGCAGCATTCAGGGCGATGATTGATGACGTTGCCGGGCCTCTCCGATTCTGCTGTCCTCGCTGCTCTGGTGCTCGCAGCTGTTACTGTTAAGGGAGTGGGGGGTGCTTGATTGATAATTGTCAAGTATTTGCAAGCCATTGGCACATATATCATACAGACACTAGTGGAGGCAGAAAGTGCCCCCACCCCTATGTGGAGAGGAGGGGCTTACACTGAGTATAAAACCCCCTCTAACCTTTCCACTGCGCTCTCTTTTACGTTTGTTCTCCATGAGACCTGATCTTTGATAGGGGTAGTCACACACGCTGTGTGCCCCCTATCCTAATGGATATTAAGACAGCCTTTGTATATAGTTAATATGTTTCGTTATATGAATAAATACATTTATCACATTTATTCATGCATCTGCCTTTGGACTCTTCTATGCTCCTGGGTGTTTTCTACGATCCCAATTTCCACAGAATGGTAGCAGAGGGAATGGTAGCAGAACTCCACTCCAGGAGCTGCTGAAAAGGCGAGATGCCCTCCAAAATAACCTGTGAGAGAAGCTCCCCTGTTGTGACCAGAGGCCTTCAACGGAGGAGAACTTCACAGCAGCCCCAGACTGAATCAACGATGGAAAACATTGAAGGGGGTTTCCATCCAGCTACACCCTGGCAGCCAGAGGCCACCCAGATGCAGCAAGAGATCCCAGGGGCCGAGCCAGGCAATGTTGGAGAAGGCTTCTTCAGCACTGACGAAGAGGGGGCAGAAGGACCAGATGAAAGCCTGGACAGGCAAGTGGCTGAGATGTCAGAAGAGGAGTGCAGAGCAGCGTTCGCCTCCCTCCTGAGGACAAGGGCAGCAGCCAGAGAGAGGCCTGAGGAGGCAGCACCAGGGATGCCTGCCATCCCGGTAAGGACTCCCCTGCCTGATCTCTCCAAGATGGCGCCTGCCGCCAGAGAGACTGCCCCCCCACCCAGTTTCCCGCCAAACAAAATGGCCACCAGGCCACTTCCGGAGGCAACTTCCTCCAAGATGGCTGCTCCCCTGGGCACTTTGCCAGAACCACGAGCCAGGCCATCCCCAGCTCCACAGCCCAGGCCTACAACGCCAGCCAGCCAGTTCAGCATTCCAGCGGCCCAGAGGACCACTCCGAACCCACAAGCCCCTTGCCAGGCCCCGCCTGCCATGGCAAACATCAAAGAGGCCATAGAGGCCCTGGTCGCTGCCCTGCAACTTATGGAGCAACCACCCACTGGCCCCCCCGAGGCCCCAGACCCAGCTGCCCACTCAAGGAGGGCCCCAAACCCAACCTCCCACCCCCGGAGGAACCCAGATGGACCTGCAGCCTCCCACCCCCCACTGCAGAGGCGCTCACCATTCACTGAATGCTCCAGGGAGGCCCAGGCTGAGGCCTCCGCACCTTTCCGGCCCTGCTGGGATGATCCGGAGCTGCAATCCTGCTCCTCTGATGGAGAAGAGGAGATCCAGAGACATTTCCAGGCCTACCCAGCCCATGGACCTCATCTGATGGGCCTCCAGTCTCCAGAAAGATCTCCAGGCCTTCTTCCCACTCCTCCAAGGCTTCCCCGCCACATCGCTGATGTCCGGCCCTATTCTGAGGCTCCAGCCAGACCTGACTTCAGAGCTCAGAGAGGGAGATCGGAGCTCCAACAAGAAAAGGCTTTGGAGCATGCTCCATTTCCTGCACGTGCCCAGTTGCTTCAAACTACAGAAGGACTACAAAAAGGAGCCAGACCTAAGCAATCGATCCCAGGCTTAGGGATCCCAATGCCATTCACAACAGGATCTTTTCAGCCATTTGAACAACTCCCCATGCAGTTTAATGGCAATAATTTTGTAACTTTGCCAAATAATTTTGAAAAATTACATTTAAGTGGTCAGAATTTTAAAAAATGGTGTAAAGAGATTCAGATAATTCTCTTAAGAGAAAATACTCTGGACATGATCAAAAGACCACCCCCTTTACCTTGGAGCCCTGAAATTGAGTTCCTGCATAAAAGAGCTTACACAACCCTGTTAAGTTCTATAGACACAGCTCTGTATGCCAGTCTTTCAGATGGCCTCACAGCTCAGGAAGTTTGGACTGCCCTATATAATTTGTTCCATAGTGACAATATGGCTGCAACCAGCAGATTGTCAAGAATGTTCCACAACTATAAACTCAGACCTGGTGTCAAAATGGGGGAACATTTGGCAACGCTTAAAGCCATGAGGGATGAGCTTATACAGAGGGGGGAGCCTGTTTCTGAATCCACTTTAATTAGTGTGATGTTGAACTCCCTAGACAAATCCTGGAGTCCCTTTATTATTTCTCTAGAAGGGGTTTCTAGGGAACAAAGAAATATAGAATACTTTTCTGGCCGCTTTATTGAGGAAGATTTAAGGCGCAGAGATGAGGAACAACAAGAAATGAAGGAGGCATATCACAGGCCTAGGCCTCAGAGGAGGCGCCAGGACACAAGTGAAAGGATTAATACCCTTCCCACCTGCTTTGACTGTGGCATACAAGGTCACTTTAAAAGGGAGTGCCCTCGCTCTAGGGCCAACACGGCTGGACTTAAGCACAGTAAAAATAAAAGAGGCCGTGGAAGAGGGGGAGGTGGTCATAAAGGATATCAATTCTGTAGTGTCACTAGTGACAATCACACCTCCCAGGTAAAGGATGCTGAGGGGCTGTGGCTTCTTGATTCAGGTGCATCAACGCATATAGCCAACACGAAGCCACGATTTAAGGTTTTACACCCACTCAAGTCCTCAGTAAAAGTTGCCACTGGGGACAAGGCAGAGGTAACTGGGGAAGGCGTGATCAATGTGCCTGGTATAGGAGATGTCACAGGGGCACTGTATGTTCCCTCAATCAAGAACAACCTTTTAAGCATCTTAAAATTGACTGAGGATAAAAATGTAAAACTGGTTTTTGAGAAGGGTGGAGGTTATGTTTCCGAAAATGGGGGTGTTGTTGGCGATATTGTAAAAATCAACAATTTGCCTTATTTTTCCCCAAAAGCACAGGTCAAAAGGCACAAGAAACCTAACAAGAGGGCTCAGGGAGCTAACGCCCAGATAGAGCAGAAAGCTTCTGTGCCAGCCCTCAGGTTGTCCAAACTCAAGGACCCTGGACCTAAAACCAATGAAGCTTTTAAACCAGCTCCTAGGACATCCAAAGCCATTAAGGCTGAGCCCATTAAGGTCACAACTCCTCAGCCAACCCTGAGGAACTCTAAGGTGACCATTAATCCAGTGCCTACTCTCATTACTGAACAGTCCAAAGCTTGTAATGGTAAGATACATAAGGTTGACAAAGTATGCATGGGTAAACCTTTACATTTGGATTGTGCTCATATATTACACCGCAGGCTCGGCCATGCCAGCTTCCCGGTTATTAAGAAAATGCAAGATTTTTCTGATGGGCTTAAGATAAAGAATTGTAATACCTATTTGGAATGTGCCATCTGTAAGGCAGCAAAATCTAAAACTGCTGCTATACCTAAGGTCTCTTCCCGTCGTGCAAGGTACCCTTATCAGCTGGTACACATGGATTTGGTTGGTCCTTTTAGACCCTCCCTTGGTAGGGGGCGTTATTTTTTAACAGTAGTAGATGATTACTCTCGTTATGGCCATGTATTTATTTTAAAGGACAAAACTGAAGTCTTTACCAACTTCAAATATCTTTACAACCAGATCCAAACGCAACACAAGGTGTGCATCGCTCAGGTGCAGAGTGATAGGGGGACTGAGTTTACATCCAAGATTTTCGAAAAGTGGATGAAGGAGAGAGGCATCCTCCATTTTAAATCATCCCCTCGAACTCCGTCCGAGAATGGTATTTCAGAAAGGAGAAATGGAGTGCTGCAGAATGTCATGAACTGCCTACTTGCAGATGCTGACATGAGCCAAGTTTTTTGGGCAGAAGCGGTCAAAATGGCTAATTATCTAGTCAACAGGACGTGGAGTAGTGCCATTAACCAAACCCCATACTTCCTGGTCCATGGAAGGAAACCTAGTCTCTCACACTTGAGAATTTTTGGTTCCTATGCCTGGGTCCATATTCCCAAGCACCTCAGAAGAAAGGGGGGCAAGGCATCAAGGAGGCTCAGATTTATAGGTTATGCAACCGGCAGCAAGGCCTCTAGGTTTGTAGACAAAAATAACCTTGTCATTGTCTCTAGATCAGCTTCCTTTGAGGAGGGGTCAAATTGGTCAAAAATTCATTCCAATGAACCCGGTTATTCCCCTATTAGAAGCGACACTGAACAAGCAGCACCACCTGAAGAGGATGAACCAACAAACTCCAAGCAACTGACCAGCGAAGATCCAGATGGTGATGAATCCCTACCTGACTCTGACGATTCAGACAAGGAATCCCTGGGTGACTTCACACCTCCTGCCTCACCTAAATGACCATATCTTCGCAGCGCCTGGGACAGAGGCCCGCCCCATTTTGATTGGAAAGTTACCTCCGGCAGCTCCAATTCTGACATTGATGCTCCGGATGACAATGATGATGGTGAGTGGCAATTTCCCAGATGGTCAAAACGCTCCAATAAAGGGGTGCCACCCAAAAGGTTGGACATTGGCTGTGTTGCCTCTGTCAACAGCGTTACCATGGCCCCTAAAACGTACTTAGATGTCCTCCAGCTTCCCGATGAAGAACAGCGCAGGTGGAGGGTGGCAATGGAGCGGGAAATGGACAGTCTCAAAAAATTGAAAGTCTTCATCCCCATGGAAGTCCCCAAAAAGAGGAAAGCAATTGGCACCTGTTGGGTCTACAAGGTCAAGCCAATGCCCAACAACAAACTCCTCTATAAGGCCCGGCTGGTAGCACAAGGCTACGCACAGCGCTACTTGCAGGACTTTGATGAAACATACTCCCCCACCGTGAGAGCGGAAAGTGTGAGGGCTGCTTTGGTCACCGCAGCAGCACATGGGGAACACATTTTTCAATTTGATGTGCAAACTGCTTATTTACACGCACATCTAAAACAAGAAATTTACGTCAGAGGTGCCCCCGGATTTCAACGGCAGGAAGGCCACACCTGGCTTCTGAAGAAAAGTTTGTACGGCCTCAAACAATCAGGCAGACTGTGGTACAAATGCCTGACCAAAACTCTCAAATCACTGGGTTTCCATCCATCTCCAGCTGATAAATGTACCTTCACAAGGGATACCAAAGGGGGGCTGGAGAAAGTCCTAGTGTATGTCGATGACCTTTTATATATAGGGCCTGACAAGGGGGGAAGTATTATATTTGCCAGGACCCTACAAAAAAAGTTCACTCTAAAGTCTTTAGGATATGTGGACAAGTACCTAGGCGTACAAATCATCACTACACCAAAAGGTTTTGCTCTCTCCCAAAAGGAAAAGATAGAGGAACTCTTGGTGAAATGTAAAATGGAAGATAGCAAGCCAACGGCTATCCCAATGCAGACCGACTATTATGGATTGGCACACAAGGATAGCCCAGAGTTCCAAAATAATACTCTATTTAGGTCAGTGATCGGCTCATTATTATATATAAGTAACTGGAGCCGTCCAGATATTGCCCTGGCTGTAAACCTGCTATCTAGACAAGTGGAACATCCTACCCAGTTCCACTGGTTGGCCATTAAAAAGCTATTAAGGTATCTCAAGACCACAGCAGATTACGTGCTTCGCTTGGAACCTGAGAATAGAGACAAGGCCCAATTAAAATGCTTCGCGGATGCGGACTGGGCCGGAGATACCAAGACACGTAGGAGTACTTCGGGCTTCTTGGTACTATTAAATGAGGCACCCATCCATTGGCATGTGGGGCAACAGAAATTTATTTCGTGCTCCACCGCTGAGGCCGAATATGCATGCTTAGCAGAGGCAGGGAACGATCTGATATGGTTTGATGCCTTAATTTCTAGCATCTGGACACCACCGACTTTGCCCATCCAAATTATAGAAGACAACACCGGGGCCATAGGCATTGCCAAAGCCTATGCGGTGGGAAAAAGGTCCAGACATATTGATATCCGCTATCAAAATGTTAGGCAACTAGTAGAGATGGGGTTTATATCTTTATCACATTGTCAGACCAAATATCAAACAGCTGATATTTTCACAAAACCTCTACCAGCAGATAGGCACAAAGATCTGTGTAAAAAGTTATGTCTCACAGGGTAAAATTTGTTGTGCATTGCATTTGTATGTTTGCATGCCATCGGCTCGCAAGGAGGGGAACTGTCAAGTATTTGCAAGCCATTGGCACATATATCATACAGACACTAGTGGAGGCAGAAAGTGCCCCCACCCCTATGTGGAGAGGAGGGGCTTACACTGAGTATAAAACCCCCTCTAACCTTTCCACCAAGCTCTCTTTTACGTTTGTTCTCCATGAGACCTGATCTTTGATAGGGGTAGTCACACACGCTGTGTGCCCCCTATCCTAATGGATATTAAGACAGCCTTTGTATATAGTTAATATGTTTCGTTATATGAATAAATACATTTATCACATTTATTCATGCATCTGCCTTTGGACTCTTCTATGCTCCTGGGTGTTTTCTACGATCACAATTTCCACAATAATCACCGGATATATGTTTAAGGGGCTGAGTTTTTGTTAAATAGCGCTGTGGTGTGATTACACCCAGCGCTGACTTTGAACCAAAACACCGACTTGTACTTTACTTTTGACTGCAAGCTTATCATTGCCAAAGTAAACCCTGATTCTCTGTGCATTACTGGTGATTATTTCCTATCGCAGTTCTGAACGAACGACAAGCCGAGACCCTCTCTGTGGGAGCGAACTGGTCGGTGGGAGGCTATTGGCGGCAGAAGACGGTCTCGGAGGTACCCGGGTCCTATGCCATGGAGCGCTTTAAAGGTGGTAACCAACACCTTGAATCGCACCCGGAAGACCACTGGGAGCCAGTGCAGCTCACGCAGGAGGGATGTTACGTGGGCACAACGAGTTGCGCCCATAACCACCCGCGCGGCTGCATGCTGGACCAGTTGGAGCCTCCGAGTGCTCTTCAAGGGGAGCCCCATGTAGAGAGCATTACAATAGTCCAACCGGGAAGTAACAAGGGCATGAGTGACCGTGCGCAGGGCGTCCCGATCCAGAAAGGGCTGCAACTGGCGAATCAGGCGAACCTGATAAAAGGCCCCCCTGGCCACGGCCGTCATATGCTCTTCTAAAGACAGCCGCGCGTCCAGGAGGACACCCAGATTGCGAGCCCTCTCCGTGGGGGGCAAAGATTCACCCCCAATAGTCAGCGATGGCACCTGCTGACTATATTGGGGCGCCAGAAGCTACAGCCACTCGGTCTTGGAGGGGTTGAGTCTGAGCCTGTTCCTCCCCATCCAGACCCGCACGGCCTCCAGGCAGCGAGACATCACATCAAGGGCATCGTTGGGGTGGTCTGGGGTGGAGATGTACAGCTGAGTATCATCAGCGTACAGATGGCACTTCACCCCAAAACCATGGATTCACATAAATGTTGAACAGGAGGGGCGAGAGGACCAACCCTTGCGGCACTTCCCATGCGAGACGTCTCGAGGTTGACCTCTGTCCCCCTGCCAACACGAACTGCGAGCGGTCAGAGAGGAAGGAGGAGAACCACCGCAAAACGGTGCCCCCTATTCCTAACCCCCTCAATCGCTGCAGCATGATACCATGGTCGATGGTATCAAAAGCCGCTGAGAGATCTAATAGGACTAGGACAGAGGAGCAACCCCTGTCCCGAGCCCTCCAGAGATCATCCACCAATGCGACCAATGCCGTTTCTGTGCTGTACCCCTGCCTGAAGCCCGACTGGTACGGGTCTAGATAGATAGCTTCATCCAGGTGCCGGGGAAGTTGTCATGCCACCACGCTCTCAACAACCTTCGCCACAAAATGAAGGTTGGAGACTGGACGGTAGTTGGCTAATTCAGCCGGGTCCAGGGAAGGCTTCTTGAGGAGGGTCCTCACTACCGCCTCTTTCAAGGCGGCAGGAAAGGCACCCTCACTCAGAGAAGCACCTATAATCCCCAGGAGCCAGCCTCGTGTAACCTCCCGGGAGGCCAGTACCAACCAGGAGGGACACGGGTCCAATAAACACGTGGCGGCACTAATCTTACCCAGAACCCTGTCCACATCCTCGGGAGTCACAGGATCAAACTCCTCCCAGATAACATTCTCTAGACCTGCCCCGGTCTCCTCCCGTGGACTCATCCAATCGGAGTCCAAGCCATCCCGAATCCGAGCGACTTTATCGTGCAGGAATTGCACAAAATCCTCAGCACGACCCTGCAAGGGATCTTCCCGCACTCCCCCCCGAAGAAGGGAGTGGGTCACCCTGAACAGGGCGGCTGGGCGGTTCTCTGCAGATGCAATAAGAGCGGAAAAATTGTTAGATTTTGCCGCTTTTATCGCCACTAGGTAGGTCTTGATATAAGACCTCACCTGTGTCCGGTCGGAATCGGATTGACTAGTCCTCCAAATGCTCTCTAGGCATCTTTTCCGACACTTCATCTCTCTCAGCTCCTCAGAGAACCAAGGAGCTAATTGAGATCGGCATCGGGTCAGAGGCCGCAAAGGCACGACGCGGTCCAAAGCTCCAGGCGGCCACCAGCTCTTCAGTCGAGTCGTGTGTTAGAGTCTCAGGAAACGGCCCAAGCTCCGTCAGGATCCATCAGGCGCCTGGGACGGAACCATCTGGTCGGTTCCGTCTCCCTGCGGCGGGGGCAGGCGGTAGGAAAGTCTAGTTGAAGGAGTGAATGATCTGTCCATGACAAGGGTTTAATATCTAGGTCCCCTCTACCAAGATCATTCAACCACTGACCAGAGATAAAAATCAAGTCCAGAGTGTGGCCCCCTATGTTAGTGGGGCCTTGAACTAACTGGGTCAGGTCCAAGGCCGTCATGGAAGCCATGAACTCCCGAGCCACCTCTGACGCCTCACCCGCGGATGGGAGGTTGAAATCCCCCATGACAATAAGTCTGGGGGTATCGACCGCCACCCCGGCAATGACGTCAAGTAGCTCGGGCAGGGTCGCTGCCACGTGGCAGGGAGCCAGGTACGTAGTCAGCAAACCCATCTGCACCTCACGGCCCCACTTCACACAAAGGGACTCACATCCGGCTATCTGAGGAACAGTGGTCTCCCTCGAACAGAGACTCTCCCTAATGATCACCACCACTCCCCTACCCCTCCCCTGGGCCCTTGGCTGATGAAATGCATGGAAACCTGGCGGGCACATCTCGACGAGGGGGACCCCCCCCTCTTGGCCCAACCAGGTCTCCGTAATACCTGCCAGGTCTGCAGCCCCCTCCAAAATAAGGTCACAAATGAGGGGGGCTTTATTAACCACCGACCTGGCATTACATAACATCAGCCGCGGACCCTGGGCCTGAGGCTCTACACAGCCCAGGACACGAGTCACGCATTGGGGGCCGGAGTGCGCAATCGCTCGGAGACAGCGCGTGCGCACCCCCGACACTTGATATTACCCCCTGCGCCCATCATACCTGCCCCTCCCACTCATTATTTCAATTACACAGCCCTTTCTATCGTCCCCATGCCCCCCGGTTAAATTTCCTTTCGCGACCCCTCTGCTGCAGCTAATTGACCCATCATCCCGCACAGTCGCTATCTGGACCCCCCCCCCCCGGGTCCACTTTTACAACCCCCACCCGCCCTCCCGGGTCCCCTTAAAATTTTCCTTAAAAATTTAGCTAAAAAACCCCTCAACCCCCTCTTTGCTGTATGCCATCTCTCGGGGTCCCAAAGCCCGTCATCAAGATAGGCCCTTGATAACGTGGAGGGCCAGGCCTGCGAGAGGGGGAAGTCTCGCAGCGCAAGAAGGTCGGTTTTTTGGAGCATCAACCGAACCAAAGATGGGAAAAGAAAGGCCAGTCCGGGAATCTATCATAGTCCAAGGGATAACTGAGCATAAAAGGTCACAAAATATCCATTTGTAGGGCTGGACTCCACTGTCCTCTCACGACAGGGAGAGGGTCCAATGTTCTTTTTCTCCAACGGAGGCTAATGGACAACCATCCTCTCACGACGGCCGGTCCCGTTACGAAGTTAACGGGAGCAATGTTCTATCCTCTCCGTTGGGATGTGGAAAATCCCTCAGCTCTCTCAAATGGTGCTCAGTCTCTCCTACCAGCGAGGGCGTGAGTGGAGCATAATAAGGGGTCCAGAGTGTCCAAAGTATAGATGTTAATAACGATGGTAATAATAAATATGTTAATAAAGATGATAATAGACCCACGGGCACAAGATCTTCCTTGAGGTGAGAGTAGGAGTAGCGAGACAGGAAAGCCCAATCCAGGGGTGGTTGGCCATTTAAGGCCAACACCCACCCATACCTGGGGGAAAGGGGGCGGGAGGAGAGGCCACCCGAGGCGACCAACAAACTAAACCATGGTCAGCCTCCCGCCTCTCCAGCCCCAAATCTCCACAACCCCCAGTCACAGCTTTGTTCTCAAACACCCCATCACAGTAAAGATCTACTGTGAGCCAGCTAGTAGTCCTAGGGGTGAGGCTCTCCACTTCTCCCCCATGAACCTGCTGCCTGGCCGTTTCTCTGGCCGGCTGGTCCATGTCAGCCATTGCCTCCGCCGCCGCCGCCGTCGTTGTCACCAGCCCGCAACCAGGCACCCCAAGCTCACAAGGCACACCGGAGCCCCCGAAAACGCCGGAAAAGAGCGTCCCAGGGGTCCAGAGGGCTATAGGGAGCGGGGGGGGGCACTTCCAAGCCGCCGCCGCACAAACGCCGCCCGCCGCCGGATGCCTCAGCCTCCACTTCCCTCCGACGCCGGAAACAGCTGCCGCAGCCAGGCCCATCGCCCCATCTCCCGCAGTGCCGTCCAGCCCTGCCCTGACATTCCGGAGGGCGAAAAAGCCCTCAACAGGCAGGGCGGATGCTCCCCTTACTGGGACTGGAGCCGGAGATGGACAAGAAGGCTCCTGAAGACCCTGGCGACCAGCAACTCTCCCATCCCCGAAACGGAGCTCATTTGGTCACCGCCATCTTGAAGCATGCACAGAAGGAAGAGATGCCAGCCTTTTCGGCTGGGGAGCCCACCTGGGTCCCCACATGGCTCAGGGTCAATGGTCTCAGCAAGAGAGGCAACACAACATCAACTGGTTGGAACTCCGGGCCATTCACCTGGCACTTCAACAGTTTCACCACCTGATCATCGGTCAGCATGTCCTCGTGCTGACAGACAATGTCTTGGCCAAGGCACATGTAAACAGGCTGGGTGGCACTCGCTCAAAAGCCCTCATGCAGGAGGCCCTTCGCTTAGGTCTTTGAGCAGAAAGTCACCTAGCCGCCTTGAAAGCAGCTCACATTTCGGGGACTGCGAACGTTCGGGCTGACTCTCTCAGCCGCAACCCCATAGACCAGGCGGAATGGAGTCTCCATCCTCTTCTATTCAAGGAAATGACCTTCCGATTTGGCCTCCCGGTGGTAGATCTCTTCGCCTCCCGAACCAACCATCAGGTTCCACGATTTCTTACCAGGTTCCTGACTCCTGGAGCAGAGGCGGTGGAAGCCTTACGCAGCACTTGGCCTCAGGGGCTTCTCCTCTATGCATTCCCTCCTCTGCCTCTCATAGCCAGAGTAATCAGGAAACTCCTGGAGGAGGATGCGGAGCTGGTCCTTCTGGCCCCACATTGGCCTCGCTGGCCTTGGTTTGTGGATTTAGCCTCCCTATTGGTGGCGCGCCCCTGATGGATTCCCGACGACAGGATCGTCCTGCTTCAAGGAGCTCTGGTTCATCCAGAGCCCCAGTGGTTGCAGTTAACTGCCTGGAGATTGAGTGGCGCCTTCTAGAAAAGGCCAACATCTCTGCTGGAGCCATCAGGACCATCCAAGCCGCTTGTTGCACCTCAACTAACCGCATTTACAAGGCCACATGGCGCACCTTCTCTAACTGGTGCAGGAAGACGGGCCTAGTCCCCACCGCCACCTCTATTGCTCACATTCTCGATTTTTTGCAGAAGGGCTTCGATTCAGGTCTCTCCCCCTCCATGCTACGGAGGCAGGTTGCTGCCATCTCATCCATATTGCCGTGCAGTTCATTGTCATCTGTTTCTAGAGATCCATTGATCTGCAAATTCCTCTAATCTGCGACCTGCAGTCATTCACCAGTTTCCCACATGGGACCTCAACAAGGTGTTAACCGCCTTGACCAAGGCCCCCTTTGAACCCCTGCATGAGGTCGCTCTCAGGTACCTTTCCTTCAAGGTGACCTTTCTCATCGCAATCACCTCTGCCCACCGCATCTCAGAACTGGCCGCCCTTTCAATACGTCAGGACCTCTCCATTTTTCACCTAGACAGGGTTGTGCTCCGCCTAGACCCCACCTTCGTTCTGAAGGTTAATTCCATATTTCATAGGACTCAAGAACTTGTCTTGCCCAATTTTTGTCCAGCTCCTGTGCATCGTCTAGAGAGGGTATGGCATACCTTGGATGTTCAAAGGGCTTTGAAAATTTACATTTCACGCACGTCGTCATTCCACAGGATGGAAGCCTTGTTCGTTTCATTTCAGCCAGCTTCCATGGGCTCCAAAGTCTTGGCGCCGGCCTTGGGCCATTGGATTAGGGCTACAATCTCCACCACCTACGAATCCCAGTCCTTACCGATTCTTCATCATATCACAGCCCACTCTACCCTACCAGGAGCGTGGCTACGTCGGCGGCATGGGCTACCCAGGCCTCATTGGAGGAAGTCTGTAAAGCCATAACCTGGGCTACCCCAACACCATTCATTTGGCATTATTGTTTGGACTCCTATGCATCGGCGGACGCTGCCTTCGGCAGACGAGTGCTACAAGGAGTCCATTCAGCTTAGGATCAGTGGAGCCGGCAACATTTTTCCCACCCGAGAGGACAATGAGCTTTGGTATGTCCCATGCCTGACTGCCGTTCCTGCTGAGGAGGAGAATGGGTGTTGGTCTTACCTGTCACATCCTTTCTCTCATAGGGGGGAATGGCATTCAGCCCCTCCCTGGAAGAAGCTGGCCCGTGGTGGGGTGGCGGGCTGGGTGGGCACCATTAATTATTTATCTTTACAGCTAGATACACGTCAGTCTGCATTACGGTCCTTGCCGACAAACTGGAGAACAGCAAGAAGGGCAGGACTTAGCAAATCTGCAGACTCGGTCCTGATTGGCTAATAGACAGAGTCATCCCATGCCTGACTGCCGTTCCCCCCTACGAGAGAAAGGGTGTGACAGGTAAGACCAACACCCATTCTCCACCTGGAGCCACAATGGCTCCATTTAACCGTCTGGCACTTGAGAGGGTCCTCCTGAGCAAGGCTAATCTTTCTAGAAAGGTAATCCACACGATGCAGGCGTCCAGACGTGCATCGACAAACCAAATTTATGACACTTCCTGGCGAGCTTTCTGTAGGTGGTGTGCAAAGGAACATGTGGATCCTACGTCGGCTTCGGTTCCTGAAGTGCTGGAGTTTCTGCAAGTGGGGCTGGACAAAAGTTTGGCTCCCGCCACACTTTGTTGGCAGGTGGCCACCTTATTGACGATACTTACTTGTGATGCTCACCATTCCTTATCTCAACATCCAAGGGTTCATTGTTTCCTTCAAGGAGCGGCCAATCTCAGCCTGCCTGTGGTACATCGTTACCCCACGTGGGATCTGTCTCTTGTTCTTCAGGCTCTGACGTCTTCTTTGTTTGAGCCTCTGGGTTCCATCAGCCTTCGTTTTCTAACTCTCAAGGTTGCCTTTCTTCTAGCGATTACATCAGCTAGGATAATATCAGAACTGGCGACCTTATCAATTCAAAAAGACCTTTGTATTTTCCATTCTAACAGAGTGGTCTTACGAATGGACCCGGCCTTTATGCCTAAGGTGAATTCTTGGTTTCACCGTGCGCAGGAGCTCATTGTCAAGCTTCGTTGTTATCTCCAAATAAATGAATTTCCAAACGCCTGATCTTTGAGGAAATTTTTCTCTTTATTGAGCATAACGAACTGACCCTGACTCAATGCGTAGTTAGCACTGAACTTTGCCCCCCCCCAAAACCTCTCTTTCCGGTTCCCAATTCTCTGTGTCTCATTGGCCATCTTCCAAGCCACTCTACTAATCCCATCTCTGTCATTTCACAGGAATGCCCCCCTCCCATCCCATCTCTGTGGAGACAGTTCTTCAGGGGAAAAAGTAGGTGAAAGTTCAAGCCTCTCCTCTCTTCCTTATGGCAGCTTGGAAGCTGACATCCGGCCCCTCTTCCTTCATTCTCTCAGTGAGGCCTGCGCAAGACACACAACAAGTTTAGTACCTTTACCCCGTCCGAGGGTGTGTCCCACCCCCTCCTGGCTTGTCCGGGTGATCTGCATGGAATTTAGCTATAAGGCGGTCAGCTTGGATGTTTGTGCTCTTCACCCAGGAAGCTTCTGACAAAGGGTAACCCTTCCACTTAATTAAGTATTGGAGGCGCCCCCTGTGCCACCTTGAATCAAGAATCCGCTGTACTTCATAGTGAGTGTGGCCTCCAATAATCAAGGGCCCTGGGGGATCACGTGGCACTGGCCTTAAAGTTGACCCTACCACAGGCTTCAGGAGGCTACTGTGAAAAACAGGGTGTATCCTCCCTAGTAACCGGGGCAACTGCAATTGTACTGTAACCGGGTTGATTATTTTTACTATCGGAAATGGTCCTATAAATTTTGGGCCCAGTTTCCTGGTCGGGAGTCTGAGTCTTAAATACTTGGTGGAGAGGTAGACCTTCTCCCCTACTCGGAACGGCCTTTGGGGGGCTCGGTGCTTATCTGCTTGTTTCTTATAAGACCGTGCCACCTTGTCTAATGCCTTCTTGACGTTCTCCCAGGTTTCTCTCAGCATTGCCATCCAGTCGGTCAAGCTAACTGAGGAAGGAGGTTCCCTTGGGTACTCTGGCATGGGGACGAAATCCATGCCGCTCACTATCTTAAACGGGGTTAGTCCTGTGCTACTGTGGACAGCATTGTTATATGCGACCTCCGCAAACGATAAGAGGTCCGCCCAGTTCGATTGTTGGTAGTCAACGTAGCACCTCAGGTACTGCTCTATCATGGCATTCAATCTCTCCGCCCCCCCATTGGTGCTCGGGTGAAATGCTGAGCTGAGGCCTTGGGATGATCCTATGGATCGAAGGAATTCCCTCCAGAACTTCGCTGTAAACTGGACACCTCAATCGGAGATGATTCTTCTGGGTACTCCGTGCAGGCGGTAGATGTGTTTCACGAACAGTTTGGCCAATTGGCAGGCTGAGGGTAGTCCGCTGCAGGGTATGAAATGTGCCTGTTTGGAGAATAAGTCTATTACAGTCCAGATCACTGTGTTTCCGCCGCTCCTCGGCAGTTCGACTATGAAGTCCATAGCAATCTCCTCCCATGGCCTTGACGGTTCAGCTACTGGCTGCAGCAGCCCGGGAGGTCTTCCTGGTCGGGTTTTCATCGTGACACAGATGGTACAACTTTTTACATAGCTGTCTACGTCTTTTCTCATGTGGGGCCCTATTCTTGTAGAGGGCTGCTGACCAGCTCCTTGCTTCTCCCTCCAGCCCTTCTGCAATGGCACTGACTAGGGCTCTGGGGAATGGGTAGAGGTGTCCATAGCTCTTGATGTAGATCTCAGCTGCGTCAAGGAATTGCGCTACCTGGTCTGGATCCCCATCGAACTTCTCTCTGAACCGGGGTGGCTCCGCTCTCGGTGCTCCCTCCTCCCATTGCTGGGCTCTCTGAACCTGCCTAGGGCGCCATTGGGCTTCTTCCTCATCTCTCATTCGGGGGTGGGGGGGCGATGTCCTGCACAGGCTGGTGTGCTTGCTGGGGAGAGGGGGAACCCATGGATGCACACTGGGACCATCTCTCCTTCTGGTGTGGGAGGGGGGAGGGCTGCGCTCCCGTCTATGGTGACTCAGTTCAGCAGGCTTGGCTGGCCTCCCCCTGTCCTTGGGCGGCAGGATGGCCCCTCCCCCAGTCGGATGGCATGGTCAAAATCATCCTTCAATTTTTCCATGGGGCTCTCGAGTGGCAGCTTTGAAGCTTTTTGCTGCCTGGCTTCTTGCCAGTCCCAAAGCCAATCTGCCCTCCCCAATTCACTCAGGGGCTTTCCCTTACCTTTCACATCCAGAAAAGGGAACTCAGCTTCTGCAGCTTTTTGCAAAGTCCACCAAGGTTCATTTTTTTTTCTTGGCTTGGAGCACGATTGTCTGACCTTCGTAATGTTGCGGCAGTGCTGGAGGAGGGGGGGGGGCTGGTTCCCAGCTGCTTGAAGTAAGCTTTCAGTAGAGAGTTGGCTTTCTGCCATGGCTTCGGAACCTTGGCCTCCAAACATCTGGCAGGGAGCTGGAGGGCTGGAGGTTTGCCATTTTGGCTTTGAAAGTTGAGTGCTAACTATCTGTCAAGCTTCGTTGTTATCTCCAAATAAATGAATGTCAGATGTAAATGCCTTATTCTCTAATGTGTAAATAGTATATGAATGGGATATCAGGGGTTAACTTATTCTTCAATTGTTAATGTATTCATGATTCACCACTCCCACTTATAGCTCCACCCATTGTATATATAAGGAGCCACCTTCACCCTTTTCCTTGCTTCTATCTGTGAATATTCAGTGAATATAGAATGCCTATTGTAAATAAAAGGAAGTATATTTAAACCTTTAACTCTTACTATTATTATTGAGTCTGATCCCGAAAATATTGCAACAAGCTGGTAGCAGAGGATGGTTAATTGACTCAATAAAAACTTAAAAATGTCTAAGAAGGATAGGCCCAACACCAGGGCCTACAGCAAAGAAATGGAAACAGAACAAGAAATAATCAACGAATCCACAAACGCAATTTCAAGAGAATCCGAAGAATACACCACTGAAGACGAAGAAATAATAGATGAAAATGATGACCAGGAGGAAATCGAAATAGAGAATAACGAACTCAGGTCAGAGATATTAAAACTATTAAAAAGCCAGAAGAATGATGAAAGCCTCATCGCGAACCTCCAAGAAATGCTGAAGAACAGCGGAGCAGCGAAAGAGAAAAACATCACTAATGAGAAGTCTAAAGAACCAAAAATAGTGAGTGATATGACTACAGAGAAAGTCATTACGAAGAAGAAGAAATGTGATCCCGCGCGAAATTTTGAATGGCAGCCATCTTGGTTTCAACAGGCCTCCAAGGTGAGCGAAGCAGAGCCAATCAAAATGCTCAATTCAAAATTTCTGGCGCGAAAAACGTTATCAGACAACGAAAATGAAAAAGAGGATTCAAACTCCTCGGAAGAGTCAGAATCAGAAAGTGAAGATGACTCAACGAAATCCCAAGTAAAGTCAGCGATGAAAACGCTTTTTGCTGCATTTGGGCCAAAACTAAAAATTACCAAAAAGCCACCGAAGAAGAGAGCGAGCAAGCCGATACCTCAAGACCTGCCCGCTCCCATCCTGACTTCGAGAGCGACGACGCCCGAACCTAGAGAGCCTTGTCGATTCCGCCCTACACCACAGACCGAAGCAAGTGACAACGCCCCCAAAAGAAAAAGAAGAGCAGCCGCCGTCGCCAGAACTCCCAAGGCTGAACCAGAGACCGACTCGTCTGAAGAGGAGCAGAGCGAGCGAGCCGCGATGGAGAGAACCTTCCACGACGACGTCAAAGAAGAAATGGACAACGCGCATGCGCGAAACTTCACTGACGGTCCGGGAAGACATGAACTGGTGAGAGAACCACGCAGACTCGTTGCGAGCATCCCCATGCCGTTTTGCAATTTTCTACACTTGCGAGACCATGGACTACCTCAGGTTGTAAGTAATGGACAAAATAATGTGGGAAACTTACCCAGTGACTTCCCAAAACTAAGGGTTGATGGCGTTAATTTGCAAGAATGGTATCAACAGCTACAGGTTGTCTTTATGAAGGAAAACTTACTATTCTTTATCACTAGTCCCCCAAAAAGACCTTGGACTCTAAAAATAGATTGTTTACACCATAGAGCTTTTTTCTTAATAATATCTAGTGTGTCTCCTGCAATGTATCATAGCATCAAACCAAATCTGACTGTTTCAGAAATTATTCAATGCATGTTTAATTTGTTTCACAGCGACAGTGTAGCTACCACCACAAGAATGTCTAAGGATTTCTTTTCATCTAGGGTAAAACCAGGGGTTTCCATAAGTGAGCATTTAATATCTTTGAACAAAATAAGAGCTGAGCTGCACTTGAGGGGGGAGGTGATTTCAGACCAAACGATGAAAAGTGTTATTATCAACTCACTTGATTCATCATGGGATAGTTTTATGTCACATTTAGACACTATCAATCTAGGATATTTATCCATAGAAGGTCTATCCAACAAATTGATAGCAGAAGACAATTCAAGAAAAAATCGTTCTAGCAATCACACAGAACACAAACCTTTTAGGAAAGTAGCTTTCCAAGAAAAATATAATGAAACATACAAATGTCACAATTGTGGATCCAGGGAACACAATAGAAGAGATTGCCCCAAAATTTCAAAGGAAAGACATAGGTCAGAATATAGGAACAAATACAATTCTAGACAGTCCTCCATAGATAGACATAGATATAGAAGCCCACCAAATTACAGAGAAAATAGAGGGGGCAGAGAAAATTCAAAGGATAGAAAATCTGGTTCACTGAATGGACTAAATAAACAAGACAACACTAAAATACAGCAAAATGAGAACAATAATTGGCTTATTGATTCTGGAGCAACTAATCACACCACTAATAACAAAAATATATTGTCTTCATTTACAGAAGATAAATTTGTAATAAAGGTGGCTAACCAAGAAAAGGTTCAAGTATTAGGCAGAGGGAATGTAACTTTGCCTGGCCTAGGAAAAATAGAGGGGGTATTGTTAATACCTGAAATACCTCATAACATACTAAGTGCCATAAAACTAAGTAGAGATTCTGACATTAATATAGTTTTCTCAAAGGGAAAAGCGACTTTGGAGAAGAATAAAACAAATGTAGGCACTGTAATGATTAAAGGAGGCCTACCTTATCTGATAATAAAGGAAGAATGGTTGCATAACATTGATTCAAATATAGAAGATTGTATTGAGGCAGATGATGAAAACATTAGCAACAGTGACAATGATGAATGTAAAATATCTCATGATCATACAGATGCACACGATAAAAAAAAACCAAAAATAGGTAAGCCAATTCATGATGAGTGTGCTCACATCTTACATAGGAAGCTAGGACATGCCAGTTTTCCTGTAGTACAAAAAATGACTGAACACGCAGAAGGTGTCAAAATAAAAAATTGTGAAAACTATTTGGAATGCTCAGTATGTAAGTCTACAAAACTAAAAACTAGTCCCAGGCCAAGAAAATCTACTAGATCAACTAACAAAATTTTTGACTTAGTACACATGGATCTAGTAGGTCCATTAACCCCATCAATCACTTATAGAAAACGTTACTTCCTGACAATAGTAGACGATTATAGTCGTTATGGGTTTGTTTACACATTAAAACATAAAGATGAAACCTTTCAAAAATTTAAGGAATTTTACAAACGCATAGAAACACAACACAATATCAGAATAAAACAAATTATGACAGATAGGGGATGTGAATTCATGTCTAAAGAATTCTCCCAATGGTTAAAAGATAGAGGAATGCTACATTACACGTCTAGTCCATTTTCTGCGTTTCAGAACGGGATTGCAGAGAGAAAGAATTCCACATTACAAACCATGATTAGGTGCACATTGGAGGATGCTGGCTTAAGCAAACAATTTTGGTCGGAAGCCTTACATTATTCAAATTACACACAAAATAGAACCTGGTCCAGTATTATAAATAAGACACCATATGAAGTAATGTATAATAGGAAACCAAAATTAGCACACATGCACATTTTTGGAGTCACTGCAGACATACACATACCTAAACAGTTGAGAAGAAAGGGAGAAAATGTATCCAGAAGACTCAGATTCATGGGATATGAAACTGGCACCAAAGGATACAGATTCATTGATAATAATAACAAATTTATAGTTTCCAGAACAGCTGTGTTCCATGAACAGGCCAACTGGTCTAAATTACATCTTAATGAAATATTTCCAAATAAATGCAAAGAAACAAAACCTCATGAGGAAGGGACCATAGAAAAACAAAATATCAACAAACATAAAAGCAAAACCAAAACTTGGACAAATAGCCAACACAAAATAAAGACAGACACACTAACAAAAAAGGAAGCAAGATATTTGCATGATAACAATAGCAAACCTGAAAGAGCCATTAGGAACAACAGGAATCAAATGCCAAATAAATACAGAGATTACATAATGCATATGGATGGTGAACCAATAACACCTAATACATATGAAGAAGTGTTAAAACTTCCTCGTGAAGAAAAAGAAAAATGGGAACTAGCTATGAAGAAAGAGATGGAAAGTTTACAAGGATTAGATGTATTTACACCTGCAATTGCACCTAAAGATAAAACAATTATTGGTACCAGGTGGATATATAAAATTAAGAACTTAGAAGGAGGCAATACCCTATACAAAGCTAGATTAGTTGCACAAGGTTATGCACAGAAATATCCGGAGGACTATACTGACACGTATTCCCCCACAGTAAGAACAGAGAGTGTCAAAACAGCTCTAGTGGTAGCATCAGCACTCAACCTCGATGTATTTCAATATGACATACAGACTGCGTATCTACACGCGAAACTAGATAAGGAAATATATGTAAGAGCACCTCACAGTCAATACACCAACAAAAATGAAATTTGGTTGTTGAATAAGAGTTTATACGGATTAAAACAATCTGGTAAAAGATGGTATGATTGTTTAGTAAAAGTACTTAAGACCATGGATTTCAATGCTACCACTGCTGATAACTGTTTCTTTGTCAAAAAGGGTGATGATTACATTGAATTTGTATTGATTTATGTAGATGACATTTTATATATAGGAAAACACAAAGAGAGAAGAGAAACTTTTGTAAATAAGTTAAATGAACATTTCTCGTTGAAATCCCTAGGTAAAGTGAACAAATATCTTGGTGTCCAAATTAATAAGACTAGAAGGGGATTCAAACTTACTCAGAGAGATAAGATTATAGAACTTTTAAATAAATGCAATTTAATCAATGCCAAACCCTGTGATACTCCTATGCAAACTGATTTTCTTAGAAATACTGATGAATCTTCTCCTGAATTCAAGGATAACACATTTTATAGATCAATCATAGGTTCACTTCTTTATATATCTAATTGGACTAGGCCAGATATCGCCTTACCACTCAATTTACTATCCAGACACGTCAGCAAACCAACAATGTATCACTGGGAAGCTGTTAAAAGAATTTTAAGATATCTGAAAAGTACACTAGATTTTTGCTTAGTATTAGAACCTAGTGATAATAAAGAACCAAAGCTTGTATGTTACGCAGATGCAGATTGGGCTGGAGACACGTCATGCAGAAAAAGTACATCTGGTTATATTTTTCTCTTAAATGACTGTCCAGTTTACTGGTACACTGGTAAACAAGAACTAGTAGCCACTTCAACGACAGAAGCGGAATATGTTTGTTTATCCAAAGCTGCAAATAACCTTGTATGGTTTAACGACTTAATTTCAGATGTTTGGAAAAAACCTACTTTGCCTTTTGTTATGCATGAAGACAATAAAGCAGCCATTGAAATATCTAGATCCGATGCTATTGGACAAAGGTCCAGACATATAGATATAAAATTTAAACATGTGAGACAATTGTCTCAGGATGGATTTATTAAAGCAGTGCACTGTGATACTTCAGAACAATTAGCTGACATATTGACAAAGCCTTTACCTTCTAAACAGCACAAATATTTAACTTCTAAACTGCATATCTTGTATTGTCCCGAATCTGAATGTAATTGGTGTTGTATAACGAATCGGCATTTAGAGGGGGATTTGTCAGATGTAAATGCCTTATTCTCTAATGTGTAAATAGTATATGAATGGGATATCAGGGGTTAACTTATTCTTCAATTGTTAATGTATTCATGATTCACCACTCCCACTTATAGCTCCACCCATTGTATATATAAGGAGCCACCTTCACCCTTTTCCTTGCTTCTATCTGTGAATATTCAGTGAATATAGAATGCCTATTGTAAATAAAAGGAAGTATATTTAAACCTTTAACTCTTACTATTATTATTGAGTCTGATCCCGAAAATATTGCAACAATGAATTTCCAAACGCCTGATCTTTGAGGAAATTTTTCTCTTTATTGAGCATAACGAACTGACCCTGACTCAATGCATAGTTAGCACTAAACTTTGCCCCCCCCAAAACCTCTCTTTCCGGTTCCCAATTCTCTGTGTCTCATTGGCCATCTTCCAAGCCACTCTACTCATCCCACCTCTGTCATTTCACAGGAATGCCCCCCTCCCATCCCATCTCCGTGGAGACAGTTCTTCAGGGGAAAAAGTAGGTGAAAGTTCAAGCCTCTCCTCTCTTCCTTATGGCAGCTTGGAAGCTGACACTCATTCTTCCTGATTTTTGTCCAGATCCACATCATCCGATGGAAGTAAGATGGCATACACTAGACGTTCGACGGGCTTTCCACAGGTACATCAGACAGACAGCTTTCTTTCATCAGACCGAAGCCTTTTTTGTATCCTTTCATCCTTCGTCTATGGGTCAGAAGGTTTCCTCTTCTACATTGAGCAGGTGGCTGAAGGCCTGTATAGCAAAAGCATATGAGATCAAGGCCAGACCTTTACCTGCACGCATTTTGGCCCATTCTACTCGCAGCGCGGCCACCACGGCTGCTTGGGCCACTCAAGCTTCGGTTTTGGACATTTGTAGGGTGGCTACATGGTCGTCATTGTCATCATTCATGAGACATTACAAATTGGACACTTTTGCCTCGGTGGAGGCATCCTTTGGAAGGAAAGTTTTGCAAAGTGTGGTTTCCACCCAGGGCCAGGGGATCAGTCAGGATCCTGCCCAGTGTTCATAAGCTTGGGTATGTCCCATGCATGGAATATCGGAGCAGCACACTGGAAAACGGACGCTGACTTACTTGAACGTCCATTTTCGGTGCGCTGCGGAGATATTCCAACCCGCCCTGTAGGCTGCCTGACCCTGGCAGGCGTGGGTGGTTTTTCTTTTGTCTCCTCCTACTACAGATTCTTGGATGACTGCACCTTCATGAAAAAGACTGAAGACCACAGGAAACAGGAGCCGTGGTCATGGAAAAAGAAAAAAATTACACTCAGTCATGAGCAAATAGATGAGAGATTAACCCATGCATGGAATATCTCTGCAGCACACCGAAAATGGACGTTCAGGTAAATCAACGTCCGTTTTGAGGGTAGGAGTTGAAACAGTTTATGTCCAGGATGCGAGGTGTCTGTAAATATTTTCACAGCCCTCTTTTTGACTTGTGCAGTATACAGGTCCTCAATGGAAGGCAGGTTGGTAGTAATTGTTTTTTATGTCAAATATGTCAGCCAATGGCAGACACATCCTTCTGATTTTAACTTCTCTTTAGATTTGAGGATAGGATTGTTGCAATATTTTCTGGATCAGACTCAATAAAGATATTAAGAAGTAAAGATTTAAATATATTTCCTTTTATTTACAATAGGCATTCTATATTCACTGAATATTCACAGATAGAAGCAAGGAAAAGGGTGAAGATGGCTCCTTATATATACAATGGGTGGAGCTATGTGTGGGAGTGATGAGTCATGAATACATTAAGGATTGAAGAATAAGTTAACCCCTGATATCCCATTCATATACTATTTACACATTAGAGAATAAGGCATTTACATCTGACAAATCCCCCTCTAAATGCCGATTCGTTATACAACACCAATTACATTCAGATTCAGGACAATATAAAATATGCAGTTTAGAAGTCAGATATTTGTGCTGTTTAGAAGGTAAGGGCTTTGTTAATATGTCAGCTAATTGTTCTGAAGTATCACAGTGTATTGCTTTAATAAATCCATCCTGAGACAACTGTCTCACATGTTTAAATTTTATATCTATATGTCTGGACCTTTGTCCAATGGCATCAGATCTAGATATTTCAATAGCTGCTTTATTGTCTTCATGCATGACAAAAGGCAAAGCAGGTTTTCTCCAAACATCTGAAATTAAATCGTTAAACCATACAAGGTTATTTGCAGCTTTGGATAAACAAACATATTCTGCTTCTGTCGTTGAAGTGGCTACTAGTTCTTGTTTACCAGTGTACCAGTAAACTGGACAGTCATTTAAGAGAAAAATATAGCCAGATGTACTTTTTCTGCATGACGTGTCTCCAGCCCAATCTGCATCTGCGTAACATACAAGCTTTGGTTCTTTATTATCACTAGGTTCTAATACTAAGCAGAAATCTAAAGTACTTTTCAGATACCTTAAAATTCTTTTAACAGTTTCCCAGTGATACATTGTTGGTTTGCTGACGTGTCTGGATAATAAGTTGAGTGGTAAAGCGATATCTGGCCTAGTCCAATTAGATATATAGAGAAGCGAACCTATGATTGATCTATAAAACGTGTTATCCTTGAATTCAGGGGAAGATTCATCAGTATTTCTAAGAAAATCAGTTTGCATAGGAGTATCACAGGGTTTGGCATTGATTAGGTTACATTTATTCAAAAGTTCTATAATTTTATCTCTTTGAGTAAGTTTGAATCCCCTTCTAGTCTTATTAATTTGGACACCAAGATATTTGTTCACTTTACCTAGGGATTTCAACGAGAAATGTTCATTTAACTTATTTACAAAAGTTTCTCTTCTCTCTTTGTGTTTTCCTATATACAAAATGTCATCTACGTAAATCAATAGAAATTCAACGTAGTTGTCACCCTTTTTGACAAAAAAACAGTTATCAGCAGTGGTAGCATTGAAATCCATAGTCTTAAGTACTTTTACCAAACAATCATACCATCTTTTACCAGATTGTTTTAATCCGTACAAACTCTTATTCAACAACCAAATTTCATTTTTGTTGGTGTATTGACTGTGAGGTGCTCTTACATATATTTCCTTATCTAGTTTCGCGTGTAGATAAGCAGTCTGTATGTCATATTGAAATACATCAAGGTTGAGTGCTGATGCTACCACTAGAGCTGTTTTGACACTCTCTGTTCTTACTGTGGGGGAATACGTATCAGTATAGTCCTCCGGATATTTCTGTGCATAACCTTGTGCAACTAATCTAGCTTTGTATAGAGTATTGCCTCCTTCTAAATTCTTAATTTTATATATCCACCTGGTACCAATAATTGTTTTATCTTTAGGTGCAATTGCAGGTGTAAATACATTTAATCCTTGTAAACTTTCCATCTCTTTCTTCATAGCTAGTTCCCATTTTTCTTTTTCTTCACGAGGAAGTTTTAACACTTCCTCATATGTGTTAGGTGTTATTGGTTCACCATCCATATGCATTATGTAATCCCTGTATTTATTTGGCATTTGATTCCTGTTGTTCCTAATGACTCTTTCAGGTTTGCTATTGTTATCGTGCAAATATCTTGCTTCCTTTTTTGTCAGTGTGTCTGTCCTTATTTTGTGTTGGCTATTTGTCCAAGTTTTAGTTTTGCTTTTGTGTTTGTTGATATTTTGTTTTTCTATGGTCCCTTCCTCATGAGGTTTTGTTTCTTTGCATTTATTTGGAAATATTTCATTAAGATGTAATTTAGACCAGTTGGCTTGTTCATGGAACACAGCTGTTCTGGAAACTATAAATTTGTTATTATTATCAATGAATCTGTATCCTTTGGTGCCAGTTTCATATCCCATGAATCTGAGTCTTCTGGATACATTTTCTCCCTTTCTTCTCAACTGTTTGGGTATGTGTACGTCTGCAGTGACTCCAAATATGTGCATGTGTGATAATTTTGGCTTCCTATTATACATTACTTCGTATGGTGTCTTGTTTACAATACTGGACCAGGTTCTATTTTGTGTGTAATTTGAATAATGTAGGGCTTCTGACCAAAATTGTTTGCTTAAGCCAGCATCCTCCAATGTGCACCTAATCATGGTTTGTAATGTGGAATTCTTTCTCTCTGCAATTCCGTTCTGGAACGCAGAAAATGGACTAGACGTGTAATGTAGCATTCCTCTGTCCTTTAACCATTGGGAGAATTCTTTAGACATGAATTCACATCCCCTATCTGTCATAATTTGTTTTATTCTGATATTGTGTTGTGTTTCTATGCGTTTGTAAAATTCCTTAAATTTTTGAAATGTTTCATCTTTATGTTTTAGTGTATAAACAAACCCATAACGGCTATAATCGTCTACTATTGTCAGGAAGTAACGTTTTCTATAAGTGATTGATGGAGTTAATGGGCCTACTAGGTCCATGTGTACTAAGTCAAAAATTTTGTTAGTTGATCTAGTAGAGTTTCTTGGCCTGGGACTAGTTTTTAGTTTTGTAGATTTACATACTGAGCATTCCAAATAGTTTTCACAATTTTTTATTTTGACACCTTCTGCGTGTTCAGTCATTTTTTGTACTACAGGAAAACTGGCATGTCCTAACTTCCTATGCAAGATGTGAGCACACTCATCATGATTTGGCTTACCTATTTTTGGTTTTTTTTTATCGTGTGTATCTGTATGATTATGAGATATTTTACATTCATCATTGTCACTGTTGCTAATATTTTCATCATCTGCTTCAATACAATCTTCTATATTTGAATCAATGTTATGCAACCATTCTTCCTTTGTTATCAAATAAGGTAGGCCTCCTTTAATCGTTACAGTGCCTATACTTGTTTTATTCTTCTCTAAAGTCGCTTTTCCCTTTGAGAAAACTATATTAATGTCAGAATCTCTACTTAGTTTTATGGCACTTAGTATGTTATGAGGTATTTCAGGTATTAACAATACCCCCTCTATTTTTCCTAGACCAGGCAAAGTTACATTCCCTCTGCCTAATACTTGAACCTTTTCTTGGTTAGCTACCTTTATTACAAATTTATCTTCTGTAAATGAAGACAATATATTTTTGTTATTAGTGGTGTGATTAGTTGCTCCAGAATCAATAAGCCAATTATTGTTCTCACTTTGCTGTAATTTTGTGTTGTCTTGTTTGTTTAGTCCATTCAGTGAACCAGATTTTCTATCTTTTGAATTTTCTCTGCCCCCTCTATTTTCTCTGTAATTTGGTGGGCTCCTATATCTATGTCTATCTATGGAGGACTGTCTATAATTGTATTTGTTCCTATATTCTGACCTATGTCTTTCCTTTGAAATTTTGGGGCAATCTCTTCTATTGTGTTCCCTGGATCCACAATTGTGACATTTGTATGTTTCATTATATTTTTCTTGGAAAACTACTTTCTTAAAAGGTTTGTGTTCTGTGTGATTGCTAGAACGATTTTTTCTTGAATTGTCTTCTGCTATCAATTTGTTAGATAGACTTTCTATGGATAAATATCCTAGATTGATAGTGTCTAAATGTGACATAAAGCTATCCCATGATGAATCAAGTGAGTTGATAATAACACTTTTCATTGTTTGGTCTGAAATCACCTCCCCCCTCAAGTGCAGCTCAGCTCTTATTTTGTTTAAAGATATTAAATGCTCACTTATGGAAACCCCTGGTTTTACTCTAGATGAAAAGAAATCCTTAGACATTCTTGTGGTGGTAGCTACACTGTCGCTGTGAAACAAATTAAACATGCATTGGATAATTTCAGAAACAGTCTGATTTGGTTTGATGCTATGATACATTGCAGGAGACACACTAGATATTATTAAGTAAAAAGCTCTATGATGTAAACAATCTATTTTTAAAGTCCAAGGTCTTTTTGGGGGACTAGTGATAAAGAATAGTAAGTTTTCTTTCATAAAGACCACCTGGAGCTGTTGATACCATTCTTGCAAATTAATGCCATCAACCCTTAGTTTTGGGAAGTCACTGGGTAAGTTTCCCACATTATTTTGTCCATTACTTACAACCTGAGGTAGTCCGTGGTCTCGCAAGTGTAGAAAATTGCAAAACGGCATGGGGATGCTCGCAACGAGTCTGCGTGGCTCTTTCACCAGTTCATGTCTTCCCGGGTCGTCTGCGTAGTTTCGCGCATGCGCGTTGTCCATTTCTTCTTTGACTTCGTTATGGAAGGTTCTCTCCACCGCGGCTCGCTCGCTTTGCTCTTCTTCAGATGAGTCGGTCTCTGTTTCGGCCTTGGGAGCTCTGACGACGGCGGCTGCTCTTCTTTTCTTTTTGGAAGCGTAGTCACTTGCTTCGGTCTTTGGTGTAGGGCGGAATCGACAAGGCTCTCTAGGTTCGGGCGTCGTCGCTCTCGAAGTCAGGATGGGAGCGGGCAGGTCTTGAGGTATCGGCTTGTTCGCTCTCTTCTTCGGTGTCTTTTTGGTAATTTTTAGTTTTGGCCCAAATGCAGCAAAAAGCGTTTTCATCGCTGACTTTACTTGGGATTTTGTTGAATCATCTTCACTTTCTGATTCTGGCTCTTCCGAGGAGTTTGAATCCTCTTTTTCATTTTCGTTGTCAGATAATGTTTTTCGCGCCAGAAATTTTGAACTGAGCGTTTTGATTGGCTCTGCTTCGCTCACCTTGGAGGCCTGTTGAAACCAAGATGGCTGCCATTCAAAATTTCGCGCGGGATCACATTTCTTCTTCTTCGTAATAGCTTTCTCTGTAGTCATATCACTCACAATTTTTGGTTCTTTAGACTTCTCATTAGTGATGTTTTTCTCTTTCGCTGCTCCGCTGTTCTTCAGCATTTCTTGGAGGTTCGCGATGAGGCTTTCATCATTTTTCTGGCTTTTTAATAGTTTTAATATCTCTGACCTGAGTTCGTTATTCTCTATTTCGATTTCCTTCTGGTCATCGTTTTCATCTATTATTTCTTCGTCTTCAGTGGTGTATTCTTCGGATTCTCTTGAAATTGCGTTTGTGGATTCGTTGATTATTTCTTGTTCTGTTTCCATTTCTTTGCTGTAGGCCCTGGTGTTGGGCCTATCCTTCTTAGACATTTTTAAGTTTTTATTGAGTCAATTAACCATCCTCTGCTACCAGCTTGTTGCAATATTTTCTGGATCAGACTCAATAAAGATATTAAGAAGTAAAGATTTAAATATATTTCCTTTTATTTACAATAGGCATTCTATATTCACTGAATATTCACAGATAGAAGCAAGGAAAAGGGTGAAGATGGCTCCTTATATATACAATGGGTGGAGCTATGTGTGGGAGTGATGAGTCATGAATACATTAAGGATTGAAGAATAAGTTAACCCCTGATATCCCATTCATATACTATTTACACATTAGAGAATAAGGCATTTACATCTGACAAGGATATCACCAAAATTAAAAGATATTATTTGACCATAAATCCACCAGTCTGGCTTTGTCACCATTTCCTTTGCCACCATTTCCTTTCTAAAGAAAGCTTCCCAGGGGGACACCCAGAGAGGCATCTTCACAGAAAATCTTGTTTTATATTTATTCCAAACTCTTAGTTTGGCATGTCTAACAAAATGGTTATTAAAACTGACATTTACTTTAACCTTGTCATGTCATAAATAGCTGTGCCATCCAAATCTTAATTCATGGCCCTCTAAATCAAGTAACCTCTTATTCTGGAGATTAACCCACTCTTTTAGCCATACCAAACAGCCAGCATCAAAATACAATTTCAAATCTGGTAAAACCAAACCTCCTCTTTCCTTAGCATCTTGCAGTAATTTTGTTAAGGATTAAAAGAGGGTTTCTGCTACCAATAGACCGTGGTCTGATACGCAGACAAATGCATCAGCATGAAATTAATTGAGGAGTCTTGAAAAATTAACTGGTTTAATAAAAACATATAAAAACAAAACCTACAAAGAGGCATCCACAGCCTGCAAAATTCTCCTCTTAGCAAAGTCCATTTAGCTCTTGTTCTTCTTCCCAAACAAGGGAGGCATCCAGCGTCCTTCAGAAGCCTTCTCAGGAACAAGGTAATGATTCAGCTCTTGTAGTGACTTCAGCTCATAGTGACTTCAGCTGCTCAGCTCTCCGCTGGAGAGTCTCTGCTGGTTTCTCTCTGGGCTCTCTCTGAGTCTCTCTGTGAATCTCACAGCGAAGTCTGTTCCTGCAGCTACTTATATACACCTTCCTGACGGTTGGAAAGTGCGGGAAACTCAGAGTCAGGAAGCTGTCCTCTGATTGGTCCATTCAAACAGTTCACAAACAATCAATTAGTTGCAGCAACAAGCTTAGAGGTATCTAATTCTTATTTTTTTCCCTTGCCATATAAACTTGGAGATATCCATCTGCCATTGTTTAAATGAAGTATCAGTTGCAAGTATTGGTAATGTCTGAAACAGAAAAAGCATCTTTGATAAAAGATTCATATTAATTACAGAAATTCTACCCATTAATAGCACTAGCACTAGCACTAGCACTTAGACTTATATACTGCTTCACAGTGCTTTACAGCCCTCTCTAAGCGCTTTACAGAGTCAGCATATTGCCCCCAACAATCTGGGTCCTGATTTTACCCACCTCGGAAGGATGGAAGGCTGAGTCAACCTTGAGCCTGGTGAGATTCAATCTGCCAAATTGCAGTTAGCTGGCAGTCTGCAGAAGTATCCTGCAGTACTGCATTCTAACCACTGCGCCACTGCGGCTTATTGAGATGGGATAAACTGATAATTGCAGTTTATCCCATCTCAATAAGTCCTTTTTGATATCATTCCAAAGAGGCACAAAGTCACTTTGAAATAGTTTTGCATTTGTATTTGCCAATATAACCTCCAGGTATTTCACCTTTTTCTCAACCTTAAAGCCAGACTTTTTAGACAATATGTCACCGTCCTGAGAGGTCATATTCTTAATAAGCATTGTTGTTCTCTGTTTATTTATTTTAAAACCTGCTAAAACCCCAAACTCATTTAATTTTCTCATCAAATATTCTATATTATTTTTGGGGTCTTGCAAAAATATAACCAAGTCGTCAGCAAATGTCCTCAATTTATAAACTTCCTTTTTTTATACCTATTATTTTCTCATCTTGCTTAATATCTCTATTCAAAACTTCCAACACCAATATAAACAATAAGGGAGATAAGGGGTATCCTTGTCTCATACCCTTTTGAATTTCACAGGAGTTGATTACATCCCCATTAATAATAATCTTTGCTTGCTGTGATGTATTAACTCGTTTAATCCGTTGGATAAAATTCTCCCCAAAGTCCATGTCTTCCAAAACTTTAAACATAAAAGCCCAATTTATTTTGTTTTTTCAAGTTTTTTATTTTTTTATTTTTTTATAAAAATATCAAATTAATGAATGAACAGTGTGGCACCTGGGTGTCATACATTCCAATACAAATGAAACTGATCGGATTAATCATAATTATTACATTCAAACAACTTATGTATTTCTAATAATAATACACACTTTCTCTTGTTATTACTTTCATTTTATAAAATAAAAATGTATACACTAATATTCCCCCTTCTCTTGTTTCTATCACTTATTCTAGCTTTTAATCATGTCACTCTTTATTAAGAGACTTTATCTTTCTTTCCTATCTAACTTCTAATCATGTCACCTACCTAAAAAAAAGGAATAGAGAGGGAGAGAGAAGGAAAAGCAACTCAGAAAAACAAAGAAGAAGAATCATTCATCCATCTCTTGCCCGCTTCATACTTTAATTGCTATGCTTTAAAAGAAAGAGAGGAAAAAGGAAAAGCAAATCAAAACAACAATGAAAAAGAAACTCATCTATCCATCGTCTCTTGCCCGCTTCAATACTTTAGTTACTATGCTTTTTTTTACTTGCCTCCCAAATTCCTCTCTTAAATCTTTGTCTCTATCTATGTCTGCTTCTTGTATGTCCAATCTAGGTGTTCCTCCCACCTCTACCCTCTTCCACTGCCTAATTTCTAAGATTTCTACCCAGGCCCCTGTCTCCATTTCAAACATATCTTCCAACTCTCTTAATATATTTCCCCCCTGTGTCAGCCCCACTTGGAACCACCTGTGCTGCACCGGATAAACACACACACTCACGCTCAGAAGAGGAATCTATCCGGTTTAATCATAGCTTACACGATGGTCAAACAGTAAGCGCTGAAGTTCTTTGGTGAGAAGCAAAGTCGGAGACGGCTGTTTCTCCCGTGCCTCCGGCTTTATAGAACGCCCTTCAAGCGCCCCTCCTTTGCTCTATTACAAATTTAAAGTAACTGCGCTTCTTATCCCATTCTGGCTACCTACAGGTCGCCCATACTTCCGGGTTTTTACTATCTTCTCCTGTCATTGGGATCTGTTTGACGTTGATGGATTTATTCCCTCCCCCTTTTCCCTTATACCGTCCATCACATAATATCACTGTGCCATCCTACACGCTATAACACCCCCTCCACCGTGTGTGTTTTTCCGGGTCTGTTCCATCTCATTCTGGATCTGCACAGATGCTCATGTTCAGGTGTTTCATATTCCCCTGGATATTGTGTCGAGGGGTTGTTTGACACTCGACACCCTGGTTTAATTCATCAATCACTATTATTTTCATTGTTGTCTCCTCTTTGTCTTCTTCCTTCTTCATTTCTTCTGTTGACTCCTCCCTTTCCTGGGTGTCTTGGTCTTTACTCATCATCCCTTGTATGGTATTTTCCATTTTTTCCATAATCTCCTTAAATCCTTTCTCCATGATGTCTTTTGTATTTTGAAAAAGTAAATCCATCTCCTTCGAAATTCCACTCATTTCTTCCTTATTAAGTATCTTATTTTGTTTTAAAAAAAATTATTTTTATCCAACAGTCCAAGAACTATTTATTCAGTCTTTGAATTATCCTTCAAGGAGTGCACTAGTCCAGTGGTGGGATTCAACCGGTTCGCATCTATTCGGGAAAACCGTTTGTTAACTTTCTGAGCAGTTCAGAGAACTGGATGTTGGAAGAAATCTTTTGGGTTTTTTCACTTTACAGGGCTAATCCTGTAAGGAAGGCAGGAAGGAAACATTCTGGTGGTGTTTCTAGCCTAATCTTTATTGCCCTGCCTACAGAAACTGCCTCTCCGGTTAACCCTTATTACATTGTAACAGCTAAAGGTTCTTGGCAGTACGCCCAGACTTACTGTCCTCTGAGATTCTCCGGAGTTTTTTTTTTCCTTTGCCAAATAAATTTTACTATTGTTTTATTTAATTGTTCAAAGAAATTTTTCCCCAGTTTTATTGGTATTGTTTGGAAGAGATACAGAAATTTAGGTAATATATTCATTTTTATTGTAGCAATTCTGCCAATTAAAGATATTTGTAATTTTGCCCAATTATCTAGATCTTTTTGTACATGTTGTATTAATTTATCATAATTATCCTCTTTTATCGAGGAGCATTTTGCCGTTAACCAGATTCCCAAGTATTTCACTTTTTTGACAATTTGGATCCCCAATTTTTCTTCTAATTCCTCATTCTGCTTATTAGTAAAGTTCTTAGTTAATATTTTAGTCTTTTCTTTCTTTATTTTAAGCCCTGCCACTTTACCGAATTCTTCAATTTCCTGTATTAATACAGTTCCCGTCTCTAAAGGTTCTTCTATAATAAAAGCCAAATCATCTGTGAAAGCTTGTATTTTGTATTCCTCCTGTTTAATTTTCAGTCCTTTTATTTTCCGGTTTTGCCTAATTTGTATCAATAGTGTTTCCAATGATAATATAAATAGAAGGGGGGGGGATAAGGGACACCCCGGTCTCACCCCTTTGGTTATACTAATATCCTCAGTTGTTTCCCCATTTATTATTATTTTTGCTGATTGATTGGAATAGATCGCCCTAATCATTCCTGTAAATTTTTCCCAAAAATTCATAATTTTTAGTTGATTAATAAGAAAGTTCCAATTTAAATTATCAAAGGCTTTTTGAGCATCTACGAATATCAGCGCTGCTTGCTTTTCCAGGTGAGCCTCATAATATTCCAGTGTGTTCATTATAATCCATGTATTATTTCTTATGTGTCTATTGGGTAGAAATCCATTTTGATCAGAATGAATAATTTCATTTAATATATTTTTAACTCTTTCAGCCATTATTGTCACAAATATTTTGTAGTCAGCATTTAGCAGTGAGATTGGCCTATAATTTTTAATTTGCTGTGAATCTGTGTTAGCTTTTGGAATGAGTGTTATCAATGCCTCAGTCCAAGTCTTTGGTAATTTTGCCTGTTCTAATGTTTCATTGTATATGTCCAATAATAATATCTCCAATGGTTTTAGTATTTCTTTATAGAACTCAGCGGGGATTCCATCTGGTCCCGGAGTTTTATTGTTTTTTTGTTTTTGGATTGCCACCTTCATCTCTGTCATAGCAATTTTATCGTTTAACATTTCTTTTATTACATCTGGTAATATGGGGAGGTTCCTCTCATTTAACTACTGTTTAATATCTTCTTCCTCTATCTTCTCCTGACATTTCAACATTTCAAGAAATTTTTGGGCAATACTCTTTTTCTCTTCCATCTGATGATGTGTATTCCCCTCATCATCCTGTAATTGTGTTATTAACTTCTTTTCTTTTTCCTTCTTTAATTTATAGGCCAGCCATCTCCCTGGTTTATTGGCATGTTCAAAATAATTTTATCTCGTCAATCTAAGTTTTGGGGCCATTTCTTCTTGAGAAATCAAATTTATGTTTAATCAGCTCTTTTTCTCCTCTAATTTTCTCGTTTGGGGATTCCTGCATCTTAAGTTCCAATTCTTCAAGTTTTTCCTGTAACTCTATTTGTTGTTTCTTTTTTTCTTTATTCCTTCTCACCATATAGGCTATTGTTTTTTTTTTAATAAAGTTTATTTTCATTTTTAAAAATACAATACTTTACATATATACATACAAGGTTATTGCAACTAACGTACACAAATCTGCGCCTATACCACTAATAAAATCCATTTCATTTCCCTCTCTTTTCTTTCACCCAATTATACCATAAATTCCAACATTTGTAATAATCAGAATCTTTTTGGTTCCTAAGTAGTTTCGTTAACCGGTCTGCCTCTGCGCATTCTGTAATTTTCCAAATCAATTTATTTTCTGTGGGTATTAATTCGTTTTTCCATTCTTGCGCGTATAGTATCCTAGCTGCAGTAGTGATGTGGAGGATCAAATACCATTTTTCCTTAGTTATTTTGTCTGGTTTCATTCCTAATAAAAAAATCTCTGGTTTCAGCTCTATATTATATCCTGTAATTTCCACCATCCAGTTCCGAACCTTGGACCAATATTTGCCTACTTTGGGGCATGTCCACCATTGGTGGTAGTACGTCCCACAACCATTCCCACACTTCCAGCATGCTGGAGAAACTCCCGGGAACATTCTTGCGATTCTTGCCGGGGGGATATGCCAACGATAGACCATTTTATAAATATTTTCCTTGTAGGGGGTTGACAAAGTAAGTTTCATATTCCTATTCCATATCTCATCCCATTTATCCAGATTTGGAGAAAATCCGAGGTTCTTCCCCCAGGCAATCATACTGTCCTTAATCACCTCCTCACCAATCCATTGTGATACTAAAAACTGGTAGCACCTTGAAAGTAATTTCTTTTCAATTCCCAATAAGATTTTATCTAACTCCTGTAGTGACCTATATATTCCCTCCTTTCTTTGGTCCCTTCTGACTCTTGATTGTATTTGGGCATACGCCCACCAGTCTACCTTTTTGCCCTGTTTTGTAAGTTCCTCTCGGGTCTCGAGGCTATTGTTAAGCCTCTAATATAAGCTTTAGTCGTATCCCAGAGATTCTGTGGCATTGTGTGTTCCTTTAAGTTTTCCTTTAAAAAGAAGTCCAATCCTTTTTCTTTCCATTGTATGCATTTTTTTTCCTTTTAGCACCCTCTGATTCATGGTCCACCTCCCTCTCTTTTTGGCTCTTCCCTTCCATTTTACTATTAACAGATTATAGTCTGCCCATGTATTTGAAGTTATCTCTACTTCAGTGGTGGGTTTCAAAATTTCTTACTACCAGTTCTGTAGGTGTGGCTTGGTGGGCGTGGCATGGCATGGTGGGTGTGGCAGGGGAAAGATACTGCAAAATCCCCATTTCCTCCCAATCAACTAGGATTTGGGAGGCAGAGAATAGATGGGGGCGGGGCCAGTCAGAATTTTTACTACCAGTTCTCCGAACTACTCAAAATTTCCACTACCGGTTCTCCAGAACTGGTCAGAACCTGCTGAAACCCAGCTCTGCTCTACTTCCGCTATATTTTTACCAAATTCCAAATCCATCCATACCATATCTATCCTGGACAATGAATTATGTGGGTTAGAAAAGAAAGTGCATTGTCTTTTTTGTGGATTTAATTCTCTCCAAATGTCCTTTAAATTCAGCTCTTGCATCATATTGAAGAATGTATTCGGTAATGTTTTTCTCTTCTTATTTTTTTTAATAGTTGTGTAATCTTTTTTGGGATCTACCACCTCGTTGAAATCTCCTAATAAACAAATATTCTACTATTTTCCCATGCAATTTATGATAATATTCCCTCTGATTAGTGTTAGGTGCATAGATAACTGCCAATAATATTCGCTTTTGCCTTATTGTTACTTCAATTAAAAGTGTTCTTCCTTCATCATTTGCGTACATCTGCCTTGGCTGTCAGGGTTCCAAGGAACACCCCCAACGAAATAAAACTCCGAGGCCTGAGGTTCCTCAAAGTTCCAATTTATTAGAGATGTCATGTTGGCACATCTGGGGAAACCTGAATCTGAAAGCTTCCAGGTTTTCCCCGCCCAAAGAAAAGTCCAATTCCCTGCCCAACACCCACAAGTCCATCACATTGTGCAATCAGCTCTTCACACTCAACTGGATACAATCTACCAGCAGTCTCCATCAGACGCAGGCAAAAGTCCTTGAATACAGAATGTTGTTATGACTAACTTTCTACCGCTCCAACAACAACCCCCTCCCAACTTCCCCAACTAAAATGTGTGGCAGTTAGGAAGCAAAAAAAAAATACTGTCTTCCAAAACTGACAGGCTTCCGCCCCTCAGGAAAGGAACGCATCCTGGAACAAGACTGAAGTCAGGGGTTGACACAATTAACACATTAACCACCTCTCCCCTCCACAGGAGGACCCTTAGGTTTATCAGGGAATTTATCATGAAATTGCCTAACTAAGGTGTCTGCCTGAACATCCCAACTTTTTACCCACATGGCTTCAGACAAGGGGTATCCCTTCCAATGGACCAAATATTGCAAACGTCCCCTCTGCAATCTAGAGTCCAAAATCTTCTTCACCTCATAATGAGTCTCAACCTGCACCACAATCGGCTTTGGGGGAGCAGCAGGTTGAGGTCTCAATTTAGATCCCACAGCAGGCTTTAACAGGCTGCAATGGAAAACAGGATGAATTTTCCCCAGTATGCGGGGGAGATTTAACTGTACAGTCACTGGGTTAATGTCAGCATCCCAGCACTGACATATAATAAAGGGAGGAGAAGCCTGAACTTTCGCCTGCTAAATCCCTTTGAAGATTCTGTCTCCTTGGAGATGGGGAGGGGGAGACATTCCTGTGATCTGACGAAGAAGGAATCAGGAAAGTGACTTGGAAGATAGCCAATGAGAAGCAGAGAACTGGGGATTGGAAAGGGAGGGATTGGGAGGCAAAGGTCAGTACTGACCGCGAAAGAGTCAGGATCAGATTGCTGTGCTCGAATAAAGAGAAAATTTCCTTAAAGATCGGCAGTTTGGAAATTCATTTATTTTGAGATAGCATCGAAACCTGACAGTTAATCACCTTCACTATGGGGAAGGGACCTAAATATTTTGGTCCTAACTTCTTACTCTTCAAACTCAAACGTATGTATTTGGTGGAAAGATTGTTAGGATATGGTTTGAGCCTAACTATGTTGTCCAGGCAATATAAGTGTACTGTTACTTTATCTGTATATGTATTATGTGGCTTTAATGCTGAGTCATGCTGTAATTACATAATTGCTGGTTGTAAGAATATTTAAGCAAGGTACTGCAACGTGTTCAGTTGCTGCTATGATATGCTGTTGAGAGGTTGCTGCTATGATGCTGCTGTTGATGATGAAGCTGTTGATGATAAGCTACCATTGAGAGGAGTTGTTATCTGCTAATTATCATTGGATGGCTCTGCAACCATCGTGGTTTGTGAACCAGAGTGAGTTTGTTATTCTAACCAACTACTGTTTGTTGGGTAAGAAGATTCTGTAACTACTGGACTGATTTACTGGCAAAGACTTGGAATTTGTTTAAAGACTATGAAACTGTTTTTCCACTATAAAGTAAGCTTTTGATAAACCAGTTTGCATAACTCTTATTCATTGCTCTCAGCAACGTTTCTCTGTGCAATCTACTCTGCTGGTTGGTAACACAACAACAATAACCTTAACATTGGTTATGGGCCCAGAGCCAACCATAACTAACTAGGATTGTTAGAGCTAAACTGAGAGTTAATGTGAATAGAACAAACTGTGTTTGTGATAAACAATCCAAGTGAAGATGGCACTTGAACAAAGCAGCAAATTTTTCCATGATAACCCGGCTGGATGGAACAAACTATGTATCCTGGTCTGCAAAATGTATTCTACTTCTGCGTAGAGAAGGTCTGTGGGATATAGTAAATAATCCACCAGATGTAACAGCATGGGATCCTGCTGATGAGGAAGATGAGAAGAAATTAGCCAAGTTTAACAGAGACAATGAACGAGCTCTTTGCATTATTGGACTAACACTGGGTGACCAGCAGCTTGTCCATATTCGTGGCGAAGAGTCTGCTGCTAGGTGTTGGACCAAGTTGAAGAGACTATATGTTCGTGACTCTGTGGGTGCTCATATTTATCTCACAAGAAGATTATTTAAACATCTTCTTAAAGGTGGAGATATGATGGCTCATTTGGAATCCATGACCAGAATTTTCCAGGAGCTGCATGAAAAGGAACTTATTTTCTCAGAACTACAACAAGTTTATATAATTCTTTCTTCATTGGACGATAGTAATGATGACTATGTTTCTTCGTTAGAGGTTTTGTCCAGAGATGAACTGACATTGGTTGGCACAACCGGTAGGTTATTGGAAGAATTCAAAAGAAGACAAGAAAGGGATCAGTTGAGAGTGCAACAGCCAAAAGAAGAAGAAAAAATGTACTCAACTGCCTATATTGTAAAACGTTGTTTTGCTTGTGGGGCTAAAGGGCATATAGCTAAGTATTGTAAGAATAAGAAAATGCCTGTTAGGAACAATACTAGACCCAAGAAGGGTTGTAATTTAGCTATATCCAGTTCAACTACTGATGTTAACCAGGATTGTTGGGTTGTTGACAGTGGTGCTTCTCAATCAATTTCTAGAAATAGAAATTTTTTTGTAAAAATGGAGAAGAGTAACCAGCATGTTAAACTAGCTAATGGCTGGAAAGTTAAGGTAGCTGGAGAGGGTGTTGCTCATTGGTCATTTAACAATGAACCATTGCCTATGTTATATATTCCTGGGTTAAAATTCAATTTACTGTCTGTTAAATCATTATTGCAATTTGGGTTTACAGTAACATTTAAAAATGAGAAATGCTTTATTGAGAAAGATGGCAAAATTGTTACTGCAAGTTTAGAAAATGATTTATTTGTTTTAAGGGATAACCCAGTATTGGTGGCTAAATCTAAGTCTGTCTATAAGAATGTTAAACCACATGATGAATGTATTCACCTGTTACACCGGAGACTTGGGCATTTAAACTTCAGGACGTTAAAGCAAACAGTTCAGTTATCTGAAGGGATAAAACTACAAGCCTGTAGTAAATATCTAAATTGCAATGCCTGCAATCAGCAAAAAAGTAGGGTTACACCAGCAAACCGTGTTAATGGTTTTAAAACCACAAATCCATTAGAGGTAGTGTTTATAGACCTAATTGGACCCAAGAAATCTAGCATAGGAGGTGCCTGCTATATTCTGAGCATAGTAGACCATTATTCAAGATACGGATTCTGTTATCTAATGAAAACAAAATGTGAAACATTCCAGCATATTAACAACTGGCTACGTTTTGTAGAAAGGAAACAGAAATTTAAAGTTAAATGCTTAGTTACTGATAATGGTACAGAATTTACCAACCATAGATTAGAAAAGTTTTTGCAGGATGCAGGGATCCAGCATAAACGGTCTGCTCCGTACAGAGCACAGCACAATCCGTTTATTGAAAGATGAGGTCAGACATTACAAGCCATGACTAGAACAATGTTGGCAGATTCTGGTTTGCCTGAAAATTTATGGGGTGAGGCTGTTATGTGTGCTAACCATGTGTTAAACAACGTGGTTCATTCCTCTACAGGAGAAATACCATTCACCTTATGGCATGGGAGGAAACCAAATCTTAGTTACTTACACACATTTGGAACCCCAGCTTGGGTACATATTCCATCTAGTTTAAGGAGAAAGGATCAACAGAGAGCCAGAAAAATGTTTTTCGTTGGCTATGAATCAAATCATAGATCTTTTAGATTTTGGGCACAAGAAACTACTCATGTTTACTGTAGTGCAAATGCTAAATTTCTAGAGCACGAAGGATGGGATAAACTAGAAGGTGCAGATTATAGAGATAAGAATACTGTTAGTATAGAGCATCATATTCCTGATGTTATTCCTGAGGATTTAGATGATGTAAAATTCTCTATCAAGGAGGAAGAACAGGAAGTAGGTTTAGAGGATGCAGTTTTAGGGGAGGAGTCAGATGAACAATCTGCTGTAAATCCTGCTTTACCTAGGAGATCAACTAGGGAAAGGCATCCACCTGATCGTTATAAAGCAACTGTAGTTTGCCAGGTTAATGTTGAACCTTCAAGTTTTGAGGATATCAGGCTTTATCCTGAAAAGGAGCAGAATGCTTGGAAGGAGGCAATGAGTAAGGAAATTAATTCTTTAACCAAGTTAGGTGTTTATGAAACTGTGAAATTGCCACCTGGTGAAAAGTTAATAGGTTGTAGATGGGTTTACAAAATTAAGAAAGGCATAGATGGCACAGTAACCCATAAAGCTCGCCTTGTAGCTCAAGGTTTTTCTCAGACCGAAAATGATTTTGATGAGGTTTTTGCTCCTAGTCTACGAGCGAGTACTTTATGGACAATGCTAGTGTGGGCAGCTAAGCATAAATATACTATTAACCATATAGATGTAGAGACAGCATACTTGCATGCTCCATTGAGACATACCATCTATATGAAGAAGCCTTTAGGAGTTGAAACACAAAACCACACTGATTGTTGGAAGTTAAATAAAAGCCTTTATGGTTTGAGACAATCAGGGTTTGAATGGAACCAATGTATAGTTAAAGAGCTAAATAAGATCGGTTTTCATGAAGGTGTAGCGGATAAATGTCTCTTTAAAAGAGAAAATAATGGTGTAGTATCATTTTTGTTATTGTTTACAGATGATATAGCCATAATAACTAAAACTGACAATGAAGCGTTGCTCTCAGCAACGTTTCTCTGTGCAATCTACTCTGCTGGTTGGTAACACAACAACAATAACCTTAACAAAGATACACACACTCTCCCACCTGAAAGGGGGGTTGGAAAGATCGGTGTTTGTCAGCTTGCTTTTTGTATGCTTCAGCCGCTTCATTCAGGGCTTTTTTGGTATTCTCCCAGCCTTTCTTTAATGACTCCATCCATTCATTCAGTGTCATGGAAGAAGGCTGTTCTCTCGGCAGTTCTGGCATAGGGACAAACTCCATGCCGCTTGTAATCTGAAAAGGCATCAGTCCTGTACTACTATGCACCACGTTATTGTAAGCCTCTTCTGCAAAAGGAAGCAAGTCAGCCCTATTATTTTGCTGGTAATCCACATAATATCTGATGTATTGTTCCACCATGGCATTAGAACGTTCCGCCGCTGTTGTTTTCTTTTTATTATTAATAAAAACTATTTAAAAAAAAAAAAAAAAAGAACGTTCCGCCGCTCCGTTTGTACTCAGATGGAAAGCCGAGCTGAGCCCCTGAGATGACCCAATGGACCTCAGGAACTCCCTCCAGAACTTAGTGGTGAACTGAACTCTTCAATCGGAGATCACCCGTCGCAGAACTCCATGCAGCCAGTAGATTAGTTTGACAAACATCTTGGCTAATTTCTTAGCCGAGGGAAGTCCAGAACAAGGAACAAAATGGGCCTGTTTGGAGAACAGGTCTATCACAGTCCATATTACAGTATTTCCACAACTTTCCAGGAGCTCTACTATAAAGTCCATAGCTATTTCTTCCCACGGGCGGCTGGGCTCAGCTACCTGTTGAAGCAAACCAGGAGGCTTCCTCAGCAGAACTTTTTACATAGTCCTCCACATCAGCTTTCATCTTTGGCCACCAAAACTGCCGTCTAATCAGATGAAGGGTCTTTAGAAATCCAAAGTGACCAGCCAATCGAGAATCATGGCTACGCTGGAGCACCAGGAGTCTCATGCTGCTGGGGACGTAGATTTTCAAACCTTTCCAAGCTAGTCCATCACGGGTTGTCAAAGTGTCTCAATTGTCGGCTAGCCACGGATCAGTAGATAGAGCTGCCTTCAAGTCAGCAGTTAGCTTCCCATCGATGGGGTCAGTCCGTCTGCTGGCCTGACTCCGGGTAGTGACTTGCGCTGCACTCTGCGTGTCCGGGATGATGGCGTGGACGACCTCCTCAGTCTGGCTGTCATATTGGGGTTTCTTTGACAGGGCGTATGCAAGCAGGTTCTTCCCCCCGGGATGTATTTCAGCTTGAAATCAAACCGCTTGAAGTACTGCGCCCAGTGGACCTGTTTGGGGGAGAGCCTTCATGGGGTCTTTAAGGCTTCAAGGTTTTTATGGTCTGACCATACCTCAAAGGGGATCTTGGCTCCCTCTAGGAAGTGCCGCCATGATAGAAGAGCCCAACTAACAGCAAAGGCTTCCTTCCCCCATACTGTGAGTTTTTTGGACACATATACGCATGGAAGCAGCCGTCCTTCGGGGTCCTCCTGGAGGAGCACTGCTGCCACTGCCACGTTGCTGGCATTTGTCTGGACAATGAACTGCCTATCTGGGTCCGGGTGCTGAAGGATGGGTTCCTCCGCAAACAGCCATTTCAAGCTTTCAAATGCTTTTTGACAGCTTAGCGTCCAGGCTAGAGGCTGCGTTGGCTGTGGCTTTGTGGGGAAGCGTCCTGTCTTTAGCAGTTCAGTAAGCGGCAGAGCCACTTCCGCAAAGGCTGGGATGAATTGCTGGTAGAAGTTAGCAAACCCCAGGAAACTCTGCAGTTGTTTCCTGGTGTGAGGAGGCAGCCAGTCAAGTATGGCTCACACTTTCCCAGGATCCATTTCTATGCCTTCGTTCGACACTCAGAAGCCCAGGTAGTCCAGAGAAGTTTTGTGAAACTCACATTTGGACAGCTTCACATAAAGTTTTGCGGCTAACAGTTTCTTTAGTACTTGTTGGACTAGTTTCATATGTTCTTCTAATGTCTCACTGAATATGAGAATGTTGTCCAAGGAGACTAGAATCCCCTTGTATAAATGCTCATGCAGCACCTCGTTAATCAATTGCATGAATACAGCAGGGGCTCCTTGGAGACCAAAGGTCATGACTTTGAATTGGAAGCTACCTAATGGGCAGTTGAAAGCAGTCTTCCATTCATCCCCTTCCTTTATGCGCACCCTGTAGTAGGCTTCTTTCAAGTCAAGTTTAGTAAACACTTTGCCTTTTGAAAGGTCTTTCAGTAGGTCTTTCATGAGGGGGAGGGGGGAGGTGTTTTCCACACATACCGCATTTATCTCATGAAAATCCACGCAGAGCCTCATCCCCCCATCTTCCTTTTCCTTAAACAGCACTGGGGCGGCTACTCTAGATTTTGCAGGTTGGATGAACCCCCGGGCTAGGTTTGTATCAATGTACTTCCTCAGCTCAGCTATCTCTTTTGAGGTCATTGAGTACATCTTTGGTTTAGGGAGTTTAGCCCCAGGCTCAATCTCGATTGCACAGTCAGTGTGTCAGCGTTCCAAATTAGGCTCTCTTCCAGCGCTGACATAACAAGATGAAGCAGAAGCTTGATTTATTGCTGAGATGAACTTTTACCTAGTTTTTGTATGTTACAGATAGTGTTTCCTGGGAGACGAGGATGGGGGCTACATTCCTGTGAAAAGAACGTGCCGGGATGTAGAGATGGATCTGCATGATGGCCAATGGGACATTGGGGTTGGAGAGCGGAAGAGGAGGGGGTTGGAAGGAGGGGCCAGTTTGGCTGCAATTTGAATCAGAAATGTCGGATTCTGCTATTCTTAAAATAAAAATGATTCATTAGAGAGTTTGCGCTTGAGAATGAAGTTTATTCAAGATAGCACCGAAACCTGACACAGTGTGGCAATGGGGGGGGGGGGGGAGGATGTTGCATTCCTCCTCACTGAATGCTTCAGCCAGGTCCCTGTATTCCGTGGGGACCTGGGGAGTCCCAGGTAAGACTTTGATGGCCGTTGTGGCCACCTCTCGTTGATGGGGGCCCTGTGGGCTCGTCTCAGTGGGTTCGGCTTCAGGTGGGACAGGCGGCAAGGGGCCCACCCCATCATGACTTTTCAGTAGCTGTCCTCCCATTTGATTGTAGGGGCCCATTTGTCTAGCCAGGCCAGTCCCAGGATGATTGACTCTGCCATTTTTGGGGCTACTACGAATCAAATGAGTTCTGTGTGGATCCCTAGTTCCAATCTGACAAGCTCAGTGACCCGTGTAGCAGGGGTGCCACCTATTAAGGTCCCGTCTACTTGCTGAAAGCGTATGGGGCAGCTTAAGAGGTGTGTCTTTATGCCTAGCTGCTCAACAATGGGGAAGCTAATTAAGCACCGAGTGCAGCCGGTGTTTATTATTGCTGCTACCTCTCCATGCACTCCTGTCCCTGGCATTGTCAGCTTGACTTTGACCGCAAAGTGGTGGATGGTCCCACTTACCATCGGGTCGTTTTTGCCGCTGCTACCGCTGGCCGGCCTGGGCAGCAGTTCTTTGATCGAGGTCTCTTTGCTTTCTCCAGGGGGAGGGGAAATCTCGACTGCCTGCCAGGCAACTTGGCTGGCATCCGGGGCCTTTCGTGGAGCCCTTCTGTCTCGGGCCGCCGTGGCGGGGTGTGGTTGTGGAACTGTCGCAGGTGCCAGACATTCAAAAGCTTGATAACCCACTTGTCTGCAACGGTAGCATTTGGTCACCCCTGTGGATTGAGCAGGAGGGGTTTCAGTAGGGTTTGTCGGAGGACGTCTAGTCAAAGTTCTCCTTGGGGCCCTCTAAGCTGAGGGGCTATGGTGTGGGTGAACTTCTCTATCCAGAGCTATTGATATGGTATACCAGTCTTGCAGTTGTTCTGGCACCACCACCACCCCGGATTCCGCAGGTGGTTTTGACTTCTTGATCAATGGCTTCTTTAAAATAATGCAGAATATTCTGTCCGGCCAATGCCCAAGGTGCCCTGCGACCCGTCTAAAGTCCCATATGAAGTCTTTTATGGGTCGATTTCCTTGCTTCATCACTTTTATCGTGGCTTCATTCTCGTTGATTCTGTTGCAATATTTTCAGGATCAGACTCAATAATAATAGTAAGAGTTAAAGGTTTAAATATACTTCCTTTTATTTACAATAGGCATTCTATATTCACTGAATATTCACAGATAGAAGCTGGGAAAAGGGTGAAGGTGGCTCCTTATATATACAATGGGTGGAGCTATAAGTGGGAGTGGTGAATCATGAATACATTAAGAATTGAAGAATAAGTTAACCCCTGATATCCCATTCATATACTATTTACACATTAGAGAATAAGGCATTTACATCTGACAAATCCCCCTCTAAATGCCGATTCGTTATACAACACCAATTACATTCAGATTCGGGACAATACAAGATATGCAGTTTAGAAGTCAAATATTTGTGCTGTTTAGAAGGTAAAGGCTTTGTCAATATGTCAGCTAATTGTTCTGAAGTATCACAGTGCACTGCTTTAATAAATCCATCCTGAGACAATTGTCTCACATGTTTAAATTTTATATCTATATGCCTGGACCTTTGTCCAATGGCATCGGATCTAGATATTTCAATGGCTGCTTTATTGTCTTCATGCATAACAAAAGGCAAAGGAGGTTTTTTCCAAACATCTGAAATTAAATCGTTAAACCATACAAGGTTATTTGCAGCTTTGGATAAACAAACATATTCCGCTTCTGTCGTTGAAGTGGCTACTAGTTCTTGTTTACCAGTGTACCAGTAAACTGGACAGTCATTTAAGAGAAAAATATAACCAGATGTACTTTTTCTGCATGACGTGTCTCCAGCCCAATCCGCATCTGCGTAACATACAAGCTTTGGTTCTTTATTATCACTAGGTTCTAATACTAAGCAAAAATCTAGTGTACTTTTCAGATATCTTAAAATTCTTTTAACAGCTTCCCAGTGATACATTGTTGGTTTGCTGACATGTCTGGATAGTAAATTGAGTGGTAAGGCGATATCTGGCCTAGTCCAATTAGATATATAAAGAAGTGAACCTATGATTGATCTATAAAATGTGTTATCCTCGAATTCAGGAGAAGATTCATCAGTATTTCTAAGAAAATCAGTTTGCATAGGAGTATCACAGGGTTTGGCATTGATTAAATTGCATTTATTTAAAAGTTCTATAATCTTATCTCTCTGAGTAAGTTTGAATCCCCTTCTAGTCTTATTAATTTGGACACCAAGATATTTGTTCACTTTACCTAGGGATTTCAACGAGAAATGTTCATTTAACTTATTTACAAAAGTTTCTCTTCTCTCTTTGTGTTTTCCTATATATAAAATGTCATCTACATAAATCAATACAAATTCAATGTAATCATCACCCTTTTTGACAAAGAAACAGTTATCAGCAGTGGTAGCATTGAAATCCATGGTCTTAAGTACTTTTACTAAACAATCATACCATCTTTTACCAGATTGTTTTAATCCGTATAAACTCTTATTCAACAACCAAATTTCATTTTTGTTGGTGTATTGACTGTGAGGTGCTCTTACATATATTTCCTTATCTAGTTTCGTGTGTAGATACGCAGTCTGTATGTCATATTGAAATACATCAAGGTTGAGTGCTGATGCTACCACTAGAGCTGTTTTGACACTCTCTGTTCTTACTGTGGGGGAATACGTGTCAGTATAGTCCTCCGGATATTTCTGTGCATAACCTTGTGCAACTAATCTAGCTTTGTATAGAGTATTGCCTCCTTCTAAGTTCTTAATTTTATATATCCACCTGGTACCAATAATTGTTTTATCTTTAGGTGCAATTGCAGGTGTAAATACATTTAATCCTTGTAAACTTTCCATCTCTTTCTTCATAGCTAGTTCCCATTTTTCTTTTTCTTCACGAGGAAGTTTTAACACTTCTTCATATGTATTAGGTGTTATTGGTTCACCATCCATATGCATTATGTAATCCCTGTATTTATTTGGCATTTGATTCCTGTTGTTCCTAATGACTCTTTCAGGTTTGCTATTGTTATCATGCAAATATCTTGCTTCCTTTTTTGTTAGTGTGTCTGTCTTTATTTTGTGTTGGCTATTTGTCCAAGTTTTGGTTTTGCTTTTGTGTTTGTTGATATTTTGTTTTTCTATGGTCCCTTCCTCATGAGATTTTGTTTCTTTGCATTTATTTGGAAATATTTCATTAAGATGTAATTTAGACCAGTTGGCCTGTTCATGGAACACAGCTGTTCTGGAAACTATAAATTTGTTATTATTATCAATGAATCTGTATCCTTTGGTGCCAGTTTCATATCCCATGAATCTGAGTCTTCTGGATACATTTTCTCCCTTTCTTCTCAACTGTTTAGGTATGTGTACGTCTGCAGTGACTCCAAAAATGTGCATGTGTGCTAATTTTGGTTTCCTATTATACATTACTTCATATGGTGTCTTATTTATAATACTGGACCAGGTTCTATTTTGTGTGTAATTTGAATAATGTAAGGCTTCTGACCAAAATTGTTTGCTTAAGCCAGCATCCTCCAATGTGCATCTAATCATGGTTTGTAATGTGGAATTCTTTCTCTCTGCAATCCCGTTCTGAAACGCAGAAAATGGACTAGACGTGTAATGTAGCATTCCTCTATCTTTTAACCATTGGGAGAATTCTTTAGACATGAATTCACATCCCCTATCTGTCATAATTTGTTTTATTCTGATATTGTGTTGTGTTTCTATGCGTTTGTAAAATTCCTTAAATTTTTGAAAGGTTTCATCTTTATGTTTTAATGTGTAAACAAACCCATAACGACTATAATCGTCTACTATTGTCAGGAAGTAACGTTTTCTATAAGTGATTGATGGGGTTAATGGACCTACTAGGTCCATGTGTACTAAGTCAAAAATTTTGTTAGTTGATCTAGTAGAGTTTCTTGGCCTGGGACTAGTTTTTAGTTTTGTAGATTTACATACTGAGCATTCCAAATAGTTTTCACAATTTTTTATTTTGACGCCTTCTGCGTGTTCGGTCATTTTTTGTACTACAGGAAAACTGGCATGTCCTAACTTCCTATGTAAGATGTGAGCACACTCATCATGAATTGGCTTACCTATTTTTGGTTTTTTTTTATCGTGTGCATCTGTATGATCATGAGATATTTTACATTCATCATTGTCACTGTTGCTAATGTTTTCATCATCTGCCTCAATACAATCTTCTATATTTGAATCAATGTTATGCAACCATTCTTCCTTTATTATCAGATAAGGTAGGCCTCCTTTAATCATTACAGTGCCTACATTTGTTTTATTCTTCTCCAAAGTCGCTTTTCCCTTTGAGAAAACTATATTAATGTCAGAATCTCTACTTAGTTTTATGGCACTTAGTATGTTATGAGGTATTTCAGGTATTAACAATACCCCCTCTATTTTTCCTAGACCAGGCAAAGTTACATTCCCTCTGCCTAATACTTGAACCTTTTCTTGGTTAGCTACCTTTATTACAAATTTATCTTCTGTAAATGAAGACAATATATTTTTGTTATTAGTGGTGTGATTAGTTGCTCCAGAATCAATAAGCCAATTATTGTTCTCATTTTGCTGTATTTTTGTGTTGTCTTGTTTATTTAGTCCATTCAGTGAACCAGATTTTCTATCCTTTGAATTTTCTCTGCCCCCTCTATTTTCTCTGTAATTTGGTGGGCTTCTATATCTATGTCTATCTATGGAGGACTGTCTATAATTGTATTTGTTCCTATATTCTGACCTATGTCTTTCCTTTGAAATTTTGGGGCAATCTCTTCTATTGTGTTCCCTGGATCCACAATTGTGACATTTGTATGTTTCATTATATTTTTCTTGGAAAGCTACTTTCCTAAAAGGTTTGTGTTCTGTGTGATTGCTAGAACGATTTTTTCTTGAATTGTCTTCTGCTATCAATTTGTTAGATAGACTTTCTATGGATAAATATCCTAGATTGATAGTGTCTAAATGTGACATAAAACTATCCCATGATGAATCAAGTGAGTTGATAATAACACTTTTCATTGTTTGGTCTGAAATCACCTCCCCCCTCAAGTGCAACTCAGCTCTTATTTTGTTTAAAGATATTAAATGCTCACTTATGGAAACCCGTGGTTTTACCCTAGATGAAAAGGAATCCTTAGACATTCTTGTGGTGGTAGCTGCACTGTCGCTGTGAAACAAATTAAACATGCATTGAATAATTTCTGAAACAGTCAGATTTGGTTTGATGCTATGATACATTGCAGGAGACACACTAGATATTATTAAGAAAAAAGCTCTATGGTGTAAACAATCTATTTTTAAAGTCCAAGGTCTTTTTGGGGGACTAGTGATAAAGAATAGTAAGTTTTCCTTCATAAAGACAACCTGGAGCTGTTGATACCATTCTTGCAAATTAACGCCATCAACCCTTAGTTTTGGGAAGTCACTGGGTAAGTTTCCTACATTATTTTGTCCATTACTTACAACCTGAGGTAGTCCGTGGTCTCGCAAGTGTAGAAAATTGCAAAACGGCATGGGGATGCTCGCAACGAGTCTGCGTGGTTCTCTCACCAGTTCATGTCTTCCCGGACCGTCTGTGTAGTTTCGCGCATGCGCGTTGTCCATTTCTTCTTTGACGTCGTTGTGGAAGGTTCTCTCCATCGCGGCTCGCTCGCTCTGCTCCTCTTCAGACGAGTCGGTCTCTGGTTCGGCCTTGGGAGTTCTGGCGACGGCGGCTGCTCTTCTTTTTCTTTTGGGGGCGTTGTCACTTGCTTCGGTCTGTGGTGTAGGGCGGAATCGACAAGGCTCTCTAGGTTCGGGCGTCGTCGCTCTCGAAGTCAGGATGGGAGCGGGCAGGTCTTGAGGTATCGGCTTGCTCGCTCTCTTCTTCGGTGGCTTTTTGGTAATTTTTAGTTTTGGCCCAAATGCAGCAAAAAGCGTTTTCATCGCTGACTTTACTTGGGATTTCGTTGAGTCATCTTCACTTTCTGATTCTGACTCTTCCGAGGAGTTTGAATCCTCTTTTTCATTTTCGTTGTCTGATAACGTTTTTCGCGCCAGAAATTTTGAACTGAGCATTTTGATTGGCTCTGCTTCGCTCACCTTGGAGGCCTGTTGAAACCAAGATGGCTGCCATTCAAAATTTCGCGCGGGATCACATTTTTTCTTCTTCGTAATGACTTTCTCTGTAGTCATATCACTCACTATTTTTGGTTCTTTAGACTTCTCATTAGTGATGTTTTTCTCTCTCGCTGCTCCGCTGTTCTTCAGCATTTCTTGGAGGTTCGCGATGAGGCTTTCATCATTCTTCTGGCTTTTTAATAGTTTTAATATCTCTGACCTGAGTTCGTTATTCTCTATTTCGATTTCCTCCTGGTCATCATTTTCATCTATTATTTCTTCGTCTTCAGTGGTGTATTCTTCGGATTCTCTTGAAATTGCGTTTGTGGATTCGTTGATTATTTCTTGTTCTGTTTCCATTTCTTTGCTGTAGGCCCTGGTGTTGGGCCTATCCTTCTTAGACATTTTTAAGTTTTTATTGAGTCAATTAACCATCCTCTGCTACCAGCTTGTTGCAATATTTTCAGGATCAGACTCAATAATAATAGTAAGAGTTAAAGGTTTAAATATACTTCCTTTTATTTACAATAGGCATTCTATATTCACTGAATATTCACAGATAGAAGCTGGGAAAAGGGTGAAGGTGGCTCCTTATATATACAATGGGTGGAGCTATAAGTGGGAGTGGTGAATCATGAATACATTAAGAATTGAAGAATAAGTTAACCCCTGATATCCCATTCATATACTATTTACACATTAGAGAATAAGGCATTTACATCTGACAGATTCGGTCTCGGTCTTCAAATCGAGCAGCTCAACAAAACCTTCAGCATCATTTAATTCAGCAGCCCCCTCATTATGCAGCTGGGCTATCCAGTCAGCAGCATCTCCCTCTCGGCTTTCCTACCCACATCGTAGGTAGACACTGAACCAAACACAGCCAGGTCACCACATTTCGATGCTCAGTGCTTGGGTTTAATGTGCTGTACATGGGGAACAGTAAAAGACGAGTCTGCTCCATACAAAGTCAGCACTGAAAGCAATCACCGCTTCAGCGTAATTTAAACAATCCTCCCGTCTGCGCCCCACCCCCTTAACATGCCTCAGCTGTTCAGCGTTCTCGGCGGCTGCTTTCTGCTCGCTCTAGCCAGGATATGGGATCATGATGTCTCTGAAGCCACAATGCCCGTGAAGTCTTCTGCTCTGCGTCTCTTCACCTCATACCCATGCTACGATCACCAATAGCCCACCATAAATGCAACGATCACACCCGAAACCTCGCCACCCTGTGCTCCCCTCCTGGAATTGTTGCAGGTGCATTGTGTGTATGAACGTTCTTGTGGTGAGCCATGGCTGGGCTCGACACTCCCTCATTCATCCCCTCTGAGATTGCAGTTACTAAGACACGATCTGTTTTGTATTTTTCTCCATATTTTTTTTAATTGAAAAGTTTTATAAGAAATACAAACAATTTTCTCCCCCCCACCCTTTCCCTCTTCCCACTTAATAGAAAATATACATTTTCTTATACATAATAAATCCTACATATACATGTTTCCCTTAAAGAAAGCATTAAAATAAGACATTTTAATTACATTCGGAGTTGCTCTTCTTCTCTTTCTTCCCTCATTCCACAACAAACCTTCTTCTTCTCCTCCTTTCTTTCCCTTCCCTCCCTCCTCTTCTCTCCTACTTTCTCCTGCCTCCTCTCCTACCTATATATACAAATTTAATACAAATTTATACAAATTTAATAAAATGAAAAAAATGAAAAATGAAAAAATGAAACCTCATCCTACTTCCTTTTCCTTTCCCCCACTTCTCTCTTCTTATCCCCCTTCTCACCTTCAATCCTACTCCTGTCCCCTTCCCTTCCTCCTCTCCTTTCTTCCATTCCTCTCCCTCCCTCTCCTCTTCCTCCTCTCTCCTCCTCTCTCCTTTCTAACTTCTTTGCTGTGAAATATTCTCCTCCTTTAGTATCTGAGCAACTCCTGTATTCTAATCGTAGATGCTTTCTTCTGTTAAAACATTTCTCTATTCACCACTTTTTTCCCACCCCAGCCCTTATCCCACCCTCCCCACCCCACCCCCTGACTTCCCAGAGCAAAAACAGGGTATAGCATCTAACAAACATATGCTAAAATAAACTAACTAATTATAAAGTTCAAAACTCCCACACGTTCTTTAACTCCCCTTGCTCCACTTCATCAACCTCCCTTTTATAAATTCTCAAAACCAATTGAGTTAAATTCATTCTTCCTAATTATAAAAAAAACTTTTTCTTGATGTATAATCCAATACTTTAGCAGTATTACAAACAGTAAAAATCATGAATAAGTTCCTTTTCCATACCCTCGAACATCATTCTTTTTGAACATTACTCCCTAATGAAATTCTGAATTTAACATTAATCCTCTTTCCTTCAAAAAAATTGGGCATCTTGAAATCTTACACATTTTATCTCATATATCTTTTAAAATAATATAATCTTATGTTAAACATTCTAAAAATCTCTTAATACCATTAAAACACTTATTTACCAAATATAAATTTCAAAATCTACAGGAGGATATCTTTCAAATTTTCAATTAACCATTTTAATACCTCTAACTTTTTAGAAAACAGCCCTTTTACTATCCAAAACTAATTATCATTTTGTAATAGAATTCTGAATTTAACATTAATCCTCTTTGCTTCAAAAAGTTGGGCATCTTGAAGGCTTACACAATTTATTTCATATATCTTTTAAAATAATATAATCTTATGTTAAACATTTTAAAAATCTCTTAATACCATTAAAACACATATTTGCCAAATGCAAATTTCAAAATCTACAGGAAAATATCTTTCTTAATCTTCTGTTCTTCTCTTCTTTCTATATTTTTTCCAATCCTTTTTTTTATAAATTCTTTCAACAGTCCCCCCAATTTTATTTTTGAAAATTTTAAAATGTTGATTTGAGGTTGATGTTTCTGAAATACTCGCTTTCTTCTTGAGGTCATGTTTTCTAATTTGAAATCCCCATTTTGACTTTTCTTGCTTGTATAATCATTCAGTCCATTCCTTTGTCCATATAACCAGAATTTGATGCCATAAAGATTGTCAGCTTGCAATAAAGAGTCTATTTGTTGCTTTTCTGTCAATTGAATGGAAACGTCCGCCAAAACCTTTGTTTCAACTGTGCCAGCCTGCCTTTCAATCCTGACAGCCGCTCGATCTTTCAAAAACAAACTCCTCTGAGTAATTTCCTGCTGGCCCTCCAACAACTGCTTATGTTTTCCCAAGCTGTTTTTTGAAAAAGCTCTTTCAATTGTATCCAAAAGAGCAGAATTAAAAGAGTCTAGAAGTTCTTGAAAAACCTGAACAGTCACAGCTTGAGAATTTGCTGATCCCTCCAACAACTGCTTATGATTTTCCAAGCTGTTTTTTGAAAAAGCTCTTTCAATTGTATCCAAAAGAGCAGAATTAAAAGAGTCTAGAAGTTCTTGAAAAACCTGAACAGTCACAGCTTGAGAATTTGCTGATCCCTCCAACAACTGCTTATGATTTTCCAAGCTGTTTTTTGAAAAAGCTCTTTCAATTGTATCCAAAAGAGCAGAATTAAAAGAGTCTAGAAGTTCTTGAAAAACCTGAACAGTCACAGCTTGAGAGTTTGCTGATTCACCAGCCCTGATGTCAGCCATATTTCAGCCACTTTGTATTCATCCAGCTATCAGGACGACAATTCCAACTATTTTCCACACAGTATAAAAGCAAACTTTTAATTAAAGTCAGTACCAAAAACTTTCTCTTAAGGTGTAATCCGGTAGCTGTTTCACTGTTGCAAACGTTAACAAGCTTAACAAGCACTTTCCCTAGTAGCTTCCTCCTCCCGCTCTCAGGCGCCATTTTCTGCATTTTAAAACGGAGTTAAAGTGTTACTTGCAGCAGTTTTTTCCTTTTTTTTTCTCCTGATTTGCTCTGTCTGCAATCAAAGTAAAGATGTTAAAAGTCCCCCCATTTATTTTCAGCAGATTTTGGTTGCGGCTTCTAGCTCCGCTTTAGCGGAGTCGTCCCTGGTCCGGAGCAGCTTGACAGGCTTCCATAGGGAGCCCACACCCTTCACGCCCCAGGATTTCTCCTGGCGCACTTGGGGGGCTCTACCCCCACCTGTTGGCTCTTCTCTCTCCCCTTTGCCCAGGGAGAGGGTTCCAAGCCTCCAGACAGCTGTTTTTCGGCTGTTCTGGGCCTTTTATGGAACCGGGGATCGGGCGCTCGTAAAAGAGCGACTTCGAGGCTCGCAGAGCCAACCGGAAGTCTCGTATTTTTCTCCATATTGATCTACATGAGCCCATACTCAGCTGAGGAAATAGGCCAGTTTGGTAGGCTTACTGTCAAACTTTAAAATTTTTTTAAAATTTTTAAAACTTTTTATATTTTTTGTGTATATTTGTTGATTTTAATAGTTGTTGGTCGATTGTTGTGTGAGCCACCCTGAGTCCTTGGAGATAGGGTGGCATACAAATTTTATAAGTAAGTAAATAAATAAATAAATAAATAAATAAATAAATAAATAAATAAATAAACATTGCTCTAAACCGTGGTGGCGGGCCCCTTGCTGGCGGAATCGCCACGGCGACTGGAGGCGGGGCAGGGACCTGTTGGGGTGCAGTGGCAGGTGGCGGGGTGAATGCCGGCGGCTGAACTGGAACCCGCGGTGGCACCGCTGCTGGCTTCTGGATCGGACCCCACGGCTGTGCCGGGATCATTGGGGCAAATTGGGGCCATGGTGATCCCATAAGGGGTGGAACAGACCCCAAAGTCCCCACATCTCTCCATTCGGGAAGACTCTCCAGTCTTCCAAAACTGACATTGGCTTTAGCCAATCTTTTATGTATACTGCTACGCCCCTCTTTTTTTTTTTATGCAAGAGCCAAATGGAGTTTCCCTATTTTAGGAGAGTCTAAGATGTCACCTTACTGTTTTTTAATATGGACTTCTTGTAGACATGTAATGTCCATATTTTGCTTTTGGAGTTTAGAGAGTACTTGCTTTATTTTAGCTGGAGAGTTTAAACCATTTATATTAATTGATATTAATTTAATTTCTTCATCCATGTTATCATTTATTAGTAGTCCTTGTTCCTTTCCTTGGTCTTATCTCCCATTGCGTCCTCGTTCTCGCCCCCTCTCTTTCCTGGTGTTCTCTTTCTGTCCTCTCTCTTACTTCTTTGTCCAACTCCTTTTCTTCCAAATATTGGTCTTCCTGGCTTTTACCCTCTATCTCTTCTCCACTCTCCTGTTCCTCATCTTTTGCTATACATTGTTCATAAAATTCTTGGGCTTTGTCCAGTGTATCGATTCTGATTTTTTTTTCCTGCCAGGATACTAGCATACCCTTCAGAATAAGCCACTGGAACATTATCTTATACTTAACAAGCTGTGAGGAGAGAAAGTTGTAATTTTGCCTTTATTCTCTAATTCTTCTAGGTACTTGCTTAAGGGTTAGGACCTCTCTCCCTTTATAGGTCAATGGTACATCCCATGCCCTTCTATAGATTTCATCTCTGATCATTTTTTTTGCAAACCGCACATGTACTTCTTGTGGTAGCTTGTGGCGATGCACATAATTAGTGTGAACTCTATAAATTTCATCAATACCATTCTGTATCTCAAGTTTATTCATCTGCAACGTGTCCGCCAACATTTCTGTCATTAGGTTCACCAGATCTTCCTCTTTATTTTCTGTTATGTTTTGAAATCGTAAATAGAAGTCAGATTTTTCCAATTCAAGACGTATTATTGCCTCTTCCAGGTCTCGATTTGCTGCCATCAATCTTTCTTCCGTTTCCTCCAGTTTCTTCTCTGTTCTCTCTGTTCTTACCTCCACTGTCTTTATTCTCTGTTCATTTTTATAAATTGTCTCTTGTATTTCCCCCATTCTATCATCTAGTTTCCTTATATCTTCTTTCACTGAGCAAGATGTTAGAGCTCCGAGGCAGCTGCAATTGTTTCATTCCAAATATCCTGATAAACTGTAGTTATGAGGTTGTACATATGTTACCTGTTTATGTGATTTTCTGTTTCCCTTTATTCTGTTCTCTTTCTAGGACTAACATCTCTTCTGCAGGAGGGCCAAATGTCAGCCTCCGCTTCTATATTGCTTGCTTGCTACAGCTGCCATTGTAACGGGGGGGAGGGGGGAGCTGTCTTGGTAGTTGGGAGGGGGGAAGCGAGCTGGTGGAGATGTCTCGTAACAGGGAGTGAATTGGAGAAAATTTTCCTCAGCGCTTTCTCTGCAGCTGGGAGGTGTGCTGATAACCAGTCAAGGTCAACCGTCCTGGCATACCAGAAGGATGGAGCCATCTGAAGCTGCACCCCACATGACACCTTGGGGGGATGTGGATTGGATAATCCTGACTGGACCCTTGGGGGGAGGGTTTTGGGGATGCTTACTATATGTGATTTTCACGCCTATTGCCTCAGACCTTGCTTTTCTTTGGTTGCATTCAGTTCATACTCAGTAAAAGTACCTTTCTCTATGAAAATGGAGTCGGGGTTTTTCTTTCTTGAGTTGTGAAAGGAGGCATACCTGACATTAAGCAAGGTCTGATTTAACAGCCATCCCAGAAAAACTACCGTGGGGGCTGAGCAAAGAATTTCTGACCAAGGCAGTGACCAGGAGGACATGGGGGCTGCTGGATCTACTACCTCCCAGTCACACCCCAGCTGGGAAGCTTCGGAGTGGATGGCTGATTTACAGCTTGAGGAAAAGCCGGTGAGAGCCAAATGGTCGCTGGGTGTGGGCAGGTTGCCAGAGCCGGAGGAGACCCCCCCTGGAGTAACAACTACCAGACACGGAGACGCTGCCTGGCAGGATGAGCAGAAAGAAGACCACCTGCTGACCCAGGCTTTACGACTACTGAGAGAGGCTTGTGAGAGTCGAACAGCCCGTGAAAGGTATGGATTGCCTGCCCATGGATTGCCTGCCGGGGGGAGGCTGACTGCCCCGGGGGTGAAATTGAGGCTTCTGCTTGCTTAGAAGAGAGACCCAAAGCCTGGGAAGAGGCAGCTCAGGCCTCTGGAACTCAAGCGGTGACTGATCCAGGGCCCCCCTGCTGGAGAGGCATTGCCATGGAGGTGAAAAAAGCCCAAAATCCCACTGCTATCAGTAAAATATGGGGGAGATCCTAAAGGATTGGGATTCTTTTTAACCCAAGTGTGGAACCACATGCAAGAATGGGGGGAGGATTTCACCTCAGATGCCGCATGCGTGAGGTACATTATCATGGCCCTGGAGGGGGTGGCGGCTGAGTGGATGGTGGGACTCCATAATGAAGATTCCCCTTTGATGAGAAATTATGACCAGTTTATGGCAACCCCCCTGAGTGCGCTTTGAGGACCCATTAGCTGAACGAAAGGCGAGAATCAGGATGAAGTCCATAAATCAGGGGCAGAGATTGGTGGCTGAATACACCCAGGAGTTCCGCGAACTGGTGTGCCACATGAGAGGGTGGTCAGAAGTTGCCCTGCTGGAATGCTATAAGGATGGCCTCAATGAGGATGTCTACAAGGATTGCTGCTCCCAAGGGGCCCCTCGGGATCTGCAAAGTTGGTATGTGCTGGCTGCTGGCATGGAGATTGATTTGGCCAGAGATCGCTACCACGGTGGCTGCACCTGGAACAAGCCACCCTCCTCACCCCAAAAGGGGGCCCCAAAGGCCACCAGGGGACCCGCAGGCTCCAAGCCGAAGTCCACCACATGCTTCAGATGTGGAAAGGAGGGGCACCGAGCGGCTGATTGTTTCTCTAAGCCTGGAGCCAAGGCGACCCCTGGTGGAGGGAAGAGAGCCGACAAACCGCACGCAAAACCCCGCAAGACCGCCCTAAAATGGGTGGAAGTCATTGAGTTCGCTCCCCCGAACCAGGGAGAGTTGGGAACTCTGACCACTGCTGATCACAGCAAAACTGAAACTGATTCCGATGAGGACCTCATGGTAAGTCAGAGTGGGGGACCCATGACCATCCCAGTGGAACTAAAGGTACCATCTACCGGGGCCCAAGGGAAGATGCTAGCCCTTCTAGATTCAGGGTGCACAAGGTGTATAATCAGCCCTGAGGTCGTGGAAAAGATGGGTCTAAGACTAAGAACAATGAAAAGGCCCATCACATTCTGTCAGCCAGATGGGTCGGTAGTTGGGGGGGCAGCCCATTTTGTAACCGAACCAATTGAGTTGTGGATGGGGGATCACCAAGAAACTCTGAGCTTTATTGTGGCCCCTGGCATGGAACGACCCCTTCTACCTGGGCTGCCCTGGCTCTGAAAATGGAACCCACGCATAAATTGGAGGACGGGCGTGTTGCGCATCTGCTCTAGCCAGCAAGGGAAGAGAGGGGGGAGCCCCTATTGCGTGGCCAAAGTGGCGAGTGAGTTGGCGGCAGCTGCAACAGAACACCTTGTGGGGGAGGAAAAGATCCCAAAAGAGTACTGGGACCTCCGGGAGGCGTTTAGTGAGAAGGTGTCAGATGTGCTGCCCCCCCCCCCCCCATCAGCCTACAGACTGTAGTATAGAAATCCTCCCTGGGGTGAAACTCCCTAAACCAAAAATCTACCCCATGACCCCCCGAGAGCTGGGGGAACTACGAGACTTTATTGATAAAAACCTAAAACGCGGCTTCATACAACCGGCTAGGCCGTGAGTAGCCGCCCCAGTGCTATTCCAGGAGAAGAAGGATGGGTCTCTTCGCCTTTGTGTTGACTATAAGAACCTCAACGCCATTTGTGTGGAAAATGTCTACCCACTGCCCCTCATGAAAGACATGCTAGCCCACCTGGCCAAAGGGAAGATTTTTACTAAACTGGATTTATGGGAGGCTTATTACAGAGTTCGGATTAAGGAAGGTGACGAATGGAAAACTGCTTTCAATTGGCCACTGGGATGTTTCCAGTTTAGGGTGCTCCCTTTCGGATTACAAGGGGCCCCAGCAGTATTTCATGCAACTGATCAATGAGGTACTGCATGAGCACCTCTACAAGGGGGTCCTGGTTTACCTGGATGACATTCTTTTTTTTTATTTAATTTTTAAATTTTTATTATAGTTCAAAAAAACAAAAACAAAAACAAATGTATAGTAGTTTTTCTATCACGGTGTAACATCACCAAAATATCCATGTATATGTACTGTACACCAATAATCAGAAAGTAAAAATAGCAATTATTTACATATTCTTATATACAAATTTACATTTCCAATACTTATTGATTACCATAATTATACCATCATCTATAATTATAATCCAACATTATCCTTTATCTCTCTTCCATCATTTCTGGATCCAATCATACCACATGTTCCAACTACTATAAAAATCTGAGTCTTTTACCCTTGATCAGTTTTGTAAGTCTGTCAGACTCCGCACATTCCATAATTTTATACATTATTTTTGAGTCCGTTGGTAAGTCCTCGTTCTTCCATTCTTGTGTGAATGCCAGTCTCCCTGCAGTGATTATGTGCAGCATCAGATACCATTTAGTCAATCCAATATTTGCGGGTCTAACCCCCAACAGAAAGGTTTCAGGTTTCAATTCCACTCTACAGTGTGTAATTTCAAGCAACCATCGTTGTATTTTCATCCAATATTTAGCTGCCAGTGGACATGTCCACCATTGGTGGAAGTAGGTTCCATTGCTATGCCCACATTTCCAGCACTGTGGAGATGTCCCGGGGAACATTTTAGCTAATCTTGCTGGAGGTAGGTGCCATCTATAAACCATCTTATAAATATTCTCTTTATAAGAGGATGCCATAGTTAATTTTAAATTTTTAAGCCAAATCTCCTCCCATTTTTGAAAATCCAATGAATAACCCATATTTCACCCCCCAGGCAATCATGGAGTCTTTGACAACTTCGTCCCCCGCTTTCAATGATAATAGGTAAGAATAGCATTTCGATAAAACTTTCCTGTCATTACCTAACAATATTTTATCCAATTCTTGTTTCCCATGATATATCCCTTCACTCTCCTGATCTTTCCTCCACCTTGAGTGTATTTGGGTGTAGGCCCACCAGTCTATATTATACCCCTCCGACTTCAGTTGTTCCCGTGTCTTCAGTCTGCCCCGAGTATCCAAAATGTCTTCATAGGTCAAGACCTTCTCTCCTTTATATAACGTCGAAATCCAACATGGTATCTTCAGATACAACTTTCTCCTAAGTCTTTCCCAGGTATCTCCTAGGGTCTTACGTAAATAATGATTCCGAAAATACCTCAGTCGGGTTGACTGTCCTGGCCATAAAAAGTGATGCCAACCATGTTGAAGGCCGTGGCCTTCTATCGTCAATAGCCGCCTCCTTTTCAGGGCAATCCAATCCTTCACCCATATCAGAATGGCTGCCTGATGGTAAAGCTCTCAATTTGGGAGTCCAAATCCCCCTCTATGTCTAGGTTCCTGCATCATCTTAAGCTTAATCCTTGATTTTTTTACCTTGCCAAATAAATTTAGAAATAACTCTGTTCAAGGTGTTGAAGAATTCCCTATTCAGGCTTACCGGGGCAGTTTGGAACAAAAACAGCCATTTGGGGTGGACGCACATTTTGACAGCAGCTATCCTTCCCATAAGTGATAGTTTTAAATTTTTCCACCTCTCCACATCTCTGACTGTCTGATTATAAAGGGGAACATAATTATCCTCCTTTACCGAAGAACACCTTGGTGTCAACCAAATTCCCAAGTATTTTATTTTATTAGTTATCTGCATCCCCAAGAGTCCCTCCAACTGGCATCTCTGCCTCTGCGTCATGTTCTTAACTAATATTTTCATTTTTTCCTTGTTAATTAATAATCCTGCTACTCTCCCATAATCCCTGAGTACCTGTAATAGCTTTGGACCTGATTCTGATGGGTCTAGTATGAAAACTAGATCATCCGCATATGCCTGAACTTTCACCTCCTCGTGCCTAACCCTCATTCCTCTTATTTCTGTATTCCTCCTAACCTCCCTAAGCAATGGTTCTAGTGTTAGCACAAATAATAGCGGAGAAAGTGGACAACCCTGCCGTGTACCCCTACCAATCCAAATCTTCTCTGTTTCCTCCCCATTGATTAATACTTTTGCTGTCTGTTCACGGTAGATTGCCTGCACTGCTCCCATGAACTTCTCACTGAAATCCATATATTTCATTTGGGAAATCATGAAGTCCCAGCTCACTCTGTCAAACACCTTTTGGGCATCGACAAAAATCAACGATAATTCTTTATCCGGACAATTTTCATAATACTCTAAAGTGTTCATCACCATTCTCATATTATCACGTAGCTGTCGGTTGGGCAGGAATCCATTCTGATCTAGGTGAATAAATTGGTTAAGAAAACATCCAAGTCTCACGCCTAAAAGTGCTGTAAATATTTTATAGTCCGAATTAAGCAATGAAATCGGTCTGTAGTTTTTAATAAGTGTCAAATCGGTGCCTTCCTTCAGTAGAATAGATATATAGGCCTCTGACCAAGATGCTGGTATTTGGGAATCTTTCAACACCCCATTAAATAGTTCCACCATGTGCTTACCAAGCACCTCAAAACCCATCTTGTATACTTCTACAGGTAATCCATCCATCCCTGGTGTCTTCCCATTCACTTGTTTTCCCATAATCAATTCTACCTCACCCTCAGTAATTTCTGCGTTAAGCAATTGTTTCATTGTCCCAGTGATTTTTGGCAAATCTGTGCTCTCCAAATATGTCCAAATGTCTTGCTCCCCTTCTTCAGCCCTTTTATACAGCTGAGTAAAAAATTCTTGCACCACCCTTCTCTTACCTTCTATATTAACATGCAACCTTCCACCCTGATCTTTTAACCCCTAAAGCAATTTCTGATACAGGTCAGAGAGCAGAGAAGGAGGTACCAATTTCTCACTTTACATCTGAGGAACAATGCAATCCCCTACCGTTGGCTCCTACCGGAAGGACTGCTGGTGACTTGGCGAGATAGACGAATTAGAATAAGGAACCTGCAGGATGCGAAAGAGTTTTTTGAACAACAACTTAATATGGCAGATTTGGATATGGAGGGGGAGGTAGAAAGTAGGAGTTTGGAGGAGTCCCAGGAAGAGGATAATATGAGAACGGGTGAAGGCAAAAGCGATAGAAAGAACAGAAAGGAGGACTGAGGAAGAGGAGGAACAGCGACACAAAAAGAGACAAGACAGACGAAAAAAGCTCAAACAGCGGGAAAGTAAGGGCGGACTATAAGGAAAGGGATGGTAGAAAACATACGCTTACTATCGGTAAATATTAATGGTTTAAACGCTCCTATCGAAAGAAAAAGGATAATGAATAAATTAAGAAAATGTAAATATGATATTATTTGTTTACAAGAGACGCATATAAAAAAATCTCAAGATAGCTTATTAGAAAATTCTAGATTAGGTAAAAAAATTACTTCATTAGCTGATCAAAAAAAAAGAGGAGTGGTGATTTATGTGCAGCATCATTTGGTGGCTAAGAAAGTATTTGCGGATCAGGAAGGCAGAGTATTAATGCTGGAATTGGAGATTGCTCAGCGGAAGTGTCTATTAGTTTGTATTTATGCCCCCAACTGTAACCAAAGGACCTTTTATGAAAATTTATATAACAAATTCGCAGAAATGGAATATGACTATATTTGCCTGCTGGGTGATTTTAATGCTGTTATAGATAAGGCCAAAGATTATGTCCCGGGGAAAAGGAAAGGAGGAGGGAGAGATGTGAAGAGGGTACTACCAAGGATATGTGAGAATATAAGAGAGGAATTTGGTATATATGATGTCTGGAGGCTACAGAACCCTGGTAGGAAACAATATACTTATTTCTCCCCCAGGCATCATTCATTGTCACATATTGATATGATCTGGATGTCACCTGATTCGAATGAGATAACCTCAGAGGTAGAAATTGGCGTTAATGAATGGGCTGACCATAACCCTTTAATGTTGACCTGGAAAATATTGGGCCAAAGAAGGAATAGCTGGAGAATGAATGTAGGGATTTTGAAAGAGGAAGAATTTATAAATATGTTTAAGAGAGAGATGCGGCTTTTTTTAAATGAAAATAAAAAGGAAGATACCTCAATATATAATACTTGGGATACAGCCAAAGCAGTGATGAGGGGATTGGCGATTAAATATTTGGCTGGCAAACATAAGGCTCAAAGAAAATAGAGGGAAGCCTTCCTGAGCAGTTTACAAAAAGCTGAAGAGGCAATGCAAAGGGGTCAGGAAACTGGAAATTGGATAGAAGAGAGGAATTTCTGGCAACATCAAATTAGACTGTTGGATCAGGAAGAACTAGCCTGTTGTAGGAAAATCATGGGACCAGACCAAGCACTTCAATGCAGGAAAGGTTTATTATGCATAAGGTTCAAACAGCAGTTAACACAGCAAATTGTCTGAACCCCGAAGGGTGTACAGAGGTGTTGCTTTTATACTTTTAGACTACGTATACATTTGTCGAGCTTGCATTAAGACATATTTGGTCTCAGAGGAAACGAAAGATGTCTAGTCCAGACATTTAGCAATAGATAACAAGAAAGAGGAAATAACATGAATATATTGGGGTATAATTATATATAGCACATGTTATATATGACATTTGGGGTTAAATGCAGAAGTCAGCAACAGGATGCATCTGTCTGGGTCAGTCTGCTCTTTTCAGATAAAAATACTCTCTGTCATCTCAGCAACTCCTTACTGGCATAAAGCAAATATTTAACCTTGACCAAAGTTTCAGGCCTATTTATTGAGGCTTTGGGATTTGACCAAAGAATATTCAAGTACCTGAAATTTAACCTCTTCACTCCCCCCTTCGTGACTCATCTGACATATCCAGAAGAGTCACGTACTCAGATTCTCCAGGTTGACTAGGTCGGAGTTCCTGATAGGCCCACATGGCCATTACCTGAGCCGTTGCTCTTCTTTCCACCAATAAGGACAGACTGTTAGAAATAGTTTTGACAAAAATGGGTAAAATACATGGGAGTATAACACAACCTGCAGCTATTAGTTCAATTAAACCTACAATTGCTTGCAATCCAGGTAGTTTTGGCCACCACCCGGAAAACATATCTCGCAGGTTTAACCCTTTCCAGGTTTGTACAGGTACATGAGCTATCTTTACCATCTTATCAGTGATTTCCTTTATGACCTTACCGCTTTCATCTATTTCAATACAACAATTAGTTAGATTAAATTTTCCACACACTCCACCCTCCTTAGCAAGCAAATAATCTAAAGCCAATCTATTTTGCATAATATATGTTCTAGACTTCACATTTTCCCTAGCTAATTGGGTTAGGCCTTTTACTGTCTTATTGGTGATTATCTCAACCACAGCCTGTAAACGAATCAACCTGTTCAGGATATATATAGGTGTTCGATAGCCATACAAACCATCCTCTGCCCAGGTTGCTGGTCCATAAACTTGTATAATTCGTTCAGCAGGCCATTCCTCCTCTCCCCACGTGGGTTGATTACCACCAACTTTGACCTTTCCTATGAGAGATGTATCCACATGTCTCCTTTGTCTATTTAAATTACCCACTTCATCATACACAGGGACTCCCAGAACCTGTCTAGTTTTCAAAGGTAAAAGAAAGAACCCAGGTCTGATTATTCCTAACACACATGCTCCGCACCAATTTCTAGGTAGATATCCGTATGCCATTTTACCACAAATCCAATATAGTCCATCGGGTGCCAGCCATCCGAGGGTCTGATTGTCCGGATCATTCAAAAATGCCAAGCCTTCAATGCTAAACAGGGCTTGCCACACCCTCTGTGGCATTATTACCCGACCACCATACCTTGCTTTCCCACTTTCTGATGCATATTAAATTTCCAACTTCTTTGCATCCTTTTATAATCTTACGTTTAAAGCATACATTACCTACCAAATTAGTGGTAAGTGTCCAATCGCCATCTTTCCCTTTAGTGTATGACAAATTACCTTTCTGATCCATTTCTAATACCTTTGAATAATTTAACTCCTGAGTCTCCCATGGCCACTTTTCTCCCATATTAGTTCCTCCACAAACAAAACAATTAGATACATTTAAAGTGTGTGCTATATCTTTGGCTAACTTAACAAAAGTATTAGTTACATATTTGGGGATCTCGGGGATGTTGAGTTTTTCCATTTCTAAATAGAATGACCAAAATAATCCTTTCGTATCCTGTAATTTTCTAGTGGTTTTTGTAACTTTCCAGCTGAGTGTGACATGAGGATCTGCCCCTTTACCATAGATACCCAATCCATATCTTACATCCCAAGTTCTAGTGGGGGTGCAGGTAAGTTTAACAGGATTACATCTATTCCTTTGACAATTAGAGGATGCCACTCCCACCTCCAGTTTACATTTCTGATTTCCAACATGAGGGTCCCCGGACCACATGGTTACACAGGACCAATAGGGACAGTAGCTGTAAGTGTTTTGATCATAGCATTCACCCTGATTATAACACATATACTTCTTATTCAACATATAACTTCTTTCCCATTCTAAGCTCCCACAAGTGGCCTTCCAGCAATTCCGATTAATGGCCATGCAAGCATCAAAAGATAACTCAACCTGCTTGCCCAAAGACTGGAACTCTGTTTTATTTAACAATTCCTCCCTTCCACACTCAGTAGTATATATTGACATTTCATATGTGGTGATTACTTTAGCCTCTATGGGATTATAACATTGCACCTTACCATTTAATACACACATACGATACACTGTTGTGTTTACCTGACAGGTGGGTGGAGTATATGGTGTACATTCGTCAGGCTTGTAAGTATGGTACACCAGGGTAATGGAAATTAAGGTGCCCTGGATTGTAGTTTTTATGCAAGGGCTACATTGTTCCTTATCTATGGTCTTTATTGTACCTCGTGGCTTTACTACCGGCAATGCTATTACTGAAACCCCTGCAGCTGTACTAAGTGAGGCTGGTCGTGTGCGCAGTGCAGGTGTTAGGGGGGTGGTTGTCCTCTTCCCTCGGTTTTTGAGCACTTCCTCTAGTGACATACCTCTCCGTCTCGGGTCATAACAGAGTACCCCTTCTGTCCCATTACAGCGGTACACAACCATTGGGCAATCGGAGCCGAAAACACACGTGGTTAGATCAAACCATTCACAGGAGTTTGGTATCCCTGATCTCATTCGGATAGCTGTGCCATCCTCACTGAGACACGGCACACATGGTCCTTTTCCCAACTGCTCCTCAAGCCCCCTGGTTCTCCTCATTTTCCCTTTTCCCTGCCTTGTTCTCGTTGCTCCAAATTCAAAGGGTTCTATTTTCAGTATACATGTTCCTTGCCATCCAGGTTTTAATTGGGTAGGGGAGAGGACACGTTCCCATCCCCAATATCTAGGGGGTCCACAATCTAGGGTTAAGGAGGAAGTCCCCCCTTTGAAAGGGGCTGTAGCACAAATTCCTTTTCGCAAGACATAACCCACATACTGACATACTTTCGGATTTGAGTAACCTCGGGCTTGACAAGTAATCATTGCTATCTTATCAAATATCCTAGGAGTCTTACAGGGATGCGGTAGAACACCATTCCAACAATCAGGGGTGAATGCAATGGGTGGTGTTCCATCGCAAGTCCCGCTGCCAATGTCATATGATTTGATTATGCGTGGTTGTTCTTCCGGATTACTCCACAACCCCGAGTTACTTACACACACCGAATTGCTCTGAACTCCTATCAACAATAGGCTCATCCATACCCATTCAGCCCCAAACCTTCCAGCCATGCTGAGTCCAACTCCACATTTTATAAGCATACTTATCTGTTTCTCGATTCTCTAATTCCACTCTTCTGGCGTCTCGCAGTACAGCCTGTATTGTTGGGCAAGGTTTAAGGGTATAATAAGAAGGTTCCCCTGCACGAATTACCAAATAGTGAGAGAGCACGTCTTCTATGATCACTATATCACACTTGTCATTACAATGTATGCAAATAACACAATCAATACAATGTGCACAGCAACAGCATCCACACTTACATTGGCAAAACCAACACATACAATGAGCAAAAGAAAATGAATACACAATAAAGAAAGAAAGAAAAACTTCTTCATCCAATCTTCCCCCGTGCGTAGAAAGTCAGCTTCCGGTGTGACTTAGCAAGGGTTTCTTCCTTCCTTGAGAAATTCCTGCCACGTGATCAGCTCTGGAATAGACTGGGCGAAGAGAACAGAGTGAGGCAAACGGACCGGCGGATTAAGGGCTTCTCCACACAATCTCAGTCTATATTGATAGAATATAAAAGGAACAAGAGATAAAACAGCAACGATCCACAATCCCCACATCCAAGTCTCCCACATGAAGTGAGGCCAATCTTCAGCCGTGCGCTGGGAAGCAGCTTCCGGTGTGCTCCGGCAGGGCAAGATGTTCCTTTCTTCTTACAGCCACTCAGTCATACCTGGATACAGCATACACTCCAAATAACCTATATACATATGTGAGACATCGTTTAGTTGCGTCTAAAGGTAAGCTTGGTTGGATTTTTCGGGTCCATGGACACTCTCCAGCTCCTGTCTGCAGCCGCTTTGACTCGTGTCCAATGGATCCATGATTTGGACTCTGCAATCTTTACAACGAGTGGGGAAGACATAACAACAGTGAAAGGTCCTTTCCATCTTCCCTCTAACTGTTCTTTCTTCCAATGCTTAACCCACACTCGATCTCCGGGCTTAAAGGGATGACAGCGAGTTACTAATCTAGGGGGTACCTGTTCCATCACATATTGTTGTAGTTTTTCAACCTGTTTGCTTAGTTCTTGCACCATTTCCATATTCCAAACACCCCCTTTATGACCCAAATCCGGCCATCCCGCTAGGTGTCGCCTCAAAAGGTTTGGAGGTCGCCCGAACATCAATTCATAGGGAGACAACTTGTGTTGTCCTCTTGGAGAGCTTCGAATTGCATACAAAGCCAGCGGCAAAGCATCAGGCCATTTCAAATGACTTTCGGTACAAATCTTAGTAATTCTTTCTTTCAGGGTTCTGTTCAATCTCTCTATAGCGCTTCCTGACTGTGGATGAAAAGAACTGTGAAACCGCCACCTGATCCCCACAGCTTGAGTTACTGCCTGATTGACATGATGAACAAACTCAGGACCATTATCAGAAGAAATATTGGTAGGCATCCCGAACCTGGGTATAATCTCTTTTAGCAGTAGCCTCGCTACTTCCCTTGCCTGTTTTGTTTTAGTAGGAAACGCTTCTGGCCACCCAGTATACATATCCACAATAACCAACATAGCCTTGAACAGTCCACACCTTGGCATATCAGTGAAATCAATCATAATGTAATCCATAGGAATGTATGCACGTGGTATTGCTCCAGGGGGCAATAAGGGTCCTTGTCTAGGATTAACCCTTGCACAGGTGATGCACTTGGCCACCACCCCCGCAGCAATGCCTGCTAGTCCATCGATATAATAGTCTCTTTTTAAAGCTGCTTCCAGAGCTGTTTTTCCCATATGAGTAGTCCCATGGGCTAATTGCGCCAGAGTCCAAGCAACAGATGACGGTACATACACTCTCTGATCTGGCAACACATACCATCCACTTTCCACCGTAGCCTGTAAATCAGTCACTGCTTTTACACTCTCTTGTTGTGTATAGGTCGGTTTTATTTCAGGTGGTATCACTCCCATATCCATAGCTACACATATTGATAAGTCGGGGGTTGGCCCGTGACGCTTGGCAGCTTCTCTTGCTTCTAAGTCAGCCGCCCTATTTCCCATAGTTATCCTATCATCTCCTCTTTGGTGTCCTCTACAATGCATCACTGCCACTTTCTTTGGCTTCTGTACGGCATCAAGTAAACGACTTATCAAATGTCCATGTAAAATGTATTTTCCAGCTGAATCTCTAAATCCTCTTTCCCTATACACCGCTCCATGCGCATGCAAAGTTAGAAAAGCATATTTACTATCAGTCCACACATTCAAGCATTCATCCTTGGCACGTTCTAATGCTCTTATTAATGCCCACAGCTCAGCTACTTGTGCACTATGGCCTTTTCCTAGGGGGCCACTTTCTACCACTCTTTCATCATCCACTATTGCATATCCAGACACCCTATTTCCTTCTATCATGTAGCTGGATCCATCCGTATACCAGTTAAGTTGGGCATCTGGCAAAGGGATATCAGTTAAATCAGCTCGGCTAGCATACACTTTCTCAAGCACTTGCAAGCAATCATGCACTGGTTCTGACTCTGTTGGTAATAGAGTAGCCGGATTCAATCTATTTGAAACAACTAATCGCACTTGAGGGTTCTCAATCATGATAGCTTGATATTTTGCCAAACGCTGCCCACTTATCCACAGATGTCCCTTTGCATCTAACACCGATTGCACTGCATGAGGAGTATGCACATTTACGGGACAAGAAAAAGTAAGCTTATTGCAATCTTGTATTAATTCCGCAATAGCGGCTAACACTTTGAGACAATGAGGCCAGCCTTTTGCAACCCCATCCAGCTGTTTAGAAAGATAAGCCACCGGTTGCTGCCAGCTCCCAAGTGGCTGGGTCAATACCCCCAAAGCAATATTTTTGTTAGTATCTACATATAAATTGAAAGGCTTTTGCAAATTGGGCAAAGCTAATGCAGGAGCTTGTGTCAAAGCTTCCTTAATGTCTCGGAATGCTTTCTTTTGTTCTCCTCCCCATTCTAATGGCTCAATGTTTGCCCCCCTTGTTGCAACATACAAAGGGGCCGCCATCAAAGCAAAATTTGGAATCCAAATTCGACAAAAGCTTGCTAGTCCCAGAAAGCTACGCAACTGTCTCTTTGTCTTTGGCTCGGCTAGGGCCAAAATTGCCTGTTTCCTTTCTGGCCCCAGCGCTCTTTGTCTGCGTTCAATATCGTACCCCAAATACCTCACACGCCGTTGCACCAGCTGGGCCTTTTTCCGGGAAACTCTATATCCACATTCCAACAACAGATCTAACAAAGCCTTGGTGTTTTCCCAACAAGTGTCTTCATCCTGACCTGTTACAAGCACATCATCTACATACTGCAAGATAGTATCTCCCTGTTGGCACGGCACATAGTATTGCAAATCTTTGGCTAAGGCTGTTCCAAACAAGGTAGGAGAGTTTTTAAATCCTTGAGGAAGCCTAGTCCATGTATATTGAGATTTAGTTCCATTTCTTGGGTGTTCCCACTCAAATGCAAACAGAGGCTGACTAACTGGATGAATAGGTATTGTAAAGAAAGCATCTTTCAAATCTATAACGGAAAACCAAGCAGCTCGGGGTGGAATTAAGCTAAGTAGGGTATAGGGGTTCGACACAGCGGGGTGCAAGGTCACTGTCAGGCGGTTCACAGGGCGCAAATCTTGTACCGGCCTAAAGGAGCCGTCTGCCTTTTTGATTGGAATTATTGGGGTGTTCCATGGAGATTGAATAGGTACCAACACTCCTGCCTCAAGATATCTCTGAATGCTGTCATATACAGCACAAACTGCTTCCCTAGACACAGGTCGCTGACCTATACGTATAGGGACAACACCCGATTTCAGTTCCACCACTACCGGAAGATGATGAGCTGCAAATCCCGGAGGATTATCTTCAGCCCACAATCCTGGTACATCAAACTCCTGCCATGCATCATCTTTAATCTCTTCCTTAATTTGCCTAACTACCATCAATCTCCACATTTCCTCCGGGGGATGTCTGACTGTCACTCTCTGTCGACCTGCATCAAAAGAAATGGTTGCTCCTAATTTACTAAGCAGATCCCTACCCAGTAATGGGAGCGGGCACTCAGGAATATAGAGGAACTCATGCTCTATTTTAGTTCCCTTAAAATCACACGATACAGGTTTCAAAACTGGATGCCCCAAAACAGTTCCTGATACTCCCTGAACCTGAATCGTATAAGGTCCAGGTGCTGCTATTGGTCTATTTACAACTGATCTTCCTGCTCCCGTATCTATCAAAAAGGTTGTCTGTTGGCCCCCAACATCCACTGTAACCAATGGCTCGGATGGGGCCTCCTCCAAGCCTGGTCCCCGTCAGTCCATCCAATCTGTTTCGGCCAACCCTACAGTCTCTGGTATTTCTCGAAGCCTGTTAGGATTTCCGAAACCTCTATTCATTCCTCTATTACCTCGCCATCCACGAAATCCACCTCTTCCCATGAACTGGCCATCTCCTTGACTTCCTCGGTTTCTTTCAGGTGACTGTACCCTTCCACCTCCTCTCCAGAAGGTCCTGGATTCACCCCTACCTCTCATCATACGCCTTGGACATTCTCTCTGCCAGTGTCCCTCACCTTTACAATAGGCGCACTGGTTCGGTCCCAAGGACACTCCTCCTTGCAAAGCCACCGCTAGCAACTCAGCCTTCTTCTGCATTTTGACTCTAGCCTGCTCCTCTTTCTCCTTCTTTTCCACCTTGTCTCTATTAACATACACTTTCCTTGCTATTTCCAACAACTCACTTGTATTCTTCCCTAAAGCTCCCTCCTGTTTCTGCAATTTTCTTCTAATGTCGTCATAACTCTGAGCTATAAACCTTTCATTCAAAATCCTTACATTCTCTGGCAACCTAGGATCCACCTGAGTATACAGCTCATAAGCCTCTACCAACCTCTGCAAGAAACTCTCAGGACTCTCATCTGCCCCCTGTGTTATTAACGAGGGTTTAGACATATTTACTGGGGGCCTTCCTGCCACTCTCAAGGCCCTTACTACTGCATTCCTGTACTCCGTTAAACGAGTCAAATCATCAGGCACCCGAGGGTTCCACCCTGGATCCACCTCTGGCACTCGTAATGGTAGCTCTCTAGCAAAGGCAGCATTATTATCTCGGAACGCCTCCCTAACCCCCTTCCTCATGGCCAACTTCCACTTTTCTTTTTCCTCAGGGGTTAGTAAGACATTCAGTAATTGTTGTATATCATTCCACGTAGGGTTATGGGTTTGCATAATGGTTTGAAAAAGGTCCGCCATCTCAGTAGGTTTAGCAGAGAGGGGTCCATAATGTTGTTTCCAATTCAACAAATCAGTAGTGGAGAATGGAACATATTGAAACATAGTCTGTATTGCCACCTCACCTTGGGCGTTCACAACTTGCTGATCTATCTGTCTCAAAGGGGCCACCAATTCTGCCTCAGCAGCTCTAGCCCTTGCCTCTGCTTCCGCTAACGCAGCAGCCTTAGCCGCGTGGGTCTGTACTCCTTCTACTACACCCCCAGCAGCTCCCCGAGCCTCTTCTCCTTCCGTCTCACTCTGATCACTTTCCTCCACCGACGGGCTTGTTTTTACCTTCGGGCCTGTCCCCGTATCATCTCTTCCTACTCCATCATCCTGCGCGCCCCCTCCTGCAGCACCCCCAATAGCACCCCCTACAACAGCACCCCCGGCGGGTGGCTGATATGCAGCCCCCCCAGCGGGCGGCTGATATGGCGGTAACGGCGGCGCAGTAGGGAAACATTCTTCCTCATCTCCAACTAAAACCTTTCGCGTCCGACACGGTGTGTTCATATATCTACCTTTCCCTTCCTTCACAGCACTTTTCCTGCAACATTTCATCCTTGGTCTAGCAACACAAAGTCTCACCATTTCTGCCTGGCATTGCAACAAATCCTCAGCCTTCTCTGTCAACGCATTTACCCATTGATCAACGTACGGAAACTGATCTGGGTACTTCTCTTGGTCCCCTGCTATAACTCCCCACAGGTCATCTGCCACTTCTTCTTTAAACGAACCCTCTGGGGGCCACCCGGTCCCCATATTTGGCCACACAGTGGTGCACAGATACTTCAAACTTTCTTTTTTCATTTTGGGATATGAGGGGTTCTCAAAATAGCTGTCAAAACCTTTCAACATGCATGCCAACGGTGTGTTGGGCACGCTCTGGGTATTCCCCCCCATCCTAACACACTGTCACCGACTCGCAGCCCGGAACTCACGGCCACTGACGAGAAATGCGATGACTTAACCACCCCACACAATTACCTCACAGGGACTTCTTTAGGACAGCCGTCCCGAGTCCAGGGGAGGGATCAGGTCCCCTCTTCTGTCTTCAAATGAGACAGGTACCAATCTCTTACATATACTCGCCTGAGGTGTCTTCACTTCACACATCCTGGCCAGGAACCATTCACACTTCCTTTCCTACACAGCAGGGTTCTTGGACTCGCTCACAGCACCGTCAGCCTCACAGGGAAGTCGCTGCCGCCTCCCCGAAGTCTGGAACTCCCGTGGGCCCTGGAGGATGTTCAGGAGCGGCTGCCCCGAGGGCCTGAAGGGTTGAACGGCCCTCAGCAAAATATTGCCTCAGTCTAGAGTCCCGGCGGACTCTGGATGCGCAATGGATAGCACATTGGACTTCTAATTCAAAGGTTCCGGGTTCGAGTCCCGGCGGAGTCACCATTTGTTGTAGGAAAATCACGGGACCAGACCAAGCACTTCAATGCAGGAAAGGTTTATTATGCATAAGGTTCAAACAGCAGTTAACACAGCAAATTGTCTGAACCCCGAAGGGTGTACAGAGGTGTTGCTTTTATACTTTTAGACTACGTATACATTTGTCGAGGTTGCATTAAGACATATTTGGTCTCAGAGGAAACGAAAGATGTCTAGTCCAGACATTTAGCAATAGATAACAAGAAAGAGGAAATAACATGAATATATTGGGGTATAATTATACATAGCACATGTTATATATGACATTTGGGGTTAAATGCAGAAGTCAGCAACAGGATGCATCTGTCTGGGTCAGTCTGCTCTTTTCAGATAAAAATACTCTCTGTCATCTCAGCAACTCCTTACTGGCATAAAGCAAATATTTAACCTTGACCAAAGTTTCAGGCCTATTTATTGAGGCTTTGGGATTTGACCAAAGAATATTCAAGTACCTGAAATTTAACCTCTTCAAGCCAATAAAATAAAATGGGCAAAGCAAAATCACTTTGAGAATGCCAATGAGGCAGGGAGGTGGTTAGCCTATCATTTAAGAAAGGAGAGACAAAATCGAAGAATAGAGGGGTTAAAAGATACCTGGATGACATTCTTATTTACACAGAGACCATGGACGACCACGTAAAACTGGTGAGAGCTGTCCTGAAAAAACTTAGAGCTGCTGAGCTGTATGCTAAATTGTCAAAATGCGAATTCCACCAGACTAAAATTGACTATTTGGGGTACTGCATCTTGCATGAGGGGATAGAAATGGACCTGGAGAAAGTCCGGGCAGTCCTGGAATAGGCGCCTCCACGTACACGCAAACAACTACAAAGGTTCCTGGGCTTTGCTAACTTCTATCGACAGTTCATCCCCTCATTCGGAAAGATTGCCTTACCGATTACTAACCTCCTGAAAACAAAGGGAGAGGTGAAGCCAAAACCTTCCCGGCCTCTCGAGTGGACTATGGAATGCCAGGCGGCTTTTGAAAAACTGAAATGACTGTTTGCCGCCGAACCGGTCCTTAAACACCCTGACATGGAGGCCCCGTTTGTCATCCAGGCCGACACCAGCGATGTGGCCGTCGGAGCAGTGTTACTTCAAGCCAATGCCAAGGGAAATTTACAACCCTGTGCCTATACCTCTCGGAAATTATTTGAAACCGAGAGGAGATGGGCTATCTGGGAGAAGGAGGCTTTTGCTGTTTGCTGGGCGCTGCTAACATGGAGGCACTTCCTGGAAGGGGCGAAGCACCCTTTTGAGGTGTGGACTGATCACAAAAACTTAGAGGCCCTAAAAACGCCCTGGAAGTTGTCACCTAAGCAAGTCCGCTGGGCTCAACACTTTAACCGCTTTAATTTCTCTCTGCGCTACCTTCCTGGGGGAAAGAACTTTATGGACTATGCTCTCTCGAGACTACCTCAATACAGTAGTGCTCGGGTGGAAGTGATTCGCCCAGTTGTCCCCTCGAAACAGCTGGCTGCTCCAGTAGTTACCAGACCCCAGGCAAAAGGGGACCTAACCTTGTCCGGCGACTTGAGCGAGCAGTTAAAAGAAGCATTGAAAACTGATGAGTGGTTTTTAGCCCACTCCAATGAGTGTACACTTGTGAGGGTCTCACCTGGGTGGGAGCGAAGCTGTATGTCCCCGCCAGCCTGAGGGGAGCGGTGTTACTCCCATGATGCTAAAATCGCTGGGCATTTTGGATTCATAAAGACAGTGCATTTAGTTAAACGACAATTCTGGTGGCTGGCTCTAAAGAAAGACATAGAAGCCTACGTGGCGAGCTGCCCTGTATGTGCATCAGTGAAGAAGCCTCCTGGGAAACCCCCTGGGTTACTTCAGAGTGTAGCCAGACCGGGAGCCCCATGGAAGGAGATCTCCATGGATTTTATTGTTGAATTGCCCGAAAGTGGGGGAAATATGGTCATTTGGGTGGTTACTGATTTGTTTTTAAAGGAAGTGCACTTTATACCATGTCCCAAGATCCCTTAGGCTAAAACTCTGGCTAAACTGTTTGTCCAGTATGTGTATAGATTACACGGAGTTCCGGAGCAAATAATCTCGGACAGAGGGGTTCAGTTCACCTCCCACTTCTGGAAGGAGTTCCTGGGGTTGTTAGGCTCCACCCAGGGGTAAAGCTCCGCCCACCACCCTCAGACCAATGGGGCTTGTGAAAGAACAAACTCAGTATTGGAACAATACCTTAGATGTTACATAAATTATCAGCAAGATAACTGGGTGGACCTGTTGCCGTTTGCAGAGGTTGCCTATAATAACACTATACACAGCAGTACTGGTTTTACCCCGTTCGAGGTGGTCTCGGGTCAAGACTTTGTACCCATCCCAGAGTTGCCTCAGGAGAAACCACAAATACCTTCATTGGCTGACTGGATTGAACAGCTACATGGTACCTGGACTTTAACACATAAGGCCCTGAACGAGGCTCACCGAGCCCATAAGAAACAAGCTGATAAGAAAAGAATCCAGGGTAGGGATTACAAAGTAGGAGATAGAGTTTTCCTTTCCACCAAGTACCTGCAAACTACCCAAAAGTCAAAAAAACCTTGGGCCTAAATATGTGGGTCCTTTCCCTATTGTACGCATGGTAAACCCAGTTACGGTGCAGTTAAAATTACCTAAAACCTTGCAGAGGATTCATCCTGTGTTTCATGTTAGTTTATTGAAACCCAAGCATACGTCCCCCCTGCATCCAGACCAAGAACCTCCTCCTGTCCCCATACTCATCGAAGGAGAACAGCATTTTGAGATTAAAGAGATATTGGACTCTAGAAAACATCGAGGGAAGGTGCAGTACTTGGTGGCCTGGAAACATTTCCCATCAGCTCAAACTGAATGGGTAAATGAGCGAGATGTTAGAGCTCCGAGGCAGCTGCAATTGTTTCATTCCAAATATCCTGATAAACCTTAGTTATGAGGCTGTACATGTTACCTGTTTATGTGATTTTCTGTTTCCCTTTATTCTGTTCTCTTTCTATGACTAACGTCTCTTCTGCAGAAGGGCCGAATGTCAGCCTCCACTTCTATATTGCTTGCTTGCTACGGCTGCCATTGTAACAGGGGGAGGGGGGAGCTGTCTTGGTAGTTGGGAGGGGGGAAGCGAGCTGGTGGAGATGTCTCGTAACAGGGAGTGAATTGGAGAAAATTTTCCTCAGCGCTTTCTCTGCAGCTGGGAGGCGTGCTGATAACCAGTCAAGGTCAACCGTCCTGGCATACCAGAAGGATGGAGCCATCTGAAGCTGCACCCCACATGACACCTTGGGGAGATGTGGATTGGATAATCCTGACTGGACCCTTGGGGGGAGGGTTTTGGGGATGCTTTCTATATGTGATTTTCACGCCTATTGCCTCAGACCTTGCTTTTCTTTGGTTGCATTCAGTTCATACTCAGTAAAAGTACCTTTCTCTATGAAAATGGAGTCGGGGTTTTTCTTTCTTGAGTTGTGAAAGGAGGCATACCTGACTTAGATATTTCTTTCACATCTGGGTCTTTAATCTTTCTCTTTCTCCATGTATCCAATTGCCGCTTTCTAGGTCTCTAGAATAAAAGTTGGAAGTTGTCTCACCCAGTTTCAATGCTCTGTCCATGAACCGCTCCAGCACAAATCTTATTTTCCCGGTTGTCACAGCTTGTGACTTGCCAAAAATGGCCATCCCTGCTGCCGTTCAGGAGAACTTTCTTTGGACCTAACCAATTTGTGGTTTCCTCGTGGTCAACGAAGCACCTCTCCTTCCTTCACCACCCCTCCAGGGCAGCTTTGACCCTGTAGGGTCTCCCAGCATTCAGATGGATTGGAGTACTATGAAGTGCATCCTGGAAAACAAATGGCATTGATCTTTTTAGATGCACAGAAAGCATTTGACAATGTAAATTGGCAATTCATGTTATTACAATTAAAATATATGGACTTTGGTGAGAGATTCATTAATATAATTAAGGCAATATATCATAAACAAATGGCAAAGGTGATTGCAAATGGGGACATGACAGAGAACTTTAACATAAACAAAGGCACAAGACAAGGATGTCCATTGTCCCCTCTATTATTCATATTGACATTGGAAGTGCTAAATAGAAATATGAGACAAGATATAGAAATAAAAGTTATGGAAATAAAAAGAGAAAAATATAAGCTACAGGTGTTTGCAGATGACTTGGTCTTCATATTAGAAGATCCACAAGAAACTGGACCCAAATTAATTAAAAAAATAGAAGATTATGGTGAAGTTGCAGGGCTGAAAATAAATAAAGAAAAAACCAAAGTACTAGTTAAAAACCTTACAGATAAACAGAAAAAAGACTTAATGAAGAAGACAGATATTCAGATAGTCAAGAAAGTAAAATACCTAGGAATTCAGCTAACAGCAAGATGTGCAACCATCAAAGAAGACAATTATTGTAAGCTGATGCAACAAATTAAATCAGACTTGCAGAAGTGGAAAAAGTTGCAATTGTCTTTGACAGGAAGAATAGCCACTATAAAAATGAAATATTTTGCAGAGATTATTGTATCTATTCCAAACAATTCTGATAAAACTGGAAAAAAAATACTTTGAAGAATTAAATAAACCAATGTCAAGATATATCTGGCAAGGGAAAGAAGCAAGAATAAGTGAAAATGTTACAAGACTCTAAAAACAAAGGGGGCTTTGGGTTGCCAAACTGGGAATGGATTAGTTTGAGGCATAAAAGATGATTAACTTTGGAGGAACATGATCTCCAACTGGGGTGGCATGCCTTTTTATGGTATGGGAAAAACAAAATGCATACCTATTTTCAAAGACATTATGTTAGAAATGCACTATTGTCAGTATGGGCAAAAACTAAAGAACACCACTACTTGAAAATACCAGTCTGGCTTTCTACAATGGAGGCAATGATACTGTACATCCAAACCAGTGGTGGGTTGCCACCGGTAGCGGTAATTTGGGCTTGGTCGCCGAACCGCTAGTGATCACTGGCTGGCCACACCCCCAAACCGGTCCCCACTCGCTGGCACTGGCCGCCCGACACTCGCTCGCCCCCCCTCCACCCAGTCACTCCTGACTTCTACTCCGTGAGTCCTCGCAGCTTGCCTGCCTGAAGCACTGCGCCCCAACTGAGCGGCCCTGATCTGCCAGCCAGGTAAACCTGCAAGTCGTGGTAAACCTAGCTGCCCCTGCCTGCCCCCCACCATCCCAGCCTGCCTCCCCTACTCCCTTCCCCGCTGCCTGTAGCCCTGCCATGCTTCCCTGCCTTCCACATGGCCTTCAAGGTTGTAGGAGCCTGTAGTCTGCTATGTGTAGGACTGTTTCCTTATCTTGGATGGCAAACCTCAGATAAGGAAGGTTACTCACATGTAGGTGCCAGGAAATGGCATTAAGACCCTAACTCTATAAACAAGAGGAACAGGAGGAAAGGAAGTGGGATGTGTGTTAACCCTAGATAACATTATAAGTGCTTAAGCAAAGCAGTAATGGTTAACCAAAGACTCTAGTTACCTGGAAGATTCTGTAGCCAATGAGATGCTGCCAAGTACACTGTAACTTGAAAGTAACAAACTATATAATGTCACTATGTAAGACAATAAAATCACCACATACATCCTCAACCTTTGTGTGTGTGTGGTCTCTACAAGTGGCGCTTGAAAAGGGACCCTTACTTCGTCCAGCAAGGATTTGGTGCACCGTCAACCCGTGTGGTATTTTCAACCTTTTAAAGGTTTCTGTAAGTACTCGTGGTTTCTTCAACCTTTTAAAGGTTTCTGTAAGTGATGGGGTCTTCGCTTTCTGAGGAACAAAGAAAGCATGCTGAGGAATTAAGCTATTTACTTAAGAAAAATCACACTGATGTATCACAACGCAGTCTCTTAAGGCTGGTCCAGGAGATTGCAAATAAGTGTTTATGGTATCCTGAAAAGGGGTCTTTAAGATTATCTGATTGGGAAAAAATTGGGAAAGTTTTACATGCTGAACCAAGAGCTAAGGTAGAGATTTTGCAGGTATGGCATTTATGTAGATATGCAATGAAAAAATTTGGAATTGCTGAACTGTCTCTTTTAACTCCTTCACCTCCAAGTTATTCCAATGCTGTTGTCTGTCCTCCTTCCTCTCCAGAATATGTGATTCTGCCTCTTTCAGCTCTTACTGACATAGGTCAGATTACTAAACCTTCTAACTCTGTTGTTCAATCTTCTTTTCAGAAGATGGTGAAATCCTGTAAACAGGATTCCTCCATGCCTGGGGAAGAAATTGCTGAATTGTTGTCTGTATGTCCTGTACAATATCATCAGGGCCAGGGTCAATTGGCAGGACAGCAGATTGCAGAATGGGAAGGATTGCCTTATCAAATTTTAAGAGAACTAAAAAAGGCTGTCACTGATTATGGTATTAGTGGTAATTTTGCCAGAGGCTTGGTAGAGGGGACAAAAGAGTGCCTTCCCCGTAGCCATGTCTCCTCCCCTAGTCTCTTTTCCACAGTTCCAGCCACAGCAGGTAATGCTGGGCTTGATTTAATAACTCAGGAATCTGTGGAATTTAAATTTCCTTTGGAAGTTAAATTTATTCCTTCTCAATTTAAGGGCCCTCTTCCCTCTGGTTTAGTGGGTCCTTTGCAATGTGGTCTTCCTAATCCTAATTTAATTCCTAATTTTTATCAATTGTTGGCGGTTGATTTAAAAGATTGTTTCTTTACTATTCCACTTCAACCACAGGATAAAGAAAAATTTGCTTCAATTCCTGCCCAAACTGTGCTTCCTCCAGCTACCTTCTCATAAAAAGGGGTGCTTTGTGTCCCTGGTGTTATTGATTCTGATTACACTGGAACTCTTTTAATTCAGGCTTGGGTGTCTATTCCTCAAACTCTTTCTGATCGATCCTCTATTGCTTAATCCTCTCTATTACTTCCTTTCGCCCTTTGTTATTCATACTAATATTTGGGGTCGGGACCTCCTTTCTTTTTTAAATACAAAATTGATTTTGGATGATGGCTCTTCTCCTTAAGTGGCTCTCTGCTGGCCCCGTGTGGTGTTTTTAATAATAGCATGCCAACTAAACGATATCATTGGCGTGTTTTACCACAGGGTATGCTTAATTCTCCTACTTTGTCCAGTATTTTGTGGACAATGCACTGCAGTCATTTCGTGAGAAATTTCCATCTTATTTGGTTTATCATTACATGGATGATATTTTAATAGCTGCTCCTCAGTTTGATTCTATAGCCCTTCTGCAGGAATTAAAAACTATTGTTGCACAGAAGGGGTTGTTTATTGCAGATGATAAAATTCAGAAAACTGAACCTTACCTATACTTGGGTCATAGGTTACAGAAAGCTTCTTCCATTCCAGTATTGCCTGACTTAAAGGTACAAAAGTCTTATACTTTAGTTCAATGGCAAAAGTTGCTAGGCATTATTAACTGGGCTAGGCCTTTCTTCTGCATAACAACTGGTGATATGTTACCTCTATTCCAACCTTTAAAAGGAGCACAATCCCCTGGTGATACAGTTCATTTGCTGAATGATCAAAAAAGGTGCTTACAGCTCATCTTGGACAAAGTTAAGCAACAATATGTTGACCAAATTGAGTCAGTAGAAGTAACTATTCTTCCTACTTCTCCATTGCCTACTGGGTGTTTATATACCATTAAGAGTACATTAAAAATAGCTATTCATGAGTGGTTAAATTTATCTGCTACTCCACCTAGAAACATTTATCCTTACCAGTCTGCCTTAGAAGAATTGATTATAAGGCCGAAAGCGTGCTTTGCAACTGATTGGACAGGATTTGATAGGCATTGCCTTCACACATACAAAGATTGAGCATGATCATCTTATGATGATATCTGAAAGTTATCAGATTGCCTTCTCCAATTTTCTTGGAGAAGTTTTATATTCATTACCAAAAGATCCTAGAATTGTGGTTACTACTACTCTAAACCCATCTTTTTCTACTACTTTTGTCCATACATCTTTTATTGATGCTCTGACAATTTTTACAGATGGTTCACCAAAAAGAGGGGTGGTGGTCTGGCACGCTGACTCCCAATGGCATTCTAAATTCACATCACCTCAGACTTCTGCTCAGCGGGCTGAACTTGCAGCTGTGATATTAGCTTTACAACTTTTCCCTACGCAATGAATTAATCTTGTGGTTGATACACAATATGTCTATTTAGTTATGCAATCTTTGCCATTTTCTTATTGTGCATTGTCATTAGATATAAATTTGCTAGCTTTGTTTTTGTCTCTTAAGCATCATTTGGAGAATCGACAACATCCCTTATATGTGGAGCATATACGCAGTCATACTCCTGTTTTTTTATTAAAAAGAAAAATGGGAAATGGAGAACATTTATTATCTGTTGCCTTGTTTACTTGGAATTTTTAACTCTTGTAGATTCTTTTTCAGATATTCCTGTTAATGTTCATTTTCATGCAATAGAACCACTGATAAGACCGCTAGTAAAGTATCGTCTTGCTCCTAATCCTGAGTAACAACCTTCGCCAATCACATGGGAGCAAGTGAAGGCCACAACATACCAAGCTCAACAACAATTGAGTCAAGCTGACCTTCTTCAGACTCCTGAAAATCTACTTGCTGCTGTTTTTGCTATTATTACAGCTAATTCTGTCACAATTCTTTTTTGTATTCTCTTGTCTTCTCTTAGTTGTTACTGCTTTGAATAACACTCAACCCATACAACTTAATCCTAAACTTAATTCTGTTCGTTGGCGTTATCTTCGTACTAATCAATATACTAGAGGCTTATGTTTTTGCTGTTATGCTTGCCATACTTGGCTTAACAATTGGAATGATTACCCTAAGGCTCGACATAGTTTATCGAAAGTAGGGAATTATAGTTATTGTACTGACTATTATTGGCTTTGGGGAACCTTTAATTCTTCTTTGTATGGGCCTAATATTGTGCCTGAAATGTATCCTGATAATTTTCCTATTTTTAACGCTTCTATGTGGTTCTTTTTTGACAAATATGCAACCAATGTACACCCTCAGAACTATCAGTGTGCTGCTATTGGCTAATTTTCCCTATCAATTAATGCCACTGCTGCTATTGTTCGTGATCTCCAACATGAAACTGAGGACCTGAATCAGGATGTGCCCCAACAACGTTTTGCTATTGACTATTTGTTAGCACAACAAGGAGATTTTTGTAAACTTGTTGGCCGTCATGGATGTGCTGTTCATTTTCACTCTTTGAACAGAACCATTGAAGATGAACTTGCTAAACTCCAATCATATTTTCAGAATAATGTTCATGCTATTTCCTTTTCTTTTGACTGGTTGACCTGGCTTAAGCAGTTGTTTTTTTATGCTGTGATTATTATTGTCATGTTAGTTGCTTGCTGTTGTTTCATTCAGTGTATTCCCTCATTAATTGTTATGTTTCGTCCTGTTCCTCTTTCTCTGTCTCCTCATCAAATGCGATATATAAAAAAATCTTTGTCCCCTCAAAATTAAATAAAAAGAGAGGACATGTAGGAGCCTGTAGTCTGCTATGTGTAGGACTGTTTCCTTATCTTGGATGGCAAACCTCAGATAAGGAAGGTTACTCACATGTAGGTGCCAGGAAATGGCATTAAGACCCTAACTCTATAAACAAGAGGAACAGGAGGAAAGGAAGTGGGATGTGTGTTAACCCTAGATAACGTTATAAGTGCTTAAGCAAAGCAGTAATGGTTAACCAAAGACTCTAGTTACCTGGAAGATTCTGTAGCCAATGAGATGCTGCCAAGTACACTGTAACTTGAAAGTAACAAACTATATAATGTCACTATGTAAGACAATAAAATCACCACATACATCCTCAACCTTTGTGTGTGTGTGGTCTCTACACCTGGTGTCCCCGTGGCCAGTTTACGAAGGCAGGCAAGCGGGCCTGGCAACAGAGACCGCTGGGAAGGCAGGCAAGCATAGCAGGGCCACTCCACTGTGGGGAAGGGAGCTAGCAGCCTACTTTCTTCCCCACAGACCTGCCATGCTTGCCTGCCTTCCATACTGCCTTCCTGGCGTCCCCGTGGCCAGCTTGCGAAGGCTTTCTTAACAGCCTACAAAAATCCAAAGAATAAATAATCTTAATCTTACTATGATTGGCAGAAAGCCCAGAAGCAATTTGCAAAGAACTAAGATCAAGGCACGAAGGAGAGTGAACAAGTTGTTCCCTGCAAATTGCTTCAGTCGGCGTTCCTCCTTAAATAGGCTAAGGGAGTGGCCAATTAGCCCCAAACCTTACTCTCGAGGAGACCTCCTCCTGAGGAGCCACTCCTGCCTTTTGGCAGCTCTGCGTGCCCGTGCATCGAGAAGAGGCTCCTCCTCTTCGTCCTCTTCACTTACGGAAGCTTCTGGAGGTTCTGAAGGCCCTGGCTGAATCCCCGCCTCTGGCACCACATCTTCTCCAGCCTCATTGTCCGACTCGAGTGCCAGCTGCACAGGTTGCTGGCGCAGCATCAAACCAGCCTCCTCGCTGTCCGAATCAGCCACCAGCAGCACAGGCCACGTATGGGCCACAACACCCACCCCCAGTCCGCTTCCCTTTTACCTTTCTTTAATGCGCCCCACTTCCCTCCCCAAACCTCAGGAGGCGGCCGCTCCCATCATCGCGGCCTGTGGAGAAAGCGTCCTCCGCGCCGCAAAGCCCTCGAGGCAGCTGCAGGAGGGGGAAAAGGGGAAAAAAGGCTCTGCCTCTGAAACCTCTCGAAGGAGACCTCCGTGTGTGTGTGTTTGGCGGCACACGGAAGGAAAGGGGCCAATTGCAGCCGGCGTGGTTCCCCAGCTCCCTTCGCCTGGCTCGCCTCAGCCTGCCAAACACACACACAAGGAGGTCTCCTTCGAGAGGCTTCAGAGGCAGAGTCTTTTTTTTTTCTTTTCCCCCTCCTGCAGCCGCCTCGAGGGCTTTGTGGCGCGGAGGATGCTTCCTCCACAGGCCGCCAGCAGTCGCCTCCCAAAGTTTGAGGAGGGAAGCGGAGCGCGTTAAAGAAAGGTAAAAGGGAAGTGTGGGGGGAGGGGAGAGAGAGACAAGCTGTCAGAGGCTCTAGGCTCTTTTTTTCCGTTTGCTCCGTGTTCCTCCTTCATGCAAAAAAAAAAAAAAAAAGCCTGATCTGATCTGGAGATGAATGTCATTGGAAGCAATACTGTCAGCCTGGAGCATTTCATTTCAGTCTTTAACTGGGCGATGAATTGAACCTCCTCCCCTAAAACAGATGCAACGTGGATTGTTTTTTTGTTTGGGTTTTTTAGCGACTTGGATTGTTCCCCTAGGACAGGGGTCTCCAACCTTGGCAACTTTAAGACTTGTGGGCTTCAACTCCCAGAGTTCTTTGCTGGCTGAGGATCTCTGGGAGTTGAAGTCCAGAAGTCTAAAAGTTGCCAAGGTTGGAGACCCCTGCCCTAGACCATTTTAGGAGCAAAGTGGTGGGTTTTGCTGGCGTTTCAGGAGGAAGGGGAGGGAGGGAGGGAGAGAGAGAGAAAGAGAAAGAGACAAAGAAAGAGAAAGAAGGAAAGAGGAAGGGAGAGAAAAAAGAGAGAGAAAAGAAAGAAAGAAAGAAAGAAAAAGAGAAAGAAAGAAAGAAAGAAAGAAAGAAAGAAAGAAAGAAAGAAAGAGAAAGAAAGAAAGAAAGAAAGAAAGAGAAAGAGAAAGAAAGAAAAAGAGGAAGGGAGAGACAAGAAAGAAAGAAAAAGAAAGGAAAGAAAGAAAGAAAGAGGAAGAAAGAGGAAGGAAGGGAGAAAGAGAAAAGAGAGAAAAAGAAAGAAAGAAAGAAAGAAAGAAAGAAAGAAAGAAAGAAAGAAAGAAAGAAAGAAAAAGAAAGAAAGAAAGAAAGAAAGAAAGAAAGAAAGAAAGAAAGAAAGAAAGAAAGAAAGAGAAAGAAAGAAAGAGAAAGAAAGAAAAAGAGGAAGGGAGAGACAAGAAAGAAAGAAAAAGAAAGGAAAGAAAGAAAGAAAGAAAGAAAGAGGAAGAAAGAGGAAGGAAGGGAGAAAGAGAAAAGAGAGAAAAAGAAAGAAAGAAAGAAAGAAAGAAAGAGAAAGAAAGAAAGAAAGAAAAAGAGAAAGAAGAAAGAGAGAGGAAGGGAGAGAGAGAAAAAAGAGAGAGAGGAAGAAGAGGAAGGAAGGACCACAAACCCTGGCACTAGACCTGGCTTCAGAAGACGCTTTGAAACAGGACAGCAATCTAGGGCTGGAAGGGACCGTGGAGTCTATCTAGTACAACCCTTTAATATGACAATCATCCAGGTTTATGCTCCAAATGCTGTTTCAGAAAAAGAGAAGGCTGATTAGTTTTATGGTCAAGTTCAATTTGTTTTTTTAATTATATTTTTAATTATTTTTTTACAAACATATCACATCAATGCGTGAACAGTGTGGCACCTGGGTGTCATACATTCTAGTACAAATAAAACTAGTAAAATTAGTCATAGTTATTACATTCAATCAACTTATGTATTTCTAATAATGATACACAATTATAATAAGTTGCAATCTATCATCGTTCAATTATTCCATGTTTTCCTTATTGTTATTTTTATTTTATTATATAACAGTGTCTACACTAACTTCTCTTCTTTCTTATTCTTATCCTTCTCTTGTTTCACTTATTCTGACTTTTAATCATGTCACCTTTTACTGAAAAACATTTTCTTTCTATCCTACCTAACTTCTAATCATGCCACCTACCTTTAAAAAAAGAAAAAAAGAGAGAGAAAAGGAAAAGCAAATCAGAACAATGACAAAGAAAATAAATCATCTATCCATCACCTCTTGCCCGCTTCAATACTTTAGTTGCTATGCTTTTTTAAATTTGCCTCCCACATTCCTCTCTAGAATCTTTATCTCTATCTATAAATGCTCCTTGACTATTCAATCTAGGTATTTCTCCCACCTCTACCCTCTTCCACTGCCTAATTTCTTTTTCTTTTTAATTTTTTATTTAATAAACAAACATACATATATAGACGTAGACATTTAAACAAACTATACATAAACTAACTATACAGAGAGGTCAAGTCTTACAGCTTGAACTTTAAAAATAGAGCTACTTCGGTAATTATATATCTATGTATATTTATCTTTCATCATGTATCAATGTTTATACAACGATATTTCATTTTATTTCCTTATTTTTGTATCATTGGGTGGTATTCCCTTATTTTGTGTTCTTTTTATCTAACCAGTTGTACCATTTCTGCCAGATTAAATAATACTCTGAATCTTCTTTTCCCTGTATCTCTTTGGTAACTTTGTCCATTTCCGCACATTCCATTGTTTTTTGTATTATTTTTTCCTCTGATGGCGTGTCCTCTAGTTTCCACATTTGTGCAAAAGTGATTCTGGCTGCGGTCAGGATATGTATTATCAAGTATTGTGTCTCTTTTTTATAGTCCTTTGTCAGTATTCCTAGTAGATATGTTTCCGGTCTGAGGGGCACTTTTTGGGTGGTGATTTCTTCCAGCTGATTTTGAATTGTTTTCCAAAAATTTTTGGCCTTTGGGCATGACCACCACATATGGTAGTAGGTCCCCTTCTGTGTTTTGCACTTCCAACAGTTCTGATTCGCATTAGGGAACATCCTTGCCAGGCGTGCGGGGGGGAGATGCCACCTATAAAACATCTTGTATGTATTTTCTTTGTAGGGCACGGACATTGTCAGCTTAGTATTTACCTTCCACATTTTCTCCCAATTCTCTAGGTTAATATTATATCCAAAATTTTTAGCCCAAATAATCATATTTTCCTTCACCACTTCTTCTTCCAATTTGTATTTTAATAGATAATTATATATTTTAGTTATTAATTTATTGTCTGATTGCATTATGATTTTATCTAATTCATTTCTTTCTTTTTGGATTCCAAATTTTTTCATGTCGATTTTATATCTTGATTTTATCTGTAAATACGGCCACCAGTCAATGTCCGTGCCCTGTTGTCTCAATTCGTCTCTTGTTTTCATTTCTCCCTCTGTGTTCAACAATTCGTCATAGGTTTTCATCTTGTCTATATCCATTGTGTTCGGATAAATTTGGGCCTCCATGGTTGATAACCATCTTGGGATTTTATCGTAGTGTTTTCTCCTTATTTCGGTCCAAATTTTTGCCAATGCTCCTCTGATATAGTGTCTCCTGAAGTGCTCATGTTGCCTGGGTTTTTCCTCCCATAAGAATGCGTGCCAGCCTTTCGACAGGTCAAATCCTTCTAATGCTAACGTTCGTTTATCTTCGAGTGTCATCCAATCTTTGATCCAAGTTAAAGCTGTTGCAGTGTAGTAAGTTTGCCAATCTGGGAGTCCCAGGCCACCCTTTTCTCTAGTGTCTTGTAGGTGCTTCAGTTTAATCCTGGCTCTTTTCCCTTGCCATATATACTTTAAAGTCATTTTATCAAGATCTTTGAAATATGATTTCCCTGGATTTATCGGTATTGTTCTAAATAGGTATAATAATTTCGGTAAAATTGTCATTTTGATTGAAGCAATTTTGCCTAATAGCGATAGTCTCAATTTACTCCATGCCTCTAAGTCCTTTTGGATTTGTTTGGCCAATTTATTATAATTGTCTTCTTTAAGAGATGATACCTTATTGGTAAGCCAAATTCCTAGGTATTTTATTTTTGTTGTTGTTTGTATTCCTAGCGTCTCCTCCAATTCTTTCTCCTGGGTTTTTGTCAAATTTTTAGTTAGTAGTTTTGTTTTTTGTCTATTAATTTTCAATCCTGCCACTTCACCATATTGTTCTATCTTCCTTAGTAAATTTAATCCTGATTGTTTTGGTCTTTCTAAAATAAATACTACATCATCCGCGAATGCTTGTAGTTTATACTCCTGGTTTTTTGTTCTTAATCCTTTTATTTCATTGTCATTCCTAATTTCGTTCAACAGTGGTTCCAATGCTAATATATATAGTATAGGAGAGAGGGGACATCCTTGTCTCACCCCCTTGGATATTTTAAATTGGTCTGTTGTCTCTCCGTTTATCCATATCTTTGCGGTTTGGTCGGAGTATATTGTTTTGATCATATTTAGGAATTTATCGCCGGTTCCCATTTTTTCTAGGACCCGGGTACCTTCGAGACCGACTTCTGCCACCAATAGCCTCCCACCGACCAGTCCGCTCCCACAGAGAGGGTCTCCTCAGGGTGCCATCGGCCAAGTTATGTCGGCTGGCGACACCCAGGGGGAGGGCCTTCTCTGTGGGAGCCCCAGCCCTGTGGAATGAACTGCCCCCGGAAATACGTAAGATCTCCGACCTCCGGGTGTTTCGCTGCGCTCTGAAGACCCTGTTGTTCCGCCAGGCCGGGCTATTAACATAACGTTTTAAATTGGGGTATTTTAAATTTCTGGGATTTTAATTGGAGCCTAATTATTTAATGATTTTAAATTTTAACTGTTGTTTTGTTTCTGTGTTTTTAAATAGGCTGTACACCGCCCTGAGTCCTTCGGGAGAAGGGCGGTATAGAAATAAAATTATTATTATTATTATTATTATTATTATTATTATTATTATTATTATTATTATTATTATTATTATTATTATTATTAATTGTAATGTTAAGAATCCCCAATTAAGGTTGTCGAACGCCTTCTGTGCGTCAAGGAAAAGTAAGGCCATTTTTTCATCCGATTTTTGCTCATAGTATTCCAGGATATTGATTATTGTTCTTGTGTTCTTATTGATTTGCCTATTTGGAATAAATCCATTTTGATCTGGATGGATATAATCCACGATAATTTTCTTCATTCTCTGGGCCATAATTGATGTAAATAATTTGTAGTCTGCGTTTAGAAGCGATATGGGTCTGTAGTTTTTAGTTTGGGTGAGATCTGAGTCTTCTTTGGGTATCGATGTAATAATTGTCTCTGTCCATGATTTGGGAGTTTTGGCTTCTAGAATTGCTTCATTCAGGACTTGTAATAAAACATCATCTATTGGCTGGTGCTCAATTTTGTAAAATTCCGCCGGGATGCCATCTGGACCTGGTGTTTTATTGTTGTTCTGTTTATTCTTTGCTTCAATTAATTCTGACATCGATATTGGTCTGTTCAAGAGTTCTCTTTGAGTTTCCTTTATTTCTTGAATGTTGGTTTTATTTATATACTCTTTAACTTTTTCCAATTGGATTTCTTCTTGTGCATATAGTTCCTGATAGAAGTTTCTTACGATTCGCTTTTTTTCCTCATCCGTATGCTGCAATTGCCCTTGTTCGTCTTGTAGTTGATGTATTAGTCTTTTGTCCTTTTCTTTCTTTAACTTATAGGCCAACCAACGTCCTGTTTTATTTGCGAATTCGAATTGGTTTTGTTTTGCCATTTTGATTTTCCTTGCTTTTTCTGTTGTTGTTATTAAGTTTATTTCATGTTTAATAAGGTTTATTTTTTCCTTGATCTCTTTCCTGTCGGGTCTATTCTGTAATTCTGCTTCCTGTTTTGCAAGGTCAATCAATAAATTGTTTCTTCTTTGCTGTTTCTCTCTATTTTTCTTCGCCTTAAATGAAATTGTTAGTCCTCTTATATATGCTTTTGTGGTATCCCATAGGACTTGCAATGATGTTTGTTCCCTCTTATTGATTTGGAAGAATATCTCCATCTCTTTCTTTATCATCTCTATGTATTCTTTATCTTTGATGATCTCTCTATCCAACATCCATCTTCCTCTTTTTTGCTGGCCTTTCCAGACTATTGTTATAGGACTATGGTCTGCCCATACATTCGGTGTAATTTCGATTTCTTTTATGTTTTCTCTTAATTCTGCAGTCATCCAGGCCATGTCTAGCCTGGACCAGGACTGGTGGGGATTTGAGTAATATGTATATTGTTTTTTAGTTTTATTCAATTCTCTCCAGGCATCTTTCAGTTGTAACTCTTGAATCATATCCTTAAAGGTGCCGGGTAGTGTCTTTTTCCTAGATTTATTTTTTTTATTACTTTGGTAGTCATAATCCATATCCACGATTGCATTATAGTCCCCTATTATGCATATATGTTCGTAATCTAATTCTTTAATTTTATTATGTATTTTTTTGAAGTATTCTTTTTGGTTCCCGTTCGGAGCATATATTGATATAAGTAGCATATTTCGGGCCTCCATCTTAATGTCTATCATTAGTATCCTGCCATCTCCATCTGTGTAGATTTGTTTTGCCTGAGCCTTGGTAGTACAAGGGTTTAAGGCACCCTATTATTAAGCTGCTTAAGACCAGCTGCCTGCAATTACTGCAGGGTTCGAATCTCGCCAAAGCTCAAGGTTGACTCAGCCTTCCATCCTTTCTAAGGTAGGTGAAATGAGGACCCAGTTTGTGGGGGCAATAAGCTGACTTTGTATAAATATACAAAAGGATGAAGGCTATTGCTGAGCACATTGTAAGCCGCCCTGAGTCTTCGGAGAAGGGCGGCATATAAATCAAATTAAAAAAAAAAAAAAAAAAAAATATGGCTTTTAATGTATATTGCAATGCCTCTTTTTTTTTGATCTGATAGTGAGGTGAATAATGTTCCAAGTCTTCTATTTTCTAGTAACTGTTGATGTTGTTTTTTGATATGTACTTCTTGTAAATTGATAATGTCTATGTCTAATTTTTGTAGTTTTTTGAAAGTATGTGTTCTTTTGGTTGGTAGATTAAGGCCGTTTATATTGATTGAAATTAATTTCAATTCTCGTCCCATTTCCCTTAGTTTTTCTTTGTTAGTCTAAGTCTACTTGTGTTTCTTGTTACCATTTGTGTTTTCCCCCTAGCCCCTTCTCTCTCCATCTTCTCCCTTTCCCTAGACTCCTTCTCTTCCTTTTCTTTTTTTGTTTCCCCCGTAGAGTGTTCCTGGTTTGTATTTTCCGAATCACGTCTAGTTTCCTGTTCTTCTTCTATTATAAAGTGAGTGTCAAGAAATTCTTGTGCCTTCTCTATCGTGTCGATTTTATATTTTTTGTCATCCCAAGATATTAGAATTCCCTCTGGCACCAGCCAGCGGAACATTATTTTATGTTGATTCAGTAGGGTTGTCAAGAAATTGTAATTTTTTCTGTATTCTCTTATTCTTCTTGGAACTTGTTTCAGGGTTATTATTTCTTTTCCTTTATAACAGGGTTTTCCCTCTCTCATTAATGTGTAGATCTCTTCTTTTACAGTTTTGCGTGCGAATCTAACATGTATTTCTTTAGGTAGTTTGTTCCTACGAGCATAGTTCGTATGAACTCTATAAATTTTGTCAATTTCCCTACTAATATCGTTTTTTTCCTTCTGGGTAGCCTCTACTAATATATCTGTCATCGGGTCCCTTAGATCTTCTCCTTTTGTTTCTGCAATATTTTGAAACCGTAAAAAGAATGATGCCTTTTCTAATTCTAGATGGGTAATTGACTCTTCGAGTTCTCTATTTAACTCCATTTGATTTTGTTCGATGTTATCCATCTTTTTCTCAGTTAAGACCATTTTAGCTTCCATGTTTTGAATTCGTTCTTCGTTTTTAACTATGTTTTGTTGTATTCTCTCAATCTTGTCGTCCATTTTTTTTATATTATCATTTATTTGTCCTACTTCTGATTTCAGTTCCTCGTGGTTCTTTTTTGTTTCTTCATGATTATTCGCTATTGTTTCTTGGGTCTTGTTCATCCCCTCCTGAATCATAGCTAATATAGACTGTATATTCTGTATGTTGTGTGCAGTGGCAGCTTTTTCCTTGTCTGTAGTTAGCATCGTGTCTATGGTTTTTTGTTGTGCAGGTGAAGATTGTGTAGGTGTTGGGTTTGTTGTTAATTTTTTCCCTGTTTTAGTTATTGTTATTGAGGATGTTGCCATCGTTTTTTGTGTTATTTTTTCCCAAATTTTCATACACTGATTTGGTTGGGGGTAGATGAAATATCGTTATATAAGAATCAGGTTAATTAATTCAGAGGGGTTAGGGGGAAAATACAGTGTTTTAACAATTCATTCTTCTATTCTTGTTCCTATACAATATAATACAATTAATATTTAAATACCAAGTTATATTAATGATAAATCACGTTTATATTCTTACTTTTCTGGTTTCACAGTACTTAAATTCACTTTAACACTAAGCAATTTCTATATAACCTTTATGTAATAAATCAATGGGATTTAAGATTCTCTATAAATCATCTAAGATATTCTATTAAGTTATATCACAATTACCAGTATATGCTGCTTGTATTAATTATCACAGTTATTATTCCTTAATAATATCTATAACAGTCTCTTTGCAATGTCTATGTTAATATCTAACTTTCTAATCAATACACAATATAATTCCCCTTAATCAATATATTACTGTAAAATCTATAAACTTATTTCAATGGGGTGGGAAACCATAAAACAATAAAAAGAAAGATAATATTAAATCAATTCTTTGGTATATATTATAATAATTTCAAATTTTAATATTAGTATTCTTTAAGCAAAGTTAAGTAAGTTTTAAGTTTGGATTTTATAAAGTAAATGAAATAACTATATTTTAATAATTTAATGTTTAAAGTTCTCCACTATATCACTTTCCGACCAATTAGGATTACTTCCTTCTCCTTCTTCCTTCGTTCTTCAGTTCGCCTTCTTTTCACCCAGCTTTCACAGTTCTATTGCAATAGCTTCTGTTAAATCCGTGAGTCAATTGTTCCGATTTTCCTGTGTAGCAAGTTATATCTCCTTTACCAACAGCGTCAATGTGTCTAATGTCTCGTTACAAATCCCGTGTCTGTGGTTTGAGTTTGTTGTTGCCACTGGATACAAAGTAAAAGTTTCCTTCTCCTAATCCTCAATCCTCAATCCGCCATTCGCTACCGTTCAGCTGATTTCCTTCCGCCCACAACAGTCTTAAATAGTCTCAGTTCTTTGAGATTCACTTTCTACAGTCACTCTCTTAATTAATCTTTTTTTCCTTGTTAAATCAAGATGTATTATTGTAAAATACTGCCTAATTTCTAAGATTTCTACCCGGGGCCCTTTCAAATGTAACTTCCAACTCTCTTAATACATTTCCCCCCCTGGTTTAATTCATCAATCACTGTTATTTCCATTGTTGTCTCTTCTTTGTCTTCTTCTTCTTCTTCTTCCTTCATTTCTTCTGTTGACTCCTTCCTTTCCTGGGTGTCTTGATCTTTACTCATCATCCCTCGTATGGTTTTTTCCATTTTTTTCATGATCTCCTTAAATCCTTCCTCCATTATGTCTTTCGTATTTTGAAAAAGTAAAGCCATCTCCTTCAAAATTCCACTCATTTCTTCCTTAAAAAGCATTTTATTTTTAAAGAATTCAACTTTTGTCCAACAGTTCAAAAACTATTTATTCAGTCCTTAAATTGCCCTTCAAGAAGTACACTAGTCCCAGTTCTTTATGTCCCATAGGTTAACAGTAAATTCCATTTAAGTAATCCCAGAGGTTATCAAAAGCCTCTTTGCGTCTCCTTTACAAGTTCAATCTTCTAGCATAAAATTCAGGGGTTCTTTTAATCAAAAAAACTTCCTTATTTTCATATTTGGGTCTCCAGTAAATATAGGGTAGTTAAAAGTAATCCAATAGGTATTTTCAGTCTTTCCTGTAGGTATTTCCAGACCTGTAATTTTCCCTTTCATCAGCAGGTGGCACTCTCACCTTAAATTTCAATATTGCCACAATTCCAGCATTCTTTTGATCATAGAATTATAAAAGCAGAATAAGTTTTGTAAGTAAATGGTTCCAGTATTTTAAAATGTCTTCCCAGTACAATGTCTTCCCAGCTTAAGAGTCCAATTTTCCATATATTTCAAAAATTATTATTTTTCTCTCCTGCACCCTTCACTTCCGGTCTGGTAATTGCTGATAATTACTCAGAGTGCTCAGATGCCGCTTATAGTTCTAAATTGTAAATAGTTCTAAATTGTTCCTTGGGGTTGAATTTAAAGCAAAAGAAAATCCTCTCCCCCAGTTCTAGTCACTGTTCACCTACTTCACTCCAGCACCAGTCTTAGATGTTCATCAGTTGTTCCAGCTTTGTAGCAGCCATCTTTAGCTGCCTCTTCTTCTTGCTGTGACTGAGAGGGAAAAAGAACCCCGGGTCTGGCAGGAGAGCTGCGACTCTTCTTGACCTCACAGGGTACCCTTCTTTGCTTCACTGCCCCTACAGGGTGGCTTTGCCTCCTCTTGGAGCCCATGAACAGGAAGAATTCAGCACAGGGAATGTGGAGACCCATTTCCTGTGTCTGAAAAGTGTCTCAACGTCAACCAGAAGTCGGTCAAGTTCAAATTGAAACTGATAAAATACATAAATGAAATTTGGAATGCCAAAGTTAGAAACATTAAAGAAAAAATATATAGTTGGATGTTGTAATTGGTGTGAAGTTTCCAAAAGATACCCTAGTTAAACTTCAAAAGAAATACAGTCATTTATTAGGAGCACCATTTTGGCAATATTCGGATGCAGTTAGAACTAATCCCATGTAGATTTCCATTCCCGTATGACCAGTGGTGGGTTGCTCCCGGTTCGCAAAAACTGGTAGTAAAAATTTGTAGTAGTTCGGAGAACCGGTAATAACATTGGTTGGCCACACCCCCAAACTGGTACCTGGCCCGGTCACCGCTCGCTTACCTCACCCACCTCATCAGAGGCTTTTTTTTTTACTTTTAAAAGCATTTTTTCTACAACCTCTTCAGCCGAAAAAATGCTTTTAAAAGTAAAAAAAAAAAGTTGCCCATGCCCAGCCAGTCACATTACCCCCCCCCCACCCAGCCTTGCCCACAAAATAAGCCACGCCCACAGAACCGGTAGTAAAAATTTTTAGAACCCACCTGTCAGGGTTCCAAGGAACACCCCCAACAAAATACAGCTCTGAGGCCTGAGGTTCCTCAAAGTTCCAATTTATTAGAGATGCCATGTTGGCACATCTGGGAAAACCCGAATCTGAAAGCTTCCAGGTTTCCCCCACCCAGCTAAGAGTTCACAGCCCTGCCCCACACCCACAAGTTCATCACATTGTCCAATCAACTCTTCACACTCCACCAGATACAATCTTCATGCAGTCTGCATCAGACGCGGGCAAAAATCCTTGAGTACGGAATGTTGTTATGACTAACTTTCTACAGCTCCAACAACAACCACCTCCCAACTTCCCCAGCTAAAATATGTGGCAGTTTAAAAGCAAAAAGAAAATTGTCTTCCAAAACTGACAGGCTTCCGCCCCTCAGGAAAGGAACACATCCTGGAACAAGACTGAAGTCAGGGGTTGACACAATTAACACATTAACCACCTCTCCCCTCCACAGGAGGACCCTTAGGTTTATCAGGGAATTTATCATGAAATTGCCTAACTAAGGTGTCTGCCTGAACATCCCAACTTTTTACCCACGTGGCTTCAGACAAGGGGTATCCCTTCCAATGGACCAAATATTGCAAACGTCCCCTCTGCAATCTAGAGTCCAAAATCTTCTTCACCTCATAATGAGTCTCACCCTGCACCACAATCGGCTTTGGGGGAGCAGCAGGTTGAGGTCTCAATTTAGATCCCACAGCAGGCTTTAACAGGCTGCAATGGAAAACAGGATGAATTTTCCCCAGTATGCAGGGGAGATTTAACTGTACAGTCACTGGGTTAATCACTTTCACTATGGGGAAGTGACCTAAATAGTTCGGTCCTAAATTCTTACCCTTCAACCTCAAATGTAAGTATTTGGTGGAAAGATACACACGATCTCCCACCCGAAAGGGGGGTTGGAGAGATCGGTGTTTGTCTGCTTGCTTTTTGTATGCTTCAGCTGCTTCATTCAGGGCTTTTTGGGTATTCTCCCAGCCTTTCTTTAATGACTCCATCCATTCATTCAGAGTCATGGAAGAAGGCTGTTCTCTCGGCAGCTCTGGCATAGGGACTAACTCCAAGCCGCTTGTAATCTGAAAAGGGGTTAGTCCCGTACTACTATGCACCACATTATTGTAAGCCACTTCTGTGAAAGGAAGCAAGTCAGCCCAATTATCTTGCTGGTAATCTACATAACATCTGATGTACTGTTCCACCATGTCATTAGCATGTTCCGTGGCTCCATTTGTACTCAGATGGAAAGCCGAGCTAAGCCCCTGAGATGACCCAATGGACCTCAGCAACTCCCTCCAGAATTTAGCGGTGAACTGAACTCCTCAATCGGAGATCACCTGTCACGGAACTCCATGCAGCCGGTAGATCTGTTTGACAAACATCTTGGCTAATCTCTTAGCCGAGGGAAGTCCAGAACAAGGAATAAAATGGGCCTGTTTGGAGAACAGGTCTATCACAGTCCATATTACAGTATTTCCACAACTTTCCGGGAGCTCTACTATGAAGTCCATAGCTATTTCTTCCCACAGGCGGCTGGGCTCAGCTACCTGTTGAAGCAAACCGGGAGGCTTCCCCGGTCTTGACTTATTGCTGGCACATGTGGCACTGAGGCATGGAGCCTGAGTGGCGTAGGAGGCTAATGCCTCCTACTAAGGCAGCATTTAACATCCAGCTGCCTGCAATTACTGTGAGTTCAAATCTCACCAGGCTCAAGGTTGACTCAGCCTTCCATCCTTTCTAAGGTGGGTAAAATGAGGACCCGGTTTGTGGGGGCAATAAGCTGACTTTGTATAAAATATACAAAAGTATGAAGGCTATTGCTTAACGCATTGTAAGCCGCCCTGAGTCTCCGGAGAAGGGCGGCATATAAAAATAAATAAAAAAAATTTAAAAAAATTAAAAAAAACTTTTTACATAGTCCTCCACATCAGCTTTCATCTTTGGCCACCAAAACTGCCGTCTAATCAGATGAAGGGTCTTTAGAAATCCAAAGTGACCTGCCAATCAAGAATCATGGCTACGCTGGAGGACCAGGAGTCTCATGCTGTTGGGGTCTTTAAGGCTTCGAGGTTTTTATGGTCTGACCATACCTCAAAGGGGATCTTGGCTCCCTCTAGGAAGTGCCGCCATGATAGAAGAGCCCAACGAACAGCAAAGGCTTCCTTCTCCCATACTGCCCATCTCCGCTCGGTGTCCGTGAGTTTTTTGGACACATACGCGCAAGGAAGCAGCCTCCCTTGGGGGTCTTCCTGGAGGAGCACTGCTGCCACTGCAACATTGCTGGCATCAGCCTGGACAATGAACTGCCTATCTGGGTCCAGGTGCTGAAGGATGGGCTCCTCTGCAAACAGCCATTTCAATTTTTCAAATGCTTTTTTATAGCTTAGTGTCCAGGCTAACGGCTGCGTCGGCTGTGGCTTTACAGGGGAGGGGCCTGTCTTTAGCAGTTCGGTAAGCGGCAGGGCCACTTCCATGAAGGCTGGGATGAATTGCCAGTAGAAGTTAGCAAATCCCAGGAAACTTTGCAGCTGTTTCCTGGTGTGAGGGGCCTGCCAGTCAAGTACGGCTCTCACTTTCCCGGGATCCATCTCTATGCCTTCACTCGACACTCAGTAGCCCAGGTAGTCCAGAGAAGTTTTGTGAAACTCACATTTGGACAGCTTCACATAAAGTTTTGCAGCTAACAGTTTCTTTAGTACTTGTCGGACTAGTTTCACATGTTCTTTGAACGTCTCACTGAATATGAGAATGTCCCCCTTGTATAAATGTTCATGCAGCACTTCGTTAATCAATTGCATGAATACCGCAGGGGCTCCTTGGAGACCAAAAGGCATGACTTTGAATTGGAAGCTACCTAATGGGCAGTTTCACATGTTCTTCTAATATCTCACTGAATATGAGAATGTCGTCCAAGTAGACTAGAATCCCCTTGTATAAATGCTCATGCAACACCTCTTTAATCAATTGCATGAATACAGCAGGGGCTCCTTTGAATTGGAAGCTACCTAATGGGCAGTTGAAAGCAGTCATGACTTTGAATTGGAAGCTACCTAATGAGCAGTTGAAAGCACTCTTCCACTCATCTCCTTCCTTTATGCACACCCTGTAGTAGGCTTCTCTCAAGTCAAGTTTAGTAAACACTTTGCCTTTTGAAAGGTCTTTCAGTAGGTCTTTCATGAGGGGGAGGGGGGAGGTGTTTTCCACGCATACCGCATTTATCTCATGAAAATCCACGCAGAGCCTCATCCCCCATCTTTCTTTTCCTTAAACAGCACCGGGGCGGCTACTCTGGATTTTGCAGGTTGGAGGAACCCTCGGGCTAGGTTAGTATCAATGTACTTCCTCAGCTCAGCCATTTCTTTTGGGGTCATTGAGTACATCTTTGGTTTAGGGAGTTTGGCCCCGGGCTCGATCTCAATCACACAGTCAGTGTGGCGATGAGGGGGAAGAATGTTGCATTCCACCTCACTGAATGCTTCAGCAAGGTCCCTGTATTCCTTGGGGACCTGGGGAGTCCCAGGTAGGACTTCGATGGCCATCGTGGCCGCCTCTCATTGGTGGGGCCCCTGAGGGCTCGTGTCAGGTGTGCTTCCTTCAAAGTCCAGGAAAGAATGACCCAAACTCCATTGTTTATAGAGAAAGGTACTTTTACTAGAAGATGAAGTGAACGCAACCAAAGGAAAGCAGAATCTAAGGCAATACGCGCGAAAATTGCATATAGAAAGCATCCCCTCCCACTGTCCACTGTAAATCATCCAATCCAAAGGTCTCCCAGGGGTCAGGTGGAAGCACACATCTGGCAGTGTCATCAATCAGGAATGCCACGACCGTTGGCCCGACGACAGCTAGATACAGTCTGGTGGCTTAACTATCGGATTCGTTTTCCTCCAGCATGCTTCCCCCCCCCATGCTACCTGCTCTCCCCCCTCCCGTTACTATGGCAGCCAAAGCAGAAAAAGCGGAGGCTGACATTCGGCCCCTCTGCAGAAGAGATGTTAGTCTTAAATAGGGAAAGAGAAAACAACACAACACAGAAATTAGGGTTTATCAGGATATTTGGTGTGAAACAACTGAACTTTCTTTGGCACCCGGACATCACGTTTATTCACCCATTCAGCTTGAGATAATGGGAAATGCTTCCAAGCCACCAAATACTGCACTTTACCGTGATGCTTCCTAGAATCCAAGATTTCCTTAACTTCAAAATGTTGTTCCCCTTCTATCAGTATGGGGACCGGAGGAGAATCCTGGTTCAGACGCAAAGGGGACGAATGTTCCGGTTTCAGTAAGCTAACATGAAACACAGGGTGGATTCGTCTCAAATTTTTTGGCAATTCCAATTCAACTGTGACTGGGTTGATGAGTCTAGTGATTGGGAAAGGCCCCACATACTTTGGTCCAAGCTTTTTTGATTTCTGGGAGGTCTGTAAATATTTGGTGGAAAGATAAACCATATCACCCACTTTGTAAATGTGTGCCGGGCACCTCTGTTTGTCAGCTTGGGCTTTATGTGCTTGGTGTGCATCATCTAAAGCTTTTCGAGTTACTGCCCAAGTACCCCGTAGTTGTTTGATCCACTCAATTAAAGAGGGGTTCTGTGGGTTATCCTGTGGTAGCTCTGGGATTGGCACAAACTCTTGGCCAGAGGCCACCTTAAAAGGAGTGAAACCGGTGCTGCTATGTATGGAGTTATTATACGCCACCTCCGCAAATGGCAATAAATCCACCCAGTTATCTTGCTGGTAATTTATGTAACATCTTAGGTACTGTTCTAACACGGCATTGGTTCTCTCACAAGCCCCATTTGTCTGGGGGTGGTGGGCGGAGCTTAACCCCTGGGCGGAGCCTATTAACCTTAAAAACTCCTTCCAAAAGTTGGAGGTAAATTGCACACCCCTGTCCGAGATTATATGTTTTGGAGCCCCATGTAATCGATAAACATGTTGAATAAACAATTTTGCAAGGGTTTTAGCTGAAGGGATTTTAGAACAAGGGATGAAATGTACTTGTTTGGAAAACAAATCCGGCGGTGACATAGGGTCGTGGCGGCACAGGAGAGAAGCGCTCTCTTTCTGGTGTCGGATTTCTGAGCTTTTGGTGCCTTTTTTGGCGAAGACCGATCTTGGAGAGATCGGGGCTAAGGAGAGGAAGCTTCGGGGGAGGCGAGGAGAGGTGCGATCTCCCGCCGTACCGTGAAGATCCCTCACTCCAGGCTCAGGAGAAGCCAGCGGGTGCGAGGAGCGCAGCTGTTCCGGAGGCCTGACGAGCCGATTGAGACCATTGGGAGCGGAGGAGTGAGTACAGTGCAAGATCATGGAGGGTGAGCAGAAAACAAGAATCAACAATTTGGAATAATTTGGCGCAAATCAAGGAGAAAGTATTTTTCCGGAGGGGTAGCGTGAAAAGAGAAGACCTCAGAGCGTAAAGGGGCGGCAACTGTAGAGGCGAGCAGAAAGGAAGAGGACAGAACATAGACCAGCAGAGAAAGAATAAAAAAACACTAAAACAGCGAAAATGAAGGTGAGAAGAAGTGGATTTAAACTGCGGAGATTTGAAGAAGAACAGACATTCTTTGTATCCTCCTTTTTTGGCTGCCCTAACGGAAGGAGAGAGGTAGTTTGGCAAAGTAAAAACTGCAGACTGTGATTGTGCAGATTAGAGGTCGCCATATTGAAACAGGAAAAGACTCCAGCGTAAAAAAAAGAGAGACTTGCCTTTTCCTTCGTTGAAAATATAACAAACAAGACTTATAGAATATTTGAAAATATACTGCTCATATATAGTCCTCTTTTATTTAGACATAGATAATTGTTACTGATTGTTATAGATAAAATAGATAATTGTTACTGATATTTATTGGAATTAATTAAGAACTATAGTAATATTTGTTCATTAATAAATAAAACAGTATTTAACAATTTAGAAAGATACTTAAGATCTATAATAATTATAGTGACTTAGGAGTAAGCATTGGGAGGTAATTAAATTTGAAATAGTAATATATATATATATTGCTATATATATAGTATATATATTATTACTATAATATAGTAATATATATATATATATATATATATTTCTTTTTTTGATTTTATATTATATATAATTTAAGTACTATAAGCATTATAATTATTAACTATTGAATACTAAATATTAAGCATTAAGAATTGATTGATTGAATAAGTCTTTGATTATTTAAGCTGCATATTTATATATATTTATACTTATATTAATATTTATACTGCTATTTTATATTATAGTTATTTTCATATTTCTACTACATTTCTACGGAGTATTTTATAGAGATAATTAATTATTTAATTATTTAAATGAATTTACTTAAAGGAAAGAGACTAAGTGATTGAGAGGTTATTGAATTAAATTTTTACGAGAGAAACGAAAAGAGAGAGAAAGAAATTATACAAAATTTGGATGGTGATTTGGGAGAAAGTTGATAAAATATTGGTGGAACAATATAGAATTTTGAAAGAGATGACGAATACTACCACAACAACGTTGAAGACAGTGAAGAAGATAACATCAATCTTAGCGGGAACATCGGCCTCCCCAGTGTCACAGAAAACTTTGGAGGGAATGTTTGCATCAGAGAAGCAACCCAGCACACCCAATATGCCAACAATGCAAGTCACGTTAATAACAATTCAAGAAACCATGGCCAAAATGCAAGAATGCATGACCAGAAATCACGAGCAATCCAGAAAAGATATGGACGAGGTAAAGAGAGAAGTTAAGAACAACATCCAAAAGATTGATGGAAAAATGGATTTGATACAAGAAATTATTCAAAAAAATGACCAAAGGATAAAAGAAATAGAACAAAAAACTGCATTGACCGAAGAAAAATTGGAAGCACTGGATACAAAAATGACAGGATTAAACAACGAACTTGAGAACACAGTGGCGCAGTTGGAAATGGAAAAAGCGGCATTTTATCTGTGTTTCCATAATGTAGTTGAAGAGAGGGAGGAAGATTTGATGATGATAATGGCGGAGATGATAGCTGTGTCACTCCAAAGAGAAAAGGACGAAATAATAAATGAACTAGATGAAGTGTACCGGGTTCATACAAATTACGCCCGACAAAACAAACTTCCCCGGGAGGTACACATAAGATTCGTAAGAAGAAAGGTGAGGGATATAGTATACAAAATAACAAAGGACGAACCTATGTTCTATAGGAATAAAGAAATAATTACTCTGAAACAAATTCCCAAAAGGATAAGAGACTTGCGAAAAGATTATTGGTTCCTGGCCACATTGCTAAATAGGAGATATATACCCTTTAGATGGACGACGCCGGAAGGAATGTTAGTAACGTGGCAGGGAAAGAAAATAAAGGTGGATTCGCAGTGCAAGGCAAGAGAACTATATGACCAAATGACAGGCAGTGAGGCAACAAGTGGTAGTAAAGAAGAGGGAGGAAGGAATACTAAAGGAAAACAGAGGCGGGAACGTGAAAGAACCCCCCCACAAGGTGGAAAAGAAGACGAAGGAGAGACTCAGGAAGAAGGAGGAGTGAAAACAAGAGGCAAAAAAAAAGAACAAGAAGAAACAAAGAAGAAACAACAGGAAAGTCAGTAAAAAATGGAAAGAACTCTAAAAATCCTATCAGTGAACGTAAATGGACTCAACTCGCCATCCAAACGACACCAAATTTTCCAAAAAAAATTGAAACAAAAATCAGATATAGTGTGCCTCCAGGAGGTACACATAAGAAAACAAGACATAAAATATGTACAATATAAGAAATTAGGTACAGCATATTCATCTTTGGCAGAAGAGAAAAAAAGAGGAGTAGTGGTATATATTAAGGAAGGAATAGATAGCAATATAAGATATGTGGATACTAAAGGTAGAATAGTGATGATAGAGTTAAAACTTGATTTCAAAAATATATTGTTGGTAGTAATATATGCCCCAAACAGCAAACAATTAGAATTCTATAAAAAAGTGCATGAGAAAATTATGGATCAAAAAATGGAAAATGTATGTCTGATTGGAGACTTCAACGCTATTTTAGATGTAAGAAAAGATTATCAATGTGGCCAGCAAAATAAAAATAAGAAAAATGTATTGCCCAGAACTTTTATAGATATGGTGGAAGAGCTAAATATGATAGATAGCTGGAGATTCTATAATCCCGAAATTAAAAATTTTACATATTATTCGAATCCACATAAGTCCTGGTCTAGGTTGGACATGGCATGGGTATCCAGTATGTTAATGATGGAAACAGAAGCGGTAGAAATTCTATCAAATGATTGGGCTGATCACAACCCAATAATGATGACGTGGAAGGGGCAGCAGAGAAAGAAAAATAGATGGACAATGAATATACAGTTAATAAAAGAAAAAGAATATAAGAAATATATGGAAAAGGAGTTAGAATTGTTTTACAAGGAAAATACAAAACAACACACCTCCCTACAAAACTTATGGGACACAACTAAGGTGTATGTAAGAGGCCTTACAATAGCATATAATGCAAAATGGAGAAAAGAGAGAGAAAAAGAATATAATAAATTACGAGAAGAAATTCAAAATTGGGAATGTAAATTGCAAGGAAAACCAGGGGATGAACAAATAAGGGTAAAATGGATAGCGGCAAAACACAAGCTGAATATATTAGAACAAGGGAAATATGCAATGACTTTAAAATATATAAGGCAGAATTACTTCGAACACGCAAATAAACCAGGGAGGTGGTTGGCGTATAGGCTGAGGAAGGAAAGGGAAAAAAAGACAATTCAGAAGCTACAAGATGATGAAGGAAGGATTCAACAGAGCTGTTGTGGCCCCGCCCTCTGAGCCTGTCCCATCGGAGGAAGAAAGCTCCGAGCATGAGGAAGAGGAGTCAGCCAGGCCTCCCTCTCCAGGCCCCTCCCCTCTGGCACTGTCTCAGGTGCCGGCCGAGGGAGAGGAGACAGCTGATTTGGATCAGAGTGATGAGGAAACATCATTCCTGGACGCACGCCTCCGAAGGCGTGATAAACGTTTGCAGCAGCTTAGGAGGCGTGCTAGGGATTAGAACTGAGTCACTGGACCACACCCCAGAGACTATATAATAGAGGGTGGTGGTCAAGGATCTTTGTGACGAACAAAGCAAACCTTGGATAGTCACTAAAGCCTCGTCCGGAACTGCTGAGAGAAAGATTTAAAGTGTCGGCCATTTGGACTCTTGAGTATTTATCTTTCTGTTTTACTTTGAAAATAAAGTCACTTGGCAGACGGTGTGTCTATCGCTGCCAAGTCGGAGATAAGACCTGGGTGCGTTCCAAAGTGTTTCCTTAACCCTCGACTGGCTGTGTTGGTGTGTGTGTGGGTACAGGGACAGATCAAGAGCTTAGAGAAGAAAAAGGAGATAATAGTCCAATATTACCCAAATCTTTATGAGAAGGACATAGTAACAACGGAACAAATTGAACATTATCTAAAAGGAGAGGGAGTGCAAATACTAACAGAGGAAGAAAAAGAAGTATTAGATAAGGAGATCACGATAGGGGAATTAAAAGAAGCACTGAAGAGACAGAAAAATAACAAAACTCCGGGGACCGATGGTCTACCAACGGAGTTTTATAAAACATTTGGAGAATTATTAAACAGAATATTATTAGAAATATATAACGAAGCGCTGATGGAGGCAAAATTACCAAACACATGGAAAGAAGCATATATCTCCCTAATACCAAAAGAGGGGGCAGATACCACATTAATAAAAAACTATAGGCCGATTTCTTTGTTGAATACCGATTACAAAGTTTTCATGAGTATAATTGCTAATAGGTTGAAAAAAATATTACACAACAAAATACATCAGGACCAAAACGGTTTCTTGCCCACAAGACAGATAAAAAATAATTTAAGGATGGTAATGGATGTTTTGGAATATTACGAGGTGCATCCAGAGAGACAGGTGGCCCTGATCTTTCTGGATGCACAAAAAGCGTTTGATCAAGTAAATTGGCAATTTATGAAACAACAAATTAAAACTATGAATTTTGGAGAGAAATTTACAAAAATGATAACATCAACATATCAGAACCAAAAAGCATGTATTTTGATAAACGGGGATCCAACAAAATTTTTTGGAATAAATAAAGGAGTAAGGCAGGGATGCCTGCTGTCACCCCTACTTTTTATTTTAACTTTGGAAAACCTGCTAATTAGAATTAGGGCAAACAAAGAAATACAAGGATTAAAGGTTAAGAGAGAGGAGTATAAGGTCCAAGCTTTTGCGGACGACCTGGTCTTCTTCATAGAAGATCCAATAGAAACAACCCCGAAATTATTAAAAGAGATTGAAAAATTTGGAAAAGTAGCAGGTCTAAAAATTAATAAAGAAAAGACAAATATGATAACAAAAAATATGACAACAAAACAAGTAGAGAAATTAGTAAAAGATTCAGGATTATAGGCAGCCAAAAAAGTGAAATACCTGGGGATAAATCTGTCGGCTAGAACTACAACAATAAAACAAGATAATTATGAACCTTTAGTCCAGAAAATAAAAGAGGACTTAGAGAAATGGGGGAAATTAAGATTATCTTTGTTGGGGAGGATAGCAGCAATAAAATCAAATATACTTCCAAGATTCCTTTATTTATTCCAAACAATTCCAATAAAACTAGATAAGAAATTCTTTGATAATTTGGATAAAATAACTACAAAATTTGTGTGGGAAGGGAAAAATCAAGAATAAAATTAAATATATTGCAAGATGATAAAATTAGAGGCGGATTTGGTTTCCCGGCATGGCAAAAATATTATAAGGCTGCAAGCTTATTATGGATCAAGGAATGGATAACCCTGGATAATCAAAGACTGTTAAACTTGGAAGGACATGACTTGATGAAGGGATGGCATGCCTTTATTTGGAACTCCGGGAGTAAAATATATAAACACTTCAATAATCACACTATTAGGAAATCTTTAATCAACACATGGCAACAAATCCAACACAAACGCTACATGAAAATTCCCGGCTGGTTATCAATAATAGAAGCAATAACTCACCCCAATATATTATCAAAACAAAAAATATTAAGATACAGAGAAATATTAGATAGGCAGGGGAAACTGAAAACTAGGGAAGAACTAAAAGAACAAGGAATAGTAATAGAATGGTGGCCCTACTCACAAATAAAGATAAGATATAGGAAGGATCAGGAGGAGAGAGGAATAGATTTAAAACAAAATCAACTGGACAAATTATTAGAATACAAAGAAGGGAAATTAATTTCAAAAATTTATAAATATCTACTTGAATATGATCTGGCAGAAGAATTGGTTAAAGGGCAGATGATAGCGTGGGCGAGGAACATTGGGCACAGTATACAGCTAGAAGAATGGGAAAGAGCGTGGGAAAACAATTACAGCATGACAAAATCGGTAGCTTACAAAGAAAATCACTATAAGATGTGGTATCGATGGTATCTGGCCCCCGCGAGGTTAGCAAAAATGTACCCAAATGTAAATCCGACCTGTTGGAAATGCAAAAAAGCACAGGGAACTTTTTACCATGCTTGGTGGCTTTGCCCAGAAATTAAGAAATATTGGAACAAGATAAAAACATGGATAGTAGAAATAACAGATTACGAAATTGAATCAGAACCCGAAATTTTTTTATTAGGCATGATTAAAAAGAACATTAGAAATGATATAAAATATTTAATACTTCACATAATTACGGCGGCTAGATTAGCGGTAGCACAACTTTGGAAAATAGATCGATTGCCAACCGACCAGGAGCTAATACAAAAGATATACACATGCGCAGAAATGAACAAATTAACTTTAGAGTTACAGGATAAGGAGGACTCAAAATATTTTACAATATGGAATAGATGGTACCAGTGGATAAATCAGAGGAGGGGAAATGGGTAGAGATGAAATTTAGAAGAAATTAATATAATTAAAAACTGCACTGTCAGATAGATAGAAAATGAAATATGTCACTGTATGTTTGTATATATGTATATATAATAATAGAAATCAGTTAGTAGGTGAAGTTGTGTACTGTATATGTAAATTTGTTTCTTGACTAAGAGAAACTTGTATGTTTTAAATGTTTTTAAGAATGAATTAAGTTTTGTTTTTAAAATAAAAAAAAAAAAAAAAGGAAAACAAATCCGTTACTGCCCAAATGACTGTGCACCCCCCCACTCTCCGGCAGGTCTACAATAAAATCCATGGATATCTCTTTCCAAGGAGCATTTGGCCTTGCCACACTCTGAAGTAAACCAGGGGGCTTCCCCGGAGGTCTCTTATTTGAGGCACACACCGGACAGCTAGCTACATATGCCTCTATGTCCTTTTTGAGTGCAGGCCACCAGAATTGTCTTTTAAAGAGATGTAGAGTTTTAACAAATCCCAAGTGTCCCGCCGTCTTGGCGTCATGAGCGTGCTGCAACACCGCTACTCTTAAACTGGCCAGAACATACAATTTGGCCCCAATCCAAGCTAGTCCATCACGGAGTGTACATTCATTCGAGTGGGTTCGAAACCACACGTCAGTCTTTAGAGCTTCTTGTAGTTTCTGAAGCAAACCGCCCGAGAGGGCTGGATTGGCCCTCATCTGTGCTCTGGTAGTTACTGGCGCTGCTAGTTGTGTCACAGGTATGATAGGCTGAACCACTTCCTCCTTGGTACTGTTGTATTGAGGCAATCTGGAAAGTGCATCCGCCATGAAGTTCTTTCTACCAGGAAGGTAGCGTAAAGTGAAATTAAAACGGTTGAAGTGTTGAGCCCAGCGAGCTTGCTTTGGTGACAGCTTACGCGGTGTTTTCAAAGCCTCCAAGGTTTTTTTAAAAAAAAAACTTTTATTTCATAGTCAGCATACATCATAAACAAAAAATCAATCATATATATATTATGTTACATGAGGAAGAATTGGTTAGACATATAAAAGAGAAAGGTCCAATGCATATTAAAAGGCTTTATAATGTTTTGTTAGAAAGGGATTCAGAAACTGAATTAGTTAAAGATTGTATGATTAAGTGGGCACAAAATTTTGCAGAGCCAGTGATGTTGGAAACATGGGAAAAAATTTGGGTTCAGAATTTTAAATTTACACAGTCACAGAATTTGAGGGAAAATTTTTATAAAATGTTTTACAGATGGCATTTAGATCCTAAGAAATTGTCATGTATGTACCCTAATGTTCAACCAAAATGTTGGAGATGTGACTGCTTAGATGCTACATATTATCATATGTGGTGGACTTGTAAGAAAGTGAAGGCTTTTTGGATAAAAATTTGGTGGGTCATGCAGAATGTTTTGAAGAAAAAAAATCCAGTTTTCTCCACAATTGTTTTTACTGGGTATAGTTAAGGGTTTTACATTGGGTGAAACAAAGCTGATATTGTATATGATAACTGCAGAGAGACTATTGATAGGTCAATACTGGAAAAATGAAGACATGCCCACTATTGAGGAATGGACACTGAAGATGGCCAGCTTTGCAGAGATGGCGAAGATATCAGCATATTTAAAAGATCGCTCACAAGAGACTTATGAATGGGAGTGGAAAAAGTGGATAGATTATGTGCAGAACAAATATCAAACCAGGAAGTATCAGATAGCTTTTAACTGAAAGTATTATATAAAGATAGAAATATTTGAATTTTGTGAAGATGGAAAAATATATTGGGGGAGGAGGGGTTCAAGTTTTATAAAAAAGGGGATTTTGACTTGGATTATATTTTGTGGAAGTCCGGGGGGGAGGGGTGGGTTAGGGAGGGTTAGGGGGGGTTAGGGAGGTTAGGGAGGTTTGGGAGGGTAGCGGGGGGGGAAATGGGGAGAAAATGTAATTGTAAAACTTTTTCAAAAAAAAAAAAAAAAAGAGATGTAGAGTTTTAACAAATCCAAATGTCCCGCCGTCTTGGCGTCATGAGCGTGCTGCAACACCGCTACTCTTAAACTGGCCAGAACATACAATTTGGCCCCAATCCAAGCTAGTCCATCACGGAGTGTACATTCATTCGAGTGGGTTCGAAACCACACGTCAGTCTTTAGAGCTTCTTGTAGTTTCTGAAGCAAACCGCCCGAGAGGGCTGGATCGGCCCTCGTCTGTGCTCTGGTAGTTACTGGCGCTGCTAGTTGTGTCACAGGTATGATAGGCTGAACCACTTCCTCCTTGGTACTGTTGTATTGAGGCAATCTGGAAAGTGCATCCGCCATGAAGTTCTTTCTACCAAGAAGGCGGCAGCGTTTGTGCGGCGGCGGCTTGGAAGTGGGCCCCCCTCGCTCCCTATGGCCCTCTGGATCCCTGGGGCGCTCTTTTCCGGCGTTTTCGGGGGGCCCGGTGCGCCTTGGGAGCTTGGGGTGCCTGGTTGCGAGCTGGCGACGGCGGCGGCGACGGCGGCGGTGGCAGTGGCTGACATGGACCGGCCGGCCAGAGAAACAGCCTGGCAGCAGGTTGATGGAGGAGAAGCTGACAGCCTCACCCCTAAGACTACCATCTGTGATTACTGTGATTACTGTGATTACTGTGATGGGGTGTTTTTAGAACAAAGCTGTGACTGGGGGGTTGTGGAAATTGGGCTGGAGAGACAGGAGGCTGACCATGGTTTGGTTGGTTGGTCGCCTCGGGTGGTCTCTCCTCCCCCCCCCTTTCCCCCCAGGTAAGGGTGGGTGTTGACCTTAATGGCCAACCACCCCTGGATTGGGCTTTCCTGTCTCGCTACTCCTACTCTCACCTCAAGGAAGATCTTGTGCCCGTGGGTCTATTATCATCTTTATTAATATCTTTATTATTACCATCGTTATTAACATCTACACTTTGGACACTTTGGACCTTTATTATGCTCCACTCACACCCTCGCTGGTTGGAGAGACTGTGCACCATTTGAGAGAGCTGAGGGATTTTCCACATCCCAACGGAGAGGATAGAACACTGCTCCCGTCAACTTTGTAACGGGACCGGCCATCGTGAGAGGATGGTTGGCCATTAACCTCTGTTGGAGAAAAAGAACATTGGACCCTCTCCCTGTCGTGAGAGGACAGTGGAGTCCAGCCCTATAAATGGATATTTTGTGACCTTTATGCTCAGTTATCCCTTGGACTATGATAGATTCCCGGACTGGCTTTTCTTTTCCCATCTTTGGCTCGGTTGATGCTCCAAAAAACCGACCTTCTTGTGCTGCGAGACTCCCCCCTCTCACAGGCCTGGCCCTCCACGTTATCGAGGGCCTATCTTGATGACGGGCATGCAGCAAAGAGGGGGCTGAGGGGTTTTTTAGCTAAATTTTTAAGGAAAATTTTAAGGGGACCCGGGAGGACGGGTGGGAGTTGTAAAAGTGGACCTGGGGGGTCCAGATAGTGACTGTGCGGGATGATGGGTTGGTTAGCTGCAGCAGAGGGGTCGTGACAGGAAATTTAACTGGGGGGCAGGGGGACGATAGAAAGGGCTGTGTAATTGAAATCATGAGTGGGAGGGGCAGGTACGACGGGCGCAGGGGGTCATATCAAGTGTCGGGGGTGCGCACGCGCTGTCTCCGAGCGATTGCGCACTCCGGCCCCCAATGCGTGACTCGTGTCCTGGGTTGTGTAGAGCCTCAGGCCCAGGGTCCGCGGCTGATGTTATGTAATGCCAGGTCGGTGGTTAATAAGGCCCCCCTCATCTGTGATCTTATTTCGGAGGGGGGTGCAGACCTGGCAGGTATTACGGAGACCTGGTTGGGCCAAGAGGGGGGGGTCCCCCTCGTAGAGATGTGCCCGCCAGGTTTCTGTGCATTTCATCAGCCAAGGGCCCAGGGGAGGGGTGGGGGAGTGGCGGTGATCATTAGGGAGAGTCTTTGTCTGAGGGAGACCACTGTTCCTCAGATAGCCGGATGTGAGTCCCTTTGTGTGAAGTGGAGCCGTGCGGTGCAGATGGGTTTGCTGACTACGTACCTGGCTCCCTGCCACGTGGCAGCGACCCTGCCCGAGCTACTCGACGTCATTGCCGGGGTGGCGGTTGATACCCCCAGACTTATTGTCATGGGGGATTTCAACCTCCCATCCGCAGGTGAGGCGTCAGAGGTGGCTCGGGAGTTCATGGCTTCCATGACGGCCTTGGACCTGACCCAGTTAGTTCAAGGCCCCACTCACATAGGGGGACACACTCTGGACCTGATTTTTATCTCTGGTCAGTGGTTGAATGATCTTGGTAGAGGGGACCTAGATATTAAACCCTTGTCATGGACAGATCATTCACTCCTTCAACTAGACTTTCCTACCGCCTGCCCCCACCGCAGGGAGACGGAACCGACCAGATGGTTCCGTCCCAGGCGCCTGATGGATCCCGAAAGGTTCCTGACGGAGCTTGGGCCGTTTCCTGAGACTCTAACACATGACTCGACTGAAGAGCTGGTGGCCGCCTGGGAAAGGGTGGCCGCCGGAGCTTTGGATCGCGTCGTGCCTTTGCGGCCTCTGACCCGATGCCGATCTCAATTAGCTCCTTGGTTCTCTGAGGAGCTGAGAGAGATGAAGCGTCGGAAAAGACGCCTAGAGAGCATTTGGAGGACTAGTCAATCCGATTCCGACCGGACACAGGTGAGGTCTTATATCAAGACCTACCTAGTGGCGATAAAAGCGGCAAAATCTAACCATTTTTCCGCTCTTATCGCATCTGCAGAGAACCGCCCAGCCGCCGTGTTTAGGGTGACCCACTCCCTTCTTAGGGGGGGAGTGCGGGAAGATCCCTTGCAGGGTCGTGCTGAGGATTTTGTGCAATTCCTGCACGATAAAGTCGCTCGGATTCGGGATGGCTTGGACTCCGATTGGATGAGTCCACGGGAGGAGACCGGGGCAGGTCTTGAGAATGTTATCTGGGAGGAGTTTGATCCTGTGACTCCCGAGGATGTGGACAGGGTTCTGGGTAAGATTAGTGCCGCCACGTGTTTATTGGACCCGTGTCCCTCCTGGTTGGTACTGGCCTCCCGGGAGGTTACACGAGGCTGGCTCCAGGGGATTATAGGTGCTTCTTTGGGTGAGGGTGCCTTTCCTGCTGCCTTGAAAGAGGCGGTAGTGAGGCCCCTCCTCAAGAAGCCTTCCCTGGACCCGGCTGAATTAGCCAACTATCGTCCAGTCTCCAACCTTCGTTTTGTGGCGAAGGTTGTTGAGAGCGTGGTGGCACGACAACTTCCCCGGCACCTGGATGAAGCTATCTATCTAGACCCGTACCAGTCGGGCTTCAGGCAGGGGTACAGCACAGAAACAGCATTGGTCGCGTTGGTGGATGATCTCTGGAGGGCTCGGGACAGGGGTTCTTCCTCTGTCCTAGTCCTATTAGATCTCTCAGCGGCTTTTGATACCATCGACCATGGTATCATGCTGCGGCGGTTGAGGGGGTTAGGAATAGGGGGCACCGTTTTGCGGTGGTTCTCCTCCTTCCTCTCCGACCGCTCGCAGTTCGTGTTGGCAGGGGGGCAGAGGTCGACCTCGAGGCGTCTCGCATGGGGAGTGCCGCAAGGGTCGGTCCTCTCGCCTCTCCTGTTCAACATTTATGTGAAGCCGCTGGGTGAGATCATCCGTGGTTTTGGAGTGAAGTGTCATCTGTACGCTGACGATACTCAGCTGTACATCTCCACCCCAGACCACCCCAACGATGCCCTTGATGTGATGTCCCGCTGCCTGGAGGCCGTGCGGGCCTGGATGGGGAGGAACAGGCTCAGACTCAACCCCTCCAAGACCGAGTGGCTGTGGCTTCCGGCGCCCCGATATAGTCAGCAGGTGCCATCGCTGACTATTGGGGGTGAATCTTTGCCCCCCACGGAGAGGGCTCGCAATCTGGGTGTCCTCCTGGACGCGCGGCTGTCTTTAGAAGAGCATATGACGGCCGTGGCCAGGGGGGCCTTTTATCAGGTTCGCCTGATTCGCCAGTTGCAGCCCTTTCTGGATCGGGACTCCCTGCGCACGGTCACTCATGCCCTTGTTACTTCCCGGTTGGACTACTGTAATGCTCTCTACATGGGGCTCCCCTTGAAGAGCACTCGGAGGCTCCAACTGGTCCAGAATGCGGCCGCGTGGGTGGTTATGGGCGCAACCCGTTGTGCCCGTGTGACACCCCTCCTGCGCGAGCTGCACTGGCTCCCGGTGGTCTTCCGGGTGCGATTCAAGGTGTTGGTTACCACCTTTAAAGCGCTCCATGGCATAGGACCCGGGTACCTCCGAGACCGTCTTCTGCCACCAATAGCCTCCCACCGACCAGTTCGTTCCCACAGAGAGGGTCTCCTCAGGGTGCCATCAGCCAAGTTATGTCGGCTGGTGACACCCAGGGGGAGGGCCTTCTCTGTGGGAGCCCCTGCCCTGTGGAATGAACTGCCCCCGGAAATTCGTAAGATATCTGACCTCCGGGTGTTTCGCTGCGCATTGAAGACCCTGTTGTTCCGCCAGGCCGGACTATCAATACAATAGTTTTAAATTGGGGTATTTAAATTTATTGGGTTTTAAATTTGAGCCATTTATTTAATTATTTTAAATTTTATATCATTGTTTTGTTTGTGTTTTTGAATAGGCTGTACACCGCCCTGAGTCCTTCGGGAGAAGGGCGGTATAGAAATAAAATTATTATTATTATTAAGGTAGCGTAAAGTGAAATTAAAACGGTTGAAGTGTTGAGCCCAGCGAGCTTGCTTTGGTGACAGCTTACGCGGTGTTTTCAAAGCCTCCAAGTTTTTTTTTTAAAAAACTTTTATTTCATAGTCAGCATACATCATAAACAAAAAATCAATCATATATATATATATATATATTATTTCCCCCCTCCCTTCCCCCCATCCCAACCCCCACCCCCCTCCCCGGACTTCCCAGAACAAATGCAGGGTAAAAACATTTAACAAACCTTAATAAAAGACCCCACAAACTAACTATCTATAGATTTATCTATCACTTGTACTATAACTCTCCTTGTTCAAAACAAAATATAACTTTTCTTGCTTAAAGGTAGTTAATCCCAATTAATTCAACAATAAACAAACAATTTAAAGCCCTTGAAAATATATTGAAAAATCTATAACCTTAAATTTAACATCCAAAAGAAAGTTTCTCTTTTAATCCATTACTTAAAGTGATTTTTAAATATAATCCATCCAATCATAACCATACAGATCATATCCTTAATCACGTTTATATAACAGTTGAAACATCCAGTCATAAATAAAAAAAAATTCAAAACCAAACAAATCATATCCCGAATAAAAATTAATCATGTCTTGAATACCAATACAATCACCTCCACAGAATAACATTAATGTATATAACCTTAAATTTAACATCCAAAAGAAAATTTCTTTTTTAACCTAAGATCAACTTTAAATCATAAAAATCCGTTTTTATAATCCATCTAATCATAGGTAAAAATTCACATTTATATAACAGTTGAAACATCCAGTCATAAGTAAAGAAAAATTTTCAAAACCAAACAAATCATATCCTTAATAAAAATCTTGAATACCAATACAATCATTCACCATGTTATCCTGCCTAACAAGGAGGAATAAAATTCTTCCACTTCCATTTCCCCCTGGTTTTTTTCTGAGCCTTCTTCTTCTGCTTTATTCCACCATCTTTTATTTTTACAAGCTTTTGTGTATTCAACTGTAATTTTATCTTCCAATCCTGTGCAGCTCGCAAAGTAGTTCCTTTTAAGAAACACACCTCTTTAATTAGGATTAAAAGTCCATTTTTATAAAGAAATTGTAATGTTCCATTTTTAATCCTTCTTGATATCTTGAAAATCCAAGCTTCTCCCAGCACTTTTCCTCTCATCTGCATCAAAACCTCTGGATAGATCTCTCTCCATATCTCCGGATTAACCTCCTTCAAGCCCATCAGCTTATTCATAGTTTGGGAAACATCCTTTCCATGTTCCTCAGGCGCTTTTACTTGAATTACTTGTTCTTCCTCCTCTTTCAACATTGCATCTTTGTTATCAATTTGAGTAATAAACTTCTCAAAGATGTCATCCAGTCTTTCCGTAAATGATTTTTGCCATGCTTCCAAAAAATCCACTGTCAGTATTTGTACACTTGCTGAATTATGTGCTGAGAAACCTCCATTCTCTTCAAAAATCTTTGCCTCTGCCATCTTTTCTTATGCTGCAAACTTCATTCAGCAAAGCTTCAAAGTACTGACAGCTATAACGACCTTAACAAGTGCAAACAAGCTTTAACAATCACTTTCTTCTTAAACTTCCGTTCTCTATCAGCGCCATTTTGGATCTCTTTAAAACTTTCATTCGAATATGAAAGGACTCATTATTCATCAGAGTTAAAGGAAAGAAAAATACTTGCGAGAAGCTCTCCTGTTTTGTTCTGCCTGCGTAAAAATCAATCCTTGAAATCACTTGTTTCGCAGGGATGGTCGCGGCACCTTGTTCCGTCAGAGATGGAATCCCGAGTCTGGAGCTGCTTTCCAGACATTTGGGGAGCCCTCACCCTCTGCACCTCCAGGATTAATCCTGGAGGTTTTGGGGGGCTCTACCCTATACACCTGAGCACTCACCTCCCCCTCTTTGCCCGAGGGGGAAGTTCCAGCCGCCAAAATGGCTGATTTATGCTGTTTTGGCGGTTTTACAGATCCCGGGAGTAAGAGCTCACAAAGGAGCTGCAGCGGCGCCGGCGGTGCCAGCGGAAGTCCAAAGCCTCCAAGTTTTTATGGTCAGTCCAAACTTCAAAAGGATGCTTAGCTCCTTCAAGAAATTGTCTCCACGTTGAACTTCCATTGGCACTGCCGGCGTCGCAGATGGTCTTTTCGGACCACCAGCCCCGCGATTCCGTTGGAGCCGTTCTGACAGTGCTAATCAGCTGTCAGACAGCTTGAAAACCTCTCCTTCGGGAGAAGAAGGAGAGGAGAGCCGGTGGGCGAGGGTAGAGCTCCCCGGGAGCCCCTGGAGCAATTCCAGGGGCTTGGAGGGTGAGAGCTCCCTGTTCAGCCCACCGAAGCTCCGGATCTGTGGCGACTCCGTTTTAAACGGAGCCGGATGCCGGCGACCGACTCTGCTGTCAACAAGGAGATTAATTGATTCCAAAAGCAGACAGAACGGAAGCAGGAGAACAAGCCTTTGCAAGTATGTTGCTTAACTCCTGGGATACATTGTTTCTACTTGATTTTGCTGAGTTGGAGGAGGAAATGGCATCTTCATTGTGGCTGGAAAAGTGAAAGTTAAGTGCTTGTTAATAGATTTGTGCTTAGAGACTGGACTTAAGCTGCTGGGATTTGAGAGCTGGGTGTAGAAAAGACTATCTTGCTTGATAAACTACAAATAAATCTGAGAAAGCTGCTCAAGAGATTTTATGGCTTTGAAAAGAAAAATTCTTTTAAAATAATATGGCTTCCAAGCAAGGAGTTCCTGAAAGTGGTGGAAGCTCTCTAATGGCATCAGAAATGACACAGACAACTGACTCACAGACCCAAGAGGATTTTTTTAGAGACCTTACAGAATTTATAAAGGAAGCCATGAACAACCAAATGGCAATTATTAATAATTTTACAGCAATCATGGAACGAAAATTTATAGAACTGGTGGAGGATATAAAAGCAAATGAGGATGTTTTTGAAGGAAAGCACAATGACAATGAAGGAGTCATTTTGCCTAAAACAGAGAAGCTGGATTTGGCTGATTCTCAAGAATCTTCAAACTTTCTTCTTGCCCTTTTGGAATTAACTGACAGAACTTTTCAAAAATATAATTTGGAGCAGAAAGAAGAAGAAACTGATCAGCCCTACGAGGTTTCGGAAGATTTGGCAGAGGCTTTCACACAAGTAATTGAAATGCAACAACTGGACTTTTCTTTGCAAACTCATCGAGTTAACTCTTCGTTCTATGAACTGACTGATTATATAAGCAAGAAGAGTCGATATGGGGGCTCCAAATCAGAGGAAATGGTTCCAAGAAAGGGACAAGTTTTAAAGATACATCAACCCCCAGTTGAAAATCAAAACCTCCTCAAAATAAAAGTAAGAGGGAGGAAGAAAGATTGGAAAAAATATAGAAAGAAAGGAAGAATGGAAGATTAATTTTCTTTGGTCTAATAATTGATGTATTAATGACTAATTACAATGATTAAGTAAATGAATTAAGAACTCAATTAATGATTAATTAAGGTTTAAGAAAAAATATTTGAATTTTGAGAATAAAAGTAGGAGGGAGAGTAAAATGATTAAGAAAATGAACTAAGAATATCTTACAGATGTATTACGAGAATTCTAGGCTTTTAATGATCTATTAGTGTTTGTTAATGTTTTTAAAACTCTTAGGCTTAAAGGATTATATGTTATTTTGAGATTAAAGAGAGGTTGATGAATAATCTGTAGAAGGGGAGTTAAGGGGTCTAGAGAGTTTTAGTCTTGCATTAACTTAGCATATTTTAGCGTATGTTTGGTAAAATTTATACCCTGTTTTTCTTCTGGGAAGTCAGGGGAGGGGGGTGGGAAGGGGGGGTGGAAGGTTGGGTTTATAAATGTTTATTTGTATTATAAAAAAATAATAAAAACTTTTTCTCAAAAAAAAAAAAAAAGAAATTGTCTCCACGTTAACAATGCCCATCGCACTGCAAAAGCTTCCTTCTCCCATATGGCCCATCTCCTTTCGGTCTCTGACAATTTGCGGGACGTATAGGCACAGGGTTGTAATTTCCCTTCTGCATTCTTCTGCAGAAGTACTGCTCCTACTGCCATGTCGCTCGTGTCAGCCTGTACTACAAAAGGCTCTTCCATGTCCGGATGTTTGAGGACTGGTTCAGCAGCAAACAACCGTTTCAACTTTTCGAATGCCGCCTGACAGTCCATAGTCCATTCAAGGGTTCGTGAAGGCTTTGGTCTTACTTCACCTTTTGTTTTCAGAAGATTTGTTATTGGCAGCGCAATTTTGGCGAACGAGGGGATAAACTGTCTATAGAAGTTAGCAAATCCGAGGAAACTTTGTAGTTGTTTGCAGGTGCATGGCGTGGCCCATTCTAATACTGCCCGAACTTTTCCAGGGTCCATCTCTATTCCCTTATGCGATATGCAATATCAAGATAGTCAATTTTGCTTTGGTGGAACTCACATTTAGAGAGCTTGGCATATAGTTCAGCAGCCCTGAGTTTTTTCAGGACAGTTCGCACCAATTTCACATGGTTGTCCATGCTCTCAGAGTAGATAAGAATGTCATCCAAGTAAACCAGCACCCCCTTATACAGGTGCTCATGCAGTACTTCATTAATCAATTGCATGAACACAGCAGGGGCTCCTTGTAGTCCAAAAGGGAGCACTCGAAACTGGAAACATCCCAGTGGGCAGTTAAACTCGGTTTTCCATTCATCCCCCTCCTTAATTCTCACTCTGTAGTATGCCTCTCGTAAGTCCAGTTTGGTGAAAATTTTCCCCTTTCCTAAATGTGCTAGCATGTCCTTCATGAGCGGCAGGGGGTAAACGTTTTCCACGCAAATAGCATTGATATTCCTATAATCAACTACCAAACAAAAGCAGCCATCTTTCTTTTCTCGGAAAATTACGGGCGCCGCCACCCTTGGTCTGGCTGGTTGGATAAAACCCCGTTCTAGGTTTTTATCAATGAAGTTTCGCAATTCCCCTAGTTCTCGAGGGGTCATGGGGTAGATCTTTGACTTAGGGAGCTTCACCCCGGGGAGTATTTCAATGGTACAGTCCGTAGCTCTGTGGGGGGGGGGGGGTAGCACATCCGAGGCCTTTAAACTTCTCGGAGATCCCAATACTCCTTTGGAATCTTTTCCCCCCCTTCAATGTGGCCTATTGCCACTTCTGCCCTTTCGTGTTCTACTCCGTCCTTCAGGGGGTTTTCTTCCCTCTCTAGTCTCAGTTTTCCGGTGCGAATGTGCAAAACCCCCGTTTTCCATGGGTTCCATCTACGGAGCCAGGGCAGTCCAAGTATGAGGGGTCGTTCCATGCCAGGGGCCACAATAAACCTGAGGGTCTCTACGTGATCCCCCAATTGCATTTCAATGGGTTCGGTCACAAAGTTGGCTGGGCCCCCTCCTGCAATCGATCTGTCCAACTGACAGAACGCAATGGGCCTTTTTAATGTTTTTAGCCTCAGGCCCATTTTCTCCACCACTTTTGGGCTGATTATGCACCTGGTGCACCCAGAGTCTAATAGGGCTAACATCTGCGCATGTGCCCCTGTGGACGGCACCCTTATTTCTATGGGGATGAGCATGGGGCCCTCAGTGTGACTCACCAGATCATCGGAGTCGGAGTCCGTCCCACTGTCGTCCATGGTGGTCGGAGTTCCCAACTCACCCTGGTTTCGGGGAGCGAACTCAACGACTTCTCCTTTCAGGGCAGTTTCGCGAGCTTTTGCGGGTGCTTTGTCAGCCTTCTTTGGTCCCGAGCTGGTAGATTTGGGCACTGGCTTGGAGAAACATTCGGCGGCCCAATGGCCTTCTTTTCCACATTTGAAACACGTGAAGGGCTTCGATTTTGGTTTGAATTCCGCTCTCCCCGCGCCCGCCTTTGGTGCTTCTTTGCGGTAGAAGGGGGATGACGGGTCCCCTGCATGGCCCCCTTGGAGTCGGCTTTGGGCCAGCTCGATTTCCACATCCTCAGCTACTACGTACCAACTCTGCAAGTCTTCGGGGACCCCCCATGCTCTACAGTCTTTGTATATGTCTTCATTCAGTCCGTCCTTGAAACTCTCCAGTAGGGCCGCTTCTGACCACCCTGTCATGTAGGGTGCCAGTTCGCGAAACTCTTGGGTGTATTCTGCCACCGATCTCTGGCCTTGCTGGATACCCTTCATTCTGAGTCTCGCTTTCCGCTCAGCTAGGTGGTCTTCAAACCGCCTCCTAAGAGCCCCCATGAACAGGTTGTAATTCCTCAGCAAGGGAGAGTTATTATTGTGGAGGACCACCATCCATTCAGCTGCTACTCCCTCTAAGACATTCATGATGCATCTCACTCGTGCCGCATCTGATAAGTAATCCTCCCCCCAGTCCTGCATGTGGTTCCACACTTGGGCCAAGAAAAGCCCCAAGGTCTTTGGGTTCCCATCATATTTTCTGGTTGGGGGGGAATTTTTGGCTTTTTGTGTCTGCGGGGTGGGGCCTGCAAGGCTGGGGGTCCCTGGGCTGCTGCATCCCTCGCTTGAGCTCCAGAAACCTGAGATGTTTCTTCCCCACCTTCCTCTTCCTCTCCCCCACAGGCTGTCTCTTCTGGATCCAGTCTGGGGTAGTCTCCTCCCTTCCCCACAGGGAATACATAAGACTCACGGTTTTTCCGGCTTTCCTCGGCATCGTGGAGGAGTTGCATCGCCTGAGCAATCATGAAGCTCTCCTTTTGCTCTTGCAGCCACACCGCCTCTCCCTTACGAGGTCTGGAGCTGGTTACTCCTTGGGGGGTCGTCCCCAGGTCCGGTAACCTTCCTACTCCCCTCGACCATCTAGCTTCCTCTGGCTCCTCTCTCAGCCGAATTTTTTCCATCCATTCTGCAGCTTCCTTCTCCGCTTGAAGTGAAGTTATAGTAGAGCCAGCAGCTCTCATCTGGTCTCCTTCACTCTCTTGGTCAGACATATCTTGGGTTCAGCCCCCTCGGTGTTTATCCGGGATGGCTGCAGATGAGATTCTGCTTAATGTCAGGTGTGCTTCCTTCAAAGTCCAGGAAAGAATGACCCAAACTCCATTGTTTATAGAGAAAGGTACTTTGACTAGAAGATGAAGTGAACGCAACCAAAGGAAAGCAGAATCTAAGGCAATACGCGCGAAAATTGCATATAGAAAGCATCCCCTCCCACTGTCCACCGTAAATCATCCAATCCAAAGGTCTCCCAGGGGTCAGGTGGAAGCACACATCTGGCAGCATCATCAATCAGGAATGCCACGACCGTTGGCCCGACGGCAGCTTCAAAGATACAGTCCGGTGGCTTAACTATCAGTTTCGTTTTCCTCCAGCATGCTTCCCCCCCCCCATGCTACCTAGCTCTCCCCCCTCCTGTTACTATGGCGGCCAAAGCAGAAAAGGCAGAGGCTGACAGCTCGTCTCAGTGGGTTCGGCTTCAGGAGGGATGGGCGGCAAAGGCCCCACCCCTATCATGACTTTTCGGTAGCCGTCCTCCCATTTGATTGTAGGGGCCCATTTGTCTAGCCAGGCCAGTCCCAGGATGATTGACTCTGCCATTTTGGGGGCTACTATGAATCAAATGAATTCTGTGTGGATCCCTAGTTCCAATCTGACAAGCTCAGTGACCCGTGTAGCAGGGGTGCCACCTATTAAGGTCCCGTCTACTTGCTGAAAGTGTATGGGGCGGCTTAAGAGGTGTGTCTTTATGCCTAGCTGCTCAACAATGGGGGAGCTAATTAAGCAACGGGTGCAGCCGGTGTCTAATATTGCCGCTACCTCTCCATGCACCCAGTGGTGGGATTCAATTTTTTTAACAACCGGTTCTGTGGGCGTGGCTTATTTGGGTGTGCATGGCTTGGAGGTCATGTGACTGGGTGGCTGTGGCTATGTGTATAGGGACTACTCAGAGGGCTGAAAAAAGTCATTTCTGACCGGTCCT